>CM050522.1:25721999-26361999 GCA_027563665.1 Antrozous pallidus
GTAGAGGAAGAGAGACTTTTCTAAGAGGAGTCACCTTGTACTGATCTCATATGTTTCTTCCAATTACTCTTTCTCACATTTTTACTATTTCAGAGTGGGAATTCTGTTAGTACAAAAATAAAGTTGCTTTACACAACCTATCCAAAGAAACATATACCAGGAGTGACAGTGATGGAACTTTATCCTGGTAAAGCCCAATTAAAATATTTTTAATAAATGCACTTTAATTAGGGTTTAACCCAATCTCCAATTAATACTCCATTTCTTTCTCTAATTTGTAAAAACACAAACACACATGTAACCTAGTGTTTGCAACACTAAACCAAATTACCCAGAAGTTTACATATCCCCATTCTTACCTGCCAAATAATTAGTGCCCAATTTATCAAATAGAATACACTGGTTGAATTAAGAAGAATAATTGAGTTGTCTGTCCCAGAAAGAGTTGAGTCCTCTTAAATAATATTCCATACAAACATATTGTAAACTGGAATTTTAAGGAAGTGCAGAAGTGGGAATCCGTGGACATACATTTGCCTTTTCCACTCATTTACTGTGAATTTTATGAAATTTTGCTGCAGTTGTGTCATACTCTAGCAAAGTAATCAGTTCCAAATTTGTGTTCAAATTAGATAATAGTAGCATAGAGAAGAATATCCTGCCCTATTAGTAAACACACTCTTTTTTTGCAGAGAAGTGTCCAAAAAAAGTATATAATCAAGAAGTCCAGGATTAAGCCTAATAAAGTTCACTTTATGTTATTGTCAACACAGACAGGGAGAGGAAAAGGGCATCACAATCTCCTTTGCTTCCTTCATTTGAAAGGAAGTGCATCCATCACAACCCAGAATGTAATCCACCACCTTTAAGGAATTTAAACATTTTAATGTATGAGGAAAAACAAGAATCACATTAAGTTAAGAAATTAAGAAAATAAGAGATAAAACAGAGACATGTAAATGTCACTTATAGGGATTAAGATCACAACAATGTGTGGTGTACATCTACCAATTTTCCATTTTATTCATTCTCACCTGTGGATATGTTTCCATTGATTTTGTAGAGTGAGTGGGAGAGAGGGAAAGACAGAGAGAAACATTGCTGTGAGAGAGACACATCGATTGGTTGCCTCCTGCAAGTACTCCGACCAGGACCAGGGCCAGGGCTGGGGCGAAGCCTGCAACTGTGGTACCTCCCCTTGACTGGAATCAAACCCAGGATCCTTAGGTCTGCAGGCCAACGCTCTATTCACTGAGCCAAACAGGCTGGGGCCGATTTTCCATTTTAGATCTAGCTTCATGATAGTCACAGAGTATTAGCTAGCCTTTAATTAGATAACTAAAGTAAGTGGAACACAGTAGAGGTGAAAGAAGTGGTTCTTAAATGTTCTCCACTTTTTCTGACCCATTTGTGGGTGTTTCCCAAGCATTCAAGTATCTATCTGCAGTTTTTCAAAGAAGTTCTGATTTTGTCTATTCCAATTTTGTCATTAATCATTTAAACGTGTAACTTTTACGTCCTTGTAAAACGTTGCATATGAGCAAATTCCTTAAACAGAAAAGACCAAGATTTGTTTTAGGCTTGATATCAGAGGCATACCACCAGACTCAGAGTACTGGCATGATCTCATCTCCATGAGAAGTCCATTGGGCCTGGTAGAGATCGTATTAATTTTCTCATTGACCTCTTGCCTGGGTAGCCTGAAATCAAAACTGGGTTCTGCTCTAGCTTATGTCCTCTCTGGGAGTCCTTATTAAATCGGGAGTATGCTGCCTGGTGCTAATGAAATCCACATGGGCTGCCCCAGGCTCAGGGCTTTACCCTTCTTGTTTTCTGTTTCTGTAGCGCTGTTCCCACAGGCTGCCCCTCTGGCGAGACGTCTCGGGGCACGTTCTCTGCACAGCTTAAAGGAGATTTGTAAGGAGAAATAAGTCAAATTAATGGCACACGTTACAAATCGCCACCAAGCCACCGATGTCGATATTTTCCCATAGAGAGCAGGGAAAGTTTCCAGTGAGAGGGAAGCATTGTCGTGAGCAGTAAAACAGAGTGGACATAGGAAACATTAGTTGAATGATTACTGAGGTAGGCCCTGGCCTGAGGATTTTACTTCTTTAATTCTCAGAGGACTCAGCAAAGGTAAGTACCAGTAATATTCCTGTTTTACCTGCGAGAAAATGGAGGTATGGAGAGATGAGGTGACTTGTTCAAGTAGTGGGGGAAAAGAGACTTCTATAGCATCCAACTAGCAGATCTAAATTGCTTAACATATGTCTTAAAATTCAGTGAAATGAAATCATTTGACTTTTTCTGAATGGTAGAGGACTTGAAGATTTTAAGAATTCTCTGAACCCCAAATTAGAACTAGAGATTAAAATAACTAGTGACCTTTTCTGTTTTCTAGGATTTGGATGAAGTAGAATATTTTTGTCATCAATTTCAATTTCCAAATTACAGACCTCATTAAGCTTTGGGGATGATAGTCATTCAAAGCTCAATATGTCATCAATAATTCCACCATCATAGTTTCAATTAATCTACTTTTGAGTAATAGCTGCTGTTTATTAAGGATCTATTATTGTGGGTCTGGGACTATGCTAAATATTTTTTCATACATTATTTAATTTAAGTCTCAATAGTTTTTATGGTTATAATTACCCCCATTTTGAAGATGAAAAAAGAGAAATTCAGAGATTAAGCTATTCCCTCCAAAGTCACGCATCCTTGGTGTGGTGGACCCAAGATTGAACCCTAGTATGCCTGACCTCAAAAATACCATCATTGCCTTTATGTTATAGCTTTTACATTCAAATAACCCAAAAGATAAGTAAAGGGTATTCAAAAGAGTAAAACATTTTTAAAAATTAAATTCTATTTATTGACATAGTGGCACATTAATACCTCCTCAAAGAAGGCTTCCTGGGGTGTGGCTAAGATCTGATCCAGGTAGGTTATTGGGCAACAATTATGATACGCTCATAGATCCGAGGATGGCTTTCGGGTGCTGTGTCCTTGTGAAAACCAAACACCAGGAGTCACAGGGCAGTTAGAATCCCTTGCCCTGCTATTCATTCTTCATGCCCAGCACTCATTCGGGGGAACGGGGAGCCCGGATGCGATGCTCAGGCAGCCTTGGCCCATAAGCTTTGCAGGTTCCTGATATTTGGAAGTAGCATCTGTGTTCACCTGGAAACGTTGGTGGTTAACTGTTGGCCAAGCAGTCTAATTATGATGCAAGTGGGCTTCCAGGTCTCAACAAGTTTTCTTTCGCACTGCATGCCCTGAGGAAAGCGGAGTTCTTGGTATGGCCTCATTGTTTGCGCCTGCCGTGCAGGTGCCCCGCTGTGAAACAATGGGTCCCATTGATGGTGGGGCATGGCCCTGCACATGCCAAAGCCAACGCATATTTCTGTGGGCAGGCACGGAAGTCAACAGGGAGCCATAACCAGGCGTGGGTTCAGGATCGAAAATGGCCTCCTTCTCCTGACGAAATTAATCACGGCCACGCTAGAGAGCAGACGACTAGCAATATTTTGAAAGGCCTGTCTGTGAGCTTGGACAGACACTTCAGTTCTGAAGCTCTAATCTCATGGCAGATGCATCTATTTTTAGTATCTTCCAAAAATAGAGAACTCTTAAGTCTGAACGTAGAAAATTACATGCACTTTATTTTTAAAGAGGGAATCACTGGAGAACAGTCTTTCCTGCAGGAGAGGAAAAAGAATCCTAGAAACTTACTCAGATTTGTTTTAAAATTTTTGTTTGCTTGTTTATTGGAAGAAATGTAGACAAGAGAGTGCAATAGATCATGGGGTTTTAAAAATTCATTACTGTGATTTTCACTGAGGCACTACTGAGTGCCTGCGTTCACATGGCTGAGCCTTGTCTTCAGGCCCCATTTTTTCTAAGCCAGACTTTCTAAGCAGAGGCCCACAGACGTGAGGATTTATACAGAAAACTTGCTAGTAATAGGCCAGCAACATGTATCCCAGTATTGTCTTGAAACACTACTGGTATTGAGAAAGAAATCACTCTTTCTTTCTTTCTTTCTTTCTTTCTTTCTTTCTTTCTTTCTTTCTTTCTTTCTTTCTTTCTTTCACTGATGAAACATTTATTCATCTCACATAAGCTAGTACTATTCAAGCTTTTGATTCTCAGACATAAGTGTTTTGGATGCCTTGGTTTCCAGGTTGTGGAAGATAATTCACCTTTAAGCCAGGGCCATTTTTATTTTGTCAAATCAGGTGCCAGCACTATGATTTGCAATGAGTATGCAAGAGGCTGAAAAACTGGCTTCCTCCTTCTTTGATCCAGAGAAGGGCTTCTAATGGCCTTTCAGCATTTCTTAGATGACTGCACCTAAGTGCAACTCCAGCTCAATAGGAATGAACTAGGCAAGTATGGCAGGCACCCAGCAGAGAGCCAACCCTTGTGGGTGTATTACTAAACCACTTGAGGCCTCAGTATCCTCATCTGTAAGATGGGAGCAAAAAGACCCACCTTAAATGGTTGTTGTGGGCAATGAAATAATTCCATCACTCATCATGGTGCCTGAAACACAACGAAAGACCAGAGATGGTACTGGTGGTTGTGATCAGCTTTGAATATCTTGCTTCTCCCCATCTTTTTATAGCTGAATTTATCACAGCTCTAGGGATTGAAGCTAAATTCTGTCTTCTTGTTAAAGAAAACCAGAGAAGAACCAAGCAACCCTTAGAGAGATGGAGTTACATGTATTATTATTGTTATTATTATCATTGTTATTATTATTATGCACATGCCCAGAGGAAAATGTCTCTCAAATTTTGGGCCAAGTCACATAGGAAGTTTCCGGTATTTATATGTTTTTACCTTCTTTGTCTCCCAAATAAGGATTTTTCCAGTTCCCTTTGCAAGTTCTTAAAGGGCCCTATGTGCTGGGGCTTTGAGACCTCAACCAAAGGCTTGGCCTGGCGCCAGCACTGATAACTTGGTCTGGAGAAGGTGTATGGCCTCTTTGGAACAGGGAGTAATCTTATTTCCTTATTATTTAAGCAAGCAAGCATTTACAGAAGCCAAAACAACAAGGTTAAAATTTCAAACAGCCATTTTTATATAAGATGGATGCTTTACCCTAAAGATTTGTCCTGTGACATTTCAAAGTGCATGACAAGAAGACTTTGATTTTTTAAAAATCTCAGATTCCGGTCTGTTTGGCACCACATTCTTGCCTTTCTCTCTCCAATGCACCTTCCTAAAGGCAGCATTTTCAACTCATGTTGCATTATACTTCCCTCTGGTTGTCCAACTGGGGCTGGGGACAGGAGCATTGAAGGAGGGGTTTCCCCTTCCCTGATGCCCAAGCTCACCCCCACTCTAATTCCCCACCAAGAGAACAGGCTTGTCATTACCTCCAGGAATATGTGAAAACCACCCCCTGGGGGTGGGCCGCAGCCGGCCTGAGAAACCCATTTGGCTGTCATGTCTCCAGGGAAGATGGGACCGGCTCTGTTCGTATTGGCTTCCGGAGAGCCTTACCATCTGATGTCCCACTAACCCAGCATTGTGGGAAAGTCCGTCTGACCACTGGCTTCCTGCAGTTGGCATTGGATTACGCTGGGGGAAGGGCCTGGGGACCAGCATGCCAATCTGGTGTCCAAGGAGGACCTCTGTCATGCAAGCACCCACCTCCCCTCTCTTGGAGCAGAGAGGAGCAGTGCATGGAAGGACCTAACCTGATCTCCAGAACAAACATTGTACGCTCAACCCAAAAATTAGGCTTAATTTGAACTGCAGGAGCTGTTCCTGCCTTGGGCTGCCACGGGACAAAGACCTTTTCTCCTGTCGAGGTCACAAAGAACGGGATCCAGGTCACCCCAGAAAAGCTGCACTGTTTCCCCCTTCTGTATAACACCTTTGGCCCCAAACTGGCTCTGCCATTCCACCCTGTCCACTCCTCCTTACCAACATCACTAGTTTTCTGATGTTGAGAGCGTGAAACCAGAAATCAGTTCACTGCCTTTGACTTACTGGCTTTCCCATGATTTGGTTAAATATGAGAAGAGCTAAATGAGTTTTGCTTGGCAGGAGTAAGAAAGAGGGGAGCGAGTCCTAAGGGGGAGAAAACAAAGTGAAGTTGGTACTTGTCCCCTTCCCTTGGCCTGACCTGATCTCTGGGCCAGCCCGTCCCTTCTGCCCGCACTACTGCGCGCCTCATAGGCAGCTGCCAGGCAGCTTCTGCTTCTGCCCTGCTCCTGTCCCTTTCTCCTTTTCTTGTCACTGTCACCTGCCACTCCTCGCACATTCTGAAGCAGAAGAGACTGACTCATCATTGATCCTTGCTCTAATCCGTCCTCTCCACTTTCTCAGAGGTGTCCTCCTGGGTTGGCCTTCACTTAGTTTCAGGACGAGGAAAACGCTGCACGGGGCCAGGTTTAAAGGCTGGCAGTGTGGCCTGGCAAGACAGGCCTTACAGAGCCTGATACGTTTGGGTCCTCGCCATGTGTGTTTTGGTCAAGTTGCCTAATCGTTTTGAGTTTCAATATGCCCCTATGCATACAGTTTGGCATCATATAGCAGGTACTTCATAAATCACCCCTGTGATTGATGTGATAGGGCTGACCTCTGAGGAGGCCTGGGAAGGTGGGTGGTGTTATTGCCACAGGTGCCTTTTTCTCCCCGTTCGTGCTATGTCCAGAGGCTGCTCTGAGGAAATCTGGAAGCCAAAGAAAGACGAGGGAGAGACAAGCAGAGGGAGTGATGGTGCCCTGCTTGGAGTCAGTACCAAGTGGTGACTGGCTCGGTCCCTTGTGGCCACAGTATTTCATTCACCTGAGCAGAGGAGAGGCTCAGTGGACCGAGCCTGGGTGATCTGGGCAGAGTTAGCTGCTATCTGCTGCGGCTGGCGACAGGCTCTGAGGTGTCCCAAGTCCCCTGACCTCCCCAATGACCCCAGCTCCCATGGGTTATCCTTTTCTTTCGATGCCAGTGGTTCTCCACCATGGCTGCACTCTGGGAGTGGGGCCAGTTTTCACAGTTCCCCAGTGAAACTTCTACAGGCCCAGCGCTGGAAATCACTGTTTGAGACACAGCCTGAGCCTGCCACAGCTGCTCCTGTGGAGGGAGGCTGCTAGGGTTTACCACGCTCCCTAGATGAATCCCAAATTCTCCTGGAAGCTGATGGTCATTATTCCTGCTGCTTAATTTGTGCTCTGCTTTACAACTATTTATTTACTTTAAAGTGCACACACTCCTGATTGATACAGAGGCAGGGAGGCATTGAACAGGCTGTCAAGCTACAGGAGGAAGACTGGGGAGGGTGGGGGGCAGGTGTTGGGGGAGATCAACCGAAGGACTTGTATGCATGCATATGAGCATATCCAATGAATGCAAGACACTGGGGCAGGGCGGGGGGGGGGAAGGTGGGGACATGTGCTGGGGGATAGGGGAGACAATGGGGGAAAAACGGAAAACATATGTACTACTATTAAATCTAAGTTATACTGCAAATAAATAAATAAATAAATAAATAAATAAATAAAATTCACACACTCCTTAGTCCAAAAGCATAGTCTAATTTGGTATGGTCATCTTCCTCGAGCAATATATTCCTAGCCTTCCAATAAAAATAAAAAGTGTGTGTGTGTGTGTGTGTGTGTGTGTGTGTGTGTGTATGGGGGTGGGGTGTCATTGCTTAGGTTTCTGCCTGGAGCCACTGTCAGTGGGTAATTTAGGTGATATTAAACATACCCGTGTGCGTCAAGGGAACGTTCTGGGGTGACCCTTCCACTGCTTTGACCTGGCCAGTTAGCTCGAATAGGAAGCCTCCCACGCAGTGATGGACACCCGGTCTCCTAGGAGCCGAAGCTGCTCATTTAGAAAAGGCGGGTGCTTTGTAATTCTGTGCAGGAGAAGTCTGCAGACAAATGGTTGACCAAGTTTCTACTTTCACTGCAAAGATGGAACTGTGGCATCCCCCAATTTTTAGAAAATTTTATTTTACGCGAAAGAGCTACTGTGAAACTTTGTGTCGGCACAGTACGTATCCAGGCAAAGGGAGGTGGGTGATCCCATGGAGCATCTCTGCACCAACTAGTGCCAACCCCTGACAGTCAGGCGGTAGCTGGATTGTTAGTTACAACAAAGAGGTTCACCTGGCCCCGCAAGTGCACGCGATACAGTTGACCCTTGAAAAGTTCCTCATAGAACTTTTGACTCTACAGTTGGTCCTTTGCATCTGCGATAGAATCTGCGGTTGGGAATCCACTGTTTTCCATTCACATTTGGCTGAATCTGCGGATGCAAAACCAAAGGATGCAAACAGCAGACAGTATTTAGAGGGGGGAGTCGGGGAGAGAGAGACACCTGTATTCAAGAGGCCCTGCTAGCTCAAACCTGTGCTATTCAAGGGTCCAGCGGACATTGAAACCTACGGGGTCAGAAGAAGGTAAGAGAATGCCTTCCATCCACAACTAAAAGTAGCTTACATTTTCATGAGGATTTTAAAAGGTGCTTCATTCTAAGGTGTTTCAGCTGCTACTCTCCATACTCGTGTGGCTCAGGAAACTAAGGCCGGATGAAATTAAGTCACTTTCTCTGAGCCTTGCAGTTGCTGAAGGGCAGAAACAGCATTTAAATCAAGGTTTGCCTCACCCAATTTATGAAAACGCTATCCTGGTATTAGGGTCTATTTTGCTCATTTTTTTGTGTGTGCGTTTGGGATTTTGTGTGTGTGTGTGTTTCTTCACATAATAATTGCACTGTATCTTCAAAAGCTCATCAAAATGAAGTAAATTCAATATGTACTTGGGCGATGATTTACCTAATACGGGGTCTGAGCATCAGGGAATTTTCAGCTGTGCTGGTAGACATGGTAAGAAAGGCCATCCGTTAGATGTATTTTCTAAGAGAGTTCATCAAATAATAAACCTAATAATAAACAAACTTATATAAATCTTATTTCAATAGGCCAAGCCTACTTTTACATTAGCATTTTGTTGAGCTGTGATTCAGTTCTCCCCCTTGGTAAGCAGAAATAGTCTTTGCACCAATGAGGTGTGTGTGTGTGTGTGTGTGTGTGTGTGTGTGTGTGTGTGTGTTGGGGGGGGGGTGCTTGTGGACAGTGCATGCCTGTTTCCTCAGTCATGCCTAGGAGATCCAGGTCATTTCCAAATCCTGGCTCTGCTCCTTCACAGCTGATGACCCAGAGCAAGGCATGACTATATGTTTTATGATGGCATTTTTCTCAGGGGTGTTTGGTCTCGAAAGAAATAATACCAGGTAAGTGCCTCCTACAGGCATGGCTTTCCTTCCTTCTCACCCCTCCCTCGCTCCTCCCTCCTCCTCCTCCTCCTCCTCCTCCCTCCTTCCTTCCTTCCTTCCTTCCTTCCTTCCTTCCTTCCTTCCTTCCTTCCTTCCTTCCCTCCTGAGCAAATATTAATTTAGCTCCCACTCTGCACAGGCATTGGGCTAGATGCTGAGGATTCCACAGTCCCTTACAAAGAGCTGTTTCTCTTTCTGGGAACTTAAAGCTCAGTGGGAGGTGGGCTAAAACAAGTAAACAGAGTGACAATAGTCAAGAAGCCTGTGAGAGAAAAGAAGGTGCGGAGACAGACCGTTGGGGTAGGCACCACCCTTGGAGAGAGCAGCCGGAGTGCCGTTTGTTAGTTGCATTATTATGAATATGGTTTAAGTGTCTCTTTCACAAATACTGTTTATTATGGCATTTTCAAATATATGCAAAATTAGAGAGCGATACATGTATCATAACTCAACTAGAACCGGTATCAACTTCTGACTACTCATATTTGCTGATATTTCTATTTCCACATCCTCCCGCAACTGGATTATTTTGCCAGACACATCAAACGTGTAAATATTTTAGTGCATGTCTATAAGTGATAAACATAACTAGATGATTGGGATACTCTTAATATTACAGGTGAATCTTGGGGGAGTTGGGATTGGATGTGCTCTTGTCCACTCTATATAATCTCATTCCTATCTCTTCACTATGCATAATGCCCTCACATTTGGACCTTGCCTCTGCCTCTAGACATTTAAGTGGGTTGATACTTGGAAAGGGCTTAGAAAAGCTTCAACACAACATAAGCGCTCAATAAGTATTAATTATTAAGGATGAAAGAGTGTGACAGGAATATGAAAATTTGCCACACATCCTTGCTCAAATTCTTTTCAGGATGTAGGATTACCTTTTGATTGCCCCTAAAATTCTATCATTAGACTTTTGCAGAATATTTTATTTTGTCAAGTGAGGGTATAACAAACCCAGGAAAACATCCGAAGCACAAGCTAACGGCTTATTTCATTAACCTGATTTCTATTGTAATAATTACAGCAGTGTATCTAGGCATTCAGTCTTAATTGACTATCTAATATGTATTGGGTGTTTGCAAGATTGTGTACATGGCAAGGACCCATATATGAATAAATTACTGTACTTTTCTCATAGACACACTTAACAAGTGAATAAACAATGTAAACAGCACTACAGAATTAAACAGAGACCTAAATAAAACACATAGGCAATAAATTCTCTTGGGCCATTCATGTTGGGTAAGGAAGGGGTGAAGTAGATTCTGGCCAGAGGGAATCTTCTAGAAAGAGTTGGTGTTTGAGTTGGACCTATAAGAACAGGTAATAAATACTGTGCCATGCAGGGAACAGGGGAGGGGCGTTGGAGGTAGTGGTATAGGAAGTGATGTGTGGCAGTGCCTATGAGCTGTCTGCTCACTTCCTCATATATTCAGGAGGTGCATGGCAAAAGAGGATGGGAAGAAATCCTGCAAATAATTTTCAACTCCATCCAAGTTATGTAAAGGTGTTTCATTGTTTCCTTGGGGCAGCTGTGGCTGTTCTGAAATTCGGACTTAATGCCTAAGGAAACGGTGAAGCACAGATGTTGGAGAGCAGAGGAAGCCATAATTAGAAAAACAAATGGATGGTGTGGCACAATGCATCATCAAATATTCACTGTCTTGTGGTAGTAACTGCCTCCTCCCCTCACCTCCCCTTCCCCCATGAATTTCCCCAGTTGCCATTGCATTCCATGTTAGGATCTTTACATTCTTTGTGGGTTTTTGAGGGTGGAAATAGGGGGATCCATGAACTATTTCCAGTATTTCAGTAAGCTCAAGGAAATAAAACATTGCCTATGAGGTTAAAACCAACCTTCTCATCAACGCAGCAGGACTCTAGCTGTAGTTACTTATGATCCTTGTACGGGCTTTAGGCCACAGTCACCAACTTGAGGGAGCTCATCCTCTCAGAGAGTTTACATGGCTCAGGAGTGAGGAGTGTGAGTGTTGGAGGCAGACTGCCTCAAGTTTGAGTATTGGCTCTGTCACTTAATGAGCTGTATGATGTTGGCCAACTTATTTAATCTCCTTAAGCCTCACTTTCCTGGACTAACTAATAGAATACTATATATATATATATATATATGTCATAATGTAAGCATGAACCTGCCTGCTTAGGGCAGCTAGGAGTGCTGCCGGGTAATTTACATCTTTTACTCGTATGGGTCCACCAGCATTGTTGGTAAATAGGGCCCAAGACAAATTCGTTCCTCTTTGGGGCCTCTGAGTCTGCGAGGTAGGCTGCTTCCAGTATTTCATAGCCGTGCCCCTGGCACTCCAGCTCACCACGGTGTCAGCCGATAGCTCTGTTTGCGTGCCTCCCACATCCCAGTTGATCTCCTTTTTGCCCTGTGCCTTGCTGAGTGGATTTTTCTGAGCCTGGTTGCTTGCCTCTGTCTTGCAAAAGTCAGGGGAACACATTCTCCCTGCCATTCCCCACCCAGCTCATTAGTCAATTTCAGGACTTCAAAAGATACGCTCTGTTTAAGTTTGCTGTTTTCTATACCTGACACATACACAAATGTGTTCAATGTGCACTCCTCATACTTGTGCACGCCTTCGGGAGCCCTAATGGAGACCCAGTGGTTTTATGCTTTTTAGTCTTATGTGGCCTGAGAG
This sequence comes from Antrozous pallidus, assembly GCA_027563665.1. Classification (NCBI taxonomy): domain Eukaryota; kingdom Metazoa; phylum Chordata; class Mammalia; order Chiroptera; family Vespertilionidae; genus Antrozous; species Antrozous pallidus. Next base: position 25,733,975 of record CM050522.1, read on the forward strand.
CTGATGTAAAGGCTCCGCGAGGAGGTGGTAGGAATGGATGTCACTTAATGTTACCATCACATGGCAAGTCTGAAAATGATCTCAAAGTTACTTGTGTGTTTGCACTGGCCTTTTCATACACAATAAGCCCCTCTGGAAAATGGTTTGAAATCCTTTAATTGACGTGACTCTGAGGAATATGGGATCATTGACAACTCATATCCAGCACCGTTCATGGTACAGAGCTGGCAAACATAACACGACTGTCTTTGGATTATTGCCCATGGACTTACTGTTCGTATACACTTTCCAAAACTTTTAGATCTGGAAAACATAAAAAAGGAAAAAAAAAAAACACCTCAAGAAATCTCACCTGAACAAATCTCACCCTTCTTGGGCAGATTTCTGGCAGATAATGCTTCTTGTTACACAGGAAACACTCTTAAGCTCAGGTTCATAAATGTTACTTTGGCTTGCCTACTGTGTACGCTGTAAATGGTTTGGTTGCTTGTAAAGTGAAACAAGAACAGAGTGAATGGAAGATTTTAGAGATCTGTTTTCCTCTCAGGTAATACACATGGAGATGGGACTCGGGCGGGGATGGCAGTTTCCTGATGCCATCAAAGACCTTGGGTCCTCCCAGCTTTGAGCTCCACTATCGGTGGGTGTGACCTTGTCCTCAGGCTCTCAAGGTGACTGCCAGAATGCCAGTCATCATGCCCATGGTCAGGTCAGGGCAAAGAAGTGTGTGAAGCCTTATTGTAAGGTAGTTTCTGAAAGTCTCTGTTATTTCTGTTGACATTCCATCATCATGCTCTCCCAGATATTCCTTAGCTGCAGGGAGGTTTGATTAATATAGGAATTGGCCCATTTCCTCCTTTACTAAAATCGGTGCTTGTTTATAAGGAGAAAATGGCTATTTGGTCTCTGAAACATCTACCTATAATTTTACCTATAATTTTTACTGGTTCTTTGGTTAAAAAGTCTCAAGGGGAAACTAAAAATGTAAATCATGTAATTGACAACAAATTTTAAAGTATTTCTAACACTGAAGAGCTAATTAATCATATCCCAATCTATCACAATGCATTTGAAAAGACTTACACAGTGGTTCTTATTTATCCACAGGAGATCCATTCCAAACCCCCCAGTGGATTCCTAACATTGTGCATAGTACTGACATCTGCTATAAAATATGTTTTTTTCTATACAGACAGACCTGTTATGAAGTTTAATTCATACATCAGCTACAGTAAGATATTAACAATAATAACTACAAACAAAACAGAACAGTTGTAACAGTACACTGTAATAAAAGTTATGTGAATCTGATCTCGCCGCTCTCTTTCTCTCTGATAACCAATCTGACAACCAAGATGGCAACTAAGTTTCTAATACAATACGGGGGTACTGTATACAGCAAGTATATCAAACCAGCCTCAAGTTTGACATGCTTGCTATACAGAGTGCATACACCAGACAAAGGCAAGATTCACACCCTGGGTGGAACTGCATGAGAGTTCACCATGCTACATTGAAGGTGTATCATTTTAAACTCATGAATTATTCCTGGACATTTTCATGTAATATTTTCAGGCCATAGTTGACTGTAGGTAAAGTTGTGGATACAAGCTGTATTGTCCTTTCTTTGGTTTCTGCTAGCTGAGCACTTGTCCTCTGAACCTCTGGTGTCTCCTTGAATTCATTTCTTGTCATCGTTTTCAGTGGAACTTTTATGATGTTTTAATCTTGTTAGAAGGAAGAAGGACATTTGGATCATAAGATATGATGCAAACTCTATGCTCCAAGCACAATATCCAAAATTGTTTTTGTTGTTTTCTGATAATGATTGCAACAAGTTAATTGATGGGATGGAAATAAATATTACAACCTGTGATGAAAACTGTAGAATGGTATGGCACAGTGCTTTTAAAATATATTTAATAAAAACAGTGTTTCTTTAAATGAAATCATTCTGAGTATGTTAACTGTACAAAAGAGAGAAAAAGCAGACTTCCTCTATTTACAATGGAGCCCTCCTCTCCCTCTCACCCAGTGCAATCTCCGTGGTCCTGGGGCACTTGCATACAATGCCGAGCTCCAGAGAGACAATTTGAAAATCACTTTGTCGCTGGGTTTTTGCCTCAGCTCTGCCACTAGCTAGCTGGCTCTAACCTTTGGCAAATTATGTTTCTCGTCTAAGCCCTAGGTTTCTGATATCAAAGACAGGAGGGTTGGAACAGATGACTTTGAAAAGTTTACCTAGTCTCATGATTCTAGGATTCCCTGACTGCCGATGTGATTATCAGCTTCTAGTGACAACTCTTATCTCTTCTTTCTCACCAAAATGGCTGGAGTAGTGGGGGAGGGGGGTAGTCCTATTATTTTTATTGACTAGGAAGAAAATAAAGGTAAAAATACATTTCTCTTAAATATTTCCCTCCTCTTAGGGAAAAAGCTGAAAGGGAGTAGTAATAGAATTCAAATCACATGGTAGCATATACCAGCGAGTTCTATAAAAGGAAGCCAAGCCTAGTGAAACCTGACCATTTGAGAGCATCTTCTTATCTTCCAACCATAATGGTAGTTGTTCTTCCACATTTCACTTCATTTAAATCATACAAGACTCATCAGAGGAGATATTACTACTCTTCTACAGGAACCTGAATCAGATTTGTCTTGGAAGTGAACTTGCACCTTCCCTTATTAATGTTTCCACTGGGTTAAAAGCTTAGACTCCCAAATAAGGTCTTGGGCCTGCCCTCAGGAGTGTTAGTGACTAATGCCCTTCAATCCAAGATGCTCTCTACTAATATCAGTAGTTCTCCACCTTTGTTACACTTCAGAATCAATTTGAGGGGAGGGGAGCAGTTGAGTAAAAGGCAAATACTCTGATGCCCTTCCTGCTCTAGAGATCTTCATTGGGCAGATCTGGGGGGACGCCAGGCATCTGCCTTGCAAACCTGCTGTTCAGACCCAGGGACCAGAGTGCTTTACCTGTCAGAGTTATTGATGTGTGAGTCTGCCTTCCTAATGGCATAGTGGCTCTGGTTGAGTAGGGACTAGGCCTTTTTCATATGTTGTGTATTTGGCATGTAATAAATGTTCAAAATTATTTATAGATTAAAAGTTAAAAAAAAAAAGGAAAAGAACTGTGTTGCATCAAGGCATGGAATTCACTCATACCACTGAAAAATAGATTGTAAAAGCACCAACCAGAGAAGGAGGGTCCATTCGAAGAGAGGAATTCTCATGAGCATTTTGGGATTCAGAGGAGTGGCCAAAACTGAGTCCTGTCTCGTCCCACCCCCATGTGTTCCTCTTATGCTGACTTGTTTTTATCTAAGTACTTAACACCTGCTTGGCCCGTCCTGCTTGCCAACCCTACTACCGCTAGTGTTGGTTCCTGGGGAGTGAGGATCCGGTCTCCTGCTCTCACAGTGCATACAATAGCCCCTGGCACGTAATGAAGGGAACGAAAAAAGAATTATGTGGTGGCCTGAGTCACAGCAGCAAAGAGTGAGATCGGAGGGGATACAGGCCAGTCTTGAGTACTGCAGGGCTCTTGAGGCAAAATGCTAAGTTACTCCAACACTTAATTAGCTATTTTTATTAAGTGTCCAAGGCTCCTTCATTTCATGGGTGTTTCCCTCCTTTTATCTCCAGAAAGATGGCAGACGTTTGTGTCTTTTGGCTTTGATCACATTATTTCTGGGTTTTGTTACTTAATAAGGCAGAAGTTTAAATTAACATCGTTCTCCCGTGCCTGCTTTTGGGTTAGCTGTACAGTATGGGGTGGTTTTGGCAGTTTTTCAGTGGAGGAAGGAGAAGGAAACTTCTGTTTGGGAGCTGCAGGAGGAAGGAGGGAAAGCCATTTACCTGTGCCCCTGGGGCTACATCTGCTCCCCAGAAAAGATCTGCCCTGAGATCCTCACTGGAGCCAAGCTGAGCTGGGTGGAGGCTGGGCTCAGGCCCAGGTAGGAGGCTCTTCTGTAGTCAAAGGGGGCAGAGAGCAGAATGCGAAGGTGGGTTCACAGTCATTGCTGTGTTCAAGTCCCGCTCACACTTTACAGGGAGGTCAAACACTTTGGCCGCCTGAGCAGAAGCCACTCCAGCAGGTCCTCCACAGAACGGGAACTGGCCCGCCTCTGATTTGAGCCAACAGGGAGAGCATTTGTGGATTTTTTTTTTCCTCTCCAGTCACTCACTGCAGAGATAGCTTGATGGTTTACAGAGCCCCGGAACACTTGCTCGCTGCACGTTTGGATCACTTCCGCCAAAGGCTTGCTGCTGTATTAATTGACTTCAGAGGAAACACTGCCTTTACTTAAAACTGTTTGAATACCTCCTGTTGAATCATACGCTTGACTCAAGTGGTACTAATTCAAGAATCAAAATGCCTTTTGTCCCTATCAGATAAACGTTGCCATAGCAAGTGTGGTGTACACAGGTCTGTTCAAGCCACAACAACCGATAGAAGCCCACAGACAAAAGAGGACCCGTTTCTCCTTCACAGATGCCCTGGGGTGGCCATACATGCTACCCCTTGGCCTGGTGTCCAGCCACATGAAGCACATACTGACGGATGGACCCCGGGGCCCACCCATCCCAGGAAGAAGCCTTTATTGTTGGTGGGTTTTATCAAATCTGAATAGCCAGCGGGACATCTGGCTTTAATACTGATAGAAACTGTAGGATTCTGGCTGTTCTCTGGCCTTGCATATTTTCCATCCTCTGTATCAGTGCCTGTTGTCAGCGATTTGATGAAGTTAAATCGACTGCATTTGATTCTTTGAGCACAAGGGGAATGACAGAGGGCATGCTCCCCTCTCTCACCCTTTCGGAACGTTCAGAGTAAATTTGCAGTGAGCTGATTTCGGTCAGGAGCCTAAGGATTTAAGGAGAAGGAATGAACTGAGACCCTTCCAAAACTTTTCGGATGAGCATCACTTTTGCTTAGCAATCACAGAGGGGGCAGTTAAGCTGCACGGCTGATGTCACTGAAGCAGGACCGGAAAAGAGAATGGCGAGAGGGGCCCGCGATGGAAATGAGTGTGCAGGGCCTTTTGATGTCGGCCTTCCCCAGAGGACCTTGTCAATCTCACAGACCCTCTGCCGGTCCAGTGGACGTTGTCTGGCACAACTGGCAATCACAGCGCAGAAAATGACAGGACCCAAGTGAGGATGGAGATTGAATTCACACCTCATCACATCCCATAAAGGGCAATTTTTCAAGGTCAGCGTTTAGGTGAATGAAAGGAACAGCGTTTGGCAGAGGGCCCTCTGCCTACCCCTCGGCAGGCCATCGGTCCAGCTGCTGTTCTTTGTGTGAAGAGGGCGCTCAGACACACACACCAGCCCGTATCCCCCTCCATCCCGCCTCCCCGCCCTCCCCCCCAGCTCCACTGAGTGCATCTGAGTGCTTCCAAGCAGGCTGGTGGGTTGGGGTGCATATTGTATTTGTTAAAAGATGCCCCCATGACGTCTAAGAGGGGAAAATTGAAACAGTGATTGTAAATATGTCGGTGATGGGAAAATAGGCTCTGGAAGGACCAAATTATTTTCATCTGGGCGTGAGAGATTTTCATCTGCAATTTACCTAAATGTCAGTGCGGGCCTGCACACCAAGTGTGCTCTAGAGGCCGAGGGCTGTTTTCTGAGGGGGCAGAACTGACTGACTGCCTCCTGGAAAGGAAACATTTATGTGTTTTGGTCATCGGAGAGTTCTGTCATGTCAGAGCCCAAGGGAGTGTGGAGGTTACCCAGCCCAATTGCTTCAACTTGAGGATGAGGCCCTGGAGGCACAGAGAGGAGGAGTGAGTTTCCTGAGGTCCAGCAGCTAGTTGGGGGCTGAGGCAGGACTCTGACACACTGTCCTAGTTCCAGCCCAGTGCTCTGTGGGTCCCCACATGCCTCCTAGATTCGGGCGAGTGGCATTGCTCTCACCATTTCCAACTGCAGCTCTGTCCTGGCCACTTGTAATTCTCTGGTTATGTACTTTTAAGACATTTATTAAATACCTTCCACATTCCTGATACTGTTCTGTGTCTTGAGGAACAGGGAGGTACAGATCTAGCATGGGAGATTGTAATCTAAAAGATTCATTATGGCCAGGCCAGTGTGGCCCAGTGGTTGAGCATCGACTTATGAATCAGGAGGTCAAGGTTCAATTCCTGGTCAGGTTGGGGCACATGCCCCGGTTGGTTGCAGGTTTGGTCCCTAGGAGGGGGCGTGCAGGAGGCAGCCAGTAGATTTTCTCTCATCATTGATGTTTCTAGGGCTCTCCCTCTCTCTTCCTCACTGAAATCAATAAGAATATTTGTAAACAAACAAAAAAAGATTCATCTTGAAGCAGCGATATGATTATTATTCTTATTTTACAGAAGATCAAACTGAGGCCCAAAGAGGTAGATAAAAGGACCACATGAGCACTAAAGAGAGGAAGATCTCTCCCCACTGGGACCTGGGTAGGCTTGTGGGAGAGGTGTGTGAGTTGTTGCTTAAAGAAAGGCTAGGATGCTGACAGGAAGAGCTAGAAGGAAGAAGCATTTTATGTTGAGAAATAGCATGAGAAATTTTGGAACCTGGCACTAACAAAGTTTTGTCTTTTTTTTAGTTAAAAGTTCATTTTTTCTTCATGTTTTTCTACAAGTTGTAGCCCAAAGAAATTGGAATTTGTTATGTTCTATATATTGAATCTTATTTCTCTACTTTGAAGGAGAAGCAAAGCAAAAAACAAAAACAAAAACATGACCACAATAAAATAAGCTTTGTGTATATATCTATGAAGAAACAATACAATCCAAAAATAATAGCACAACAAAACAATAAAAATAAGTTAGAAAATTAGGATGAGGAAAAGAAGGAATTAAAGAATTAGGCAAGGTTGGAGCAGTGAAATAATACAAGAGTAGAACAATAGTTTATATGTTTAACACTTTAAAACATATTTTTATTGATTTCAGAGCAGGACAGAGAGAAAGGTAGAAACATCAATGATGAGAGAGAATCAATGTTTAGCTGCCTCCTGCACGAATGGTACTGTGACCATTCCTGGTTTATAGGTCAACACTAAACCACTGCGGCTTAATGGCTTGGCACAAGTTTAATTCTTAGTAATTCTTATTTAAATGAAGCTTTAATTAGAAGAGCAACAAAGAAGAAAGGATTAAGGCCTCCTTCCCAAGCCTAACAACCACTCCAACAGGCGCGCACATGCGCACACACACACAGTCACTCACTCACTCACTCACTCACACTCTGTCCTCTGTAATTTGTCAATCTTTGTTAGTATTGTCACCGTGATTCATTTTTCCATATTCTGGTACAAAAATAGGTAAGTGTGAAAAGAAGGGACAAATTTGTTCCAAAAATAACAGTACCTTTCATATGTCCTGTGCTGTGATATGATTAGCATATTGATCTATAATAATAAAAGCATAATATGCTAATTAGACCAGACAGCCAAACGATCTTCTGGACGTCATTCTGGATGTCCTTCGGATGTAGCCGTAGTGGCAGGGCCTGAGGCAGAGGTGGTTAGGGGCAATCAGGCGGGCAGGTGAGTGGTTAGTGGTAATGAGCCAGGCAGGCAGAGTGGTTAGGAGCCAGTGGTCCCAGATTGTGAGTGGAATGTCTCACTGCCTGCAGGATTGGTCCTACACCAGCAGTCGGACATCCCCTGTGGGGTCCCAGATTGCAAGGAGGTGCAGGCCAGGATGAGGAGACTCCCCTCCCCATGCATGTATTTTGTACACTGGGCCTCTAGTATTGTAATAAAGTTCATAACTGAAGAGGAGACTAGTTGAGCATTTCTTAAAACTCATAATTCTATAGTAAGAGAGTTTGGGCAGTGCTTGGCTGTGGACTGAATGTTTGCCCCCCCCCCCCCCAATTCATTATGTCCTCCCACCTTAACCTTCAGTTAAATGATATTAGGCGGTGGGGCCTTTGGGAGGTAATTAGGTTTAGTTTAGGTCCTGAGGATGGAGATCCTTGATGGCTTTAGTGCCCTATAAGAAGAGACGCCAGGGTCTCTCTGTTCACCTGAGGACATGGGGAGAGGGACTGCCTGCAAGCCAGGAGGAGAGTCTCCAAGGAACCTCTTATGCTGGAGCCCCGATCTCAGCCTTCAGGCTCTAGACCTATGAGAAATAAACTGTGAGCCACCCAGTCTGTGGTATTTCATTATGGCAGCCTGAGCTGACTAAGCTACACCTATGGTTTTTTATTCTCTATGAGCTCTATAATTCACATAAACAAAGATTTCTAGCCTTAAAGAGACCTGTTTAACCCAGTATTTCCAAAGTTATTCTAGAGAAAAATCTTTCTTTTCCTTTACTTACCACAGCTGTCTGTCATCTTCTTGGGACACCGGGGTTATGTGGAATCTACTATATGAGTGTTTGCCTTTAGATACCTTGGCAATCAAAAGAAGGGAGCTTAGAACTGAGGTCTGGCACCTGGAGCTCCATGCCCAGCGAGGCACAGGAGCATTCTAAACCGACATCCAGTGCCTTGTCTCTCTCTCCCAGGGTTCCATCTGAAAGCTGGGAAGTTGCTCCCACTCAGTACTTCTCAAGGAAATGTAGGTAGCAACATGCCTTTTATCCTTTCATGAAAAGCATCTCTTCATGAAAAGGAGGCATCTTATTTTCTTCATTTGCTTTGGGGGAGTAGATATTTATATGTAATCATTGCGATGATTGATAGATTCTCTTCAGAGAGTAAAAAAAGCAGTTAAGTGTTGTTTGGTGTCTATTTGAAAGTGAAACATCTTGGTTATGATTCTTTTTAAATCAATAAACTAGAGGAAGGGGAAATGAAACTTTATTTACTTACTGAAATTCCTAATTAAGTTCTTAATGGCAGACACATCTCAGAATGTTCCAAAGTTTCCCTTGGCACAGAGGCCAGTCACTCAGACTTGCTCAAACATTAGGTCAAGATATTGGATTGGACACCTCAGGAAAACAAACTTCCTTATGAGGACTCCGAGTTGGGGAAACAGGGAGAAAAGGCGTGTCCTGTGCAATTCCGATAGAGCCCTTTCCTGTGGGAGCTGAGATTTGTGGTGGTTGTGGGGAAGGGAGATGGGGGAGGGGGGGAGAAATGAGTAAATTTTGGTGACTTATCCATCAAGAAAGAGTAGACTGAAATGAAGTTGTGCTTGCAAAACATTAAAAGAGAAGTGTTAATGTGTGGGTAAAGTTCATAGGCTACTCCCTGTTTTAGCAAATGCTGGAAGCTAGAGAAATCTTCCTGATTTCTGTGTCTCTGTAGGGTACCCACAATTTAATCTAGTTGGTGGCACCAGGTGCTGGTACCACAGCCAGCCATTGTGGGCAGGGGTTCCAAACATATGGCCTGTGCATGGCATCCCCATCCTCATCTCTCTATGACTTATTTTTATATTGGATGTCAACCTAGAAACGCATGAATCCTGGTGCACACTGCCAGCTTGTTACCAGCCAGCCCTCCTCGTCCCTCCCCTGTCATATTGTTGATCCCTTTACCCTCCCCAGCCAGAACTTGCACTGAGCCCCAACAAGATGGCACATGAGAAGGTGTGTAATGGTAGCACCAGGAGGCTGCCCTTTCTGTCTCTAACCAAAAGCTGCCCAGCACACACCCTGGGTCTCGCCTGCCACTGTGCTGGGTTCCCTGGAGCAGCGTGCTGCTGGGCTGCTCTGAGAGTCACACAGTGACCTGCAGATCTAAGGGGAAAAACAGATGTCCCAATAAATTTTTGTCAAAACGTAATTACCTCGGGATTAGAAAACCACATGGGGGTGGGGAGGATAGGAACAGATGTATGACTTTCAAATATGCAATCATTATTCTGCAGAAGTTTAAATAATCAAGAGGTTTAAATGATGGCAGCTGAGAGCACCCCCCACCTTTATTTTGGTCCCCTCCTGTCCCTTCAGCCTTGGACCCTTTGGTGGCCTCTCGTATTCTGCTTTGCACTGATGGTGCTCTGAGCAGGAGGAGTACATGTTGCACAAAAGTATCATCCTGAGTGCTTTCTCCTAAATAAATCTAGGCAAATATGACAGGCTATCTTTCCCCCAGGATCCTGGCCAAGTCCTTTCTTCCTCTCCAGCCGACAAAATATGATAAACTATGAATTTTCCCAGTGACCATAAAAGATTCTTATTTTCAAGATTTGAACTGTTAGGTGCAGGTCAGGGTAGTATATCAAACAGGAATTCTTGCGGGGAAAATCTTTTTTCTGTTTTCTGTTTTCAATTTTTGTCAAGTATGAGGGGGTGCTGGGTGCTGACTGAAGATTCATTGGGTTATTTGTTAGCTGGTTGTCATAGGCCTCTGAAGGTGAGATGTTAATCGCTTCTAAGTATCACCCACAGTGAGGGAGTTGATTGGGTAGGAAATGTGAAACCCCAAGAGGTCCAGGGTTCAAGGAGCTACTGTTGCTTCAGCTCATTGGATTGAGTCCTTGTTGGGTAGAGGGTGGGTGAGATGTTGCTAGGTAGCTGCTCTCTAGCTTGTCTTCCAAACCACTGTGAGGGACTGACTCCTTTACGCTCTTGGATTATGGAAATTCTAGTTATGCTTTTAAAGCATTTACCTTTATAGAAAATGTTTTCTGCCTGCTAATTCATAAGTTGGTATTCTGAAGTCATTACCAATTTCAGGTATCTACTCATTGCCAATGTCCCTGCTGAGTGCTTTACAGACATGTTCAGTGATGGTCCTTGAGGTCTTGTAAAGGAAGCACTGCTAATCTCAATTTAGAGACGTGGTCCTTGAGGTTCCAAAGGTTTAAAAGTTGCAATGCTAACTCAGCAAGTCAGTGATAGTACTCATGTTTGAATCCATGCATCAATGTCTACAAAGATTTCATCTGTCCATTGATTTGTTGTGTTTGGAGAATGTTATACTTTGCATATAACATCATTGAATATGTTCTAAAAGTGGGAATAATAAGCCAACCAGAACAACTCATGTCATGCCATCCTGGCCATGATATATGTATGCTTTTTCTGCATAAAGAAGGCATTTGTAATAGAGCCATTTTACTTCCCTTGGCTGACACTGGACTTAGTAGAAGTGAGGCTCATGCTCTCCCAAATTTAGTCCATTTGGCCGAGAGCTCACCATGGATACCTAGACATGAAAGAGTTAAAAAGGAAATCCTCAGCCAGGCAGTATGTGGAGTGTTGATTCCAGGTGCTTCCAGGGGGTATCTGATGGAGGGAGTCGGTCAGGAAACCACCTGGGAAAGGCATCCTGAGCAATGGGGGAGACTTCCTGGTAGTCAGCAGCCTGAAAGCAGCCTTCCCACCTTTAGGTTCGTAAAACTCTGAACTTCCCAGCAGCATGTGGAAAGGGACAATTTGCCGAGAGAGAGCTAAGAAAAGACTTTTACCCTGGAAGAAGTGACACCTTTGAAGGGCCTAGAATGGAGTTATAAACCAGCCACTAGAGGAAGTCACAGCAGTTGCAGTTGGAGAGGCTGAAAGCTCTGAAATTGGTCAGTAGCTCCTATTACAAGAAAGGATGAGTTCAATAAGAGATATTGACATTGACAGAGGCATTCAGAAGGCAACACACAGACATAAAGATGGAAAAGGGAGAGAGCCTAAGACAGTATGAGACAAAGACCTTCTCTCCACTGACAAACACTCTTCTTGACCATACTTAAGTCGGGGTGCTCTGAGTCCTATTTTTGATTAGGACTTGAACTTGGGCTCTGTCTTTGATTTGCTTAGTCTAGATTTAGCAAAAATCGTGCTGAGTCAGTTTAGTGAAAATCTCCCACCCTTGGTATATAACGGTCATCCTGCCCTGTCTTCAACAAGAATCCTATGGAGTTGCTCTGGTAAGAATGCCCCTAGCCTAGATCCTAATTTTACATCTTGGTAATTTTCCGTCCATTGTAGCCTGGCCCTATCGGCCTGCTTAGCCATAAATCTCCTTTCTGTATGTTGAGCTCAGTCTCTCTCCTTTGTTGCAAGACCCTTATTACAGTAGTTTCCCTTGAATCAATTCTTCTTTACTGTCTTTAACAAGTGCCTGAACAATGAATTTATTAATTAGTTTCCTGGGAATCATAACTTGTACAGGGTAATGAAAAGTAAACACACACACACACACATACACACACACACATACACATATAAAACCACACCGCACATTTGCAAAAGTCAACATGTGTGAAATTTGCCTTCATTCAAACATTAATAGCATGCTTCATATTGATGCCTGGATAGACAACCTTTATTGCATTCAGCAATAAAATGCAAAGTACAATACAAATTGATTGCGAAGGTAAATAAAAAACTTTGCAAATGATGTGGAGTTTCATGAAAATAATATTGAAGAATTACTCTAATCACCCCATTTGATTATCAAGCTGCTTTAGATCAGTTAGTGTTTGGAGAATAGGAAACCAATAAGGACTGTGATGTAACAGTTATATTGGAAGACAAAGAATTCAATATCAAAGGGTTAAGAGAAGCCCTGGGATAAATTGATGAAGCCATTTAATATTTTTCTATAAATGGCTCATTTTATGATCATTTCATTGAAGTCAAATGTGAGGTGAAGAATGCTATAACAAGCAATCATGTGCTTTTGTACCCCTAGAGCAGTAATGGGCAACCTTTTGAGCTTGGTGTGTCACAATTTGCCAAAAAAACAAGCATAACTTGGGTGGTGTGTCACTTCCAGAAAAAAAAACATAATTTCGCTATATTTATAGTTTAAATAACAAAAATGCATAATTGTAATATATAACTTTATTTAATAAACCAAAAACTAATTATTTAACTTATCTGCTTAGTGACTTCTTTGTTCATCTGTCAGTCGGTTTCTTTTGTTGGTCTTGATATTATTTAACTTGTGTGGGGTGCCATGAACTAAGATAAGTGAGGGGGGAGGGGAATTCTTTAACTAACCTGCCTATTAGTGAGTTTTTTTGTTGCTGAATTTCATTGGCTAAACCTTCAATTGAAGGTTGGTATTTTGTATACTTCAAGCCCAAGCAAGCGCTATTAACTTCATCTTTAAACCTGTTTCTTTTGGTGGTTTTGATATTATTTAACGCTGAGAATAAGGTCTCACAAAAGTACGTAGAGGGAAAAATTGTGAGTAAAGCCATTGCTATATTTTTCAGGGTGCCAAAAGTGTCTGGTAATTGGTTCCAGGCACTCCAAATTTCCTGTCCGTAGTGGCACTCCTCTTGATTCTCCAAGTGGCATCTTTCCAGATTCTCAAGCTTTCACCTCAAATTGACAAACACCTGAGCCCTGATGCTGTCTTGAAATTCTGCAAGATGAATCTCCAAATCTTCAATTTGGATCCATTGGGAATCATTTATTTCCAAACTACTGAGGACTACTACATCAGGACACTTAATTATTTTTATGGTCTGTGCTAGGCTTCTAAATTGATTAAATCTATCACTGAACTGGTCAAGTAACGAATCTAAAATATGCTGGTACTTTATATGCAAGGGTCCCATTTCATTTGTACAGCTGCACTGGTCTTCTCAAAATACTTTGTTACTCAAGGAAAATACCTATAAGTTTTAATTTCTACATCTTGCTTGAAAATGTTAAGTTTACTTTCAAAAGCTTTTATGTATCCAAACGTAACATCAATACTTTTGCCTAAACCTTGTAACTTTAAGTTCAGTTCATTAATATGAACAGAGAGATCTGTAAAAAATATCAGGGTGTTGACCCAATTATCATTGAGCTGAGAAAAGTTTCCCAGATCCTTATCCTCAAGAAATACCTTAATTTCTTCAAAGCACTCCACAAAGTGCTCAAGAACCTGGCTCAGCCATCTTACGTTATTGTACATCAGCAGTCTACTGGAGGTGGAATTAACCTCCAGTAAAAGTGCAGAAAATTCTTGCTTGTGAAGGGGGTGGGCAGCTATTAAATTAACTATTTTTGTAACAACTGACATTAAATCGTTTAAGTTGGTGAATCCTGCCTTGGCACATAAAACCTCCTGATGGATAATACAATGAAAAGGCACAATCGGATGTGCAATAGCTTCTGTAAACAATTTGACAAATCCAACTTTTCCCCCACCATGTTTGGTGCACGATCTGTCATCACTGACACAACTTTAGAGATATCAATGCTTAGGTCATAGAATGTTTGTATAACAACCTTATATATTTTGCTTCCTGATGTAGCTGTTGGCACTGATACTAACTTTATCAACTCTTCTCTCATTGTGAGACCATCAGAATATTGACCAATAATGGCTAACTGAACATGTGATGTGACATCAGAAGTTTCATCAAGAGAGATAGAAAAATATTGACAATTACTTATGTCTTTAATTGATGTTGTATGTTTTTGTTCATTCTCATTATTTGGTCTTCTGTATATTGCTGTTGAGTGTATCTCAGATATTCTCTTAATAATTGCACCTTTATTCTGCATATTATGAAATAGAATTGGTACACATCTTAGGAGAGGTTCTTTAATAAATTCTCCCTCATTGAGTGCTTTCCATGTTGAGCTATGGATTGAGCAATGCTCCAACTTGCAGATGTTAAATTTGTAGAGCCTTTTATAAATTTAAGGATGGAATTAGATTAGCTCTTATAAAGGTGTAGCTTTCTGGAAATGTATTCCTTCCTTTCATCCTCACTTTTTTTCAAGAGCTGGGAATGATTAGTTTCAAAATGTCTATTTATATTCCACATTCTGCTTACTACTGTTTCAGTACATAGAATGCAAAATGATCTGCCATTTTTTTCTATGATGCCTTACATCTCGGTCCATGTCTCTTGAAAGGGTCAGCTACTGCTACTACCACTACCTTTACTTAACCTTGATTTTTTATTTTTTGGGTTCTCCATCAGGGAGGCAGTGACAGAAGATAGAATTATAGATAGCCTGTTAGCCCTGCAGGCAATTAGGGGTTAACTAGCCTAACTGACCACAAAATGGCACATGTAATTGTCTTTTAGGAAAGGGCAGGGTTAATAAGCAGAAATAGGGGTTAATAAAGATGCACAACAGTAATAGTGGTGAAATGGAGTCTGCACTATGCTGCAAAATGATGTTCCTTATATAAATTAAGATGGCTGCCACTATTTCTAATGATGGGAAACAGCACCCATAGCACAGGCCCTCGCCTCTCCCAGCCTCCCCTCACTTATCTCAGTAATGATGGTCAATTAGAAATCCAAGATACACCAGAACAGTAGATTGGATGATGGTTGCTGTGGTTATGTGGTTGCTGGTAATGGCAATCACAGGGCCCCCAGAGATGCGTCCCCCAGGGCATTCCACTGCTCCCTGCTCCCCAGGTAGGAAGCAAGGTCAAAGATCCCCTAACGGCCTAACTGGAAGTCCCAGAACTAGAAGCTCTGTGCGGAAGTTCTGTTCTCTACTACCTGCCCGTGCAGTAGCTGAGGATAAAACATCCTTCTCGGCATGAGGCCCCATACTTCTCTGTATGCGACCACATGCAGCTGCTTGTCATTGAAAATGGCTACGTGTGTCAGTGTTGAAATGCATGTCATAGGTTCGCCGTTACGGCCCTAGAGTCTAGCACTTGATCCTTTCTGTGTTTTACAAATTAACAGATTAGGACCTAAACATAAGACAAGCACCCTGACTAGGACCAGGACTAGGAATCGAACCCACGACACTTTATTAACTGAGCCAAACTGACTGGGGCAGTAATTTTAAATTTTGGTCAAGTCCTTGTTTTAAGTATGTTTACTTTAAGTGAATTTTCTGCTATAAATTATGCTCACATAATGAGGCATGCCTATATATTTTCGTTAACTGGACGTACTTCTTTCTTTGGTGTGGCATTAGATCTTATTAATTTATCCTTTTGATTGCTTTTATGGAGTCATAATTCGTTCATGTGTTGTTAAGAAGAACCTGAATGAGATATTACACTGACTACTTGTAGGAAAGCTGTGAGATATTTTCAGGGAATTCAGAGGTAAAAAGATAAATGAAAACAAAATAGAAGAAAAAAGGATATAAGAAAATTATAGAAGGCTTCTAAGATTTTTCAACACAAGTTTTTCGAGAGCACAGCAAATGGAGAAGAGAAAGGAAAAAGTATTGAGAAATGTCGTAGAGGAAAATTTCTTTGAAAGAGCATCCTGCTCATTAAGAAACAGTGGATGGTAGTTTAACAGTCAGTCTGAACACAATGGATAAGTGTCTACCAAATTCAGAGAGAATCTTTTCATGCCAGATGCTCAGATTGAAAATGTACTGCAGACATCCTCAAGCATGAACACATGGAGCAGACATGGCTCAAATTTTTTTTTGAAAAAAATTTTATATTAAAATTACTCCAAAATTAAATTAAAATAAAAAGTTTAGTAATATATGGGCTGTGGAAAAACCAGGCAATAAACACTGAGCTCACTTGAATATGAAGCTAAAATGAGACTACCAAGAGAATAGCAATTGCAGAAAGGACAGTTATAAACTCTAACCTAATAAAAAAGACAAAAGAAGAAAAAGTTGAGCAGTAGAAGTATGGGAGTTGAGGGCATGTGTAAAGTACTAAGAACCACTTCCGGTTTCAAAGCAGAACAAATTGATATTGTCTAAAATGGAAATATCCTATCTAATAAAGAGGGAATATGCTAATTGACCATCATATCCTACAAAGAGAGCGGCACCCACAGCCAATAAGGAGGGAATATGCTAATTGACTGCCATACCCTCAAAGATGATGGCACCCACAGCCACAAGATGGCAGCACCCAATCCGCCTCGCCCCATTGGGGTGGCAGGTGCGGGTCTGGCCACTCCATGTGCCTTCCTCCAGAGTTCTCCAGTCCCTTTAGCCCTCCAGGGCTGGGCAAGATGCAGGCAAGCCTTGGATGTTGGCTGTCCAGCTGCCCAGAGCTGCCCGAGGCTCAGGTAACCAGGGCTGGCCAACGCTTGCACTGCCACTGTGATGGGGGCATCTCCTTCCCCTGTTGGCTGGGTTGCCTCCTACCCCTGAGGCCTCCTGGACTGTGAGAGGGGGCAGGCCAGGCTGAGGGAACCTCCTCCAGGGCATGAATTTTCATGCACTGGGCCTCTAGTATAGTTATAAAAAGGGTCATAACTTCTAAATAGTTTTAATAATCTCTCCTGTTTATTTTAGAGGACTATATTAGCAATTAATATTTCATGGAGAAGAAGTATTTAAGCTGAAGGTCTGCAGCTCCTTTGATTTTTAATTTACTATTATGTTTGCAGAAAGTTAACAGATAGTCTGATATCTCTTCCATTGAGAGCCACTATCTGGTACATGAGGACATTAAGCAATACTCCAGGCCCCTGTCCACTGAAAGGAACATTCTAGATCCGAGGTTAGTCCAACTCCACTTCACACTGGTTAACTATCTCAAGCACTTAGTTACAGAGATTCAGTGAAAGATCAGCTGTATCCTGCCTATTGCTTTTCTCTACAGTTGCTTCACCGACACCCAATGAAGTTCTAGTTTAGTCCTAGGATTCAAACAAGGGGAATTTAATGTGTAAATGGTGCTGCTGATCATTTTGCACTGAAGCCATATCTACCAGGTATCTGTGAGACTTTAATATATATATATATATATTATTGATTTTTTACAGAGCGGAAGGGAGAGGGATAGAAAGTCAGAAACATTGATGAGAGAGAAACATATATCAGCTGCCTCTTGCACACCCCCTACTAGGGATGTGCCCGCAGCCAAGGTACATGCCCTTGACCGGAATCGAACCCGGGACCCTTCAGTCCGCAGTCCGACGCTCTATCCACTGAGCCAAACTGGTCTCGGCATCTGTGATGACTTTTTTTAAAAAGCTCTTCATGTCTTTTCCAAAAGTAATGTCTGTATTACATTTTTTTTTCCTTAGAGGTAAAAAGTTGAGTGGGAAAGGGCACATTTTTGAATAAATACTTTATTTTAGATTGCTAGAGAAGGTTAAAAGATTTAGGCCACCAAGGCAATGTTTTTAAAAAACATATGCTCGGCTCGCTTTTTCCTACTAAAATCTTTTCCATAAAGCATGCTCCCTTGCTCCCCAAACATACTCCTAGTTGATTTAATTTGCCAGAGACTAACTTTGGCGCTCCCTGTAAATTTGACCTATGTGAGAAGAAAAAAAGATAAGACATGCCTTCCCAGTGAGCTCTCTCTCCAGAGACCTTTAACCCTGGGGCCTTGGGAGTCCTTTTTCCTAGGTTCTATATGCTAATGTCATGGGTTCCAACACTACACTCTTTGGATCCTTATTAACTTAATTTGGGTAAAAGGCTCCTTTGGTTATCAGAAAGAGTAGGGAGGATTGATGACAGTGGCATTACTAAAGTGGCTAAACCTTGAAATGAAATCTCGGTGTCCATTGACTACTGGGCACCTTCTCTCGTTATTGCTTCCTAAAAGGAAGCCCTGTATCCTTTTTCATTCACAAGAGCACAGAAAGATCACAGACTTGAACCTGCTTCCTTAAGCCCTCGCTAGAGTTTGGTCTCAGGAGAAACACTCAGGAAGGGAAGGTTTCCAGAGTATTCAGGATGCAAATGACATTGCCACCTTTTTTTCACGGGAAGTACAAACAAACAAACAAGCAAGCAAAGGAATATCAGAAAAGATTTCCTTGGCCACTGCTGAAAGGTGTCTGTTGACACATTGCCTACTGAAGTATGATAACTTTGAAATCCTAAAGATTGGGTTTGGTGGTGGGAAATAGGTTATCATTTTATAATGCCTGTGGTATGCTTTGTGGCCATTTTCCCAGTTAGCTAAAGTGCTCTCTCTAATGTGAGCTCTATGTTCTGAGTGACTGCTTTCTTTCAGTCATACGTATTTGCTTTTGCTTCAGGTACCTGGGTGTGGGGAAGATGAAGAGACTTGGTCCAAAGGGGTTCCTTGGAGGTCCTGCTTTATATACTGACTAGAGGCCCGTCAGTCTGGGATCCTTGAGGGATGTCCAAGCTGGGACCCCTTAAGGGATGTCCAACTGCCCGTTTAGGCCCACTTCTGGTAGGATTGGGCCTAAATGGGCAGTCGGACATCCCTCTCACAATCTAGGACTGCTAGCTGTCAATTGCTCACCTGCCTCCCTTCCTGATTGGCCCTAACTGCTTCTGCTGCCAGCCTGATCACCCCCTAACCATTTACTTGCCAGCCTGATTGATGCCAAACTTCTCCCCTGCCAGCCTGTTTGCCTATAACTTCCCTCCCCTGCAGGCCTGGCCACCCCTAACTGCCCTCCCCTGTAGGCTTGATTGCCCCCAACGGCCCTCTCTTGCAGGCCTGATCCCTCCCAACAGCCCTCCCCTGCTGGTCATTTTGTGGTGGCCATCTTGTGTCCACATGGGGGCAGGATCTTTAACCACATGGGGGCAGCCATCTTGTATGTTGGAGTGATGGTCAATCTGCATATTACTCTTTTATTAGATAGGATAGAGACCTGGTGCATGGTTGGGGGCCAACTGGTTTACTCTGAAGGATTTCCCAGATCAGGGTGGGGGTTCCCTTGGGTCATGGTGTGGCCTGGGCAAGGAGCCTGTGATGGTTTGCAAGCTGGCCACGCCCCCTGGTGACCCAAGCAGAGGCCCTGGTATCTGGGATTTATTTATCTTCTACAATTAAAACTTTGTAGCCTGGAGTGTAGCCAAGCCTTCCTGTCTCTTGGTGGCAGCAGCCATTCTGTTGGGTTTTGTCTTCTATAATTGAAATTTTGTAGCCTTAAGTGGAGGCCTGGGCCAGCCAGGGCAGGTGGAAAGCTTGGCTTCCTCCATCTCTGGGTGCAATTCAAGCCTCCTGCTCTCTCTAGCTCCATGGCTGCCATAATTTTTATTTATCTTATATCATTGAAACTTTATAGCATTGAGTGGAGGCCTGATCTGGCAAGAGCAGGTAGAAAGCTTGACTTCCTCTATTGCCGGGGAAACCCTCCTGTTCTCTGTGGCTGTAGCCATCTTGGTTGGGTTTATTTGCATATTCACTCCTGATTGGCTGGTGGGCATGGCTTGTGGGTGTAGAGGAGGTATGGTCAATTTGCATATTTCTCTTTTATTAGATAGGATTTCCTCTTAGCTGATCACCATGGCACTTTCTGTATAACTCTATAACATTCCCTAGATGTATATGAAGTTAGGTATTACTAAAACCCTTCATGCTTGATGTCATGTGAGCTTCAAAGATTTGGTTTCTTTTGAGTGTAATAGCAGTATCTTAGATTAATACTAATTTATGAGTTATTATCAGTCTCTCATATCTTTTTAAAGCATTATATCTAGATATTATTTCACCTTGGGCATTCTGAATGCTTAAAGTTTTGTATATACATATTAACTGTTTCATTAAATGGTGTAGTGATTGCCCTATATAGTTTTCTCAGCCATGCTATGTTTAGAAATGAAGATTCTATTACCATGAATAAGAAAATGTTAAGCACCATGATTTTAAAACAGGTACTGTATGATTACAAGATGAGAGGCTGCTATTAACAGCAGCACAACAAAGCCTCAACAGTCCACATATTGTTTCATAGCTCTTTTACAGGCATTGTTTTGACTGAACCTAAACTAAAAATGGATAGGCTATTGCTATCACCATTTAACAAATGAGAAAATTGAGGCAGGGTGTTGCAAAGTAAAACTGCAGAATGTGCTTTTAGATTAAGTAGTTCCCACATTTGTTTTTCATCTTGAGTAAGTTACTTCTTTAGATGTAAGCAGGAAGGTAGAATTTTTCTAGCCATGTTTTAGAACCTTTATGTTAGGGTCAGTTGGTAATTTATAACCCAAATGAAATGAATTCTTGTCCTGCATATTGAGATTTTGCCTCCTCGTCTTCTCTTCCACATCCCTACCTTGATACTTGTCCATTCTGCTAGAATGCGAAACTCCAGCATTGCTTTCCCTAAAATGCACACGGTGCCTTCCAAACTGTGTGAGGACTTCTGGTTGTGCTAGACTCCAGAGGGGAAGAAGGAGGGATGATTATCTGTAGAGTAGCCATTGATAAAAGAGTCAAAGTGAAGAGCCATCATGAATGTCCCCAAACCAACAGTCCATCAATATATCATGAATCAGTAAGAAATGAGACAATGTAATTTAACTTGATATATGAAGAAGGGTACAATAGCATAAGAGCTATTTTTGGTTTTCATAGAGTTTACATGAGTAGTAGGTTAGATGTACTTGATACTCTTTCTTCTATTAGGCAGAGTTATTAAGAATCACATTTAGATGGCATTCCATTTAAAAAAAGATTAATTACAATGTAATTAATCGGTATATTTCTGCATTCTCACCAAACAACCTAAATATTTTCCAGTTAACTCATTCACATTCCTCCCAAACCCTCATTTCATCATTTCCTGTTATTTTGGTATCTATATAATACAGGATTTGAAATGTCACAAATAATATTAATATTACGTGCTAGAAGTGAAGGGATATAAATGTTATTTATCTCAAAGCTATCTGTGCACTTCCTGATTACTCTTATTTATAATAACCCCCAAATTGGATAAGAGATCTGGGTTCCAGACCCAACTTTGTTCTTACCTGACTGTACAATTTTTGTGGGCAATTAATCTTGTAGGCTTCAGTTTACTCCTCCATAAAAGGAGAAAGTTCAACTAGATTATCTCTATGGTCTCTCTAGCACCAATTTTTACTTTTCTTTCAACATTCAAAGAATCTAATGGCAACATCTGGAATTGATTCATGAAGAAAAGTGTAATCATACTATTTGCCTCTACTCCCTTTAGCCTCAAACTACTATAACTTTTCATAGTCACAGAATATCCCTTCTCAGATGATATCATAAATTCAGAAGATTACACTGGGCTTCTCTATAACGTTTCTCTAAAGGGCTAAAGGAAATTACTGCTATTGAATTGGCATGCTCATGAACAACCAATCTGTGAAGTCAATGGACTTTCGCATGGTCTAATTTCCTTAAAAGAAAGATTTCCCCCTCCCACTTGGTATAATTTCACTTGGTTAGACAACAAAGGAAATTTGCTTCTTTCTTAAGTCTAGATAGAAAAAATCCACACACCTTAAATGTTGTAAATTGGCTGTTATCTAGGTGGATTGTTTGAAAGTTTATCCTATAATGTGACCAAAAAATGCATTTTGACCCATACTGTGGCAATTCTCAAACACAAAGTTTCTTTCAAAAATTTTTGGAAATGCATTTTTTGAGTTTTGAAATAAATATATTCACTGGAAGTTGCCAAGAAATGTCCAGGAAGACACACCTTCTGATATGGGTTTTCCATCAACTATTTAGAATATTTATAATGGATAAAACAAAAGAGTGGTATAAATACATATAAGAACACAGAGCATAAAGTGTACCATATATCCACTTAATTACATGAAATGAAAACTAGAAGTGATAACATTAAATCTCTGCACATAGCAGTTGAAACCACTCTTAAGAAAAAAATGATAGATGAAAATTCACTAAGAAATAAGGAACGATTTGTGTACTTGGGGCTTTAAAATAATGTCAGAAAGAAAATGTATAAAACAGAGTTTTGTGCCCAGAGAATTCTAAATTTAAAATACATCCTGAGTCTATTTCAGAGACGCTAAAAACACAGTAAAGTCATGAGAAAAATAATTAGGATTTGTTACTTGAAAAATTTTCAGTAAGCCTGATGATTAGTCACATAAAGTCAAATGAAGATACACTATTATTAACAGTGCTTTCCTCTGGATGATGGTATTATGCATTTCTGCAGTATTCTAATCCTATATTATAATCCTATATAATAAAGAGGTAATATGCAAATTGACCATCACTCCAACACACAAGATGGCTGCCCCCAGGTGGTCAAAGATAGCCACCCCCATGTGGACACAAGATGGCTGCCACAATAGGCCTGCAGGGGAGAGTAGTTGGGGAGGGGGGACCAGGTCTGTAGGGGAGGGCAATTGGGGGGGACCAGGCCTATAGGGGAGAGCAGTTAGGAGCAACCAGGCCAGCAAGGGAGGAAAGTTGGGGGTGACCAGGCCAGCAGGGGAGGGCAGTTGGTAGTAACCAGGCCTGCAGGGGAGGGAAGTTGGGATTGACCAGGCCAGCAGGGGAGGGCAGTTAGGGGTGAACAGACCAGCAGGAGAGGGCAGTTAGGGGCAATTGGGCTGGCAGGGGAACAATTAGGCATCAATCAGGTTGGTAGGGAAGTGGTTAGGGGGTGATCAGGCTAGCAGGCAGAAGTGGTTAGGGGCAATCAGGCAGGCAGGCAGGTGAATTGTTTGGAGCCAGCAGTCCTGGATTGTGAGAGGGATGTCTGATGGGATCGGGCCTAAACAAGCAGTTGGACATCCCTCAAGGAGTCCCAGATTGGAGAGGGTACAGGCTGGGCTGAGGGACACACACACCCCAGCACTAATTTTGTGCACCAGTCCTCTAATTTTAGCATAAAAAACAAGTATTACTCTTATTATCAACGGAAAAACCATTGATGAAGAATTATATAGAAACTTTTCTACTAATTTTGTGACTTGGGTAAAGGACACATCATACTGCCTTCCCCCAAACTTATATATAACTCTAGTATAATGTCAAAACCAGGAGACTAACATTGGTATAATCCACGGATCTTATTCATATTTCAGCAGTTATATAGGGGCTTATGTGTGTGTGTTTGAAGTAATTATATGTGTAGCTTCATGAAAATGTGTCTTTAAAAAATAAAAATATTAACTAAATTTGAATTTGAGACTTGCATAAAATTTAATATTGTGTTTCTGTGACATCAATTGCTTATATAAGACTTTTGTTTCCAATAATAATTGAATATCTCATAGATTAAACTTTACAGTGAGAACAATTACAGAAGCTATATCAAATTTTTAAAAAATCTGTTTTAAGGTGTCAAAAAATATCAAGGCAGCCAAGATTTAAAGGCCCCAAATCCTTTAAAGGAGGAAAACACATTGAGGTAAGATGGGTATGTTAGGCAACTTTACCTCTTTAATTTTTAAGAGGCAAGGAAGTCAACACTGAGCATCTGTTAAGAGCCAGAGATGTTGATCAGAACTTTCAGTCCTCTTTCAGAGCTTGGAAGACAAAAACTGAAATTCAAGGCTGTGAAGACAGCCAGGAATTGAGGTGCCAAGCCTACCAGAAAACAGAAATGGCAAGGACCAAACAGGACTCTCAGTAGTCTCAAGGTGACACGGAGCTAAAAATTTAAGTTCTGAGTCTGCCAAGGAAGAAATATCATGAGTGAATACCTCAGGCTTTATACTGGGATATCTGAAGACTTAACTCGTGTTTGATTGAACAAAGGTGCTATGCCCTACTCTCCCTATTTGAAAGAAACTAAAGGAGCAAGCAAGTCTTGAACAGTTTTTAATAAGCAATATTTTACATTCAAACAAAAAAAAGATTTGCTATGAAACAGGACCACATGAAACCATGAGTAAAAATAGCCAATAAAAATAAACCCATATTTGATTCAATTTTTTAAGTTACCAGACACAGAGTATGAAATTACTATGATTAATATGTTTTCAAAAAGATACCAGTATGGCTAATTTCAACAGTGAACTCAAAATACAAGTTGCAGAAGTAAAAACATAACTGAATAAAGACCTCATAAAATAGATTTAGCAGCTGATTGGATACAGCTCCTTTTTATTAAAAGGTGTCCAAAACAAAGCTCTAAGAAAAAATAATGGCTAATAGAGAAAAAGCATAGGCACATATAAAACATCCGAGAGGATGTCTGAGAATTTTCCCAAACTGTTGAAAGATATCAAAATCCAGCTTTAAGAAGCATTTTATACCTCAAGCAAGATAAATGCAAAGAAAAATCTATAGAGGCACCTTCTAGTAAAACCTATGAAAACCAAAGACAAGGATAAAAATCTTGAAGGCAGCTGATAGAAAAACAAACTATCTATAAAGAAGCAACAACAGTAAGTCTGACATTTTGAAAATATGGAAGCCAAAAGAAAATAAATGTTTAAAGTGCTAGAAGAAAATAACTTTCTACCGAGACTTCTACATTTAGCAAGAATTTATATCAATAACAAAGACAAAATAAAGACATTTCCTGACAACCAAAACCTTTCAGAAACTTGTGCTAGTATTCCCATATCGAAAGAAATACTGCAGGTTGTTTTTTTTTTCCACAGGAAAAAAAAAATGGAAATATAGGAAGTAAAGAAAAGAAACAGGATTGGTAAATAGTGGAATAAACTTTAAAAATATATTAACAATCCTATATACCAGGTGTACTGGTTAATAATGTGGATTTTGTAATAAAAGAAAACTCGGTAATTTCAAGAGAAACATCAAAAGTGCTTTATTTAGAGTAATGTTCATCACTAGCTACACATTTTCCATCTTTCAGGTAATTTGTGCATACCATCCCAAAAAAACTTTTCTTGTCTTGAAGCAAACTATTCAAAGACCCAATTTCCACTTCTTTGTATGTTTTGAAGTGCTGCTCAGAAAAAGCATGTACCATCATTTGGAACAAGTGGTAATCTGAAGGAGCAAGGTCTGGTGAATACAGCGGGTGGGTTAATACATCTCAGGCAAGATCTTTTAACATGTTTTAAACTGGTTTTGAAGTGTGTGATGGTGTGTCATCATGAAGAAAAATTACTTTGCTGTGTCTTATGGAACATTCTGGTCATTTCACGTTCAAAGCGTGGTTCAAATTGATTATTTGTTGTCAGTAATGATCAATATTAATGGTTTCACCTGGTTTTGGAAGATCACAATACACCACACCTTCCTGATCCCACCAAATGCAGAGCATTGTCATCTCTCCAAAGTGATTTGGGCTTGTGGTCATTGTTGATGGTTGACCTTTATCAACCCATGATTTTGTGCACTTGGGATTCTCAAAATAAATCCACTTTTCATTGCCAGTCACAATTTGATGCCAAAAAGCCTTTCTTTCGTGCTATTGAAGCAACATTTTACTGATGACTTTTCGGTTTTCCATTTGTCTTTTGTTCAGTTGATGTGGCACCCATTTTCCTTCCCTTAAAATATTTTCCATTGCTTGTAAATGATCAGAAATTGTTTGATGAGCAACATTTAATCCTTCTGCAAGTTGTTTTTGAGTTTGACACGCATCTTCATCCAATAATGCTTGTAATTGTTGATCCTCAAACTTTTGCAGTTGACCTGGATATTGTCTTTCATATTGAAATCATCACTTTTAAACTGTTTAAATGAGCATTCACAAATATCTTGAGATAGAGCATTTCACCATAAGCTTCCTGAAGTATTCAGCAGCACTTTTCTTCAAAGTAAAGTAATGACTTATAACTTCCTGCAAATGCTCTCTTTTTGGCATGAAATTCGACATTTCTAATTGTAAAAATACCTATGATGTTAACACCTTCTGAAAACTTGATATGAAGTTTTGAAGCTTGTTGTCAATACAACAAAATAGCATACATATCAAATCGCATCTATATCAACATATGTATAACTCCATCTACTGAAAAAAAGCCACATTATTAATCCGTACACCTAGTAATAAAACCCTAACATACAAGTTGACCGAATGGTGGAAAGACCGGTAGCTATGACATGCACTTACCACCAGGGGCAGATTTTCAGCACAGGAGCTGTCCCGTGGTGGTCATTGCACTCCAACAGGGGGAGCACTGCTCAGCCAGAAGCTTGGGTCATGGCTGGTGAGTGCAGCGGCGGTGGTGGGAGCCTCTCTTGCCTCTGCAGCAGGTGGCTGGTAAGGATCAAGGGGACCCCAGACTGCAAGAGCCCAGGGCTGCGAGAGGGATGTCTGACTGGCAGCTTAGGCTCGGTCCCCGGGGAAACCAGGCCAAAGCTGGCAGGTGGACATCCCCTGTGGGTCCCCCTGCCAGAGTGCACAAATTTCATGCACCAGGCCTCTAGTATAAAATAAATAAAAATATGTTTGGGATTTAAAATATGTTAAATGTGAAAATACATGACAACAATAATCAAAAAAATTAGGAGGGTAAATGTAGTTAAAGTGTTTAAAGACCCATTGTTTGGAATAGTATAAAAATACTAATTTATTCTAGAACCCTAAAAATCTAGGTCACACTGTAATTGGTAAGACACTACTGTCTGAAGGGTGAAAGAATATATAACCAAAAATGAAACTGGAATAATAAACTATTCAATCCAAAAGAAGGCAAAGCATATACATATACTAGAGGTCT
Organism: Antrozous pallidus; assembly: GCA_027563665.1. NCBI lineage: Eukaryota > Metazoa > Chordata > Mammalia > Chiroptera > Vespertilionidae > Antrozous > Antrozous pallidus. Next base: position 25,761,112 of record CM050522.1, read on the forward strand.
GGTTCACAAAATTCGTGCACGGGGGAGGGGATGTCCCTCAGCTCAGCCTGCACCCTCTCTAATCTGGGACACCCCCAGTGGGATTGGGCCTAAACAAGCAGTCAGACATCCCTCTCACAATCCAGGACTGCTGGCTCCCAACTGGCATCTGCCTGCCTTCCTGATTGCCCCTGACTGCTTCTGCCTGCCAGCCCGATCACCCCCTAACCACTCCTCTGCCAGCCTTATTGATGCCTAACTACTCCCCTGCCAACTTCCCTCCTCTGCTGCCCTCGTCACCCCTAACTGCCCTCCCCTACAGGCTTGATCACCCACAACTACACTTCCTGGCAGGCCTGGTCCCTCCCAACAGCCCTCCCCTGTAGGCCTGGTTCCCCTCAACAGCCCTCCCCTGCAGCCTGGTCACCTCTAACTTCCCTTCCCTGAATACCCAGTCACCCCCAACTTCCCTCCTCTGCCGACTTGGTCACCCCTGACTGCCCTCCCCTGTAGGCTTGGTCACCCCCAATTGCCCTCCCTTGCAGGCCCTCTCCTGCTGGCATCTTATGCTGGCCATCTTGTGTCCACATGGGGGCAGGATCTTTAACCACATGGGGGCAGCCATCTTATGTGTTGCAGTGATGGTCAATCTGCATTACTCTTTTATTAGATAGGATAGAGGCCTGGTGCATGGGTGGGGGCTAGCTGGTTTGCCCTGAAGGGTGTCCCAGATCAGGTTGGGGGTTTCCTTGGGGCTTGGGGCAGCCTGTGCCAGGGACCTGTGGTAGTTTTCAGGTTGGCCATGCTCCCCCCCGCCCCAGGCGACCCAAGCAGAGGCCCTGATATTTGGGATTTATTTATCTTCTACAATTGAAACTTTGTAGCCTGGAGCAGAGCCAAGCCTTCTGCTTGCTCTATGGTGGCAGCCATTGCTGTTGGAATTTATTTACCTTCTATAATTGAAACTTTGTAGCCTGGAATGGAGGCCTACACCAGCCAGGGTTGCAGAACCTTGGCTTCCTCCATCGCCAGGGGCAACCCTAGCCTCTGCTCTCTCCAGCTCCGTGGCTGTAGCCATTTCTGTTGGGATTTATATATCTTCTATAACTGAAACTTTGTAGCATTGAGTGGAAGCCTGGGCCAGCAAGGGCAGGTGGAAAGCTTGGCTTCCTCCATTGCTGGGAAAACCCAAGCCTCCCTCCTGCTCTCATTGGCTGCAGCCATCTTGGTTGGGGTTTATTTGCATATTCACTCCAGATTGGCTTGTGGGCGTGGCTTGGGGGGTGTAGCAGAGGCACAGTCAATTTGCATATTAGCTAGGATAATAGTAGAAAAAAGAAAAATGAAGTTAAATGACAGAATTAGACTTTTAATAAAGTACTAAACTCTAGTGAAAAAATAGACGTCAGAATAGATATAAAATACCAGTTTCATCTCATTAGTTCTGCTTTTAAATTCTTTTATAGATTTTCAAACTCAGATTTTTCTGTCTAATTTCAAGAGGACATTCTCTTCTTTCCTGTCCCTTTCTAGAATTTTCTATATTTGATGAAATTTTCTAATCTATGAGACAGGACAGAAAAATAGAAGGAAAGCAACATTTGCAAGAGTCTATGAACTTCCTAAATGGACATGGAAAAAAAGCACTTCCTCTTTAGGCTTCCACTCCTTAATCTGAAAAATAAATTTGGCTGGATTTTTTAAAAATCCTAGACTCCTTTTAAATATGACTCTGTATCTGTTATGGAGATAAAGCTTGTCACAGTTTAAATGAATTTAGTTTGAATGCTGTTGAGAAGGGCCACAAACTGAAACATCATATATCATTGATCTTTGATTATACATTCTTCATCTGCAATGCTTCAAATACCAAAAGTGAAGATGTATGGCAGGGATGTTGTAGAAAGAGAGAGTAGACTGGGGGAGGGATAGACTGGGGGAGGGAACAGTAGATTAGGCTCAGGAGAGCTAGGTTCTAGACTTGACTCTTCCGTTAATGAGCTGTGTAATATTGGACAAGTCACTCAAGTTCTTGGGCTCTGTAAAACTGAAGTGCACACTATTGCTGTCTCTAAACTTTGAAACACTGTTACATGTAGAAATGTCCAATGGGGACTTGGTGTTCTTCAATAACTATATTCCTTCTGCTGGGTCTAAAACGGACTCATTTTAATTTAATTTATTATTATTGATTTTTAAATCTTTATTGTTGAAAGTATTATAGATATCCTCCCTTCTCCCCTTTCCTCATTGACCCTCTCTCCCCTTTTCCCCCTACCTCCAGGCCCCATCACACTATTGTCTGTGTCCTTTGGTTATGCATGTATGTACATAAGTTCTTTGGTTAATCTAGTTCCACCTCTCCACCTGCCCTTAATCATGACTCATTTTAGAGTGTATAAAAGTGTTAATATTAAGTACAGTATTTTCAATCAATGAGCTTCACTCTGGAGTTGTATAATAGGCAATGGAATCCTAATCAAGAAGCATGGATTTAATACTCTTCTGACTTTGTGATCTTAGATAGCCCAGTTAATCCTGCCTCCTTACCTGGAAGATTCCAGTAGTAATACTTCTCTGTTTCAAGACCGAAGAAATCCTATATAATAAAGAGCTAATATGCAAATGGTCATCATTCCCTCATGCCCTCGTGCCCTCTTGCCAGGACCGGGGTACCTGAGGCCATGCTCTTTTCCCAGCAGGTCTTGAGGGGGGACCTGAGGCTCACCCCCCACCCTGTGGGGTTTGACAGGGATGGGGTCCACAGGGTCTGGGTCTCGCCTAATTTTGAGGCAAGCACGGGTGGGCGGGGACTTGACTCTGGGTCCTGCAGCACACCCCAGACTCTGACAGGCAGATTTTCATATACATTTTACTAACTTTCTTTCCTCTTTGACACTTCTGAGAGAAAGGGCACATAGCAATATTAAAATATTTCTTCTAATTATTTCCCTTTTAATATGCATGAATTTCGTGCACCGGGCCACTAGTAATGAATAAGAAAGCACTATGTAAACTAAAACATTTTACAGGCATGAAGTGTTATTATGGAAGAGTTTTGTAAATAAACTCTAAAGAAGTCTGCGAATGTGATTTGTGCCAGTGTCAGGGAACTGGAAGAAAGACTGAAATAATGATTTCTGTTCATCAGGCTCTGTGTTTCAGTATCTTATGCCAATGAGATATGTGATGCGCCAAGTGACTTCACCCGTCTTCCTTCCTCCAACTTTTGGTCCTTGAATAACATTTTGGATCACATATCTCTTCCTTTTTTCCTATTTATTTACACAAATATTTGAGGCTTTTATGCCAAAATAAATAATTATATTGTACTTTGTAAATTTGCTTTAAAAACCCACAAAAAAAAAAGAACAACAACATAACGTCTTGCCATCATTAAAGAACAATAAATAAAAACCTACTTTATCCCCTTTACCCCCAATCTAATAGGTTTTTAATGCGCTATCTTACTTCTCACAGTAACAATAACAGGGCTCAGAGAGAGCTGACACCTTGTGTAAGGCAACTGTGCGCCATGCAAAGGCTTTCCTGTGAGACACTGGAGATGGTTGTGCTTCTCAAAGCGGAGTTTCCATTACAGGCAGAGTTGAGGCCTCACAACACAACTCCCTTCCTGATCCCCAGCCATCACCTTGGTCCTTTCTGGAGCTGCATCTCTCTGCCTCCAGGTGCTGCTCTGATTCTTGGAGCTCCAGGAGTGTTCCCAGAGAGGCTCCTCAAGGGCCCTGCCTCATCCAGGGCTCAGTTCACTCACCGCCCCACGGGGGTTTGGCCTTCGTCCTCTTTTCATTTGTTTTGTGAGCTCAGCCACCCACTTCCGCCCAGCATGTACCCCAACATCCCTGCTCTTTCCTCTTCTTATACTCCAAGGTCTGCTTGCTGAGCACCTTGCGATCCATCCCAGACTCCAGCGCACAGCCGGGCCCAGGGTGTTGCATGGCTGTGGGGCATCCTAGGCCTCAGGCTCTCTAAATCGTTTTATATAGTCTTCTTTTCACGGGGCAATCGCCAGTAACTGCTCAACCTGGGCTGCAGCTGCCTGCTCTTTGTCCTGAACAAACTCTGTGGGTGGCACTTTACGCAGAGTCTGCTGGGACATCGAAGATGCCTTCCGTGGGCCCGCTTCTCTGTGGGACGGCTTCTGTGCCGAATTCAAGTTCACATTCTGTTCCGAAGAGCCCTCTTCCAGGACTCCCGCAGGGGGAGAAGCCTGAAGTTAGAGACGCGGGGAGAACTCCATGTCCCAGGTGTAGATCTCTCGACTCACTTCGGAGGTGCACAGTAATAAACTATGTTGGAGGAAAAAGTATTCATTTTATATGTATGTGTATGTATATGTAAACTGCACTTTTCATTTACTGCATATTTCTCCATGTCCATAGGGAACGGCCTCATAATAGCCACACAGTATTCCATTTCGGGAGTCATTGCAATTTATGCGGTCAGACTCCTGTCGTAGGGCATTTGCACTGTTTCTAATTTTTCACAATTTGAAGCATTTTGTCTTAAATAGTTGCTACTAATTATGTAATGGATCTGAATAAAAGGAGGTGCTTTTAGGGTATGAAGAGCTCTGAATTGTGAGTTCAGCTGATGCCATTTATTTCTTTTATGCTCTAGAACTGCCATTTTATGACCAAAAAAAAAAAACAAAACAGCCCACTCAAACAGCTGATAACAACCCAGTCCCTGTACATAGAACCTTCAGATGAGCTTGCATTTGGACAATCCTATAGCCCATGCTGCTCCCTGTCCCCAGCTCTCTACCCTACATTCTCTTATTGCATCTACTATCCTCTGGCCTTATTCTTTAAAAACATTTTTATTTATTTCAGAGAGGTAGGGAGAGGGAGAGAGAAACATTAGTGATGAGAGAGAACTAGTGATTAGCTGCCTCTTGCACACCTTCTACTGGGGATCCAGCCTGCAACGAGGACATGTGCCCTGATGGGGAATTGAACTGACCTCCTAGTTCATCGGTCAGCAGCCAACCATTGAGTCATGCTGCTAAGCTGTCCTTATTTTTTGTATCACTTTTCTTATGCATTAAAAGGCAAAAAAATTCAGAGAAGAGATTTGATATACTCAGATCATTAACAAACAAATAATTTGAGTGTTGGGATATCAAATGAATAATGGGGAAGGAATATAATATTTACTTAAATGCTTTCTTTGTGCCAGATTTTTTATATTCATTATTGTACTCAATTTTCACACTATTTCTGCAAAGTTAACATCCAAGATGAGGGAAATGAGTTCCAGAACTAAACCAAGATCAAACCTAGGAAGTGACAGAGTCAGGTTGGAACTCAGGGCTGCTTGTCTTTAGGCCTCCTTGGTGTGGGCTAAACACAGTCCCTGACCTCAAGGAATTCACTAATTTGTGGTGTTCAGAAGTTGTGCCCTAATATAATTCATTGGTGTGCATACTTTCTTCCCTCGTCTATTTACCCCTTTTAGTTTCGAGGAGGAAACCCATGGAGTTCCTTAAAGCAAACTGATGTAGTTCTTCAGCAGGACTTAACCTGAAATGATTACAATGAAACTATGTAATGCACGAACAAAATATACATGGACAAGAACTGCGAGTTGCAGCAGATGATGCATTCCTGGAAGATAGGCTTTTTCAAGAATTATAAACAAAATTTAAAAAATCGGCCAAGCACATGTGATCACCAAATATTCAATGATGAAAATAAAAGGTAAATGAAAAAAAAATAAAAAGAACAATTTACTCACTTCCCTCCAGGGTTGGAAGGTATCAGGGCTGAGGCGAGGTTGGGTACTAATCAGTAACCTTAGGATTTTTTGAAAGGGTCAGTTTATTTAATAAGTTGGGAAACACCTTTAGTACAGGACAATAGCAACCCTGTCTCAGAAAATGTGCTTACATTTTGACTTCCTTTTAAAACATAACAGTTAGTTCAGATACCTTTGCTTGGATTTTCTGCTCAGGAAGCTGGAGATAGTCCCTGCCAAGCTCTCTTGGGTAGTACATGTCTCGGGGTCTTTTCTCCACACCTCTGTGACTTTACCTGTTCAGTCCTTAGCTTGAACAACAGATGTTTTTTAAGCACCTTTTCAAGTTCAATTTGAAAAGCAAATACAGGATTATAGTTAGAAAACTTTTTTTTTTCTCAAAAGAGAAATAAATGTACTAAAATCTATGTTATGGTGGAAAGATCAATGAACTCAGGGTCAGAGGTGTCAATTTCTTGTTCCTCTTTTAATAATAATATGGACTTGGGCCAATGTGTTAACCTGTCTGGACCTCAGGTTGTTTATCCAGGCGCAGTGAAAAATATTTGCCCCACCCACTACTTAGGATTGCTAATGACAATGCAATTAAATACCATATGTGAAAGCCATCTGTGAAATGTTGAATGCTACATAAATTTGTTATTATTGCTAGAGTGGGTATTATTATTAGCCTCACAATGCCCGATATAACTCGGTACTTGGTTACAACTTGCTTTTGTTGTTTTAGTGACATTCCCAGAGCAAAGAGCTATAGTTTTGGAGCTCTGTGGGTTCGGGCTGGCACAGTATGTGAAGCTGTTGAAAAATGATGCCTGATAAGTGAAAAGAGGAATGTGAGAAATTTGTGGGCTGCTCACCTCCAGCCCCAATTTATTATTCCCACCCAGTTGGTTAGATTCTCTCTGAAGCTGTGACCATTTCGTGCCAACACGTAAGAACAGACGACAAGAAATAGGGTTTCTCAAAGTTAAGATGACTGTTCAAAACTGACAAACATACATAAAAAAAATCCAAAGCAATAATGGTGACAAAGCATATTTCAGCTGGTCTGTAATCTTTAGAGAACCAGGGTGTGGAGTGTGTGTGTGTGTTGCAAAGACCTCTTGTCACAGTGAGGGCTGGAGACATTGCCTGTCATCTTTCTGTAAGTTGAGGTCCAGGGCACAAGCAGAAGGTCCTTTGGCCTGGTGTGTCTTCTGCCTCTTCACGCTGTCCACAGTCTACTGAAGGGTTAGCCAGGAACACCTGATGGAGAATTTGTTCCCTGAAGCTGTTTCTGAAATTCCACAGAGTAAAAATACAACCTGTCCAGGTGGCAGATGAGTTCCTGGGCTTGGGCCCAAGAAAGGTCCATATATTCAGAGAAAGGCCAGACTAGTGCGGTCCCAGGGCCGCATGGGGTTCATGCTAAATGTCTGGGAAATGTCAGTGCTACAGTCTGTGCTTTTAAATTAAATTCTTGGCCTATTTTGCCTGCCTTTTTCTTTTTTCCTTCTCTTATTCTTCTTTCCCCTTGTCCTTACACAGTTTCCTCTTCAGAATCTCTCCCTCGTTCTTTCCTTTTTTAAATTTCCATTACTTGATAGATACACACACAGCTTATTTACCTGTTGGTTCCCTTGTCTCCTTTTTCCTGTCCTCTCCTCACCTTACCGCATTTTCTCTTCTTTCTTTCATTTTTACCCTTTTAATATCTTCCTGACATTCAAAGCCATTTTCCACCCTCTTAGCTTTATGCTTTCAGTCAGTCACCTGGGACATTCTGTTTTATCAACCAACCATCTTTCCTCTGCTCCTGGGGCAGGGAGTGTGGCTATGACTAGCAAGACTTTCAAAACCAATTATAGGACTTCATTTATCTTTACTCTCATACCACAGTTGCCAAACCCCAGGCTATCCCAACTACATCTGGTGGCATTTTCTATCTTTTACAATGAGCATAAATGAAATAGGAGGTTGGTTGGAAATCTTGCAAACCACAAACATTATTTGGCTTGACATATTTAGCAGAGGTCTTTCCTTTCTGCAAAACAGCCTGACTCTTGACACCAAATCGAAGGGTTGCCCCCTCACAGCTATCTCTCAGTATCAATTCATCAGAGCCATGAAAGGTCGACCATTTGTATGTACCATCGGAAAAGCAGAATTGCTTGCATTAAAATGATCTGATTTTTAGAGAGGTTTTCTCTACCTGGAATAGTATAACATTGAGTTGGACAATGAGGCTTTTTGAGTAGAGCTGGTTTGGACCACTGAGAGCTGTTTATTCTGGGCTTCCACCATGGGACAGGTGCTGAACTGGGCCCCATGGTCGACAAGGCATCTACTTTGCTCCCAACAGCTCACAGTTTGATGGAAGAGAAAGCAAGTAAACAGGCAATCTCTTTCCTGTACTCAAGGTAAATCAAGGTCTGGGGCGGGGGTGGGGCATACGAGTGGTGGTCAGCAGCTCTCTCAGCTTGGGGGCTGGACTTCCCCAGGAGAACCACCAAAGGTGAATGAGGAGAAGTTAGAATTGGCAGGAGGAGGGAGGGTTTGGCAGGAGGAGGGAGGGTTTTCCAGCCGGAAGAAGCAGCCTGTTCCAAGGCTAGGATGTGGGGGAGAGAGAATGGTGCATGTGGGCTCAAGTAGTTCCATGCCACTGGTCAGTGAAGATGGAGGCAGGAATCGGCAGGAAGTGCGACTAGAGGAGAGAGAAGGTGACCAGCAAGTTTTGATGATCAGACTTAGGGATTTGGATATTTTTCTGAAGTCATTAAGGAGGTTTTTAAGGACCATTGAACAGGGAGAAAACATGAACATATGTGTTACTTTGGAAAGCTCCCTCCTTGCTTCAGTGGAATCATTGATTAGGGGAGAGCAGGACTGGACACAGGAACAACAGGCAGGGTGGTTATTCTCACCCTGGCTGCAAGTGCAGTTGCATGGGGAGCTTTAAACAAGACTGATGCCTCCATGCCACCCACAGAGACTCTGATATAATTGGTCTGGGATGTAGCCTGGGCTTTGGAATTTTTAAACACTTCCCAGGGTATTGCAATTTGCAGCCCCAGCTGAGGAGCATTGAGTTCAAAGGTGGAGAAATGGAGATGAGTGAAGGACTGTGAGATGTATCAAAGTGGGCTGGACCATGCCCTAAACTAGAGCTTCCTGCAGAATGAAAGAAGTTTTTCTTCTGTAATGGTTAGGATTCGAGTTCTGGACTTGATGACCAACTATAGATGGGCTCTCAAGAGACTGAGCAGAGTAATGAGCCTGTGCGCACTTCAGTGCCAAGCCTGCGATGCTCACAGAGAGGAAGTAGCAGAATCTTAAGAATTCACTGATTGGTGACAACAGGATGAGAGTGGACATGGTATCATTTTAGAGTCTTAAGTTATTTCTGAATCGGCCTATGTGCACATATAACCACTCAAAACACTCCCCTCAATTTTCTTTAAATTTCATTTTTCGTTTTCTCTCTCAAGTTGATTGAGATTGGACAGAAAAAAACACACAAAAACAAACTCCAAACCACATTGAGAGTTTTATATTTAGCTTGTCCCAACGATGGCCCATTTGTGAACGACAACACCACACAAAAAAGAAGCATTTATTTTAAACTTGAACAGCGGTTTATTCAGTTCTCGCTTTTGTTTTTCCATGTATTGTTTTCCATGGAGAGCACAGTGCCATACCGCACAGGCACAGCCTGCATTTCCCCATTTCTACTCAGCCCTTCTAAGAATTGCTCAGCCTGAGAACACAGAACATTGGGGCACGTCCCAGGCCCGAGGAATTAACCCCTCTGTGCACAGTGGCTCTGTTGGGAGCTGCCTGGTTCAACAGGCTCCGGGTGTCTGCCCAAAGGCTGTGACTTAGGGGTTAAATGCAGTTTGCAATTTCAAAAAAATGCCTGATTTGTTGAAAGAGGCTCCTGAAGAAGAACATGTGAGTCTGAAACGGTTTGCAACATCTGAGAAGGTTGGGAGTGCACACTTGGAGGCCCTCGAAAAATCAGATCGGGGCCCGGAATCAGGAAAAAGACTATTGCGGTTTCTGTGACTCTCGTCAACGTATAAGCCTTCCTGTTGAAATCCCTGACAGTACCTTTGACAGCCTGTTATTATCTTACAATAAAATCTGTCCCCAGCTCCCTCGCCCTGCTGCTCCCCCAGTTTCTAAGGAGGTGGTGAACGGTGAACTGTGCGGGGATGGAGAGTCCAAACCCAGGTTCTCCACCTTCCTGGCAGCTCGGCGAGATGGGGATCGAACTCTCCCATTTCATTTTCACTGGCACTGCATTAACAGCAGCAAGAGAACCCCTCCAGGTTTACAGTTGTGTGGCTTATTGCGTCTCTATCCTATAAAACAGAAAACCATCTGGAGCATTCCGCTCTCCGGGCTTTTTGTGTGTGTACCAGGAAGTAGTAAAATGTTTTGAGGTGCTTTTAAGTCTTTAAGTTACAAAATCAAGATTCCACCTTAAAAATTTTCCATACTGTACGTTGTTGCCTAGCCTGGGGTGCTGACTCCCTGCCAAATATCTATCAGAGAGTGATTTATGACATATGATACGCTCCCCAGCCCAAGTGGAGACTGGGTCGCTGACACATGAGAAAGGGGAGGCCTTGCTCTCTCAAAACCATGATGACTGGTTTTTGTTTGGCTTTTCTGGGAGAACACAGCACAAAACGTGCCCTATTTTGCAGCCCCAGAACTTATGTAAGAAACAAAGCACCGCGAGGTTCAGAAACTTTACTTCTCAGGGCCGTTGTTTGGGGCTGTTTTCACTTGGTGTGACTGGCTGTTCTCTTTTTTCCTCCATTCTTTCCCTCCTGCCCTCCCCGCCAACCCTCCCATTGTTGCTGACTCACTGAGCTCAGAAACACAAGCAAACACCTCTGTACTTGCCATTCAGATATTTTAAAATGAAGTCTCCACTCTTGTGCTTTAAATATTTCACGTGCTTTCCATCCTGCAATGACTAAGACTGTCTTGAGATGGCTGCTGTTTTCTGTTCTGCAAATGTTTCCCTTGCAGCTGTGCAAAGTACATCTCCCGTTTGGCCCTTAGGACACTTTGCAGGTTGCCTAGATAAAACAACATGGATTTTTAAAAAGAAACAAAAGCAACCATTTTTCCTTCATATCAGAGTCTTCTGGGCTCTGTCGATATTCTAATGGACTGCAGTTTAAGGGACTTGGGCTTTCACAAGTTCGTTAGTGATATTGCTACAGGTTGTTTTTCTAATCTGTCTGTAAATGCTGAGGGCTTTTTTGGTATTTCTGTGAATTGTTTGTTCTCTAAATAGAAAAGGAAGCTATGGACACTGAAGACAATTTGGAAAATTCAGAAGGGTACAATGTACAAGACAATGTTCAAGAACCCACTTTTTTCCCCAAGCTGCCTTCCATCGTTATTATTTTTCAGTGTCATTTTACATATCCTTTGAAAATGGGATTCCTAGTGGCTCCATAATTTATGACAATATGATCTACTGAACAGTTTCCTTATTATAGGATATTTTCGGTATTTCCATTTTTAATGGCGATGTTCTTATAAATAAGTGTGATAAATAACTCTGAATATGGAGCTTGGGCCATATTTCTGTTTACGTCCCTGGGACAGATATTGAATAATGACATTATTAAGTCAGAACTTATAAATCTATTTTAATAATCTCACCACATATTTTCATATTGACTTAGAAAGTCTACATTGTGGATTACCACCTTTACTATGAGCTAAATTTGTGTCAGTCTCATCCTTATGTGCTTAAGTACGCTGTTGGTTGATGATGGTTTTTTAAACCTTTGGCAATTTAAAACAAATAAAATGATACAATTAATAATTGATAAAATTAATATTTTAAAGTAGTAAACCCACTTGGCATATTTTCCTCTTGTATATATAGTCCACTAATTTCAAGCATTTAGTGACTTTGTTTAATAAGCTTTCCCCTAAAACTCCACTTTGTATGTATTAAAAATTTATTTTGAAAATTCTCAAATTGTATATTTCCTTGTAATAACCTGGGGATTAATTTTCTGTTAGAGCAACTGTGTAATATATGGAAATCTGGCCAGAACTTGACTACTTGGTTCTAAAATGTTTGGTATCTTAACTCCCAAGTCTTTTTAACACAGGACCTACCCCAAGTATACCCTGGTCTGGGAATCCTGCTTTCTAGTCACATTTCTTGGCAGGTGTGTGGTAATGCTCCAGGGAACAACTGGGATGTATTGCTTTTTTGTTCTTGCTTCTGCTCAAGAATTTGTACTCTATTTAACAAATGATTCTTGAATTTAGGATACTTTTGATAATGCATTTTTGGACCATCTTAATCTGTTTTATCCCAAAACTGTTCCCACTCAAGGCTTCTGTGCCTTTCTTTACTGCTGGGTCGTCCCCAATACTTTGCTGAGGATGAAGGTGGCAGTTGGAGCCACTTTAAAGGCAGTCCTGGGAATGCCTCTGAAATTCCTCCTATACTTCTATACCTCATCTCATTGAACCTTCACCACCATCCATCGGAGTTTTGTTAATGGTCCAGAATCATGGCCAAAAATAATCTCAGAAGCATTAGGTCAGAGAAAAGAAGATTGTAAGTGGTAGATGGCAAATACACAGAGGTTGAAAATTCCTGTTGCATAATTGTATAGAAGCTGTGGGGCTAAACATGCCCAGGGCTCTCAGGTGGAAGGATTGAGTGTCTCAGAAAGACCTTGGGGTGTCCTCATTAATGACATGCAGGAGAACTCTCTTACATGTTCCCTGAAGAACATATCTCACTGTGTCTTAAAGTCATTTTCTCAAACTTAATTGCACCATATGTAATTATTAGGATCTTAAACATTTCTTAGAACATATACACACTCTGAGAGGATGGCAGACACTTTTCCAGTGACCTCAGGCTACTGGATGTATCCCCCAACTTTGGATGAGTACCTTGAATTTCTATGTGTCTTATAAATTGTTTTGTTTTGTGGCTTTGTAGCAAGACATTTACCCTCTGAGCAGTGCCACGTGCCCCTTCATACAGGGGTTGATAATTTATGGACGTTGACCATGAAATATGGTAAAGGTGCTGTAAGGACAGGCTTTGGGTGTCCATTCTCGGAAACCTGTATTTCAACTTCCCAGAGTCTCAGGATCTTAAAGATCAGGCTTCCTCGCCTCTTCAGCTTCTGCCAGCTGAGAGGATAACCTGTTGCTATTTTTGAACATAAAGAGACCTTATTAGGCATAAAAAAGCACTGCCCAAGGGTTTTCCCCCCTCTCTCATTTTTGTGTTTGGATTATTAGCGGAAGCCATGAGCTTTGAAACTTGGGAGGCAGTGCCTGTGAACAAACATCCTGTGGACAAAATTGTTGGCCCAGCACTCGGTGTTCCAGGATGATTGACAGGAAGCAGGGTGTGTGGTGAGGAGAGAGGATGGACACTCTGAGCACCATGGCTTCCAGTTCCCCCAAACAATAGCCAGTCTCCCAGGGAGTCTCACACATTCCTTTTCCCCTTTGCTGGCTGCAAGTTTGAATGGTTGTTTGTGCTGGGAGTTAGGGAGGTTGTAGGCTGGGCAGGGGGTGAAAAGAACCCTGGTACTCAATCTAGTAATTACACCTAGAAAATCCATAATGCTTTGATAATGCTTCTCTGTGAGGGATAGGGACATGTAGATATGCTGAGATCTGGGCTGATGGCTGGAATCAGGCAATGACTAGAAAGGAGCCACCCAAAGAGATGATGACCCCTCAAAGCCAACACTCAGTGGAAATGGGCTGGAGTCCAGTGATGGTGAGGAGAGATTAGGGATGGTTAAAGGAAGTGAAATGGAAGTCACAAGGAAAAGAAAACAAAGGTTTCCCACAGCCCAGCTATGTGTCAGATTTTTGCATGCTTATGCATTTGGTCCTATTGCAGGTTTTTGAGGCAGATATTACATTAGTTGTTTGTTGGTTTTTTTTTGTTTGTTTGTTTGATTGTTTCAGATGATAAAACTAAGGCTTGAGGATTAAATAAAGTTATTCAGTGTGACAGAGTTAGACCATGGAACGACTGATATTTCAGCTTCTGTCCTTTGGGATCTACATTTCCTCCTTAAATGTGTTCAGGTCCTGCCCTGGTCTTGCTCTGCTTCTGTCCTGGTGGGATACACAGAAAAAGAATTTCTCTCTCCAGCTCAGCCTCCTACAACTTCCAGTGTGCATCTTCCTTTCCAGTCAACCTAAATCTTTCATATCTCTAGGTTTTCACTATATTGTTACCTCTGCTACAATGACTTTCTCTTCCTTCTCCCAACACAATCTACTGCTCACCCGTCAATGTCCAGTTCAGATGCCCACTTCTTCAAAGAGCTCACATATCCCACTTTCCCTCATTCCCCATGTTGGATCAGTAGCTTCCCAACACTGTAGTCTCACAGCAATTTGTGTCTACATGTGTTATCATCATCACATTATTTTCAAATTTGAATATCCCTAGTTCTTACTAACTCACAAGTAACACACACACACACACACACACACACACACACACACACACCTTAAAATTAAGTTCTGTCTTTTGATAGCTTATTGATGCCCCATTTAGGTAAATATTAGGCTTTAATTCTTCTTTCCAGATCTGTCCATTCCTCTATCTCTGAGAATTGCCTGTAGTATATTTAGAATTAGTAGTAGCCCTTATGGGATTTCAGGAATTAATCTAAGAAGGAAAAGTGGGCAGTCATTTGGGAAGGAAATTCCCAGCTCTTTCTTCTCCTCCCCTCCTCTTTCATCCTCTCCCCTCCTCTTCTCTCTCCTCCTCTCCCCTCTCCTTCCCTCCCCTATTTTCCTCTTCCCTCCATTCCCTTCCCCTCCACTTTCCTCTCTTCCCCCCTCCCCTCTCCTTCCCTCTCTTTCTTCCCTCCCTTCCTCCTTCTGACATGGACTTTTGTAAAAATTTAGGAATCAAATTGGGGAAGCTATGCTCTATTTTACTTGCATTTGCAATGGTTGACACATGTAGACTTGTAATGGGCTATATTCCCAAAATTTCTGTTCAGAGAGCAAAGTCAAGATTTCATACGTTGGCATTCAAAACTTCATACACCTGATTTTTCAAGGTACTCTTTTTGCCTTATCTCCTCTAACTCCCCTGCCCCAGGCAACCTGGTCTCCTCATTGGTTTTTGGAATAATCCTGCTCCGGGTGTTCTTATGTCTTATTAGCACTGACCAGCCCCCCATTCACAAGGCTCCCAATTCTCTACCCAGCACAGGAACCTTCCTAAAGGCCTTACCCAGATCCTACGGACTGCAGCTTTGATGAGTTCTCTCTCCCCTGACTCACAGCACTTTTCACTTATTTGGCAATGAATCCTGGATGGGTTTGTGAAAAACATGTTTTGTTTGTATTGCTGTGGGACTCATCTAGTATTTTATTTTTCTACTTTGTATTTTCAGTCTTTTTACTTCTGTAAGAGCCCGGGCCTTTGTCTTTTATATTTCTTTCACTCCTTCGGCTTGAAACACTGTTATCTGAGCAAATCATATGTCTTTAATAAATCACTTGTTTATTTATTGAAGAGATAACTTTTATTATTAAACTACCAAATGGGGGATCAAGGAAGAGAAAACTGGTATCTATTGATAAGAGTATTTTCAGGCACAGGACTAAAAGTTTTATGATACAGCCTTATTTAATCCTTCCCTGAACTTGGTAAATCAATTATTTTTAATATTCAGTTTTACAGATAAAGACATTTCACTTAGAAGTTCCAAGCTGTTTGCTTAGGATCATGCAGAGTGTGTGTCAACGCTTGGTTATCATTTCTCCCACAAAAATGTATTCATGGAAACACTCATGAAACAAATGTTCCTTGAGTACCTTCATGACCCAGGCAGTGGAGATACAACGATGAGGAAAAATCTACCAACCCCTTATTTTTATGATATTTAGATGAGTGAAAAATACATGCAAACCAAAGAATGACCTAAATAAATGTAAAACTGCAATTATGTTCAATGCTGCGATAGAGAGATCCATGTTACTAAAAGGGTATATCAGAGGCTGTTTGACCTGCTCCAGGAAGGAAGGCAATGTCTTCTTGTTGAAATAATACCTGGGCTGGATATGGTGGGTGATTAAGAGTTAACCAAGTGAAGGGGAAGGAAAAGCATAGCCAGAGAGGGATTGGCAAGTAGAAGGCCTTGTGGCACAGAGGAGTATGGCAACTAAAAAAGACTAGAAGATTCCAGTGTGGCTGGTGTGTGCGTGTGTGTGTGTGTTTGTGTGTGTGTGATGAGGTATGGAACTAGAGATACAAGCCTTTCTCTTTATTTCTATCTTCATCCGAAAAACGGTAATGCATTCAGGACTTCAGCATGTACATGATATGCTTATTACTCTGATTGCAAGGTAGAGAGCAGACAGGAGAAAGAAGGATAAGAATCGAGGGTGTCCTAGCCGGTTTGGCTCAATGGATAGAGCACTAGCCTGTGGACTGAAGGGTCCCAAGTTCAAATCCAGTTGAGGGGACATGTCTGGGTTGTAGGCTTGATCCCCTGTGAGGGAGGGGGGTGCAGGAAGCAGCTGATAAATGATTCTTTCTCATTGATGTTTCCATAGCCCTCTCCCTCTCTCTTCCTCTCTGAAATCAATAAGAAATTAAAAAAAAATAGAGGGTAAACCAGCCCTAGTGATAGACCAAATAGTTGGCCTAGTGCGAAATGGTAGCGGGGATGTGATGGAGAAAAGGGGATGGAAAAGAAAACTATTTAGAAGGTTCAACTGAAAGGACTTGTTAATGGATTGGTTATAGGGGTGGAGAAGAAGAAGGCTCTAGAACTTTTGCCTGCAAAGCTTGCTAGATGGTAGGGCCATTATTTGTATAGAGAACTGTGCAAGATGATCATATTTGAGGAGGACATTTATAATATTACCTTTGGATGTATTGAGATATCCTTTAGACCAGCGGTTACGAATCTTTCGGACCTCACGGACCACCAGTGGCCCATGGATCACCGGTTAGTGACCGCTGCTTTGGATATCCAAGATGAGATGCTAATTTGCATAAATAAGTCTGGAGTTTAAATGAGAGTTCTGTCTTGGAGATATAAACTTATGAGAACCGTTGCAGGGGTGGTTATAAAAGCCATGCCCATGAATAAGATGGCCTCAGGAGGGTTTCTGAGGGCTGCTAGCAAGTACTGAGGACACAACGAAAATGATACCCAGTCCCTGGTTCAAAGGGACTCTCAGTTTCATGGTCTTCACGTTGATTAGTGAGATTCCAAAGCCACAGTTTTTAGTGACATCATCTTTGAGAAATCAAAGGCTAAAGTGAGTGGGAGTCTATGTTGTAATTCTTGACCTTTAAGGTTTTTTTTTTTCAGCTTTGTTTTCTAAGATATGTGGTTTCCTGCCACTGTTTTGGCACATTTGAGATTGAGAAAGGGTGTATCATATTTGGCACTTATCACTTATGCACATTACCTTACCATGTCTGTGTGAGCTTAGGAGGTGTATACTTCTTCCTTGGCAAACAGGAAAACAGAAGCCCAGGCAGGGTGGGGAGAGTTTTGAGTGAGATCACCGGAGGACTGGAAGTAAAGATTAGAATCCAGAACATCTCAATTGCCAACACAGTTCCCATGTTTGTGGAGCATGTTGTGTTGATGTGTATGTTTGGATTCCCCTCTCTCCCATCCCCAAGACTAGACAGAGTGAGTAGAATAGGAGGGCATTGCTGCTAAGAGGGACTCTTAACCTGCCCAGTGAGCTCTAGATGAGGTCCTGGTCATCCAGGTTAGCATTAGTAGCAGAAACAACAGGATCAACATCACATTTGTAAACTTAAATAGTGCAGGTGAAAAGAAGAAATCACTTCCATTCCAATAACATGTAGTTGATGGTGCTAGAAATAAACCACAAAGGGACCAGTTTTGTAAAACTGACAGGATCGACATGAAAAGAAAATATTGGACTTAAAGAACCTTGCAGTGATTAGTGACTCTCCAAAATAATTTGTGATGTGAGTTTTTAAAGTTATTAATTCAAATAAGTAACATCTCCTTTTGGTACAAGATTCAAACAGTGCAGGAGGGTATACAGTGTGCAACTTCCCTCCCCTGAGGTGACAGTTGTCACGAGCATTTTATTTATTTCTTCTGAGACATTTCTTTTGTATCTTTTAAAAATGTCCTTACCCGGGAGGAGGAACTAAGATGGCAGCATAGGTAAACACCTATTGTTCTGCCCCGTGCAACGATTTAAGAACTACAACATAACAACAAAACAAACTTCACCCAGAATTGCCAGAAAGCTGGCTGAGTGAAAACTCCACAAATAAGAGTAAAGGTGGGACACTGAGACTCAGAGGAGCAGCGGGAGCGGAGCCTTGAAGCCGGAAACAGGTTAGGAGCTGTCCTGGTCACGTGCGGGCTGGGGCTGGAGCAGCAACCCCGGCTGGATTTTGCCAACGAGGAGGGCGGAGATGTCCCACTGCACGGATTCCCCAGTGCCAGGCGAGGTCCGAGGTCCGGGGGACACACCCTGGAAGCGGGGCGTGGCAGAGGCTCCTAGTCTGTGAGAAACCCGGAGGCGGGGAAAAGAAGTTTTCGCATGAGTATCGCACAAACCCGCGACTTACCCCCTGGAAACTTGTCTCCAGGTCCCGGAAACCATCTATTTTACAACCCTTGGCTAGACTTTGGGGGTGCAGACACATTTGGGGAGAGGCAGAGTTGTCTGGCAAGGGGAAGAGACTAGCGGCTTTCTCTTGGAGGTGTCTGCAGCCATCCCCATCCAACAGAGACCCGCGCACATGAGCGCGGCATAGGACATAGCTGACACTGAGGCTGCCTGCACAGCTCAGAGACTCCGCCCATCCAACCTGAACACAGTCTCCCTTCACAGCCAATTGGCCTGGAGGTCAAACCCTCCTAGGGCTAACAACAACAAGCTGAGTTTAAACTCAAAAAATACTGTACAACCCATAAAGGATTGCAGTAAGAGTACCCATCTCAAATAACTGGGGAGGCTGTGCCACTGACCCTTAGAGGATATCTACCACATAAAGCAGCCACTATGCAGAGATATGGAAAGAAATCAGGGGTGAAAGAAATGGAGGAGAAAAGACGACAAGACATAGAGTTCAAAACCACGGTTATAAGGCTTTTCAAGAGGCTCCTAGAAAAGGCCGATGAACTTAATGAGAATTATGAGCAAATAAACAAGACCAACCAGGAAATGAATGAGACTTACAAGGAAATGAATGAGACCCTCAGGGAAATGAACAAGACCTCTGAGGATATGAACCAGACCCTCACGGATATGAAAAAGGACCAACTAGAAATCAAGCATACACAGACTGAAATAAAAAATATTACACAAAGTCCTAAAAGCAGTCCAGAGGGCCACAAGAACCAAGTCAAAGATTTGAAATACAAAGAAGCAAAATCCACTCGGCTGGAAAAACAAGAAACAAAAAGAATTCAGAAAATTGAAGATAGTGTAAGGGGCCTCTGGGACAACCTCAAGCATGCCAACATCCGAATTATTGGGGTGCCAGAAAAAGAGAGAGAGCAAGTTAATGAAAACCTACTTGAAGAAATAGTGACTGAAAACTTCCCCCACCTGGTGAAAGAAACTGACGTAAAAGCCCAAGAAGTACAAAGAACCCCAAAATATAGGAATCTAAAGAGGACCACACCAAGACATATCATAATTAAAATGCCAAGAGCAAAAGATAAAGAGAGAATATTAAAAGCAGCAAGAGAAAAACAGTTGGTTACCTACAGGGGAGCACCCATACGATTGTCAGCGGATTTCTCAACAGAAACGATGCAGGCCAGATGGGAGTGGCAAGAAATATTCAAAAAAATGAATAACAAGAATCTACAACCAAGATTACTCTATCCAGCAAAGCTATCATTCAGAATTGAAGATCAGATAAAGTGCTTCGCAGATAAGAAAATAGCTAAAGGAGTTCATCACCACCAAACCAATATTATATGAAATGCTGAAAGATATTCTTTAAGAAGTGGAAGAAGAAAAAGGTAAAAATATAAATTATGAACAACAAATACACATCTATCAACAAATGAACATAAAACTCAAGTGAATTGATAGGCTGATGAACAGGATAGACTGGTGAATATAACAGAAACATGAACACAGAGAGGGAATGGGCTGACAATTCTTGGGGAGAAAAGGGTTGTGGGAAGTGCAGCAAGAGACTGGACAAAAATCTTGCAACAATGGGAGAGGACATTGGGGAGGGGGAGGTGAGGGTGGAGGGTGGGATAGGTACAGGGTGGAGGGGAGATATAGGGGGATAAAAAAGGGGGAACAATGTAATTAATAAACTGAACAATAAAGATAAAAAATAAATAAAAATAAAAAAAATGTCCTTACCCAATGATATAATTATTGATTTGAGAGAGAGAGAGAGAGAGAGAGAGAGAGAGAGAGAGAGAGAGAGATACATTGATGACAGAGAGAAGCATCAATTGGTTGCCTCCTATACACGTCCCAACCTGGGGATCAAACTGCAATCTAGGCATGTGCTCTGACCAGAAATCAAATCTGCAACCATGCGTCCTGGACAGTGCTGCAGCCAACTGTGCCATCCAGCCAAGGCAAGAGAGCGCAATTTTCAATTGTGTGGTTCAGAACACCTTTCTAAGCCAAGATCTGAAACAGGTGAGAGAGAGACCTGCTCTTTGGGGAAGAGCAAGCAGAGAAAACCCGAGGTGCAAAGGCCCTGAGGCAGCACATGCCTTAGATGTTTGCACAGCAGATAGGAAATCTGTGTGGCTGGAGTGAAGTGGGAAAAGGCCAGTCATAGAAGACAAATTTATCCAGGCAAAGAGGATGGAGTTGGTAAGCTTTTGTAGGTCATCCAAGGAGTTTTGGCTTTTCTCAAAATAAGATGAGACACTTTTGGAAGATTTTGAGAGAAATGATCTTAAGAGACATGGTCTGACTTAGTATTAAAAGAATCACTCTGCCTGCTGGGATGAGACTAGAGCAAGCATGTCAATCAAACTTGCGGCCTATGGGCTGCATGAGGCTCACAACAAATATTTTTGCGGCCCAGTCAATATAACAGTATGTAGGAAACATTTTAATAAAAATTGTGTAGCTTAATTTTTACAATGGCCTGTTGTACATGATTATTATTAATGAACTACAACATTCACTAATAACTGATTACTATAATTGTGTTGCATTAATTTCCCTTATGCACAGGTGCACCATTTCTCTCCACTAATACAGCAGCGAATGTTTAGCAGCCGATTGTCACGTCATTAGTCTTGTACTGACTTGTTTGGTGTGCTCAACAGGAAATATTTTGCTTTCGGAGGATAAAAAAATAGGTTTATTTGTGTTACGCTTAATAATTTTGTGCAGTTATTTGGTGTCTGGTAAGTTAATGTTCAAGAAAAAATATTAATTTTTTTATTAAAATGTTAATGATGACTCATTTATTTTAGCCCTTTGTATTTAGCATGTCTATCAAAATAAATCTACGTTTCTATGAAAATTGAAGCTTTTGGGTTTTTTTGTAGCCCACGTAAACTTAAACCTTATTTATTTGGCCCATGTTAGCCTTTGAGTTTGACATGCTTGGATTAAAGTGTAACAGAGAGAGTTCAAATGAAAGAAGACCAATTAGGAAGCGATTGCAACACTCCAAGTAAGAGATGCTGGTGACTGGTACAGGATGAGGGCTGGGGAGGTGGTGTGACCTGGTCATTTGATAGGGGATTTGGATATGAGATGTGAGTGAAGAAATGAGTCAAGAAAGATGCTAATGTATGGATGAATTGCCCCTATTGAATTATGGAGGATTGTTGGTGGATCAAGTTTGGGCAGCAGGGTGAAAAATATCAGGAATTTGAATCTGCAGACTTTATGGTTAAAACGGATGTTAAGTAGGCTGCTGGTTACATAGATGAGTTCAGCATGGATGTATGTGTGAATGTATGAATTTGAATATGCACATGGTTTTTAAATTATCTTAGAATAATTTAAGAAATATATTTTAAAATAAATTTGAATCATATTTTTGCAGAATTCCCAAAGTGTAATTGGAGAACTTGCATGGAACTCAAGTTTGCAACTCAGCATGCTGTTGATAAAATAAGTACAGCTTGATATAAGCATCATAACCAATTTTTTTGGGTTGTAATAGGATAAGGAGAAACTATAGAATTTATCAATCTATACCCCAAAGGGGTTTACCTCAATGATATTTCTATTCTCTGATGTTGAATCTATTTTTCAGAAAAGTACCTGGATTTTTTTACTTATGTTGTTGAATATGCTGACATGAACCATGGACTACTGACAGGTGCTCTTGATGAAACATGTACAAAGGGACAGATCACTCGCTCCTTAGGGTCATATTGGCATGGTCCAATGGAGGGAATTTGTGTGATGTGCAAGTTGTTATGATGTACTTTTTAAAAATAGTGACACTGACACATAGCCCCTAAAATAAATTAATCTTCCTGTCTTGACTGACTCATTCTGGAAACAGCAACTTCACATGCCAGTGATGATATGAGCATTAGGGTTGGGTACAGGTGAGAAAGCAGGACCCCAGCAAGAAGAAGGCAGTGTGATAGGTCTTTTAGTAGTTTTTAGCAGAGCAGAGGCACTGAGGTTGTACCAATGTGGGTTGTAATCCAAGCTCCGTCATTTTATAGATGGGCAGGACTTAACTTCTCCAAACTCAACCATTAAGAAGTGAGATATAACAGGAAATAATATGACTCTCTGGAACAAATGAGCTAATGTTCACAAAATGCTTTGAATAGCACTTTGCCTGTAATCTGTTCTTGACGAATTATGATTGTTATTATCAATACCTCTTCATTTAAATCTAAAGAGTTTGATCTTTTGCAGCATTTAAGAGGATAATGGAGAGACTCAATGATCTCTTTCTCATCTTTTTACATCCAGTTCTTTTATTTTTAATCATTTAAATGGCACATTATTTTCCCCCAGAGATTAGTTTCAGAGTGTGATTTTATAAGTTGTGGGCTGGACTCTGTGGATTCAGGGAAGGGTTCTTATGAAAGGGAGCCCAAGTCCTGGGGCAGGGACATATCTGAGAGCAGACCCGGATCTAGACTGTCATCTTTTAATTGGTGAGTAAGACTGCCACCCCAGCTTCAGGGTTAGCTGAGACAAATGGCCCTAGTAAAAATGAGCCTCCAGTTAATTAAATCTTATAGTTGAAACCCTACCACTGCACATTTGAACATTTGACACACACATTTCATCTTTCCTGGCCATTATTTGGACTTATTAAGCATTTCTGCAACACTTTCCCCCCTCTAAGTTGGCTGCCTTTCAATAGCGGTTCCTCACATCACCCTCTGTGAAAGGTGAGTACAACAATCCATATTTTATAGACAAGGAAATTGAGGTCCAAGTAAGCCTCGTGCGGTTTGGCCAAGGACACCAGCAAATTAAATCCTGGAACTAGTAACTGAATCATGAGTGCCTCACTGTTGAGTCATGGTTGTCTCTATCAAGGAGAAAGTTCTCCATAGAGAACTCAACACATTCACATAAAACACAAAAGTGATATCCCCTTCTCTCCCTATTCACAAAAAGTACTTTGTGATTTCCTAAGTCATGATATTGTAGCCAGAGCGATCATTCTAATGTCACGTCTGATCAAGCCCCCTTTCTATGTAAGGCTTGGTTCCTATCCTCCTTTGCTTTGAGATAAAGTCCAATGTCTTTAATGACGTGCATGGTCTTCTCTGTGCTCCTCTACATCCGCACTGCCAGCCTTGTCCTTCAGCCCTCCATCTTCCCTGCAGTCACACATGACTTTCCATTCTCTCAATGTGCCTTGTGCATAAAATCTGGAAGAGAACCTTCCTCCATCTCATTTCTTCTCATTTAGTTATGTGTCACATTTTGCAAGAAATTTTTCTACATTCCTCAAGGTTGGGTTATATGTACACTCCTGTTATAGTACATGATGTTATACCACTGTTATTACTAAAATTAGATCTTAAGTCAGTCTTTCCCATGACACTGCAATCTCCTTGCAAGCAGTAATTTACCTGCCCACCTTCTAGCATAGTGTTTGCAAACAGTAGAGATATAATAAATGTGTTTGTATTGCAGGAATGAAAGGTGTTTCTTCTGATTTGACATGATCTGTCTCACAAATTATAAGGTGACTACCTTTTGTGCCAGGATGGATGCTAGGGGTACAATATGTTATAGTTTAACGTGTTAACAATGCAGATGCTGGCAAATGTCAGGAAGGAGGTGAGATGACCTATGATGTATACCAATGAGATGTTTTGGCTTAAGATTATGCTCATCTTGGTCCCTTGAACTTTTATAGGTACAATCAGGGTGACCACACAGTTATCCACCTGGTACATCTTTGTAAGTAGAAGTGGACACTGTTGGTAATTATACTTTGACAGTCAACACAGATAAGGACTGTCTCAGGCAAAGGGAGCATTCGATCACTCTAGGTCAATGGATTATGTTTTTTAAAAATATATTTTATTGATTTTTTACAGAGAGAAAGGGAGAGGGACAGAAAGCCAGAAACATCGATGAAAGAGAAACATCGATCAGCTGCCTCCTGCACACCCCTCACTGGGGATGTACCTGCAACCAAGGTACATGCCCTTGACCGGAATCAAACCCAGGACCCTCCAATCTGCAGGCCAATGCTCTATCCACTGAGCCAAACCAGTTTCGGCCCATGGATTATCTTAATGCATTTTTAGTCCTGAGCTAGATTCCTGGTTTAACTGATCCATATCCTGGGCTCAAGGCTGCTGCTGGGTGAGGAATTGCACAGTTGCACTAACCGAAACAGCTAAGGGACCTGTAGCCATTACTGTGCAGCATATGGCTTGACAACCCTTTTCCTCAAGTAGCTCTAAACATAGTAGTGGTTATATCTCAGTGACAGTAGCAGGTGAGAGAGGCAGTTAAACAGTAGTTCTATCTCGCAGTGAAAGTTTTGGCACCTGGATTTGGACACGAAGAATGCTAACTGGGGAGCTGAAAGATTTCCAGATAGACTGGATCGCTCGAAGCTGCCAAGTTGGCCTGAGAACCTTTCTTTGTGAGTGAGATACAGATGATAGCTGAGACCATTCCTTAGCTGGAAAACACAACTTCAGCATATGTTTTAGAGAAGCAGTGATTAAAATATTACATTTTCAGAGTCCTTCCGTGCTCTTGAATCCATGGCTGTGCCAAATATTTCACTGTGCAAATGGTGATGATCTTTCGAGAACAGCAGAGGAGCCTCCCCATTGCTACAGGGTAGCTCTTAGCATTGACAAGAGATTCAGAGGTGGAAGAGGAGGACTCACACATTAGTAATAAAGGTGAAAATCCCTAACACCTAGAAGGTGTTGAAATCCTGGTGAGCTTACTTATCTTGTTTTGGCAAGTGTATAGCAAAGGGAAGATGGCATGTTTCCATTGATAAATTACTCTTTTTTCCCCCTGATAGAATATCTCTAAATTTATGTCCATTACCTATGCCTGGAGAAGGTAATAATTTGTAACTAACAAGGTCATTGGCAGCATACAATATTAATTGCTATTGAAATGACCCTGGGTTGAAATTAGGGATCCTTGTGTATAAGTAAAGATTAGGAAATGGACCATCTTTTTAAATATACCATACAAACACACATACCTGGAGAAAGTAAAACAAAAATCCCAAAATCAAACAAACAAAAAACCTCCATAAAACTGGTTGAAATCAATCAAACCCTGGACTTCCAGCTTTGTATCCTCTTACTCTTTTCCTGATTTTATAGTAGGATCTTCATGAAGTTCTGAATTTTAATAACAGGTGCATTTGTAAGTGGTATTCTTAATTTCCTTATTTAAATTTCCAGGTCAGCTATATAATAATGCTTTAGGACTGAGTTCCTCCAGGAGAAACCAACAACAAAACAGAACAAAATGCATGAAATAATAGTTACTATAAAGTCAAATGCACCAGCTATATGCCAGGTACATGTGGGAAAATGTACTGTATGCAAAAACAAACAAACAAACAAACAAAACCCCACAAAACAAAACAAAACAACAACAACAACAAAAATCCCATCCACTGCTTGGTGTAAAAATACTGTGACAGGATGCACAAGAGTGTAATATAATCAGGACGCACATAGTGGCTGATACCCTCTGTGACCTTCCTTGGCCAAGCAGCAGCAGGTCATCCACGGGCCCAGAAGGATGGAGGGGTTTAGAACGGGATGTGGAATAGTCACTCCAAAAATACGGACGAAAACAGCTCTGGTCATGAGTATGTTTCTGGAATTGAACAGCCTGGGTTCATATCACAGCTCCTTTAATTAGTTGTATCTTTAAAATGCGAATAGCAAAAGTCTCTACCACAAAAGTTTTGGGTGAGGATTAAATGAGATGAATGTATAAACATAAAAACAATAAAGTTCTTGCCAAATAGTAAGCTTAATATAAATGAATTATAATTGTTCAAATCCAATTTTTTTTGACATTACAGCTGCTATGTCTACTTCAAGTTGTGCTTGAATAGAATATTAGGCTTGGATGTTTTGTATTTCACTGAGAACATGTAGGCCTCTAACGTTGCATTGCTCCGAGGCCAGGGAGCTCCTGAAACAAGGTCTAGCCAAAGCCCCATTTTCCCAAAGTATTTTTGTGAGACCCAGTCCCCCTTCCCAGTGTAAGCCTGCCACAGCTGGCTCAGGGGAGCAAAGGAATTGCAGGACTAGCCTGGGACAAGAGGCCAGGGATGATTCTGTTTCTCAGGAATGCCTTGAAATCTTGTATATGCTCTGTTGCTATGTTATTTTGTTTCTAACTTTTTCTATTTTTATTCTAACACAAAAATCAATAAAGAGGCCGGGTTTAATGTCACAAGATGTGGGTATTGAGTTTCCTTGAGAAACCATATATTTGGATGGTGATTTGGCACCGAGATCTCTCACCAGACGGTGAGAACATCTCGTCCTCTTTCTCAGTCTCATTCTTCTCTTCTCCTTCCAATAACTGTGACCACAATAATACTCATCACTTTCTACTTGTGTTCCTTCTCTCCTGTTTTGCTTCTCCAGCCCTTCCAACTTGTTTGTAGCCAAGTCCTTATATTATATTCCCTTGAAATATAAGTGATATGCTAGGGTAACTTAGGAGGTTTGGGTTAAAAGCTGGAATCCCTTTAATTTGCTGCTGTCTTGGTCTCAGTTGCGAAAGATTGCAGGAATAAGAAGCTCATCTTACCTGTTTCACAAGATTGTGATAACGACAAAATAAAATATTAGGTATACAAATGCTTTCCAGTGCTCTTCTAATGCTGTTAGAATTTATGAAATTATATTTGCTTTATGAAATATGCCCAAATTGATCCATTTCTTCTTATTATATTTTTAAAAGATTGTATTTTAAAACAGCTTTAGTTTCACAGAAAAATTTAATTGAAGGTACACAACATCTTCTTCTATTTTTAACATTAAACTAAAATATGACAAAAGTTTTTCTTATGTATCATCCCTTTAAAAAATAATGTTCTTCTTTTGCCAGCCTAAGCTTTTACTATTATTACTATTACTAGGGGCCTGGTACACGAAATTCGTGCATTGGGGGTGGGTGATCCCTCAGCCCAACCTGTCCCCTCACACATCATGGGAGCCCTCTGGCCAAGGCTTTAGGGCAGATGGTTGGCTCCATCTCAGCCCCGCCCCCCCCCCCCCCTTGGGCCAGGGCCTTAGCCCCAGCCAGCTCGCCCCCAGCTAGCACAGGCCTCAGTCATGCCCCCCCAGGCCTGGGCCACTTTGGCCACGCCCCACCCAAGCCCTCCCAGACCCCCCCCAGGCTAGGGCCACCTCAACCACGCCCCCACATTCCTGATTGGCTGGTGGGTGTGGCTGGTGGGCATGGCTTGTAGGTATTGACGAAGGTATGGTCAAATTTGCATATTATTGTTTTATTAGATAGGATTATTATTATTATTATTATCATTATCATTATTATAATAATGTTTTGGTCTGTTGGCTTCGTGTAAGTGGGAAAGCAAATAGATGGCTTAGAAGCCTCTAGCACGTTCCTCTCAGCAATCCAGGCCCATGTTTGCATAGCAACTGCCCTGGCCTATTTGTAATCTCTACAATGTTTTCGATGACCATGGGAAAATATTTATCATGTGTTAGTGAGGAGCTGGTATAGACATTAAATAAAATATGTTCAAGAAATGTGAATTTGTTCGTTTGAAAGTAGGGTTGTACTGAAAACTATTTGTCATAGGAGCAAATGACTGCTAAGTGACTAAAGCATTCCTTTCTTTTCTCCATTCTCCTAAACAGGGGCTTCTTCAGTAGCACCTGGGTGCAAAGACCTCTGAGATCAACAGACAGTGCATTGAAAAGACAAGAACAGGTACAATAAAACTCTTTACTATGAGTCAGGGACTATACTAGTTGCTTTATATTTGCTAACTTGTTTAAACATTATAGAAACCCTGAGGTAAATCTTATGAATCCCATTTTATTGATAAGGAAACTAAGGCAGAGAGATGAAGTAATTTCTCAACTGAGTGAAGCAGTCTAGTTGAACAACTAGTATTTCTCCTCATATTTGTTTTTAGCTAGTCCTATCAAAATCAAGTACAGAGCCTTTTCTACTCATAGAGTTTTTTTAGTATTATACACACAAATGACATATGCATTCTGTCATGAATAGAGAATCCCTAGACAAATTCTCCTTCCTCCTCCTCAATGATTATTACAAAAATATTCATATGTGTTGTGTTAAATATTTTCTGCATCTCATCACATTAAAGCCTTGCAATAATAATCCACCGAGGTAGGATAATTTTGAGATTCAGTGAGGCAAATTGCTTGCCCAATTCAAATAAATGTGTCTCTGGAACTCCTTTTTAGACTCTCTATTCCGATAATTACAGGCTGTTGTTGTTCCTTGTGATTAAGCCCCTAGACTGTGTGGCCTTCTCTCTGTTTCATAGTGAGGCTCACTTACCTCATCCTTGAAGTAGTTTCCTTAGAAATTTAAATCATTGATGCCTCCAGCAATATGTACCTTCTGCAGCATCCTTTTATCTCAAACTTTTCTATGAAGGGGTACTGGAATGACGATCTTGTCTTTTATCCATGTTTGATAACTTTTGAGGAGACTCTGTCAGGACTGAATCTTAAGGATCCTTTTCTTCTAAAATGTTCTTTACTTCTGATTCATGCCACACAATCAGAGACTTTCTAAATAAACAAGCAGAAGGTACGTTGGAATGACTTCATGCTCAGGTTTCTGATTGCTCGCACAGATGACATCTCAGCTCTGTCTCACCACTCATTCTTTTTTTAAAATAATATTCTCTAACCCAAGTATCTCTGGTAACCAAATTTTAGTAACCTCCCCAAAGCAACTTGAGATTTGGAAACTAAGTGGGCAGTTCCAAATTCTTAGTGGACTATTTTCTGGCATGCAACCACAGAGCTAAGGTCAGATCTCATTAGAGTGGGGGTAGGGAAAGAGGATAAGTGGAGAGAGATTTGTGTCTTCCCATTGTACTGGAATGTAACTGGAATGAGTGAAGGCAATTTTATTTTAAAATTTTTCCCCCTGTCACCTCATTAACACCTCCAATGAAAGGCAGCTGTGAGACTGTTAACTCTTTGCTTACACTTTCTTGAAAGTGCTATTGGCTGGGATCTCTTATCCTTGTGAGAAGATACCCTGCTGTCACCAATCTGGGTATCTGTAGCATTGAAATGAGGGTTTTTCCAAGACTCATATTTATACCCCAATAGTGTGCCATTCCATAGAGTGAGACATGCGTTTCTGCCAGGTTTTGCATATTTTGAGCTACTATTCCATGAGCTACAGTATGTTGGGTTTTTGGAACTTGGCTGCCTCAAATTCATTTTGGAAATAAAATGAGAGTGTATGTGAACATTCACTAAGTTATTAACTCTTTCAGTTACCCACACTTTTAATAAATCACATTGGAGGAGTGCCTGTTACATGCCAGGCAACATGTCAAATTAGGAGAATAAGACATAGTCCCTGCCCCCAAGGAATTTCCTATTTAATGTGGGTTTAAATTGTTCCATTATAATGTGATAAAATGATAATAAACATCACTGTGGGAGGAAAAAAGGAGAGGCAATAAGGCAGAGTAGACTAATGGAGATCAAGAAAGACAAGGGAGAAGATACTTGTGCTATTTTGCAGAGGTTTGAGTTAGCTGTATGGGGAAGACCCAAGATGGGGAAGCAACCTGAACAATCAGGAGAGAATGGCTTTGGTATCATGTTAGAGACTGGCTTGGCTTGCAGTGCAGTGGACATTGGTGTCCTGGGTGCTGTGGGCTACAGCCCAGACCCCCTTCAGGATTGAAACACATTCAGAATTGCTGGGAGTGTTGATCTTCTACAACAAGCATGTCAAAGTCAAAGGCTAAAACGGACCAAATAAATGAGGCTCATGGGCCATGAGTTTGATATGCTTGTTCTACAATATCTCAGCTGAACTCCTTTTGGGAATTGTCTTTAATCAGAAGGAAGTTGCCTTGTCCAAGTTCATATCCCTTTCCTTGGGATAGTATATATCCAAGACACAGAGGTATAAAGGCCAGTCCCTTTTATTTTCAGGTAGATAATTTTGAATATCCATCCATTTCAAGAGCTCCCAGTAAGACCTCCTCTCCTGCAGCTCTACTGCAGTTCAACTTCTCTCTCTGTATAATCTTGCTTACCATACCTCTCACAGATGGTACTCACTGGCAGATGATATAAAAAGAGATTAAAAAGCTCAGAGAGGTGGATAGAGCTCAAGTAGAAGTATGTATAAGGCTAGAATACCTATCAGGTAAATATATTCATCAGGGGGACTGGGTAGACACCCCATTTATATAAGTGATAGGGAATATACAGACGAGACAGGATCCAGCATTGTTGAGAGATTTGGTGGTGGATGATTGTAGGGGATGCTATTAGTAACTGGGGATGCTATTAATAATTGAGGATGATAGGATTCCAACTAATAGAGCTCCAGTGGTAATCTTAAATAAGCAATGATATTTCTATAATGAGTGGCAAGATTAGAGTACAGTATCTGCTTTGTGGGGCATTTGTGGAGACAATAAATAGAATACAGTGACTCTTGGGACAATATAGATGGAAATCCAAAAGAGTATTGTTCAATCCACACAGTAAAAATAAATCAAGAATAGGTGATTAGAAGGTTGAGCAAAGTCAACACCC
Source organism: Antrozous pallidus (assembly GCA_027563665.1). NCBI lineage: Eukaryota > Metazoa > Chordata > Mammalia > Chiroptera > Vespertilionidae > Antrozous > Antrozous pallidus. The sequence goes on from CM050522.1 coordinate 25,792,119, forward strand.
TTGCCAAGTTTCCAGTCCTGCGATAAATTTTGTACCTGGAGCCCTGAAAGAAATGCCAGGTATACATCAGAAGCTGAAAGAGGAGGAGCAGGTCAATCTTGGTTCATGTATGGGTCATCTCAAAAACTGAGTGCAGTTAAAAGTAGATTGTGGCCGAATTCAAGGAAGACCTTAATGGGGACATCGTCAGAAGGAGCTCTTCCTATGAGCAGAGCTTCTAATGGTGCATCTGTCCTCAATTTTGGGGGGAGAACAGAAGTGGCCTAAGGTTACACACACACACACACACACACACACACACACACACACACACACAGAACAAACAAATAAACAAACTACTCCTGGGTAGTAATGAATGGGTTTTCAGGAGCTGGAAAGGAAAACATTAGAAGATGTGGTTCAAAATGATCTGGTGGTGAGGCATGTGTGTGGACCTAAGAAATGGAGTAAATATTCTGTATCGTATGTTAAAGTAGCCAACAAGGAAGAGGCAGTAAATAACTAAATATATAGAAAAACTTTACCAGTTGACATCAGTCAGCTCTCTCATCAACACAATTGATACATAAATGGATTCAAGAATATTTCATAGAAGTTCTTCATGGACTCACACCCACCAAGGCTGACCTAATAACTGCTGGCTAATATCCATTGTGCCAGCAACATAGATATAAACCCGTTTTTGACCTACCAGCACTTTTTGAGGACATAGGTGATAAGTTGATTAAATTGGAATCCACTACCCTGGAAGGAACACTATTTATCTAGACTAGAAATGTCACATAAACTGGTAGGAATTTTACTTAGTCATCATTACAGTGTACGGTGCTCCAACAAAGAATCCCATAAAATATCATGTTAGACCAAGGGACAATTTTTAGCAAAGGAAGTCATTATGATGGGATATGACCATGGAAAACATTGGTTATATCACTTATCACACCCTGAAACTGCCAGCCTGATAGACATATAGATTGCCTCATGCAAATGAAGCACTAGTTCAGAGATAATACCCAGTAAGAACAGAGCACCATCCTCTAGGATGCACCATCTATTTCTACATCTAATATGATTAAATGCTGTTTACAAAAGGAAGAATACACAAGTCCAGGGACATATGAGTGAAAGCAGAAGTTTTTTTTTCTTATTGTAATTCCCATTGAACTCCTTGGGAAATTTATATTTTCTATTTGTACAACATGGTTACCTGTATGTTTACAATTCCTGGTTTTCAATGGGAAACACTTAAACTAAAGGACATACCAAAAGTGTCATTAACCTTTAGGCTATAGTTGTCATCTAGTCACTAGCGATCCTTGTGCTAAGTGTCAGGCAAAATAAGAAAAGGAGTCACCATCCTTCTAGGAGTAATTAACCCTGATCATTCAGTGGGATGTTAGGAATGCAGAGAACAGTATGTTTCATGCCCAAGTGATCCATGGAGCATCTCTTGATATTCCCTAGACCAGTGATCAGCAATTTGCCACTCTGTTGACTACTGAGTTTGCTGGACTAGAGTAAATGTTATCATATAGTTGGAAGCTGTGAGGATTAGGCAATTGTGGCATATTGTGTGCAAAGAGGTAAAGGGTAGTATATGACAGTGGTCAGCAAACTCTTTAGTCAACAGAGCGTCAGATCGCAGCTTGTGAGCCACATGTGGTGAGCAAGCGAGCCGCAGTTTGCTGTCCACTTCCTTAGACCAAGGGGCAAGTGCTACAGCAAATGTCTGAGGAAAGCCTGGCAACCATGGACTCACACCTTTTAAGGATGAGGTTCTAAGTCACCTTGGCCATCTAGACCAATGGTCGGCAAACTCATTAGTCAACAGAGCCAATTATCAATAGTACAACAATTGAAATTTCTTTTGAGAGCCAAAATTTTTAAACTTAAACTTCTTCTAATGCCACTTCTTTAAAATAGACTCGCCCAGGCTGTGGTATTTTGTGAAAGAGCCACACTCAAGGGGCCAAAGAGCCGCATGTAGGTCATGAGTTGCAGTTTGCCAACCACTGATCTAGATTATTAGAGGTATAAATTGAGAATGAGAAGAATTGAGACAACATGATAGAGGAGAGCATGATGAGAATCACTTGCAATGTTGAGACCAGCTGCAGTGGTTGGTACTGAATTTTGTTTGCTTCCTGTAAGTTTCCTCAGGGAAAGAGATAAACTAGAATCTGTTCAAAGAACTTATTTGAAATAACTGGGTCAGAGATGTGGCAGAAATGGACTGAAGTGAGTACGGTCATTACTCAGTTTTACCTTCATGGTTGAGGTGTGTATTCCCATCTGTTGGGCATGTTGGTGGCTCTTCGCTCTCACCAGACCCTTGTTGAAAATAGCTAGGTATTTTTCTCAGTCAAAGATAGCATCCTTACTCATATCCCCCTTTCTTCCTCAGAGACAATCAGCATGTAATGATTGGTCAATCTGGAGGTACAAATGTCTAGTCTTCTTGCTTCAATAAGAAAGGACATTTCAGATTCAGAGTTTTCCCTGGAATAGTCTATGGCTTCTGTTATCACTGTGTGTGGTTCACATTCTTTCTTTGCTAAACACTACTTCCCTACCCATCATAATACCAAGAGCCCTTTCCAATAAAACTCCTACATGTATGCATAATAGTCTCGGATTCTGATTCTTAGAGAACCCAACCTATGAGAAAGGGTATGTGTCAGTTAGGGTAAAGGCTAAGCTGTTGTGCAAAAAGACCTAAACATAAATTGACTTCAGTAACAGAGAATGTTCTTTCTCTGTGTGTAATAATCTGGATGATCAAGGCTCCATACAAGGACCCACTTTCATTCTATCTCAGTGATTCACTCCTCCGTTAGTATTGTCTCACTTGAATGGTTGAAGCTGTTTTCCCACTATGTCCCAGGCCATGAGAAGGGGGAAAGAGCATGGGAGAGCATATGTCTATTGAATTAAAGTGGCATGCTTTTTCTGCTCAAATCAGGAAGACTCAGCCACATGTCACACTTAGCTACTGTGCGTGCTGGGAAATGTAGTTTGTAACTTACGTGCTTATTTCAAACTTTGTTATAGAAGAAGCAAAAACAGTTTTGGTGTACAGTTCATCCAGTTCAGAAGGTAGGTCAGGAAGCATAAATGGAGTTCTAAGCTAACACATTATAATTTTTTCTGAAAATTGTGGGGAGCCATTGATAAGGGAAGGGTTTGGATAGTGAATAATTTGCAACAGAAAATGTTATTGTTAGTTAAACTAAACAACTCTATTAGTCTGGAAATACTAATATAGATGCTTTGTCTGGCATCTTTCATAACCAGATATGATCTCTTGTTTGAAAATAGTTGATGTTTCTGTTCCCTACCTTCTCCTCACTTGAGGACAAAATGGATATTGTCCTGTCCAAACAATTGTGGATGATTATTCTCGACAATTAGTTTCCTCCCTCTTATTCCCCAAAAGACACAGAGGGTGGGCCTAAGGGTGAGTCTCAGTGCATTAAAAAAAGGGGGGGAGGAGGATGTTATCTACCAGGAGGTGGAAATGGGGTCATGTGATGTGGAAGAAAGAGCACTAGTATATTTGGGTCTAGTCAAGAGATCTTAGCTTGGCTTACCCTAGCTCTGCTTCTAGATTTAGGACTTCTCCCAGATCTGGCATTCCCCTCTAAATTAGGTTGTTTGACAAAATAAGCCAGAAATTTCCCTTCCCCTTAAAAACGTACCAGTACTTTAATTTGAACTGGCCTTAGCACTGAAGTTTGGAACCAGGTAGAGTTGGAGCTCAAGACATGTTTGTTGAATTTAATAAAAATTTTAATTTTAATATCAACCCACATGGGAAGCCCAACTCTTAACATCACAGCAGTAGCAACATCTAACAACGGCCTAGTGAGCGTTCTTTGAGCTCTAATACACTGTCTGAGGGCATGAGTTTCAGTTGTATCTGCCTATTCCAGAGGCCAATTCCATTCCACTGAATGATGAGCAAGGGCAGTGGTTGCAAACTCATCAGTTAATAGAGCGGCAAACCATGTGACTCGCAAGTCATGGTTTGCCGATCACTGAGCAAGAGGAGCAGTCCAAGAGAAGACCCCTGGTAAACCAATGGCCATCTGGAGTCTATCTCATACATCACAAAGCTTTCGAGATGCTGGGCACACAATGGAATGTTTAATGTACTCTTGTCCTCACAGCATTTTGATGTCTATGGTATTGAAACTAGGAGCAACCCAGACATTTCTGGGTTGGCATTCTGTGTAGGAAACAGAGCACATTCGCTGTTCCACACAGCTGCCTTGAGAGGAACAGACACATTTCAACTTTTCTGGGCCTGTTTCAGGGAGGAAGAAAGTGGTTACCATCTGTGATGGCAGTGGCTCAAGGAGCCGAGGGCAGGGATGGGGAACTGGGCAGAATGTAAAAGGCAAGCTAAGAATTCACCAGAACATCAGGACTCGCATTTGCAAATAGAACCATGTGACATTCTGTGGCCACGGGCAAGTCTGGTAGCTCAATTTCTACATCTTAAAAAATAAAGTAGCATCTGCTAGAGGTTTAGTTCTAAGCAACTTTAATAAGCCCTAGCTTGGCATGAGGGCAAGCATTATATATTTGTGATCGGAATCAATGGGTAGCAAGGTATGTGCACAAATAGGCGATGCTTTAATGGCAAATCCTTCCTTTTGAGATATTCTTGAAGGGCTGAGTTACCTTTAAAGTTGTATTTCCTCCAGATTAGTGGTCACGTCAGCACTTAAAATGCTAGCAGGGGAAGGAGTCAGTATCATGTTTGTCTTTAAAATGGGAGACGTGGGACACCTGGTCCTCTGTTAATACTGGGACACTGTACAAGAGTCTACCGGGGCACAATACAGTTCTTATTCTGAATTGGAATCCATCTGCACTCTACAGTAGGAAGACAAAAGGGGATTGTTAGCACTTAAAGGCACCTCGACAGAGTCATACCGCTTGACTCTTTTATTAATTGCCCCATCTGCTAAGTGAGAGCTCTCTGACACAGGTTGGTGCAGAACTCTTAAAGCCCTTAGTCTGCTTCCTATTGGTTCCACATGTGTTTGTATTTGTTCTCAGTAGGCAGAGATTCCAGAGAGAAAATGAGCCGCTGCAGATCGATTGCAGTATCAGTCATGCAGAAGACATGGTGAAGCGTGCCATTTGATTTTGATCTACTGTTAACCCTTGCAAGGTGTTGCCCCAGCTTCTTGGCTTTTCTTTGTCTCTTTTTTTCTAAAGTGACAGACTCTAAAGGTAGGAGAAAACACAATACAGTAATGCCCTCAGTTTAAGAAATACTGCAATTCCCCTTTAAGTCATTTAGTCCTAGCAACCTTTCAGTTCTGTCTGGGATAGAGCCATTGAAAAGCCAGAAAGCATTAACGGTGTGTGTGTGTGTGTGTGTGTGTGTGTGTGTGTGTGTGTGTGTGTGTGTGATTGCTGCCATGAAAAGATATGCCTTGTTTATGTAGACAATGATAATTTCCAACAAAAGTACATTGACAGCACTGGCAGAGTCTGGACCTACACTGACAAAAGACAGACTTACTGAACTCAATGGTTTACTTAGGCGACCACTCTCCCCAGCATGATTTGTCTTTGTCCTTCCCTTTCTTATTTTTTTTAAGAGATTCAATGAGATTGAGTTAAGGATGTGGTGTCTATTTCAGCCCCAACTTTGCAATTTCCGCATTTAGCCTGGATTATGTTACAGCCATCATGATTCTGGGATATTTTTCTTTTATGTACAACTTGGAGATAGAAGAGAGAAACAGGAAAGGCGTGGCACCTCCTCTTAAATCCTGGAGTCTGAACATCACATGGATGTGTGTGTGTGTGTGTGTGGGGGGGGTGGTGGGGTGGGAAGAGAGAGAGAGAGAAAGAGAAAGGGAGAGAGGAGAGGAGAAAAGAGAAGTATTTTTTCTCCTGTTCAGACAAACAAAGCTTTTTCTCCTAGATTAGGCTCTTCTCAATAAGGATATTTGAGCTCCCTACTCTTTCCTGTAATTTCAGGAACTAAAGATGGAGACCTTAGAGAAGGGAATGAACCCTCATCTCATTGATGTTCAGGAATGACTTAGGACTGTTTTTCTTGTTGGCCCTTAAAAACCATTTTCTGCCCTAACCATTGTTAAGACTCTGAGCCCCGCTCTGCTGACTTTAGTAGGTCTGAGGAGGGAGAACTGTATCCGTTGGGACATTTGTTGTCAGGGACAAAAATAGAAAACAGTCCAAACTGGTCTACATAAAAGGTATATAAGTTCACATGAGTGTGTGGGATAGGGATAGGGCTGGAATGGGTCATGGCTGACTTGGGGGACTGAAATTCAGCTGGTCCACTTCCATCTTTGACTTGTCTCTGCTTTTTCTAAGTCTGGCTTCTTTCTCAGACTCCATATGTTGGCCTGATGATTTCATTAGTTCCTTCCAATTTTGTGTCTGCTATAAAGAGAACCTGTCTATCTTCTAGTAGCCTCAGAAAATGTCTTACTGGGTCTGGCTTACATTAGTTCACATGCACAACCATGAACCAGCTCTCTGGCAGTTCTATTGCCAAAGGGGGAAGCAGTTCTATGGCCAACACTGAAGTTACCATGTTCCTGAAGCTGGAGAGAAGTCAACTTGAAGTTCATTTGGGAAAAAGTTGTTTATAAGAGAAAAATCTAGGTACTGTTTTCAAATGAAGATGGAACAGAGACTGCTTGTCCAGCAATAGTAAAAAAATATCCACTGCAAGAGTCTTAAATGTTGAAAGAAAGAAAATGTAATTTGGCCATAGAGTATGTATGTATGTAATATATACTAGAGGCCCAATGCATGAAGATTCATGCAAGAATGGGCCTTAAAACAGCCTGGTACTGGCACAAGAACAGACATATAGATCAATGGAATAGAATAGAAAACCCAGAATTCCACCCATACCACTATGCTCAATTAATATTTGACAAAGGAGGCATGAACATAAAATGGAGTCAAGATAATCTTTTCAACAAATGGTGTTGGGAAATTGGACAGATACATGCAAAAAAATGAAACTAGACAACCAACTTACGCCATACACAAAAATAGACTTAAAATGGATCAGACTTAATCATAGGAAAGGAAACCATAAAAATACTAGAGGAATCCACAGGCAGAGAAATCTCAGACATATGCCGCAGGAACTTCTTCAATGATATGGATCCTAGAGCAATGGAAACCAAAGAGAAAATAAACAAATGGGACTACATCAAAATAAAAAGCTTTTGCACAGCTAAAGAAACCATCAACAAAACAACACGAAATCCCACTGCATGGGAGAACATATTTGCCAATGTCACCACAGACAAGGGTTTAATCTCCAACATTTACAAGGATCTCATACAACTTAACAAAAGGAAGACAAACAATCCAATAAAAAAATGGGCAACAGACCTAAATAGACACTTTTTGAAGGAGGAAAGAAGGAAGGCTAAGAGACATATGAAAATATGCTCAAAGTCACTAATTATCTGAGAGATGCAAATCAAAACAACAATGAGGTATCATCTCACTCCTGTCAGAATGGCAATCATCAACAAATCAATGAATGACAAGTGTTGGCGAGGATGCGGAGAAAAAGGAACTCTTTTGCACTGCTGGTGGGAATGCAGACTAGTGCAGCCACTGTGGAGAACAATATGGAGTTTCCTCAAAAAACTAAAAATGGAACTCCCATTTGATCCAGTGATTCCACTTTTAGGAATATATCCCAAGAAACTAGAAGCACTAATCAGAAAGGATTTATGCACCCCTACATTCATTGCAGCACAATTCACCATAGCTAAGATTTGGAAACAGCCTAAGTGGCCATCAGCAGATGATTTGATTAAAAAACTGTGCTATATCTACACAATGGAATACTATGCTGCAGTAAAAAAGAAGGAGTTCTTACCATTTGCAACAGCATGGATGGAACTGGAAAGCATTATGCTAAGTGAAATAAGCCAGTCAGAGAAAGACAAATACCACATGATCTCACTCATTTGTGGAATATAATGAATAACATAAACTGATGAAAATGGACAGACCCAGAGGCAGAGAAGCATTGACCAGAATGCTGGTCCTCAGGGGGGAGGTACGGAAGGAAAGGGGGGAAGGAGGAGAGATTAACCAAAGGACTTGGATACATGAATATAAGACTAACCAATGGGCATGAACACCGGGGGGGGGGGGGGGGTGAGGGAATGAGTGGGGGAAGGGTTAGGGTGAGTTAATAGAGGGAAAAGGACACATATGTAATACCTTAATCAATAAAGAAATTATGAAAAAATAAAATAAATAAAATAAAAAAAATAAAAAGATAGAACCGAACCCCAAACCCCTAGGCACTGAGGACAGAGAGGACAGAGAGCATAATCCGTATAACCAATAGATACAAGACACGGGAGGAGGGGGTTGCGGAGAGGGCATGTGCTGGGGGTAGGGGAGGCAGGGTGAGGGAGGTCAATGGGGGGAAAAAGGAAACATATGTAGTACTATTTGTAATACTTTAAACAAATTTGTAATACTTTAAAATACTTTAATTGGGATAAAATCCTAAATCTAATTGTAACTAATTGTTTGACTTTTTGCTGAGTTACTTAAAAATTTTATTATTTATATATATATATATATATATATATATATATATATATATATATATAAAATAACAACCTGGTTTTAAAAATGCAACAAGGCTGTTGGAAGGCCCAGAATGCCTTCCATCTCTGCAGATGCCTGGGAACATTTGGAAAGGATGTGCATTTGGCTCTCGTTGCGTGGAACATTGAGATGGACCACTATGCTGCTGAAGGTGTGATTCACATCTCCTATATCTTTAGGGATTGTTCCATCTACTTGTTCTGCAGTTACCATCAGAGGGGTATTGAAACATCTGTCTATAATCATGGATTGGTGGTCTTCTTGCAGCTGTTTTCTCTTCTGAAAACTGGCATTTTAAGCTCAGCTCCCTTTGGCATACATTTGTGGGATGGTGACGCTGTCTTAATGATGGGGCTCTTCCATCAGGATGAGATGACCTTTGCCCTCAGCTTGTAGGCTTATCACTGTACTCTCTGACTCAGTCTTCAGGTGGCCTTGCCCTTTCCTTATAAGAACACCAGGCCCTGGACAGTAGGGTCTACCCTACGTCCATGATGATCAAGATCCCTAACTTAATTACACCTGCCAAACGTCTATTTCCAAATAAGATCGTATACACACACACACACACACACACACACACACACACACACACACACAAAAAAAAAAAAACAGAAAAAAAAGGGCCATGGGCCTTCCTTCCCTTGGCTGCCAGCACTGCCTTTGCTCTTGCTGGAGCCATCTTTCTGCCTTCCCACACTGCCTAGAGGCCCGTTGACATAGTCATGGCAAGGATACAAGCATACTGCCTGCCCCTGGCACTCAGTGCCTGTGTATGCAAATTAACCCACCATCTTTGTTGGGTTAATTTGTATACACACTCAATCCTGATTGGCTGGTGGGTGTTGTGAAGGTACAGTCAATTAGATGTTACTGTTTTATTAGTGTAGATAGTGTGTATGTGTATGTTGGTAAGAATGCTGGTCAAACACACTAACTTTGGAATCAGATGTCTTGGGATAAAATCCTAATTCTAATTGTAACTAATTCTTTGACTTTTTGATGAGTTACTTAAAAATTTTATTATTTTTTAAAATATATTTTGATTGATTTCAGAGATGAAGATAGAGAGAGAGATAGAAACATCAGTGATGAGAGAGAATCATCAATTGGCTGCCTTCTTCACAACCCCCACTGAGGATGAGCCCCAACCCAGGCATGTGCCCTGATCAGAAAGTGAACCGTGACCTCCTGGTTCATAGGTAAATTAATGCTCAACCACTGAGCCATGCCGGTCAGGCACAGTTACTTAAAAATTTAGATTGCTTTAGATTTATGCCACAAAGATTTGGGGTTTGGTTAACTCAGCACAATTTCTAAAGAAATAACTAAGTATATTTATTAACTGCCTCACTTATCTATTCTCATTTACTCTTGCCATAAATAAAAACAATATTTCACATGACAATTTAATAATTGCTTAAAAATATTTGATGTACTATATGCTAGGATCTTGAGAGTTGTCCAAAATTCCAGGTTGCCCCTCCTGTTTCTAAAGAAATTGCTTTTCCTTCCCAGTTACATCTTCTTCATTGTCAAAGACCCTTCTTGGGAGTATAAGTTTTGCTTAAGTGTACCAAGAATGACTGTGTACATATTAATAATGAGATGATTTGTCATTTCAGTGAAAACATCTTTTGCTGCATTAAGCTTATGCCCTGCCACAGGAATCTATTAGTCTACAAAACTTTCACCTTCCCACAAATGTTTCAACAGCTGGTATGCAAAGTCTCATTCGGAGACAAATGTGTGTACCACATTTACAGTCTGAAATTCAATCTTCAAGCATCACTTGATTAGAATGAACAGTACAATGCATTGTAATTTTTTAATTTTAATAGCAGCCAATAAATATATACCACAACCCACCCCTTTCCCCAAAGCATATTCAACAAGATTTCGGCACATGCCATTTCGTCCAGCTGACATCCAAATATTTAACAAGTGCTTTAGGTGCCTAGGACATATAGCGTAGCCCAGTATTTACAAGGCTGACACATGCACACATGTACCTGGAAGTCACACACATGCTTTCATGACTGCTAGAAACACATTTCTGATTCTCTTATTTAAAATTTATTATTATTATTTCTGCAAATTAATCTAGGATAAAGACATATTTTTTTCTGGATATTTGCAAACCTTTCCCTAGAAGTCCCATATACTCCAGCTGATGTGTGCCTTCTAGTTGAAGTAAGGATCTCACTGAATAGATGTTGCTTTCTCCCCAGCCCTCCTGAGGACACTCTGGGTCCTTCCGACCTGCTCCTTTGTCCCTCTTTTACAGAGGATATGTCACTAACATAACATGTCCCTTTTTCTTTACTCATCACGTTGATGGTTCTTGGTTGCCTCTCCCTGACAGAATATAAACTCCATGAAGATAAGAGTCTTTGCCTTTTTTGTTGAGTGATGTATCCCATGCACCTTTGAATACCATTTTTTTCTATCCCAAAAGACATTAAATAAAAAATAAGATGGTACATACTTGTAGTGTTTCTGAGATTAGAGCAAGTCACTTTCAAGTAAAAGAGGGATTAAAATGTTGACTTTGGCCAACCCTCCTGTGGCCATCCCATGCATACTGTGAACCTTTTCCTTCCCTGCCACATTTGAGAGTGGGCACCTATTCTGACCCGGGCCTTGTGGAGTTCAGACTAGAGCAAGCATGTCAAATTCAAAGGCTAACACAGACCAAATAAACAAGGTTTAACTTTATGTGGGTCTCAAAAATAAAAAAATAAAAACTTCAATTTTCATAGAAACATAGGCTTATTTAGAGAAGTATAGCACATATAAACATTAATTTTATCATTGTTCTGAGCAATGATAAAATTAATGTTTTCTTCCTGACACTTGGCATCTCTTCTTTGCTACTATCTTTTCTACTTCAAGGGAAATCTTGTTCTCAGTGATTACTTTCAAAACTGACAGAAGGTGAATGTCAGTAATTCTGGATCAGATGCGACTTATTTTCCTTTCATAATTGTAAATAACCGCTCACACCATTATACTGGCTGTACCGCAACAACATTTGTTGTGGGCTGCATGTGGCCAGTAGGCCGTGAGTTTGATATGCTTGGACAAGAGAATGAGAAAACTCATTGCACAGATTCCTATGATTTAAAAACTGCTAGTGTGCTGGTTGTATAGTGGGGACTGACTAGGGAAAAGAGGAAAGCACTGTCTTGTCTTTAATCACCCAGGCTCCAAACCTCTTTCATCTGTGGACATCCTCTTCATCTCCTCTTCCTGGCAACCCCAAGGCCCTCAGATGCTTCCTTCCCTGCATCTTACCTTCCCTGCACCAGTTTACCAGTATAACAGCTGACTTGCATAGGACAAAAATAATGGTATCTTCAAGTAATACCTTTCCCTGACATAAAAATAATGCAAAAATGGAGGGTTGGAATGGTGGCACCATGAGGTATCATGGGTGCAGCCTCTGTGAGCAGTAATGTGTGGTCCTTATCTACATGATCCAAGTTGAGTGTAAGTCTGTATATCTGTGCTCCAGGCTAGGAGGAATATTGGGAGGACAAGGACAAGGTGGATAAAGGAAGCTCCCATGTAATACTTTGCTTGGATTTAATGGCCAGGAATTAATCTCATGGCCATAGTATCTATCAAGGAGGTCTGGAAATGTAGCTTTTATTCTTGACAGGCATGTGATCAGAAAATTTGAGAGTTTCTTTTACTAAGAACGAAAGAAAGAATGGATAAAGAGGTAGGCAATTATTAGCATCCTCAGCCCAAACCACTTTTATAATACTAACTAGATCTTGGGTTATTATAAACATAATACATGTCTCTACCTTCTTTTCTACAAATATAGAAGCCAACTTTAAAGCATGCCGTATTTTTCCGGTGTATAAGATGACTAGAACTGATGATGATAGGAGGAAGATAACAAACAATGGAGAGAGAGAGCAAGTGCAGGGCAAGTCCCTTGTGAGTCAGCAATGCCAATCATAACTGCAAGTTACGTACTTTACACCTGGTGTATACGATGACCCCGACCTTTGAGATTTTCCTGGGTTAAAAAGTCGTCTTATATGCCGGAAAATACAGTACTTTTTTTCATGCCATTGCTCAAATACTGTATATAGCTCCCAATTAATAAGTGGACAAAATCTAATATCACTAGCTTGGAATTTCAGGAAGTGGCATTGTATGATAGAAAGAATTAGGCTTAGATCCCTTCCCATCCGCCACCCCCCTCAAACAACAACAACACACACACATCAGAATTATTACTTTTCGTGGTCCTGTGTATTGGTTGAGTGGTTCCTCTGCTGGTCTCATGTGGGCTCCGTCATGCAGCTGCACATAGCTGGAGGGATGGCTGCACTAGAGAGTCCCAGATGTCCTCACTCATTTCCGGTGGTGTATGCTGGCTGTTGGCTGCAGTGTCTCAGTTCACTGTCATGTGGCCTCTTATTCTCCAGAAGGCTAGGCTAGTTGCCTTATTATTGTGATTTTAGGGTTAAAAACCAAAGCTTCAAAGTCGCTGAGGATCTAGCCTTAAGAGTCAGAGATGTCATATCTGACACATTTCTGTCTCAATTCCCTTCTTGTTTCAAAGAGAAACCGAATATACTTTTTGAAAGGACAGGTAAAGACATTGAAAAGAGGAATTCTTTCCAGGACACGTGGAATTTGAGGTTATTTTTTGCAATTCACCATAGCAACTATGTGGTCTTAAGCTCAACGTGGCTGACACCTTAGTTTCTCCATCTGGAAAATACAGATAATAATAACATCTAGGGTATTTTAGAAATAGTGATATCTGGCTGATAAAATACCTAGAGACATCTAGTCAATATTAATTATGACCCCCACTTCAAAGTTCTCCCAAATCTTACCATACATCCCATTGATATGAAAACTGCTGACCTCTGCATAGTCCTCTGAACCTCCCGCTGGTATTCCCACTCAGCGCTTCTGCAATTTCCTTTACCTGAAACATTTTCCCCTTCACTTCCTAGTCTTCAAAACTTTATCTGTAGATAAGGGTATCAAGTCTGACTTCCTTCATCAAGCCTTGACCCTTCTGGCCACCTTCCTTTCTTGGCTAATTAAATTCTCCAGCCCTCGTGACTTATGCCTCTATCCATTTGCTTGCATGGCTTCCTGTGACTATGGCATTGCCTTATGGAGTTATTTTACATTAACATTCCTTGCCTTTTAAAATTGCATAACAACTATAATATGAATACATAGGATGAAGACTGTAGGATAGAGTGATGAAGTAGAAAAGGACCAGAAAGATTAGCCATATGGCCCCAGTTTTATTCTTGAATGCTTACTAGCTGCATAGACAGGAACAAGTCACTTAACTTTTCTGAACCTTAGTTTCAGGATCATTAAAATGCTAATATTCTGGGTCTGGTTAGCCATGAAAGAACACAGGAATGTTCTTTAAGCATTGCAAACCATCACATAAGTATTTGACCTGTTGTGCCAAGTTTAGTGAACATTTGCTAAATAAATACTAAGTACATATGAAATATGGGTAACTGGATCTATTGAGTTTATTTGTGCAGGGACATGGATATTCTTTTAATTTGTGCCCCAAAAGGAAACCAGAATACCATGGTTTTGGCAACAATTTGATGGGTTCCAGTTGAATGATTCTACCATGTACAATTCTAATTCCATTTTTGAATATAGTTCAGCATGAGAAGACATGAACAGAGATCCAACATTATCTTAAAATAATTTTGTTGCAAAGTTTCTTTCAGAAGAAACGTTTTGGAGGAGACTAAGTTTTGTCCAACTGTTGCATAAATGAGACACTAATGTGGTTACAATTGAGCTGACTTTTAAATACAGCAGAAGAAAGTTGGTTTGTACTATGTGGCAGTCTCTCATCCTACTGGAGGGCAGGTAGATTTAGTCTATCAGAGTGAGCTAAGGATTGAAAGACTGTAACTTGGCAAGCTCCATGCACAAAAATGTTAATCCAGAGACCCCCAAAGAATGGCCTGTTCATCTTAGTTTAATACTATTTATTTATTTTTGAATTTATTGGGCTGACACTGCTTAACAAAATTATACATGCTTCAGGTGCACAGTTCTACAACACATCATCTGTAGTGTGTGTTCACCACCCTAACTATTTCTAGGATATAGAGCTATGGATTTTCTGTCTCTATCACATATATATATCTTCAAGAAGGTCATCTTGCCATTGAACAGCAAATTTGCATTGAAATGTGAGACTTTTTATTTATTTATTTATTGCTAAATGGTGATGACAAACAGCTGGTCAGTGTCATTCTTATGACAGCGTTCCTTCACTAGAATTTAGTTTGTAAGTTCTCCCTCTTATTTTTCTTTTTCCCAACTTTCTTAACCATCCTAGAGAGGTCTTCTTTTTCTTTAAAAAAAATCATTTTTATGACAATTTTCAGGGCTCAGAATATCAGGCCTCAAACTGGACAGAAATATCAAATAACTCCTGGCCATTGTTGGTAATGACATTACTCCTTGTCTTTCCTTTGAGACACTGATTGTAATATGTCCTGGCACCATATATTTTATTGTTGATTCAAATTCATGTCATGTACTGTCACATAGTGCTTTCTTTAAAAATTGTCCTTCAATATTTTTCTTTCCATATTTAAAAGTAATGCACATTTATTGATTGATATTTGGAATATATACATGAGTATACAAGAAAAAATATGCAGCACACACAATTTCTCTATTCAAGGATAACACGCCCTCCCGCCCCCCAAGTTAGGATTTTGGCTTCACGGTTTTCAGGACAGAAAAGGGTGGCTTCTTATTCCTTTCTGGCAGAGTTGCCTTCATTTTGACAGGGTCCTTTACCACAGAGGGGACTAGTGATGATCTAAGTTACACAGCCATGTAAAAGTGGACTGACAAGAAATTGAACTTTATCGAGGAAAAAAAAGATATTAAATCAAATTCTGCAAATCTTGGAAAAATAGATATTTTGCCTGATAGATCTCATAAGTATTAAATGAGAAAAAAATGTATTTTATATAATTGTTAGAGTATGTTTGGAACATAGTAAGAACTAAATTAATGTTAACTATTACTATTTTATGGGCAGTAGCCATCTTCTTCTCCCAGCTGTCATCATAGTCTGTCATTCGCATCATTATAAGGCTGGGCCTGGCTCCAGACCTGGGGACATGATAGTAGATCCCTGATCTCCGTGACCTCTTGGTCTGGTAGGAGTGATAGACATGTAATTTTGTACGTGTAGGTCTGCAACAGATCTAAAACAAAAGAAAGCAAGACATACAGTCAACTAATGCCTATATTAGTTTCTTAGCTTGCCTAAAATACCTAGCATCAGTCTCAGCTAAGTTGAACAGAGTCTGATATTTTAAATATTCTTTGGTCATTCCCTGCCCTCCTTCGATAATTTATCCACTTCATTTCTCATGATCTCACTCATCATTTCCTGACCATCAAACATTTATATAAAGCAAAGAAGCAATTCAGGTCCTGTGTTTTTAATGCCATCTGTCATCAGCTTCTTCACTTATTCCTGCAGGAGGCCCTTGCCTTGTTTGCCCGCTTTTGATGCTCATAAGTAAGAAATGGTCTGTGACTCTAATGGCATTTGCAATCTAGTATTTGATGGTGTGGGTTTTTTTTTTTATGATATCAAAACAAGTAGGGAAACTTGTTAAAGTAGTAAAAAATTAATTGAGATGGTTGTCAACCTTAATACATAATTTGCATTGTTGTCTTTTGTTTGGCATCCTCCAAATTACCCCCATGTGACTTGGTAGATCTCTTTCCAGAATTTTCTGTTTTCATGGAGTTTTGAAAATGTGCACAGATTGACAGAAATGCTGCATAGTCTGAATTCTATCTTTGCTTCCATTCAATGATATCAGCTATCATGCAGTACAAATAAGAGAATTCCATTAATACAGGAAGGGTCTTGATCCTTAGAGAAGTAGTTGAAGATTGAAACAAAATCCACATTTACGCGATGGTAAACTCTTCTCTCTCACTTGCTGTTTCTCTTGTGATGTGTCTGTGTTAGTATGTTTACGAAGAGTGGTAAGTGGTGGGGTAAGTGTCCAGAGAATAGTTGGGTACGCAAATGTATTTAATTTGCTTTATGCCAATCCCACATATGTATTCTATTGATCCCCACCAACTTATAGCAGATAATTTCTAGACTCCACTCTGCAAATGAGAAAACTTGGATGAAAGAGGAAGATTAACTTGCCAAAGTCACAGAGATACTGAGTGGAAGACCCAAGGTCAAAACCACAGTTGTCTTAACTCCTAAGCTTGTGTTCGCTTTAGTAGGCCTCTTTTCCAGGAAGCGAAGCCCAAATCTTATATCTCTTGCATTCTCCAGTGAGGTGGCTTGTGCACAGAAGGTGCTAAGGAAATGTGCACCTTTTTTTCTTTGAAGAAAAAAATAGGGGAAAATGTTTTAAAAGAGACCCATTGATGAGGCATTCTGGGAATTGAGAAATCCAATGTGGGTGAGAAAGTCCAAAGCAATTACCTCTATGAGTGTTAAAAGCGTGTCCTGTGCTTGCTTTGTCAGCCGAAGGAGGAGGTTGTTTACAATACGGGAGAGTGTTCCGGTCTGTACCAAAGAGCTTGTTAAGGGTGACAGACAGGTTTGCTGCATGAATGTGTACTCCAAATTAGATGAATGGTGAAATTATGAAGCAATCAAATGGCAAAGCTTTTAGCAGACTACAGTGCATTGCCCTTTTCTGCTACCCCTAGGCCTGTTAGCATAAAAGAGGCTATAAAGATAAAGTGCACAGTATTATTCAAGTCTCCAAGCTCTGCAAACATGGGCAGTGGGCAGTTTATGGCAAGCACCCTTACAGTGGCTCCAAGCCCCTTTGCCTCCCCCTCATGCTGAGTGAACCACTTCTTTTGCTTCTTGCCAGGCCGATTTGGGGGTGAGGGTGACTTAGCAAAGGTACCAGGCACACCTAGCTCAGTTTGAACCCCTTCATTCTCCCCTTCTTCCCGGCTCTCAGGGGAAGGGCAGGTGGCAGGCAAGCTTCAGCCTTGCGTGAAGGCACTTCAGTCAGAGAGGTCTGTTATCCTGAGAGAAGTCGAAGCTCCAGATAGGAGAAAGGAAGGGGGGGTGGGTTTGTTTGTATCTCCCTCCAGTGTAGTCCCCAGAAAGGAGAAAGGTTTCTTTGGATCTCCATTGGGAAGAGAAAGGAAAGCACTTGTTCTCATTACAGGGGGGCTGGGCAATAGAGGCATAGATGAGGCTGTTAATGCCAAGGGAAACTTGAGGGGCTGGTGATCCAAAACTCTGAGAGATAAGGTGAAAGAAGGTAAAGGACTATTCAGTTCCCTTCCGTAAGCATTTTGGGTAGAGGTGGAAGGATGATATCTATATATCTTCTCTCTTCAAGGGGATGTAACTGCAAAGCTTCTCTGGCTTAAGGAGGGAGTTTGGGGCCAGAGGGCCTATCTAACTTACACTAGTCCCTGCCTTCTATCCCCCCACCCCAGCCCTCATGTGGTCTTGAAATCCCAGGGTTCTACTGAAAACTTCAGCATCAGAATATTTGATGTGTGTTTTTTTGTTTGTTTGTTTTTTGGCCAATTTCATTAAAGTCATCCTGGCCCCCAAATATTCTCATCTCACCCAATTCAAACACTTATTATTCATGCTGCCTGTATAGGGTCTGGTGCCACACATAAGGCAGAGCAGCCTTGGCTGGCCTTGATTTTGTTATCCTGACCTGACAGGTACAGAAACAGAGACTTTGGGAGGTGAAGTGACAGCTAGGATGTGATGGAGCTGGGTCTGAGACCAGATCTGTCTGACATAGAACCCATGCTCTTTTCTTAAAGATAATACTCTGCTGCCAGAATAGACAGTTGGTCTGCAGTTTTGAAAATTGTACTTTGTACATCTTTGGAGATTTTCCCCTCTGAGGGGAAATGATGAGATTGGTCAAGATGAGGTCTAAGGCCTCTTCCATTCTAAGGTTCTAGCGTTGAGTATAGTGTAGGGATCAAGCTAATAGGTCTCTTAAAAGGCAGCTTTGTTTTCCCAATCCTATCCAATAAAAGAGTAATATGCAAATTTACCATCACTCCAACACACAAGATGGCTGCCCCCATGTGGATATAAGATGGCCACCACAAGATGGCCAGCAGGGAGGGCAGTTGGGAGGGACCAGACCTGCAAGGGAGGGCAGTTGTGGGCCATCAGGTCAGCAAGGGAGGGCATTTGGGAGGGATGAGGCCTGCAAGGGAGGGCAGCTCTGGGCAATCAAGCCTGCAGGGGAGGGCAGTTAGGAGTGACCAGGCCAGCAGAAGAGGGAAGTTGGGGGCAACCAGGCCTGCAGGGAAAGGCAGTTAGGGGGGATCCAGGCCTGCAGAAGAGTAGCTGTGGTGGGGGGGGACCAGGTCTGCAGGGGAGGACATTTGGGGGAGACCTGGGCTACACGGGAGGGCAGTTAGGGGTGACCAGGCCTGCAGGGGAGGGCAGTTAGGAGCAATCAGGCTGGCAGAGGAGCAGTTAGGTATCAATCAGGCAGGGGAGTGGTTAGGGGGTGATCAGGCTGGCAGGAAGAAGTGGTTAGGGGCAATCAGGAATGCAGGCAGGCAAGCAGTTGGGAGCCAGCAGTCCTGGATTTGAGAGGGATGTGTGACTATCCATTTAGGCCTGATCCAGTCAGACATCCCTCTAAGGGTCCCTGTTTGGAAAGTGTGCAGGCTGGGCTGAGGGACCCCCCCCCCCATGCATGAATTTTGTGCATTGGGCCTCTAGTACACACACACACACACACACACACACACACACACACACGTATATCTAAACGATATATATATATACATATATATATATATTTATATATATGTATATATATATATATCGTTTAGACATTGAGATCCTTTTTTAAAATTTTATTTTTCAATTACAATTTACATACAATGTTATTTTGTATTAGTTTTAGATGGACAGTATAATGGTTATAAAATCATATACTTTATAAAACTGTCCCCAAATATTTACGTTCCCACTTGGTACCATTCATAGTTATTACAATATTAGAGGTCCCATGCACAAAATTCATGTAAGAGTAGGCCTTCCTTTCCTCGGCTGCTGGCATTGGCTTCCCTCTGGCACCCGGGACCTGGGCTTTCCTCACAGCCCCGGTTTCATTCAGAAGGCTGCATGGAAGGAAGTTCAATCTAATTAGAATATTACACTTTTATTATTATAGATTATTGACTATGGTCCCTATGCTGTACTTTACATCCCTAGGATTATTCTGTGACTACCAATTTGTACTTCTTTATCTCTTCACTTTTTTTTACCCAAGCCCCAAATCCCCTTTTCTCTGGTAATCATTCCTCTGATGTATCTATGAATCTGCTTCTATTTGGTTTGTTTACTTTGCTCTTTAAATTCCTCATATTAGTGAAGCCATTTGTCTTTCTCTTTCTGACTTATTTCACATAGTATAATACTGTTTAGGTCCATCATTCTCTTTCAAATGGTAAGATTTTATTCTTTTTTATGCCCAAGTTATACATACATGTACACACACACACACACACACACACACACACATTTATTTATGTATGACTATTTTTACCCACTTGTTTATTGATGGGCACTTGGGTTGCTTCCATATATTGGCTAATGTAAATAATGGTGCAATGAACATAGGGGTGCATATATTTTTTTGAATTTGTGTTTTGGGTTTCTTCAGATATATTTGTTTATATTTTATTTGTAGATTTTCTTGACTTGCAAATATTGACCCAACCTAGCACCCAGAAATAAATCCCACTTGATCATGGTGTACGTTTTTTTTGTTGTTTGTTTTGCTTTGTTTTTAGATTTCGATGAATTGGGTTTGCTAATATTTTGTTTAGGATTTTTGCATTTATGCTCATCAGGGATATTGGCCTATAATTTTCTTTCTTTGTAGTGCCTTCATCTGGTTTTGAAATTAGGATAGTTCTGACCTTATCAAATGATCTTGGGAGTCTTTCTTCCTCTTGAATTTTTGGAATAGTTTGAGAAGAATAGGTGTTAGTTCTTTGAATATTTGGTAAAATTTACCAAGAAACCATGACTTTTGTTTGAGTTTTTAATTTATTGCTTCAATTTTGTTGATTATAAATGGTCTGTTCAGATTTTCTGATTCTTCCTGATTCAGTTTTGGAAGGTTTTATGTTTCTAGGAATGTATCCATTTCTTCCAGATTGTTTAATTTGTTGATGTACAGTTAGCTATTTGTAATACTTTCTTACAATCCTTTGTATTTCTGTAATACCAGTTGTTGTTTTTTTCCTCTTTCACTTGTGATTTTATTCATTTGGATCTTCTCTTTTTCTAGATGTGTCTGGTTAAAAGTTTATCAATCTTTGTCTTTTCAGAGAAGCAGCTCTTTGTTTCTTTGATCTTTTGTATTGTGTTTTTAATCTCTATTATTTACTTCCTTCTATTCCCTTGGGGCTTTGTTGTTTATTTTCTAATTCCTTTAGTAGTAAGTTAAGATTGTTCATTTGAAATTTTTCTTGTTTCTGAACATAGGCCTGCATTGCTATGAACTTTCCTTGTAGGTCTGCTTTTGCTGTGTTGCATATATTTGGGGTTGTTGTGTATTCATTTCCATTTAGATAATGAGATTCTTCAGACCATGGCCCATGTCTAGGTGCTTTTGCATGATTGTTGTTTTTACAGACCACTTATAATTTAAAAGCCATGCAGAGGATGTTTTGTTTTTATCTGTTCATATCTCCCCCATGCCTAACCACTTTACAAATTTGGTCTGTGGCTATTTGGGGTATGTTTTATAGGAATTACTAGAAATAACCGTCAAAAGCTTCAGTGTGGTGCCAAGTCTTGCTCATGCAGGAGGCCTGTCAATTACAGTAGCATGTTGCCGACCATGGACCCACCTCAGCTTCCCTGTCTGCACAGGAGGGGGCGCTGTTCGTGACACAGTACTATCCTAGGACAAAGTGGATAGATAATTCAATCCATCATACAGCTCTTTGGACCACAGAACAACAAACTCCAGGATAGTTAGTAACATCTGTTTTTTTGTAAAGTCTCTGCCTCCCATTCCATTGTCTCCATTTCATAAGTCCACATTTAGAATACACTTTGGAATTTGATAGCCCTAGTGGAAGTGTGGGAGATGATGGAGTTTCAGGTTTAGTTACATCCCCCAACCCACCATAGATGGAGGCGAGGAATGGTGATTACTGTTGAACTTAGCTGTTTGCTCCCAAGAAACAGTGATTCATTTATAAAATGGTGTGATTTCTCCTGCAGGAAAAAAAAAAAAAACCCAAAAAATAAAACCAAACCCAACTGCTATTTTTGGAGACTTTTTTTTTTTAATGAAAGGGCTCTGAAAGTGAACCTATCCAGCCAGGAAGACTGTCCGTGAGCTTTCCAAATCCATCCGCTAAACTAGGAATTTGAAAGGTCTACCACAAATTGCTTTTCACTTCAACCAGGATGCTTATTATGATCCCCTGGCTCCACTGTGCTCTCCTATTACTTACACATGAATTTAGTTACCCTGTATTTTAATTACATGTGTAGAGCAAGTTTTATGTTCTCTTTTCTGAGTACTCATAAACTTCACAGAGATCACCCAAAACCAGATTGTTCTTAAAATAGTCCCTGCCTCCTATCATTGCAGTGATACCAAACGACACTCTTTCGACCCAGCCCTGGCTTGTATAAGTGCATTAGGATCCTGGCAGCCATGCTCTTCCAAATGATGCTCTAGTTTGAGTTAAGCTTGTCCATGATCATGGGACTCAACGACTAAAACACAACATCTGAGACACATGATCAGCAACATGACCAACCTGAATTTTAATGGAATCCTTTGAACCCAATGTTTGGTTACCAGGGTTTGAGTCAAATCCTTGAGCATGGAAGCAGTGTTTATTTTGCTTATTAGCTGTAATGAAAAAAAAACCCACAAAAAACCCAGAAGGATTTCCCATGCTTGCATCCCACAGATATCTTATCCCATCTGGTCAATTCCATCATTTTGTAGTTTAAAATCCACAGGATGTACCTTTTACATATATGTGAGGATTGTAATTTTGGTTGACTTGAAAGTCCAGTTACAACATTAAAAGTCACAGAGAACTTCACACTGAGATGCTGTATAAAGAGAACACTATGTTTTACAATGAGGTTGCACTGTTACAATTACCCTTTCCCCTTTCTTTTTGCTCAAGATTATTTGATTGTGATGGGAAGCAATATAATAAAAATATAAATCAGTCTCTGGCTCACAAGAACTGTTCAAGTCATCCTCCTATGTTCCTAAAAATATAAAAGAAGAATAACATCCCTCTAGCAGATTGATGATAAATCAGACATCAATTATGATATTTCAGGTGACATGACCATAAAGTATGAATCCTGAATGCTTTCCATCCTGAAATTCCACTAATTGTAACATAATTCACCAATATAATATTTTCTTTAAAAATTCACATAAACAGACCAGCTCAAAGGACTGTTTTAATAATGGAGTAATAGCACATCCCGGTATTTTTTTAGAAAGCAAACATGATTGGCCCAGCTGAGTGGCATTGGTGGGTAAAGGGCTGGAGTTCTGGACTCCCGTGTTCTGAAGTGTTTTCTCTAATTCATTGTAACTCTCTGGGGGATGAACATAGTGATATCTTCCTCAAACAACCCAACAGTCATAATGAAATAATTTAAACTGGTAGTGAATCTTGGAATGTATCCTCATGTCATTACACAATTGGGTAGAGAAGATGAGTTCAACGGGTTCTTTTTACAATTGGTGTTCCTAAGGTCAGATCACCAGTATGCCTGGTTTGCAGCTTCCTTCCACTCCTTCACCCCCAAATCCATGACTTTGACAACTTGTTTGGTTTTTGTGTATGAGTTTGTGGATATTTCCAAATTCCTGGGTCTGCAATGGTAATTCTTACTGATGAAATATCTTTGGGAACAGGAATTCAGAATGAAAACAGATGTTTCAAAATTCATGTGTTTGACAATAATTTTTCTTTAAAATAACAATAAAGTCCATAGCTCAATGTCAGAGAAGCTCATAGCAGTGGTTCTGATGAAAAACACTTGGGTATTTCTCTTCTGGTGTATCATGGCAGCAGAACCATTGATGATACCCTAAGATGAGTTGAGTTATGGCCCTTAGTTAAGCAACTGGTTATCTAGTTTTTTTTTTCTTCTCTGAGATTTGTTGAAAAGTCTCAGTTAAATGAGCATGAAGGTTTCCAGGTATGCATGTGAGGTATGTGGAGATTCCCCACTGTTCGGAGGGGTGCAGACTGGAGACCATATGTGCAGTAAAACATTAGCTCGTGCAGTGTCCTTGGCTAGAAATTCTGGGTCAGGGCCTTTTCCTTTTGTGGTTGCTTGGTTTCTAATTTTGGTTTCTAATTGTACCAGCCAAATTACCACAAGACCACAGCTGGAAGGTGGCACTTGGACAAAAAAGGAATAAGTCTGTCAATACCTTTCCTTCCTGTTAGATAGATTAAACACTAGATTTTTAACTCGTGAGAGAGTTTATATGCCATGTGTTTTATTTTTCCTGATTCTCCTCCATAGTGCTCATTAACCAAAACTCCCACATTTTATGGATGAGGAAATAATTCAAAGAATCAAAGTATTTGCTCAAGTTAAAGCAAGTCATTTTTTGCTTTTATTTTTTAAAAGTTTTGAGAGCTAGAAAGTACAGTTCATACAGTTTCTCAGGGTGTTGGTTTTGTCACCACACATAGCAAGAATCTAGAAAATATGTGAGAGCTCTTGTTGCACAAAGTTTCTGTGTTTTCTTTTTCGGTTGGAGCCTGAGAAAAGCAAACTGAATTTGGGAAAAAAAGAAAATGCAAGCAACAGGGATAATTGTATTGAAGTGAGACATCTTAATGGGTGAGAATGAAGAAAGACCTGGAAATAAAGCCCTGAGCTGAGCTTTTCAAAAGGACATGAATCTCAAGAAGAAGAAGGTTTGGTTCTTTTCCTTAGAAGATCATTGGGGAAGTTATCAAGATATTTAAGAAAAGGACTAAACACATGGGATAAAAATAAAATTGAATTATAAACTGGACCAATAGAGACTAAAAAATATTTTTATATCCTAAGTTGAAGAATAGATAGAACATTGCTAGGATAAAACTTTATTTTGTTCAATGTCTTCTCAGGACTTCTATTTAAAAATAATGGAAATATCAGGCCAGCATGGCTCAGTGGTTGAGCGTTGACCTATAAATCAGGAGGTCACAGTTTGATTACTGGTCAGGGCACAGGCCCAAGTTGTAGGCTCCATCTTTAGTGGCAGACATGTAGGAAGCAGCCAATTAGTGATTCTCTCTTAACATTGATGTTTCTATCACCCTTCTTCTCTGAAATCAATAAAAATACATTAAAATAAAATAAAAACACTGAAAGTACAAGATGATATATGGTGTAATAGGTGACTAGAAGTGTATATCTTGGAGTTTCATTTGAACAATAATTAAATGTTTGATACGAGAGAATAAATTGCTAAAGTTGTTTATACATTTTAGAAAAAGATTTGTGTATGCATTATTTTTCACATTGGCTAGCCTAAGTTTAGGGTACATAAGTAAATGGATGCCTCATATCCCTCTGCTCTGTAGTCTAGTCATACTCGATTGGTTCTACGTACACTTTGGAACCAATAAAGTCAGAGAATAAAATAAAACAAGGAGGAATATTACAAGCACATTGATTAATAGAAAGCTCAAAAAACTCTAGTTAAATTGTGACAAAATCCAAATTTTGGCTGTCATTACTTACAAGACAAATTTTGGCTGTCATTACTTACAAGACAAATTTTCATAAATCAGTGTATTCCACTCCCCTCTCCTAATATTTTGATATAAGCTTGGAATGAGCTGACATGTATCACATTGCAAGCCTCACCTCATACAAATCTCACCCTGATAGTGTTGTATGAATGAAGATGTTGGTCATATATCATGTTTAGTCTCTGTACTCTCTTTGCTTATGTTAATTTCTTTCCTATTCACAATTATTTGTTGGATAAATATTATTTTCATTTGCTGAGGAAACCGAGGCTCAGAAAGTTATTCAGTCACTAGGGTTTACTTGGAATATGCATAAAACCGAAATATTTAGACTTTTCAAGTTACTCATTGGAGCTCAGAAAATTCAGCAAAGACTGTGAATCTGATATCAACCATTTTCAAGGTGTTGGAAGATATTTCTAAGCAAAACATGAACTTATCTCTGAAGCTACTTTTTGGGAAGCTGTTTATAGTTGGGTACCCAAGCAACATTTTTCTCCTACTAAGTTATTTCTTCAGTGGCCTCATGTCAAGAAAACTGAATAAATGAATATGACCTTATTCTGCTAGACTAGTCCTCTGAAATCTTTGAATGCATCAGTTATTGTGGCTGTAAACATTTTAAAAAGAACAATTACAAGTCATAATAGTTATTTTCTTACAACCAACAACATCACCAGCAGAAGAAAACCTCTTCAAACTATAGTTGATATGATCAGAGAAAAGGTCTCTAACTTTGTGTATATTATTTTTGTTTTAAGTAAGGAACAAGGCATTATAAGTATAATACATGTAAATTGTACTTGACCGTTGAGGTTTTGTAGCTCAAAGCTGACAAAGAGGGATCTGAGGAAATAATAGATGGAAAGGTGCTGAAATGTGAGTTATCTTCAAAGGCACTCTGTTATATGTTAGGAGGCCATGCATTTGCTGAGATAGCTCCTCCAGTTGCTGATAAACTCAGGAAAGGGGAAGAAGCATACACACTCTTGGGTTTCCCAGCCTGACTTAGGACCATAAGCAGTTATAGGTGGAATTCTCCCAGCCAACTCCCTCCCTTCAGAGATAAGGCTGGGAGAGGCAAAGCAACTTTCCCAAAGCAATGTAGTTAGTTAATGGAAGAGCGAAAACTAGAACTAATGGGACCCAAGGTTGAAAAAGTTTGGGGAGGGAATTCGAGTAGCCTGTGATTGGAAAGCCCATCTAAAACAGATGCAACTGAACTAAATTTATAATAAGTGTCAGTGTCACTAAATTAGAAGGGGCCAAACCATTGACCTTGCAAATAGAAATGTGTAAGTATGGACTAAACTTGGCCTTAAGCCAATCATGCCTTTCCATTTCCCAGTGTCCCAAGGACAAGC
Organism: Antrozous pallidus; assembly: GCA_027563665.1. Classification (NCBI taxonomy): domain Eukaryota; kingdom Metazoa; phylum Chordata; class Mammalia; order Chiroptera; family Vespertilionidae; genus Antrozous; species Antrozous pallidus. The sequence goes on from CM050522.1 coordinate 25,818,953, forward strand.
TCACATATGCATCGGCCACCTTACTTTTCTCCCTGTGCAAACATTGGTTAGAGAGACACTGCAGGAAGTGTTGATGATAAGATTTCCTAATAAACCCTATTTATTTTTTAAATATAATTTGGTGTAATCACTCATTTTACAGAAAAAAATAATCTTAAGTGATGCATAACTAAGAGGGTGTTGCTTCCAAATTGAACTGTCTTAGGTTAATGGGATTGTCTTGCGTAGCTTGAAAATAACCCTCTCTTTACTCAGAAGACAATGTGGGAGACATCAGTGTTGTTTCTGATGCCCTCAGTGCTCCTCCTTTTCTGGCCACATTTGAAGATTGACTCTATACCTTCTGAAGTTAGCCTTGGCCTTCATGAGATTCACCATGGACAACGAAGCAAAAGATAAAATGGTATGTGTTATTTTGGGGCCACTTAAGAGCCAGCATGTGAGTTTCTATCCTTCCCCCTTCCTGCTGCATGGACCAATGGCTGCTTCATTAGCTCAGGACCCATCCAATTAATAGGACTCAGAGCAGAGAGTCAGTCAGCCTGGGATGGACTTAGAGAGAAATAATGCTTTGTGGTTATAAGCCACAAAGATTCAGGGGTGGTTTGTTACCACAGCACTCTTTAGGCAATCCTGACTAGTGTGCATTGTTAATGGACTCTTATTTTCAATAAAATGACATGTTTTCAGTAAATGTCTAATGACTAATGGAAGTTTCCACATATCTGTTGAAAGAATGGGAGAGGTCAAGAGTTGGTTCTCTCACTGTGGCCCAGAAAACTTGCATAATCCGAATATCTTCTTCCATTTGGATTGTGCTTGGATTTTTAAAGTCCTTTCTCAGAAATGACTCTTTATCTTACACCTGTGGGATAGATAGGTTGGATGATACACCATCCTCCCCACCCCCATTCCCAGATAAATAAACGTAGAGAGTTTAAATGACACACTGGGAAGGTGCAAGAGATCTGTGTTTCATTCACTGGTTTTCATTCTTTACTCTTCAAAGAGGTTGAGAAAAGTTTTTCAGTTAGTTCTTTTGTGGGGTGGAAGAAGTTTGGGCGAGGTAGCCAAAAGCAAATACATTTTTACCTGGGGGAAGGTGACTGAGTTTCATGTAACCCTATCTGCTGGGTGTTCTCTATATTAGTTAGTATTTGTCAGGACTTAATAAGTATGACGTGGTTTAACTTTTAATGGGAACCATATCATTTCCCTCCCCATTGCCATATTATTTCCTATATTACCACCCAACTTCTGTCTTGAACCAAATATGCATGCAATTCCTTATAGCATACCAGACAGAGACTGATATCCTCAATTAAAATGAATTAAAATGAATACCTCTGTGCTATTGCTCTAATATGTTGTCTCCCAAATTCATATGTTGAAATCTTAATGTCCAGGGTGGTAAGACCTTTTGTGTGATAGGCCCTTTGGAGAGAGGCTTGATGAATGGGATGAATGCCCTTAGAAAGGGCGCCTAAGAGAGCTCCCCTGCCCTTCTGCCACATGACCATACAACGAGAAGTCTGAAAACCAAAGAAGCCCCTCACCCAGCCACGCTGGCACCCTGGTCTTGGACTTAAAGACTCCGGAACTGTGGAAATAAATATCCTGTTTATAAGCTACCCAGTTTGATATTTTGGTATAGTAGCCAAAACAGATTAAGACACCCTGATTAATGCTAACATCTGAAGTTCATAGTAGTAAGTAAATGGTAGCTGTGATAGGCAGTCTCTAAGATGGCCCACAGTGGTGCCTGCCTTTTGACATTCACACCGTTGTATAATCCCCTCTTTGCATGTGAAGTGGGTTTGCTGACTCGATTATAAAACATAAATGTGGCAGAAGTGATGGAATGTCCTTGTAAAGGAGATTTATCACAAGACCATGGTTTCTGACTTTGTCAGTCTCTGACTTTCTGCTCTTGGACCACCAAATGCTGTGTTATGAGGATACTCAGGTAGTCTATACAGAAGTCCATGTAGCAAGAAACTGAGGCCTGGCAAAGCCAAATGAGTGGGCTTGGGAGCTGATTCTTCAGCCTCAGGTGATCCTGATGTGACTAGCCAACACCAACTGCTTGATTGCAGCCTCATGAGGAACCCTGAGCCCGAGGCATTCAGCTAAGTTGCCCCAGGATTCCTGGCCCTCAGTAACAGTGACACTCTAAGTGCTTGCTGTTTGAAGCCTCTACATCTTGGGGTGTCTTGTTATGCAGCTATTGTTAACTGCTATAGAATAAAACCTATTTTGAGGGCAGGTTTTAATGGGCACGGACATCAGGCAGGGCAGACAAACTCTGGAAAGGATGTTGCCCATAAAAGGGTAGAGATGCACACAGGACAATGTTTGCCTGTCTTCACTCTCAGCATACATTTGTCATCCTACTTTTTCAGCCTATACAAATATAAAAGTTATGTTTGAATGTGCAGACAGTGAGGACTGAACTAACCTCATCCAGCTTTTGCACTTGACAAAATAGAAAATCAAGACCTGGAGAGGATGTCTGATGTGTTCCCTGTCACCAGATCCATCCCGTGACAAAGCTGGGATTGAACCCCAGGCCAGCCAACAGCTACTCCAGTGCTCTGTCAGCTGTGCCATACCACTTTTCTCTTCAAAGTCAAAGGGAGAAGTTTAGGATTAATCATTGTAATTTCACAAAGTATTCTTGAAAGCTGACTCTGTTTCTCAATTTAATAAATGTCCCAAACTGACTTTTAAAACCTGGAGAGTATTATGCTAAGTGAAATAAGCCAGTTAGAGAAAGACAAGTACCATATGATTTCACTTACATGTGGAATCTAATGAGCAAAATAAACTAAAAAAAAACAAAGTGGAGACAGACTCATGGATACAGAGAGCAGACTGACTGCTGTCAGAGGGGATGGGTTTTGAGGGGATGGGTGAAAAAGCTGAAGAGATTAAACAAAGAAAAGTATCCTCACAGACACAGACAATAGTACAGGGATTGCAGAGGGAAAGGTTGTTGGGGAAGGTAGAAGAAGGTAAAAGGGATAAATGGTGATAGAAGGAGACTTGACTCAGGGAGGTGAACATACAATACAATATACAGATGATGGATTGTAGAACTGTGCACCTGAAACCTATATAATTTTATTAACCAATGTCACCCCAATAAATTTAATAAAAATTAAAAAAGATGTGTACAAAATCGGAGTTATAAGGTAGACATGGGGATATAAAGTGCAGCATAGGGAATAGAGTCAATAATATTGCAATAACTATTTATGGTGCCAGGTGGAAGTATTGGGGGGACCATTTTGTAAAGTATATGATTGTCTAATCACTATGCTGTACACCTGAAACCAATACAAAATAATATTAAATATAAACTATAATTGAACAATATTATTTAAAAATGTGTACAGAGTTCAAAAAGAGATTTTTTTCAACAGTTTGTATAGAATACAGTTATTCATTCATCCAACAACTTTTTATTGAACACTTACTATGTGACAGGCACTGTGCTAGCCACTGGGGATTATAATGGTAAAAGTACTTGTTTGAGATACAAATACACACACACACACACACACACACACACACACACACACACACACACACTGAGTGGCCAGATTATTACGACCACTCAATCAGTATTTTGTTGGGCCACCTTTTGCCTTCAATACTGCTGTGGTTCTTCTTGGCATTGACTCCACGAGATGTTGAAAGGTGATGTGAGGAATCTGACACCTTGCCTGATGAATAACACTGTCCAGTTCTGTGGCATTTCATTGTTGTGGAACCAGCTGCCTGATGGCTCTTTTAACTTCATTCCACAAAGTCTCAATTGGATTGAGATCTTGTGGGGGCCACCTAAGCAAGGTAAAGTCTCCCTCATGTTCTTGAAACCACTCCTGCACATTACAAGCACCGTGGCATAGTGCATTGTCTTATTGGAAGAAGCCATCTCCATTGGGATATGTTATCAACATGATAGGATGAACTTGATCAACAATGATACTTAGGTATGTTGTGCTATTCAGATGTTGTTCCAACGAATTAAAGGGCCCAAATCATGCAAAGAAAACATGCCCCAAACCATAACACTGACCCCACCAGCTTGAAGGGTTGTACTTACACATGTGGAGTGCATGCTTTTATGCTGTGTCTGCAAAATTCTCACTCTGCTATTTGCATGGCACAACTGGAAACGTGATTCATTGGAACACCTGACTTTTTTTCCAATGCTCAACTGTCCAATCCTTGTGTAACTGTGCGAACTGGAGATGCTTTTTCTTGGTAACTGCAGATAGCAAAGATGTTCGAACAGGTCTTCAGCTTCCATATCCCATATGATGAGGTGTACAGCTAATTTGCCTACAAACGTCAGGTGGTCATAATAATCTGGCCACTCGGTCTGTGTGTGTGTGTGTGTGTGTGTGTGTGTATGCTAGAGGCCTGGTGCACTCTCTCCAATCTGGGACCCCATTCTGGATCCTACCGGGATCAGGCCTAAACTGGCAGTCAGACATCCCTCTCACAAACCAGGACTTCTGGCTCCCAATTGCTCGCCTGCCTGCCTTCCTGATTACTCTAACTGCTTCTGCCTGCCAGCCTGATTACCCCGTAACCACTCCCCTGCCAGCCCAATTGATGCCTAACTGCTCCCCTGCCAGCCTGTTTGCCTCCAACTGCCCTCCTCTGCAGGCTTGATCACGCCTAACTGCCCTCTCCTGCAGGCCTGATCACCTCCAACTTCCTCTGCTGGCCTGGTCCCTTCCAATTGCCCTCCCCTGTTGGCCATCTTGTGGCGGACATCTTGTGTCCACATGGGGGCAGGATCTTTGACCACATGGGGGCAATCATCTTGTGTGTTGGAATGATAGTCAATTTGCATATTACTCTTGTATTAGATAGGATAGAGGCCTGGTGCACTGGTGGGGGCTGGCTGGTTTGCTCTGAAGGGCGTCCTGGATCAGGGTGGGATTCCCTTATATAGCACATGGATCTTGTATCTTTTATCAGTGATGATTTCTTCTGTCACTATCAATAAATATATCAGTTCCCATGGACAGAAATTATTTAAAAGCTCAATTATTTTCAATTGATCCAACATTTTTAATGCTCCTTGAGAGAGTTGATTGCGGTTTCAGATTCAGTGTGGTAAAGAAGGTTTCAGACAAGACGATATCCATGTTTCTAGGTTTTCTGTCCCAGAATGGAAGAATGTGTTAGGTTCCTGAACCCCAGGTAATTGGGTATAAACAATCCTCTCTGCATAACTGCTACTCTTCACTTGAATTATTAGGCACCAACTGAATTCTTAAGAAGAGGAGACATGAGATATTCTGATACATTTTGTGAACCACGTGTTCTGGGGTGAAATACTGTTCTGGAAATGCAATAGCACAGGTTTCTGGAATCCAAAATCCTGGAAACAGTGTTGGTATGATGCTCTTTAGTTAAGTGACATTGAGCAAGACATTTAATATTGAATCTCCTAATATTCATGTGCAAAATAATGAGGATAATAATTATACCATTTGCCTGTGTAAAATGCTTCATAAGCTAATAAACAATCCTTAGCACTTCCCTTATTTCCTGATTATAAAATTTTTGAAAGCCAAGAAGAGATGATAATCCATTTTTTCAATATTATGTAGTCTCTACTGTACCTGTTACTTAGTCAGTACTCACTAATTATTTGTTGTAAAGCTACTACTTAACAGGGATAATCTGGTTACTTACCCTTGACTAACCATGTCCTAAACTCTTCATTTCTCTATTAGATTCCTCACCATGAGTCCATTGGTAAATACTAGTATTCTACTCTACAGGTGAGGAAACTAAAGCACCAGGCAACTGAATAATTTGCATAGGCATATAGTAAGTGGCAGAGCTGGAATGTAAATTTGCAGACCGGCTAAGTGCCAAGATTTACTGCCTCTCTTTAAGAACTGTGTATCAATTCACTCTTTCTCATTAGAAGAAATACAGGCAGAAATAAAAGACTTAGTTCCCTTATGTTAAATTAATGTGTATTTTATTTAAATAGGCTTTTCAATATCTCACCCCCAAAAAACATAGAAGCAACCCCCCAAATAAACAAAAAACAAAAACAAAAAATACTCCCAAATCATGTTAATCCAGATAAAATCACATTGCATCATCTTCCATCTTTCTTCCAGTTGGATGAAACCTTGACAATTGGCCATATTGAGACGAAGCTGAGAGCTCTTCCTGTGGGAGAATATCTGAAAGGTAAGAAGAAGCAAGCTGTGGGTTGTTAGCTGTGCTTAAAAATTACTTATGCAAATCGGTGTGTCTTGGTCGAATCTCTGGACTGCAGCCTGCTTATCTTCTGTCACAGTGCGCATATAATGGTAGTATATGAATAAATTAAAAGATTAGGTAAGACCTACAAATCAGGCAAATGGCAGAACATTTCTGAAAAAATCTCCAAGAGTGGGAAAAGGGAGGTAAAGAAGAAATGAGCATTTTTCAAATGCAGCTCATGCTGGGTATGCAGTCTTATTTCACCTTCACTCTGGTGAATTGGGTAGTGCTAAACACATCTGGCAGATGAACAAGGTGAGACTCAAAGAGGTTAAATAGTGGTCACCAAGTAGCACTCTTATCTGGGACTCAAAAACAGGCTTTCCAATGCTCATGGGCTTTCTATTCTGCTGCTAGTATATTCTACTTGCACTATGGTAGTCTTGACAGGTTGTTTCTACTAAACTGCAGTTAGTTGCAAGGTGCTACTGGTGAGCCAGAAGACTATTACAAAGTGGCCAAAACAAAGTTGCTTTTATGTTGGGGGTGGGGTTGGAAGGAGAAACAAAGAGGTTAAAAGAAAGGAGGAAGCAAAACAAAAATCACAAAAGATGATGAGTCAGGCCCTGGCTGGGTAGTTCAGTTGGTTAGAACATCATCCCGATATTCCAAGGTTGTGGGTTCCAAGCCAGTTCAGATACAGACAAGAGTCAACCAATGAATGCATAAATAAGTGAAATAAAGGGAAAAACAAACAAATGAGACTATATGAAACTAAAAAGCTTTTGCAAAGCAAAAGTAAGCATCAACAAGATAAAAAGGAAATCGAGGGAATGGGACAATGTATTTGCCAATGATATATCTGATATCTGATAAGGGGTTAACTTCCAAATTATATAAATAACTAATACAACTCAACACCAAGAAGGAAAACAACCCAATTATAAAATGGGCAAAGGATCTGAATAGACACTTCTCCAAAGAGGACATACAGATGCCCAGTAGATATGAAAAAATGCTCAACCTCATTAATTATCAGAGAGAAGCAAATTAAAACCACAGTGAGCTATCACCTTATGCCTGTCAGAATGGCTATCATCAATAAGCCAAAAAAATAAGTGCAGATATGGAGAAAAGCAAACTGTTGCTGGAAATGCAGGTTGATACAGCCATTGTGGAAAACATTATGAAGTTTCTTCAAAATATTAAAAAGAGAACTGCCTTTGACCAGTGATCCCACTTCTGAGAATATGTCCAAAAGACAAATTCAGAAGCATACATACAACCCTATGTTCATTGCAGCATTGTTTATAATACCCAAGATCTGGAAATAGCCCAAATGCCCATTAGTAGCTGAGTGAATAAAAAAAGCTGTGGTACATTTACACAATGGAATACTACTTGGCTATAAAAAAGAAAAAAATTTACCTTTTGCCAAGACATGGATGGACCTGGAAGTTATTATGTTAAGTGAAATAATCTGGTGGGAAAAAGGTAAATACCATATGACCTCACATTTCACTTATATGTGAAGTATAATGAATAAAATAAACTGATGCACAAAATAGGAACAAAGGCATGGTTACATGGAACAGACTGACAGATGTTGAAGGGGAGGGTGGCTGCAGGGTTGGATGAAAGAAGGTGAAGGGATTAAGCAAAAATCTATATATTATCTATCTTCTATCTATAATCTATCTATCTATCTATCTATCTATCTATCTATCTATCTATCTATCTATCATCTCCCTACCTACCTATTTATTTATCTAAACACATAAATACAGACAATCGTGTGGTTATAGCCAGAGAGAAAGGCAGGTGAGGGAATCCGGAGCTGGGAAAAGGGGGGGGGTAAAGAAGGATAGAAAGAGACTTTGCTTTGGGCGATGGGCACAATGCAGTGTGCAGATGATGTTTTCTTGAGTTGTACACCTGAAACCTGTTTGGTTTTGTGAACCAATGTCACCCCAATAAATTCAATTTTAACAAAAGATCAATAGGAACTGGTATTCTTCCAATTTTATTTTTGAGTCCCCTTTCAAAGATTTTGTTTTCCTCCATTTAAAGATTTGAGTTACAACTTAGAAATCATGTAAAGGCTTTCCTTTTTAACTATCTTGTCAACAAAAAGACATTCTATTCTTGACAAGCTCTGCCAACCAATCGTCAATATTTCTCAAGAAAACAAAAAACAGACAGTAAATCCATGATCTTTGTATTCTTAAATACAACCAGTCAACAAAGCTTATGATTTATCTAAAACTAGATTTTTTTTAAAAATCCCCCAAAGAGCTGGAGCCATATCTTATCTTTCTGTGCATTTCTAGTAGCTAATGTCTGACACCTTGGAGTTGAAAATAATCTCTTCCTTGGTTGCACTTCTTTTTGCACTGTTCACAGGGCCTAGCATGATGTTGTATATATAAGCTCTGAACAATTTTATTATTGTTGAAATACTGTATAGTCCCTTTGCCTATAGGTTACTTAAAGAAAGAAAGAAAGGGTTCATTTAGAGAATGTGCCATTTAGTTTGAACCACATTTCTCAACCCTTTGCTTTCTTTGCACTAATGCCAGAACATTATCATGGGAAGAGTCCTGAATAGGGCTCAGAAAATGATCTTCACACCTCAGTCCCTTTTAAAGACCCCTTGGATGCCAGTGTTTCTGTCTAGGCAGCCATTGGAACATTTATTTTTATTACCTTTCCCGCGCATGCTCCTGTCTTTGTTTAGCAAGCTTCTCTGGGCTCCTTGCCTTACTCCCCCCGCCCCCAGCACTGCAGCGCTCCCAGGTGGGGTGCTGCCTGGTCAGGAGTCAGGCTCAGGGCTTCAGCTCAACTCATAAATGTGGAAATAATGAAATGTGTTCCCTGAAGCTTTGCAGCATTGTCAGGAAATGGGCTGCTTGCATGCTGCACTTCCACGGTTCTGGAAATTCTGCCGAGCTTGGGTTGACTCCAGAAGAAAAGTTTAAAAGTGTTCAGGGGAGAAAGGAATTAGAGCAGGCCATTAGTTGGAGACACCAGCTCCTGCTGAGCCTGTGTCTTGGCCAGCTCCTTGGCAGGGAGCAGTGCTGGAGCGGCTGTTGTGTGCTGTGGCGGCAAAGTTTGCTTTTCTGAGGATGGGGCTTTGAAGAAATGATCCTTCCCACATTTGTCATATCACAGAAATCTGTGTGATACCCTTGGGGAGGGGTAGTCATTGATTTTGGCTGGAAGCAAAGGAGGCACAGAGGTCTAGACTCAGAATTCCGCAAGGATGACGGTTGTATCTTAACCATCTCAGCACCCACCTGGCTGAGGCCCTCAGTGAATCTGTGTGGAATAAGGGAATGGGGGAAAGTTATTTCTCTAATGATTCAAGTCACTAAGGCAGCACTCGGGCTCATCCTTCCGTCTCGTGGGGGACCCTGAGCTATGAAAATGATGTCAAGGGACAAGGATAATGGAACTCAGCACTCGTTTTCTTTGGTTGCGTTGGTGACATAACAACTTTGTCATTATTCTAAGGACAGGAAGGAATTTTCTGGTTTTTGCAAAGGTCTATGTTGAGTTATCAGGTCATATCATGGAGCTGTTCTACTAGGGAGACTGAGTTGGAGGAAGAAAAAGGCATTTTCCTTTGTGGTGTTTTCTCTGTGCTCCCAGACTACAGGGCTGTGAGATCCAGAAGGTGAGCATCTCAGGGCAGTGGTCACAAGATATGTGCTCCTTGCCCTAATTTAGGACATCTCCACTAATAAAAGAGTAAGATGCACATTGACCGTACTTTTGCGATGCTCACCAGCCAATCAGGAGTGTGTATGCAAATTAATCCAACAAAGATATCAAGTTAATTTGCACACACAGACACCAAGCAGCCGGGGGCGAGGCGGTCTGCAACACCCCAGCCGCTCAGGGCCTCCTCTGGGCAGTGTGGAAGGCAGAAAGGCAGCTCCGGCTGGAGTGAAGGCAGAAGGCCCATTCTTGCAGGAATCTTTGTGCAGCCTAGTAAGACTGTAATATTAAAAGGTTGACTAGTCACCTAGAAGATCCACAGCTGCTTCTGGGAAGTTGTTTTTATTTTGGCATAGCATCTCAGGAACCTCTCTAGGTGAATAGGAAGGAATTTTATCACCAATCAAGTAAAGGAGAAGTGACTATGGATTTAGGCTTACTTTAAACTAGAGGCCTGGTGCATGAAATTTGTGCATGGGTAGGGTCCCTAGGTCTGGTCTGAGATCAGGTCTGATCAGGTTCTCTACCTCGCTACCTCCCTGCCTCCTCTTTCCCTCACTGCCTGCACACAACCACCACATGGTTTCCCCCACCTCCCTGTCTCCCTGCCTCCCCTTCTCTTACTCCCTCAGCCTGCTCTGCTGCCTCTGCTGGTCTCCCACCATGTTCTGAATCGCCCCCTGGTGGTCAGCACATTTCATAGCGAGTGATCGAACTCCTGTTCTCACAAACTCCCAAGGGGACACTTTGCATTATATATATATATATATATATATATATATATATATATATATATATATATATATCTACCATCTATCAATCTCTCTCTCTCTCTCTCTCTCTCTCTCTCTCTCTCTCTATCTATCTAATAATTATTTTTCCCAAGATGAAGTTTTTGTGAGGGTTTTGGGGAGTCCTTTTCCCACTGCCTCAAGAAGCTTCTCACCAATAGTCACTTGACCTCCAGTACTTGAGTTCAACTCCTGCCTCTGCCACTCACATGCTAAGTAATCTTGGGCAAGTTACTTAACCTCTCTGAGTCCCAGCTCTCTCAAATGGAAAATAGGGATGAGAACAGTACTTAAATCACAGGTATGTTAGGAGGCTTTAATGATTGACTACTTGGAAAGCTCTTAAAATAGTGCGTACATGCCAGCTACAGTTGTTGTCATGTTGCTTAAGCACCACCAAGCAGATAATTCGACACAAGAACCAAAATAGGTATTTCTCAAAATCGATAGAGTCCTGTCTGGAGCCTGAGGAAGGAACTAGTTGAATTATAAGATTTTCTTACAAATAATAGGATCCTGTAAATTTCTGATTTTAATCTTCATTACTTTCACAAGTGGTTATTGAACCATTTTTGGCTCTAGTTCCCCAAAGTCCTTTTCAGAGCACAGTGCACTAAGTCTCCCGATGAACCTTAAGGGAATTCGAGTACGCTGGTTAGCGCTTTTGAAACCTTAAAATGAAAGGCTCCAAATGTCTTTTCAAGCGCACACCTCTGTGCACCTCCTCTGTTTTGAGGATCCATTATGAAATTGAAGCTGAGATTAAACTATAAAATATCAGAGAATGCTTTGGAGTCTTCTGGAATACATTTCGGCAATGTAAGCACTTTGTTACTTGTCTCTAAATTATTGAAAAAAAAAAAGGTGGGAGGGAGCTGGCTTAGATCACCTAGGCAAAGCCATTTTCCATGAGCACTGCTATCCCAAAGCACAACAGGAAACTTATTGAAAACCTAGTGGGCTGGAGAAAAACAGTAGTTGGTTGAACAAAGAGTGTCATGAGAAGATAGGAGAAGAACAGGGAGGGCACAGAGTTACCCAAAGAGTACTGCACATAGCTCCCTGTAAGGAAAGCTTTCTGTAAAGCCATGCCTGGAAGTGTCTAGAACTCTCTAGGGAGGAGCTCATGTACAGGCACACCCACACACACACACACCCACCCCCCCACCCACACATACAAACACACACACACACACACACACACACACACACACACACACATCTGGCACTTGAGTTGCAGATAACCTAACCTGGCATTAACCTTGGCATAGCTACAGAAGTAATATTTTTACCAAGATGAACTGCTGAACAATTCTTCCAATGCATTCATCATGCTTTAACTTTAGACATGAAGGTTTTCTTTCATTTTAATGTACACAGCTTTCTGGTTTGATCTAGGAAAGAAGAATATTATCTTTTCTGAATGCCAGAGTTACAGTAACTAACTAGTCATGTGATATAAAAGCAATAAAGTATAATCTATGTCCAGGGACTATATTTAGTAAAATAGGTGGACCTGCCTTTTATGAGTTCCACTGAATCACCGGAATTAGGAAATCACACAAAATTACTTATGAAAACAGAAATAGAAAACAATGGTGAAGTCAGTATATTGCTTGGGGCAGGTAATAATTTATTCTGCCAAACCTATGTTTTACTGAATATAAGAGAAATTAAAGTATCTGATATTACTCGTTTATCTTTTATTGGAATTCCTTTTGAAGACCTGTAAGAACTTTGTGTCTTTCTATAGAATTTCACCAAGAAATGAAATACTGATGATTTTTTGAGGCCTTATTATGCCAGGCATTATACTTAGTGATTTAGCTATAATATTAAAGCAGTCGTCCTCAAAATAGGGTCCCAGAATGCATTAGCATCACCTGTGACCTTGTTAGAAACCCAAATTCTCAAACATCTTTTCAGATCCCGAGTCAGAAAGTCTAGGATGAGACCTAGTAATCTTAATCTGCATGTTAATGTGCCCTTCTGATAGTTTTGATACATACTGAAGTCTGAGAACTAGGGAGTTAGCTACATTGGCTAACTCCTCCGTAGTAGCAACTACTCTAGCACTGACTTGGGTAAGGTCAGTTTCCTATTACGGAGAGATGTATCACGCTAAATTTTGCTAAAACTAATGAGGAAGAATTGTCATACCCATTTCAGAGGTGAAAATACTAAGGCTTAAAAGATTAAACCCACACAGTTGGAATTCCATTCCAAGACAATCTGGCTTCAATGCCTATGTCCGCCCCCCGCGCCGCCCCCCCCAATCTATGGGAGCAACAGCTGCAGTCCTTCTATGCAGATGAATTTTTTTTTTCTAAACTGGTGTCCAAGGAATTTTAGATCTGGAGGTAATCAGGACCAAGAACTAAATACACTATTTGCCTTCAATCCAGATGATATGTTTCTTTCATTAATTTGCCTTGTGAACTCAGCAAATGGCTTAGAATTTTACTTCTCTCATTTGAAATCGGATAATAATGCTGCATTTCATTGCATGTCTGGTGAGTACCCAGGAGATGGTTTCCAGGGCACTTGGAACTCCTCAGCTAGTACTACGCTATTTAGTTGTACTTTGCTAAATACATAACAACCTGAACAGCTCTATGAAAATAAAACTTCTTCAGTGAGGCAGGATTTGAATATACCAGAAAATGTCAATATAAAATATTACAACCCCAAATTGGAGTAAAAATAACATTTTTGTGATGCAAACCATATCCTCCAATACAGTATGTTTGCCAAGGAGCAATAGGAGAAGTCTCTGGGAGTCATGCATTACAGAACAATTGCTTCCCTGGGAAAGGGTGGGATTGGGGATTATACATTTCAGAGGCACAATAACAAAGTTATTATTAGTTTTGGTCCAGGAATATCAATAGTAAAGGTGTTTTATAGTTATAAGTATATAACTCTAAAACCTTAGCATCACTGACTACATTCAACATTTGATCACATTGAGTTTTTCTTAAAAATAATAACTTTCATTTTCCATTATAGCCAGCATTATCGTTGGTACAGAAGTAGTCAACCTTTTTTAAACCTTTTGTTATAACTTAAAGCACAAAGTTCTTCAAACTAAATGCTAAGGTATATGTGTGCTTCTTTCCCCCTCCCCAACCTACTGTTAGTTCCCAAGGGAAAGTCATTTCAAACAGTTTTGCTATCTTTTTAATAAATTAGATTAAAATCAGGTACATCTACACAATGGAATACTATGCTGCTGTAAAAAGAAGGAATTCTTACCATTTGCAACATGGATGGAACTGGAGAGTATTATGCTAAGCTAAATAAGCCAGTCAGAGAAAGATAAATACCACATGATCTCACTCATTTGTGGAATATAATGAGAAACACAAAGTGATTAACAAAAATAGATATAGAGACAGAGAAGCATCAGACTGTCAAATTTCAGTAGGAAAGTAGGGGTGGGGTGGGTGGTAGTAAGATAAAAACCAAAGGACTTGTATGCATGCATAACCAATAGACACAGACACTAGGTGGGTGAGGGCATGTGCTGGGTGGTGGGAGTAGATGCGAGGAGGTCAGTGAAGGAAAAAGGAGACATATGTAATACTGTATATAATATTTTAAACAATAAATAAAAAATAAAGTGAAATCAATTAGGTAACTGAAAACTTGTATTGCACACAAAAAATCATAAATATGTTTATGAGTAGAATCTGTATTGTTAAACTAATACACACTGTTTTAAGCCTTACTGTTATATATATAAAGATAACTTTTGGGGTTTACAGTAGTATAGAAAGTGAAAATGGGGACTTAGGTTTCCTGAAGTTCTCTGATTAAAGCAGCCTAGCTTTTAGTCCGATCACATAGCAGGTGCTATGTGAAGGCACAGAGGAGGGAGGCACTGGTGGACAGGAGCTGCACACCCAAACGCCTCTAGAGGCTGGGAAGCTGAATGTGGGACATGGGCTGGGGGAAATGCAATGGAGCACAGTGGGCACTGCGGTGTAGCCAAGAGAACTGATCCCCCAAACAAGGGGACTTTGCATCTCAGCTCCAGCAGATGGCTGCCATGTGTAATTCCAGGCAACTGTTGCCAGGTATTTATTTTGTCAAAAGGAGCTGGAAATGTGAATTTCTATTTAAAATTTCTTAATTTCAAATGTTAATTCAAGGGCTGTTATGACAATGTGATTTCTAACACACAAACCAAACAAAGCTCATCTGTGGGCCAGGTTTGGCTCATTGTGTCTGAGAAACAGAGGTGGTGTGTGTGTGTGTGTGTGTGTGTGTGTGTGTGTGTGTGTGTCGGCAGGATAGGATATTAAGTGATGAGATTATGTCCATTTCCATTGATTAGATATGCTCATGCATAGCTTCAGGTAACTGGAAGCAAATATGTCATGGGCTTGAGCGCCACCATTATTTTAGGAAACATGGGCACATCTGAATTCCAGCTTAAACCAGCATGGTATCTTCTGAGGGAGTCACAGAAGAGGTGAGTTAGGCCATTCTTCATCATTGGCTGACTAATTAGAGTTATGTGTGGTTAATGCCAATCTATAACCACAAATGTCTCCTCCAAAGCCTAACTGAAATGTAACATATTTAAAATGGTTTCAAGTCGTTTCGGTAACATGAGCAACTGTAGGTGCAACCACAACTTTGTAATTGTCCAGTAGGCATCCTCAGGGCATGACTTCACTCTACGAACTGAACATAGAGACAAAATTCCCTTTTAATTTTTCCTCTGCTGGGGAAACCTACCTAATTCAGTCCATGGCAGCCTTCTGCTCTTTGTGGTTGGTGCGGTTCCTTTTGCTCATAAAAATAAAAACCATCTCACATCATCTCTCCTTGACTGTCTCGTAAATGTAAATCAAAGAGAGGAAAAAGCTATAAAACAAACACAAATACCCACTACATAGGCTAAGAAATAATGGGATTATTCCTTAACATACTTAAGCATAGTGCTTTGCATAACAGATATACCACTCTTTAGTCAGTAGATGGATTCCTGAAAAGTTACTTGTAAATCAATTTTGCAAAACAAAATCATATTTTAAATGCATTAGATGAGTATGCCATTTAAAGGAAAGCTAGTGTGAATCTTTTTAGAAAAAAATATTCTTTAAAAAAATAAAATCTTAATTCTAATATATCTTTTCTCCAAGTCCGTGGAACCATTGAATATGAATTTGTTTCAACTGTGGCCCTCACCTAATACCTCCAGACCTACAAAATCTTTACAAGTAATGTGCTCAGAGTGTTGCTTTTAGATTCAACATAGATTTACATAGCCACAAAGACTTGAATCAAATATAGAAGTGCATGAAATGTTTGCAAATCAAATACATTTACAGGGAGAAGAGAGGCTCTACACAAGGCAAGATTCTTGGAGTTGCCCAGACAGTGCTGGGTTCCAGGTTAAAAGCAGGATTTATGGCCCTCTGTGTTTAATGCGATGGTCTTTAGTTCCTATTTCACACTATGTAGAAGTTGAATAGCTTAACCAAGAGATCATACTTATATCTACATCTGGACTCCTGCTCACTCAAATGTTGTCTTAATTCTGTACTCTAATAAGCAGATGTGAAACTCAGCTTATTGCTTGATGTTTTTAAAATAGTTTTTTTTCTCATTGATTTCAGAGAGAGTAAGGGAGAGGAAGAGAGAGATAGAAACATCAGTGATGAGAGGCAATCATTGATAACCTGCCTCTTGCATACCCCCTACCTGCAACTAAGACAAGCGCCCTAATGGGGAATCAAACCATGACCTCCTGGTTTATGGGTTGATGCTCAACCACTGAGTGACACCATGTGAGTTCATTGCTTGATTTTGACAAAAATTCACCTGCAAACAAAGCATTAATAGATGCAAAAGAGAGGAGGGTGGGATGTAGACAAAGGAGTGTTTTCATTGTAGCAAAAATAACTTTAAATTGAACATTAGACATTGTCTTTCAGCCTTCAACCTTCTTAATATCTGTTTTTTATTCCTTCCTTTGCTTGTTTTCTCTTTATCGTCTCATTAAAAAGCAAACAGACAAAAAACCTGTTCACACAGAGGAGTTAAGCATTTTCTTGTTGTGTCAATGCATGCCATGTCCTCAGATCTCACCTCCTGACTTAAGTAGGTATTTTTCAAATAATAGAACTCTCACCTCAGGTCAAAAGAAGCAGCCTGCGGTATGCCTCTCAAATTAACTTAATAAAACCTTAGGAATTTTGATTAGATCAGGAGAGGATCTCTCAGGACATACACATAGGGAAGGTGGTTGCCTTGAATGACTGCAGTGAGAACTGGAGTGCAGTCAAGGCTGAGTCAGTTGTCCTCTGGTCTTGTCTTGTTCTCCTCAAGGCCACTTGCCTCTTGTGTCATATTCTCTGTCCACACTTCCTTATTTCTTTCAGCAGACAAGTGATTTCTGCTTCTTTATGAACATGATTTCATCATAGCCTAAGTTCACATAAGCCAGTTCTAGACACCATCTCTTGTGAGAGACTATGATTGCCAACCTTGAATCTGATGCCCATTAGCCATGGGGCTGGAGGATGAGAAAGGAAGAGGAGGCAGAGGAGGAGATCCCACAGTAAAATCGAAAGTTGTTATGAGCCTACCTCTAAGGGTGGAGAAGGACAGTGTTTTAGATAAGAGGGTGACCTGGGTTTATGCTCAAAATAGGAATCAAGTGAAGATGAAAATCCTAAACAATGTCTTTGAGCCGCAGGTATAACTAAAGTATGGCATTGACCTATTCAGTAGTGCATGAATGCATAACAGTAAGAGAAGGCAACATAATAGAAAAATAACCTTGATGCCTATGAGTAACCATACAAAGGTGAAGAGTCCTCAAAGTATACAAATTGAAAATAAGCCCAAAAGGCAGTATGGTTTAGGACAAAAAAAGGATTGGGATGCAAACATGAGTTAATTGAATTTTACCTGTGAGGAAACTGAAGGTATAGCTTACCTTCTCTTCCACATACCAGGTATCTTAGGAGATCCCAGTTCCAGAAGAAACAGCACAGAGTCAGAAGCATGAAAAATCATGGGGGCGGGACTCAGTGGAGGAAAAGGCTTAAGGAAGCCTCGTGATGATCTTTAATCTGTATACAGCAAGAGGAGGGGATATGCATTGCTTGGGGATAAAGAAACTTCTTTTTATAGTATCTAACGATTTAGAAAAATAGGCAGAGGTTGTGGGTATTTTGTCTCTTTCTAAATAGGAGAATGCCTGGCTAATGTGGCTCAGTGGTTGCTGGTCGACCTGTGAACCAGGAGGTCAGGGCACATGCCTGGGTTGTGAGCTCCATCCTCAGTGCAGGCCATGCAGACAGCAGCTGATTAACGATTCTCTCTCATCATTGATGTCTCTCTCTCTCTTTCCCTTTCCCCTCTTTTCTGAAATCAATAAAATATATTAAAAAAATAAACAAACATAGGAGAGGTTCTCCTTTTTTCTGGGTAAATGAAGGCAGAAGAGGCTACTCTTAAACAGACTCAGTCCCTCCAGTCCACCATCTATTGGTTCACAGTAAATCCCTCTTTTCACAGAGTCACACATCTTGAACCTCAAATTTTGGAGTCCGAACTTCACAGATCTCTCCTAGAGCACTCCTTCTGTTAGATCTATTTCTAAGTAATGTTTAAAATTTCTTAACAAAGCACATTTAAGTTTTATGGCCAATAGATTGGTGCACACTAAGGAAATAATGTCGTCCTCATTTTAATCTGCCAGGGTTTGTGCTTGGCCTCTTTGAGCTTATATATTCTTTGGGCTCAGGTAACATGAAGACATTATCATCACCTCATTGTTCAAAGCACCTGGCCATAGAACACAGAGTGTGAACAATAGCTGAATGACAAATGCCCTAAATGCTGGCCTGCCCTGCCTAATTATACAGCTGTCATGGTGCACTGGGCAATTTTTCTTTCCAACGTCTCCTCCCCTCTGCCCAGCTTCCAACCACATAGTAAAGAGAAGAGCTCAGGATTAGGGCTTTTAGAGCAACCACAGTGCAATCAAAGTATCAGGCTGCAGGGGCGGCAGAAGCCATTTCTAGAGTGCGGTTGACCCAGATGGTGCACTTGAGCTGTCATGTGGGTAGGACAAGGGTGGTGCTCATTGGGGCCACAAGCTCCCTTGCTCCCTTGTTCTCACATCTCAGTTCCAAACTGTGTCCTCTAGCTCTTTAAATGGACAGGAAGCAGATCGTTTACCTCTAAGGTCTGCCACTGAGCTGGGGGGTCAGGGGGAAAGGGCGGGTGGTGGTCACCTCAAGCCTAGAGCTATCTGGGATGTTCTTGGGGTCATGAAGAAGTAGATAATATGAGAAGAGTGCAAGGGCTTATCAACCAAGGGAAGGAGGTAAATTTAACCTATGGTGTGAAACTATCTTTTCCTCTCATTGGGAACCACTATACACATCTTATGCTAAGAGCATAATTTTAATAAGAAAAGTCTCTACAATTGTGTGCAGCATTAAAAGGCCCCTGCATATAGTTTCTGCTATGAGATTAAAGTTTATCAGAATCTATGGACTCTGGCCAAAAATGACTTAACCTTAGTAAAAACAGATTTTATATTTCTTGTACTTTCTCAACGTAATATATTGGCTCATGGCTGGCTGTTGGCACTCGGAGATTTCATGATAGAAAATGAGACTGATATTTGCCTCATGACATTGTTTTAAAGTACTCCGAGTGTGAAGATCCAGGATAGCATCAACCATGTATCCTATTTTCTTATATTTAGTTACTAGCCATTACTGTATTCTGTATACCATAGAAGCTTCATAGACACTTGATAAGTAGTGCATGGCAATATGTTCGTTTAGTGTCATGATGTCAATAGGCATTTTATATAATATATATAAATGTAAATCATATATGTTATATATATACATATATATGATTTCCATTTAGCCAATGTTCATTTATAGAAATTGACTAGACTTCTACTCTTGCCAGGATTTTTTTCTCAGGATTTGAAGATTTAAACTTATAAGAAATTATTCCAATATTAGGAATCAGAGTTGTCATAAATTTTGTGATATACTAATATAATAATATTTTGACCACACTATGATTGCTTATTCAGATATTAACACTTATTTATTGCTTACCATTTTGTTCTTGCATGAATATATCCAAAATCAATTATGGAAAGACACTGAGAATGAAAGCTTAATTGTCTTGTGGAAACAACATGTTTTCCATCCTTTCTTCTTTCTGCTTCTCTTTATATGATCTGGTTTTATTTCATGGTTTAATCTCATCATAGACAAATCAAAGCCTGTACATCCCAGAGGATCATATAAACATTTTTCTTTTCCTTTCTCTCAAAATAACTTTTTATAGACTACATTTAGCTTCCTTAGAACTACTATTTTTCATTTCATCTCTAAGGAATTTTGATGACTCCAGTGTTCTCAGAATCCCTGGTAGCTCAGTGAAGCCATATGGCTAAACTCAGGCCAGTAAGATGTAATCAGAATTGGGTGCTAAAGAGTATCCTTTAAAGGGAATGTTCACATAGTTCTCGCTCTTTCCCCCATCCTCCTGCCTGGAGCACAGATTTGATGTGTGGAGTCCTGGCAGCCATTTTGGATTGTGAGTGCGAGCACCTCTTGGTAGGGATGCGAGAAGGAGATGAAGGGAGCCAGCATGCCAGCTTGGGATGCCTCCCCCCTGATTTCTTCATGTGGGGGATGAATGAACTTTTATCCTGTTTACCTAACTTTTTTTTTGTAACATGCATCTCAACTGAATTCTAACATATCTTTCACATCTCTTGATTTTTGCTAACATTGATATTTAGGTATCCCTTTGTGGAAAATACCTAGAAAATCTAAAAATCATGAAAAATTACTCTTCAGTACTGAAAACAGGGAAATATAGCTACTCAAATGCCAGAATTTCTACTGGATTCAGTGCAAACCAGAACCAAGGGCCTTCCCACACACACCACAACCACCACCACCACCATGAATATGGAAAACTATCTGCAAGGAAGTTTTATGACTTTGAAAGAAGAAAGAGGAAGAAATCTTGGACCTTATGGACAACTTTCGAACTTGGAGAGGCTGGACTGGAGTCAGAGAAGGGTGTGGAATGCTGGAGAAAGTAGCATTTGAAGTCCTTTCTGTTGGCAGAACTGGGGTGAGAGTTTGGGTGGCTGGATGGGCTGAGCAGAAGCCTCCAGAAGCACTGGTGGCAAGGGACTATGGAAAACTCATTTTCCTGAGGCTGAAATGATCTTAACTGATGCAGCAGAGAGCTGCCTGGAGAAATCTGACCTGCATATTGATGGATGTGAGCAGTTACATGAAAATGCCAGTTTCTGCAATGGCAGCTTTCTAATAGGGCACGTTTCTTCCCTGATGTGGTGGGAGCTGTAAGCTGGGCCTGGGAACTTCAGGACACAGGAAGCACAGGGCTGATAATGATGATAAAGGTTCTTTCCTCAGGAAGAAAGAGAAGTCATCCCTGCTTTTGGAAGGTAGCTGCCCATGGTTGGTCTAACTTTGAAATAAGAGCTTTTTAGCCCAGCTGGCATGGCTCAGTGGTTGAGCATTGACTTATGAACCAGGAGGTCATGGCTTGATTCCCAGTCAGGGCAAGTGCGTGGGTTGTAGGCTCGATCCCCATGTAAGGTGTGCAGGAGACAGCTGATCAGTGATTCTCTCTCATCATTGATGTCTCTCTCCACTCTCTCTCTCTTTTTCTCTCTCTGTCCCTTTTTTTTCTGAAATATACACAGAGTGGCCAGATTATTATGATTTCTGAACACATAATAATCTGGCCACTCAGTGTATATACTGTATAATAAAAGGCCAATATGCGAATTGTACCCTCGACCAGCAGGCAGGCAGGCCAACCACCCGTGTCCCCTCTCCCTGGTCAGGCTGGCTGGACCCCAACCATGCACAAATTCATGCACTAGGCCTCTAATATAGAGGAAGGCAGGAAGGTAAGCAGTTGGGAGCTAGTAGTCCTGGATTATGAGAGGGATGTCTGACTGCAGTAGGAAATCCCTTGAGGGTTCCCAGATTGGAGAGGGTGCAGGCTGGGCTGAGGGACACCCCCCATGCACAAATTTTGTGCACCAGGCCTCTAGTCAATAATAATGCATTATACTTATCATGTGCTCCTTATGGGACAGGCCTTCTAATAAGAACTCTGTATTAATGACCTCATTCATTGACACATTAAACATTTAAAGTAAGTACTACCAGTGTTTCCTTTTTATATGTGAAGCAAGCAAGCCCCAGAGAGTTGAGATGAATGAAAGAACAGTGCAGAGGGTCAGGAGATGAGTCACCACATGGTCTCCTAGAGACAGTGAAAAGAAGAGTGGCTTCCTTGGACATTAAGGCTTTGCAGATTCTAGTTCTAGTCCCTTATGGGGACCACTTGTGTTTCCTACCATCTGTTTCCAAGAGATTACTCTGACTCCTTAAACTTCTTGCCCTTCACAAGCTTGAGTGGATACCAGTTTCTTACAGTCTACCAACTTTTGGCTAAGAGAAAATAGATGCTGTGGGTGACTGCATATAAAGTGTCTTTGATATCTTTAAACTCTTGAAATATTATCTTGAGATCCAGTCAAACAGAAGGAAGAAGATATTGCTGGAATTCAGCATATGCAACTCCATACAATAAGTGGCATCTATCCTCCCAAATCACAGATACTTTTAGAAAGTATTAAAAACATGACCACTAAAAACAGTTCTTGAATGATTGAGGAAACCTCTAGACAGTCTTCCTCCTCCCCACAAAATGCATATTTATTTATTGTTCACTTACAGTTTATAGTCAATATTATTTTGTGTTAGTTTTGAGTATATAGCATAATGATTAGAAAAAGATGACATATTTTACAAAGTGGTCCTCCTGATATTTCCAGCAGCCACCTGGTACATAGTTATTTCAATATTATTCATTGTGTTCCCTATGCTGTACTTTACATCTCTGGGACTATTTTATGACTACCAATTTGTACTTCTTAATACCTTAGCTTTTTCACCGAGTTCCTTAACCCCCTTCTTCTGGCAACCATCAGTCTGATTTCTGAATTTATGAGTCTGTTTCTGTTTTGTTTGTTCATTTATGTTACTCTTCAGATTCTGAAAATAAGTGAAATTATACGATAGTTGTATTTTTCTGTCTGACTTATTACACTTAGAGTAATAAACTCCCAGTCCATCTATGCTGTCACAGATGGTAAGATTTCATTTTCTTTTATGGCTAAGCAATATTCCACTGTGTATATGTATACATTTTTTATCCATTGATGGGCACTTGTATTGCTTCCATATCTTGGCTATTGTTAATAATATTGCAATGAACATAGTGCTGGATATATTCTTCCAAATTAGTACTTTGGGTCTCAAGAAAATGCATATTTATATAAATATTCATAAACAATTTCAGGTAGAGTTCACATTTTTTAATATGACCCCTAACTTTTGGGTGAGAGGCTGCTGCTTAAAAAAATAAAATAATTGCACTTTTTTTAGATTGTATATTACTAGAGTTTTGAGTTAGCTTCATCTAACCAGACTGCTAAATATTTAATACACCCTCCTCCTAGACTAGCTTTGTCAGTCTGTGCATGCAAGACAATTGGAAAAGAGCATTCCTAAAAAAGGAATACAGAGACAGGGGCTTCAAAAAGATTTTTAGTATGGGGCTGGAAGGGACTTCAGTGATCTGTGAAAACTGGATAAGCAACTTCCAGATCCAACACTTGGACTCCTTGCTTCTAAGGTATTAGGATATACTGCCCCATGACATTTATTTTTTCTAACAAAATAGTTTTCTTCTGCAAGTAATATGCATGTTTCAAAGTGGAAAAAAATTGAAAGATTATTGAAAATTATTGGAAAACTAGAGGCCCGATGCACAAAGATTCATGCAAGAATAAGCATTACTTCTCTTGGCTACTGGGATTGGCTTCCCTCTGGCACCTGGGACCTGGGTCTTTGCTCTGGCCACTGCCTTCTGCCTTCGCTCCAGTCCTGCTGCCTTCCTGTAGCTTCCTCCCCTCCCACCCCTCTTATAGCAGGCATCCCGTCCCACCCCAGCCACTCTGCACCTGTGTGTGCATGCTGCCCAGAGGTTCAGAGCAGCCAAGGTGGAACAGAATGCCTGCGTTGTCACCATGGCAATAATACAAGCGTCCTGGCCTGGACACTACCATCTTTGTTACATCAATTTGCATATTCCCTCCTTATTGGCTGAGGGTGCTGCCATCTTTGTTGTGGAGTGATGGTAAATTTGCATATTCCATCTTTATTAGATAGGACTGTAAGGGTTAACCTTGGACCTATAGGATGTGCTTCCTCTTTATTTTGTTGCAGTAACATCTGTGTAACAGCTAGATGGGTATTTTTACCTAGAGGACTCAAGGAAAATTCAGTAGCCAAATATCCTGAAGAAAAGACAAGCATTCAGTTAATCATCTGGATGTTTTGTCTACATGAGCGAAAATCTGTGATGTTTCCAAATATATGAAAAAAAATATTTGGGAACATCCAGATGTTTGGCCTTCTACAACTCAAACATCCAGATGTGGGATCAAATTTCCCCCTTTCCAGTTGGGTGTTTCAGCATCAAGTAGACCCCAACCTTGGTTATAACAATCCCAAATTGTTAGCTCGTGTCCCAGAAGATTATTTGTTGGGGATTGTGGGGGGGAGCACACGGAAGTGTGAAAGTCACAGATGATCATCAACCTTAAAAATGGGGAAAAGGGGACGAGGGGATTAACACCACTGACCACTCAGGTTGAGTCATTACTAATGGAAATTGTCAGCAGTAATGTTCTCTTGTAGAGGGTCAATAATTAGGAAAAATAAACATAAGTTGGTGGCCCTTGCTGATTAAAAGGAAGCCAGTAGCACTTGCTATGTTTACAAAACTTGAAAGACATGGAAAGGGACATCCTCTGCTTTGAAAGGAGTCGGACGTTCTAAACTTCATGTAAAAGGGTTAGGAGAGTTCATTTTCCTCCTTGTATTTTATTGGGTTCATCTAATGTGACCCTGAAGCATCTCCAATTACAATGTTCTTAAACTTGTGGGAATCAATCTAATAAAAATACTGTAAAGGAATACAGCTCATCCCACAGCTGTGGGCCGGCTGTGTAGATTACCATGGTGCAGGACTGAGGGTCAGCCTGCAAAAAGCAGATTCCATTTTCGACATGGCAGCAACATGAACTTGAATGGAGGTGTTAAATGAGAAGACAATGTTTTGATTCTGATTAAGATTCTAAAATCTGATTTTTAGCCAACTTGTTGTTGGCTCAGAACAGCAGTGCCATAAATAAAATAGGCACAGATGGGTCTGGATATCTGTTATGAACAACCATCAAGAAAATGTTTTTATTTTAATTAATTGATACTGAACAAAAGTAAGTATTCAGCCAAGATCTTATTGCTGGTGCTGTTGTAATTATTTTTTTAACCAGTTCACCGCTGCATTCCCGGGGAGTGTCAAGCCCTCCTACAGAGGTGCTTAGTACAAAGTCTGCACCTGATATGTGTTTAGCTTTGCATACCATGCCTGAAGTTGTTCAAGAAATTAATCTCTTTTTTTACTTGCAAAAACACAGCTTGTTGGAAAGTAACCTGAAATTGGTCTGGATTTCTTTTTAAAGTTAACAATCTTCAGAGAACCCGAGGTTGGGTTGAAGTCAGAATAACATGGGCTGTCATTATTTGTAGGATGAGGATGGCTGTTTCAAAGCCAAGGCTGACTTTTCAAGGAATTTATCCAGAGGATGGGAGGAGAAGGAGACCTTACAATCTAAAAAAGAATTTTATATTTTTAGTTGCTTTATGAAGAATTACATTCCAACTTAATTTGAGAAAGTATCTCAAAAATTCTTCACAGCAGAGGGATAATCATCCAAGTAGGATTCAATTAAAATATATACTCACATATGCACACATTACACACATATGAATATCAGTGATAACACTTAGCATTGTTTTTGATAGAAACAAAATAGTTCTTTGGTTCTGCAAATGGTTTCACGTGAGTGGAGGAGGAAACATAATTGCAGTACTGCACACATTGTATGGAACCCACTGAGGAACTAGCCATGGTTTCTTCCTCTGAGGAGAGTCATACTTTACACCTTTACATGGCAACTGGAAGAAATTTCCTATGATGGTATGTTGAGAGGTCTTACAGGAGAATTGGAAAGGATCAGTGTCAACTAGAGGGACTATGGGTCTCACTGGGAACACATATTTATAGTGAATAAGAGCAACCTAGAGACAATGGTATGGGTGAAAACTAGAAGTCTGTCTCTTCTGGCTCACTCACCTCAGGCAAGATACAGCACCTCTCTGTGCCTCCATTTCCTCATCTACAAAATGGAGATGATAATAGTAGCCCCAATGCTCAGGTGTGTAGCCAGGATTAGAAAAGGAATATATGTGGAGCTCTTGGGTTAATGCTGCCTATGTGGGTCACCTTTGAAGTCCAAGTGTGTGAACCGAATTGCATTGAGTCCAAAGGCATGTGAAGATCTAAGATGGGAATAGGAACCAAAGCCATACAGCAAAATGCTGTCTGCGACCAGAAACAAAATGAGATGTGTTTTGACAGTCAATGACACTCTGAATGATTGGGCAGAAGCAATACACATGTGTCTGCCGAAAATGTGGTGAGGAGGTGGGGGATTGGGCAAAGGAGATTCAGCTCACGGATTTCATTGAGGTGGGGGAGAAGACTGGCACTCCCAGGGAAGGAGCTGGCTGATATTATTATTATTTTTTGATGCAGCATTCCAGAAAACATAATCAGTGGCACCCGTCCAGTTCCCATTTAGTAACCAGAGAACTAGCTGCAGCTGTTTTTTATGCCTGGTGGTGCCAGTTTGATAGTGTATAATCATATTTGCATAAAGATAAAAAGGAAGGTGTTATAGAACACAGTTAAGCCTATGGTTTCACCACGAATTAAAGGTAATTTCAGACTAATTAGGTATAATTTGTTAAGGAATTCTCCCCCGCAATGATGACTCTGATTTTGTAATTACAGGACAATGCTTACTGTGGCTTTCAAGGCAGCAGAAAGCACACCCGAGGGGGTCATGTCCCACACTAGGCAGATCTAATGGTGCCACAAAAGACAGGTGTTTTGTCAGATTTCAGCCACACACTTTCACACCTGCAACGCATTAACTATAGCGGCAGTGTTAATGAAGACCAGGTGCCTGTTCTCCCACTTCCATGAGGAACTGGCGTGAGGTTTGCTGTTTGCTACCTGATGTCTTCCTCTTCCTCTGTGTCTGAACACGGCCTTCTGGTCGACAAGGAAGCCGAGCGTGCGGGGTGAGTAGATTTTGTGGTGGCTTCGCCCTGGTCCCTCTGAGTGGGAGAATGGAGGTCCTGAAACATCGACCTTTGCATTCTGGTAGTTAGCTCTCTTCCCACTGACTGAACCCACTCAGGCCTCACCCTGAAATAGGGGGGAAGCTCTTCTAGCACAAAGTAACCCCAGGCTTTCTGTGTTGCCACCCCTTTTGTGTAGAGTTCTGCCTCCCAGGGTCCTGAAAAGAGTTGAGCTGCACAAGCTACAAAATGGCTTTCTGGAAAGTGCTGTTATCAGCTGCTACCAGGGAAAGTTTGATTGTAGCTACTTGAGCCTTTTCAAACTTGAAGTTTTGCCATTCTATCCGGAAATGAGTAATAGAGGCCTTGAGCAAGCTTTTTTCATTTTAATAAAACACAAGGTTTTCATTGTGTTGGGCTACATCGTTGTAATGGTCTCTTATGAAATACAAAATATTTTCCTCCCTCCCTTAAAAATAAAAAACACCCCCCCCCCAAAAAAAACAACAACAAAAAACCTTAGCAGTGGAGCTTTAACCTTCTCCTTTTTCCTTTTTTCCTTTGTTTCACTACTTTGAGCTGCAGAGTGGTCTGCTCCCTCCAATTTCCAGCAGTTAAGTGAAAAGTTAATATTGTTTCAAAAGAAAGAAAAGGAAAAAAGAAAACACACACACACACACACACACACACACACACACACACACACACGGGAATTGAAAGTGGGGGAAAGAATGGGCAGGTCTAGTTTCTCAGCAGCAGGAGTGTAATTATCCGACTCATTACTAGTGACTTCTGGCACAGGAGAGCCCCTAACAAAACCCTTAGCCTCTTCACTGGGAGATGGAAGGATGGACACACATCGCCATGTGTGACGCTGTAGTCAGACTCCCAGCCCTAATGAAATCTGAAAAGAACAAAATCACCGACTTTAAGAGTAGCAGATGTAAATCTTGGA
Source organism: Antrozous pallidus (assembly GCA_027563665.1). Classification (NCBI taxonomy): domain Eukaryota; kingdom Metazoa; phylum Chordata; class Mammalia; order Chiroptera; family Vespertilionidae; genus Antrozous; species Antrozous pallidus. The sequence goes on from CM050522.1 coordinate 25,847,005, forward strand.
GTGGGGAGGGCCTCTCAAGTCTAGAGTTCTTTAACTCTTCCGTTCCTGAAATGACTGCCCTGGCACCCCATCATAACCTTTTGAAACCTACTGTTGAAGTGACCTGCTAGTAAGTTAGATCCAAGTCATTCCTTTCCTGTGGCTTTGCAGTATCTTTCTACCTGTGTTCATAGTGAGCTTGAGGGAATTGTTCAAAGCCTCCACAGAGGTATCCAGATGGCTGGGTGGGAGGCTTTTCTATACAGATAGGACTTGGGTTTTCCTTCTCACATCCCCAATGAAAGCCGTTTTATTTTTCAATTTACTTATTTGTAAGATTTATTTTTAGTTCAATTTTAGGTTCACATCAAAATAGAGGAGTGGGTGTAGAGATTTTCCATGTACTTTCTGTGCCCACACATGCCTTGCTGGCCTTCCCCATTATTGATATTCCCCATCAGAGTGATACCTTTGTTAAAATTGATGAACCTACCTTGACACATCATTATAACCTAAAGTCCATTATGGTTCACTTTTGGTGTTGTGCGTTCTATAGGTTTGGACAAATATATAATGATATGTATTCACAATTGTAGTATCAGGCAGGGAAGTTTCTCTGTCCTAAAAATCTTCTGTGCTCTGCCTATTCATCTCTCCACCGTAGCTCCTGGGAACCACTGATTTTTTTATACCATCTCCATAATTTTTCTTTTTCAGGAATGTCCCCTAGTATAAGTCAGAGTATATAGTTTTTTCAGATTGGCTTCTTTTACTAAGTAATGTGAATTAAAGTTCCTCATGTCTTTTCATGAGTTGAGAGCTCAGGTCTTTTTAGCACTGAATATGCCACAGTTTACCTACTCACCTACAGAAAGACATCTTCGTTGCTTTCAAGTTTTTGGCAATTATGCATAAAGCTGCTCTAAACATCCATGTGCAGGTTTTTGTTTGGATATAAGTTTTAGATATAAGTTTCTAATTTTGGGGGGTAAATACTAAGGAGAACAATTCCTGGATCTCATGGTAATAGTATGCTTAGTTTTGTAAGAAACTTCAAAGTTGTCTTCCAAAGTTTTTTCCTCATCTGTTTCTCCTTTTCTTTGTTTCACTACTTTAGCTATAGTTGTCTGCTCCCTGAAATTTCCAGAAATTATGTAAAAAATTGATATTGTTTAAAATATTAACACCTTACACTTAAGATACAGAGAACAGATTGGTGGTTGCCAGAGAGAGGGGTGGTTTGTGTGAGTTGCGGGGAGAGGAATGGGAATGGGCCAAGGTGGTAAAAAATAAAAAGTGCCTATACTGTTTTTGCATTTTACCAGCAGTGAATGAGAATTCCTATTGTTTCAAATCTTCACCAACATTTGGTATTGTCAGCTTATTTCCTTTTCTTGTCTTATTGCATTAGCTAAGACTTATAGTACAAAGTTTACAATGACAGTGTACATCCTTACCTTGTTCTTTCCAATTTAGTTTATTAATTTGGTATCTATCAATGATTTAATATGAAAAATGGTTATAGCTGCCAAAGAATACTTTAAAACCCCTATCTTAAGGTGGAGAACCCTTATGCCTCTACTGAGTATTCAAATATTTAAGCAAATTAAAGCACTTCTTGTGGGTAATGGTGGCTATGTGTGGAGATTCTCTTAAAGGCCACCCCTGGGCAAAGGTGCTGAGAACTGCCCACAGAGCAAGAAATGAAGTAATGTTGAGGCAATGGATACTTGTGAAATTGTCTCAGGCCTTGCTAATCAATGTGTAGCCTATGGGCCAATAGCAATAAACTAATTTGGGAGCTTATTAGAAATGCCAAATTTTTGTGTCCTGCAATAGAGGACTAGATAAATAAAATGTAGTACATATACACAATGGAATACTATTCAGCCATAAGAAAGGACGAAGTTGCACCCTTTGCAACAACATGAATGGACCTTGAGAACATTATGCTAAGTGAAATAAGTCAGGAAAAGCTAAGAACTATCTGATTTCATTCATATGTGGGATAGAAAACTGAAACTCATGAACCCAGCAGCAGTGTGGTGATTTCCAGAGGGAACAGAGTGGGAGAGGAAGGAGCTCCTAATATAAGGTGACAGGAGAAGATTTGACTTTGGATGGTGGGTACATAGTGCAATATACAGATCTTGTAACAGAGAAATCCACACCTGAAACATCTATGGTCATGTTGACCAGTGTCACCAAAACCAATTTAATAAATAAATATTTAAAAAAATAAAATAAATGCCAAATCTCAGGCCCCAATTCAGATTTCCTGAAACAGACTATGCATTTTTAACAGATTCATCTGTTGTTTAGCCAAACTGTTGACTCATTTGTGTATTAAGTTTTGACCAGCATTGGGCTAGGAGACCCTGTAATCCTTTGGATTAGAAAATTTAATTGGGGATCCTTTGGTTTCACAAATCTGCCTCATTTATAAACTTCCTGCAATTGAAAGAAAAATTGAATCTGTGTTACGGTGTATGTATTTGTGTTTGCAATCATAGGCTCACTTTTTCTTTTACATTGATTACATTTTTATTTTTTAATCTTTATTGTTGAGAGTACTATCCCATATTCCCCCTCTGTTCCCCATGTTGCCCCCTCCACTCAGTTTCTGCCCCACCCTGGGTCTTTACCACATTCTTTTCTTGGACCCTGGGCAATGTATATACTGGTTTATAATTTTTCAACTTTTAAAAACATTACAAACTACTCAAATAATTACTTTTTTTAGATGGCAAGCACTGTTTTTATGCTGGCTGGAACTCCAGGCTTAGAAATGCTTTTATAAAATTATAATTGAATTGAACTTTCTCAGCATTTGTTGAGCTTAAGTAAAGTGAAATCATTTCTGCATCTTCTGCAAATGGCTGTTCATTTTGCCAAAGTGTGGTTCATTATCACTTATTAGAGTTTAGGGCAATAGAAACATTCCTGATTAAATATAACACTTCTTTTTACCGAAGTATACAAAGTATACAACTCACTGTACCACCTCGTCCCTCTCCTTTGAAAACAATTTTGTTTGATGTTGCAAGTAGGAAGTTCAGAGTTAAATATTGCACTCACTTACAAAACTCTCCAAAATTCCTCACAGATCTGTACAGTAGTCAATGAATACTGAACAGAGGCAGTAACAATAGAACTGTCCTTGATGAATAGGAAGTATCTTCAGGGATGGAAAAATAAAAGGAGGTATGTAAGCCAGAGAAACAAGAACCAAGCAACAAGCATAATGAGGGTTTAGTTCCTTACACTATATATATATATATATATATATATATATATATATATATATACACACACACACACACACACACACATACATACATATATATATGTGTGTATATATATACACATATACATGTGTGTGTGTGTGTGTGTGTGTGTGTGTATATATATATATATATATATATACACATGTTTTTTTCCCCTTAGAGGCCCATGTATGAAATTCTTGCACTGATAGGGTCCCTAGTGGCTGCCAACTGCTGGGTACTCCCTCCCTTCCCCCAGCTGCTTGCTGCCTTGGCCACCGGCTGGCCCTGCCCCCTGGATGAACTCCTGGTTGAGGGGATAATTTACATACTATGCTTTTATTATATAGAATAAAATATATATATTTAATTGCAATCTTTTCGCATTATACATTGTCAAAATATTGAGCTCTACCCATTAAATACATGCAATTTTTAAAAAATGTATTGGGGTGACATTGGTTAATAAAACTATATAGGTTTCAAGTACACTTCTATGATACATCTGTATATAGCACTGTCTGCCCACCACTCAAAATCTCTACACATTTCTTGCTCCTCGTTGCCCAACATAAAATATAATGCCTGGCTAGCAATGCTGGGCAAATATATTTTGCCAAACAGACAAGTCAACTTAAATACTTGCCAAGTGCCAACTGTGTGATAATGTGAAATTGTAATTATGAAAGGAGTTGAAGTCTTAAGTTATTCTGTCTGGTTTTTAATTCCAGCTCCACCCCTTAAAGCTATGTGATCTTTGGTGAATTCCTTATCCTTCCTGTGGTTAGGCATTTTTCAAATATGAAAATATGGATAAAATTATACCAAAACCATAGGGCCATTATGAGGGTTACTTTAATTAATTCTGTTTGTTGTTAAAATAATGCCTAGCATGTAGTAAATACTCAAGAAATAGTGATTGCTACTATGTACCCAACACTTTCCTAGGCTCTAGGGAAATGATTATAAGATAAACAGCATCTCAGCCCTACTATGTCTTTTATCATATCAGGAGAAAATAGACATTTAATAGTTAATTTTAGAATCAGTTACTTTACATTGGGATGCATGTTACGAATGGCAGGAGACGTGCAAGGTGCATTTCGGAGGAACTGCCCATCGTCAAGAACACTTCGATGTGGAAGTGAATTTTGCTGAAGAGGAAGAAGGAAATGGAGACCGATTCAGGTCAAGCATCCAGATCCAGGCCAGCAAGAGGGGGTGAAGGGCGGGAGGTAAAGCAGATGGTGAAGACAGGACCTCAGCCATGCAGTGTCTCCTGAAGCGTTTTGGCCTTCAGTCTGAGAACCCTGAGGAGTCTGGAAAGGGTTTTAACCAAGTGTGTGAGATGAGTGGGTTTCTACTTTTACTGTGTCGCTCCAACAGGCATATGGAGAGTGGGCTGTAAGTGAAATCAGTGCTGAGAGACCAGTTAGGAAGCATTTATAGCCGGACATGAAAGAAGAAATTGTAACTTTGTGTAGGATGTTGGCAGCAGGAGATAAGGAGAGGTGGATGAATTGGAGAAATATTTAGGTAAAGTTAGGAGGGCTTGTTGGTTGATAGATTCCTGATTGAATTGTGTTGTGCTCTTTCCTTTTTTTTCCTTCCAGATAATGAGTCATTCAAAAGTGACTTTATTTCTGTATTTTCCCCTTTAATCTATAGACACAGACCCGTCAGCTCTCACAGGCTTTCTCTCACTTTATATATGACGCTAATAAGAGTTCTTATACATTTATTTCTAGTATGCAGATGCAAGATATTTTTGAAGAAAAGAAACAGGGGAGAGCAATTAATATAGAGGCAAGGAGGCATTGAACAGGCTGTCAAGCTACAGGGGGAAGGCTGGGGAGGGTGGGGGGCAGATGCTATTGGGAGATCAACCAAAGGACTTGTATGCATACATGTGAGCATAATCAGTTGATGCAAGACACTGGGGCAGGGGTGGGGGCAAGTGGGGACATGTGCTGGGGGGGTAGGGAGGCTGGGGGGGAAGGAAAACATATGTACTACTGTTAAATCTAAGGTATATTGCAAAAAATTAAATATATTAAATATAAAAAAAATTCTCATAGTCCCATATGCATTTCACATTGTTATTCCTTCCCATTGTACAACTCCTGTTTATTATAGAAGCAAATTCATTTAAGGTTACCAGACAAAGGTTCTGTTCTTCTCTGCTGTCAGTTTTAAGCTTTTGAAGTTCTCTGAGGTGTCTGGGGTAGGGCAGGTTGCATTCTTACCTTTGCTTTTCCTAGAAGGAATACAATATGCCATATATCCTGAAGGCTGTGATCTACAAACTTCTTGGTCCCCACCCCCCACTTTCAACTCCTTAAACTTAAGCAGGTGCTGACAGAGAATAACTCACACCATGTGTGTGTGTAAAATCTTTGCTCTTGTTTTTCTTTTCTTCTTTTTGTAACATATATATATATATATATTTCAGAGAGAGATAGAAACATCAATGATGAGAGAGAATCATTGATCGGTTGCCTCCTGCCTGCCCCCTACTGGGGATCAAGCCCGAAACCCAGGCATGTGCCCTTGACCTGTATAGAACATGGGACCCTTCATTCTGCAGGCCAACACTCTATCCACTCAGCCAAACTGGGTTAGGGTGCTCTTGTTTTTATTGGGGGATGCAAGCAAAGAAGATTCCAAGTATCGAGAATCTTCCCTTTCTTGCTTTCTACCAAGATTTTGGCGTATTTAACCTTCATTCAGGCCTTCCTCTCCTTTATCTCATTCTGGAGGGGATGGCATGATAATAGTTATTCCCCCTCAGAGAAAAAGACTATAGTTTCACTTACTAGATGGACTCAAACTTACCATTAGGTTATAATACTAAGACTACCAACATGGTAATAATAAATGATTGTTAGAGAGACTACCATGTATTGACCACCTACTAGGTGTCTGAATCCACCCTCAGACTCATTATTCCCAGTTTGAGGAAACCAAGGCAAGGTATTGTTTACGTTGGCTCTGTTTTTCAAGCAGCACCTACCCCTGGCTCCGTTCCACCCTATCCCCCTGAATCCAGTGCCTCTGGTGTTTCTATCTGGAACTGCCTGTCTTTATTATTTATTTATTTTTAAAATATATATTTTTTTATTTTTTACAGAGCAGAAGGGAGAGGGATAGAAAGTCAGAAACATCGATGAGAGAGAGACATCGATCAGCTGCCTCTTGCACGCCCCCCACTGGGGATGTGCCCGCAGCCAAGGTACATGCCCTTGACCGGAATCGAACCCGGGACCCTTCAGTCCGCAGTCCGGCGCTCTATCCACTGAGCCAAACCGGTCCTGGCTGGAACTGCCTGTCTTTAAATGCTGTTTCCACTGTCGCTCCTGCAGACCACTTTCTGCTGCCCTTTATCCTATTCCTTGGGCTCTTTTCCTTAAGGCGATGGCCGAGAAATCAGGGAAAGGACTTCAGTAATAGGTGTGCACACAGGGAAGGAACGTGTGTGCTTCTAACAGGCAGTCCAACGTGTTGGGTAGCACAGGAGGGCAACAGTGTTTTTCAAACCCCATTAGATGAGACCTTAGGGGTGGCATCGACTGGTCAGTGTGCAGGGTTGCCCAGGCTCGGCATCATTTTTGTTTCCTTATGTAAACAAGGTGTGGGATTCAGACTCTTGGCCCTGCCCCGGACCCATTCGAACATCCCTGAAGTCTGAGCTGGAGTCTGTCATCTCTCCAACAACACTTAATTGTTTTTAATGATCCCTCCACTGAAGCTAAACCATCCCTCACCCAGGTCACAGCCCAGAACATGGTTCATAAGTTTTATGAGCCACCTTGTACATCCCACCCATGTGTGCAGCCACCTTTCTTGACCGTGAGCCATCCATCAGGCTGATCCCCCTGCCCCTGACAGGACCTGGATGCACAGCGCAAGACCAGACTCTGGTTTCAGCATGTTGACTGCCATAATTCCAGGAAGCCGGGACATGGGCTGGAGGCTTGGATTTCAAATGACAAGATTGCATGCAAGTTGAACTTTGAACTGGTCCTTTTTTCCTCACCTCTGAATAACATCGGACTTGACCAAACTAAAGGGATTTTGGATGCCCTAAGCTCAGTTCTTCCTCCACTACGTCAAGAATTCTCTTTTTGAATTTCTACTGAGATCTCAGACACTGGGCCGGAGCCCTCATTTAAACTCTAAATACTTGCGGAATAAATGAAAAGCCCTCTTTATGGACAGATTGCACAGTGAGGGTCCTTACTTAAAAGTGGATTTTGACAGAAACCTGTAAGATCCAAAATGTCTTTCCCACTGGCCCTGCTCAGCATCTTAGAGCTATTGATCAATTAATTCAATCACTCCTCAGTCTTTAAGAATAAAGCTTGGGAAAGAGAGGTGGAGGGCTACCAGTCACAGGAATGAAATGTCTTGATTCTGCCAAGTTTGACTTTTCTCCTCTGGATTAACCATGAAGGCATCCAGAAATAAGCAGCTGGGAAGGGGACTAGGTAAAGACATACTGATAGATGACATCTCAATGCAGACAAATTGGCTAAATTTGCTGATTGGCTCAAGTAGGTCCAGTAAGAATACTTCCCAAAGAAGAGGTCTATTTTTGCACAAAAATATGACTGCTTTAGGTTCTTTGCATGTTAGGCAATTTTACAAAGAGATGAACTACTAATAGAAATTTTAGTAAAAATTAAAATTTAAAGTTACCAAGATTACAATATAAAATTTCCAAAAGCCCCCATTAATAAAAAAAAGTGTGGGGGGGATAGTGGGGTAATATTGTGTAAGGAAAAATATCCTGTAAGTAAATTACATCTAGAAAAAATTCTTACTCCAAAAAATTAATTTCCATTTGTAATGCTTACAGCAGGACACCAATGAAAAACACACCTGGTGTCAAAATAAGCCGAAGGAAAATCAATTGGGCAAAAATAGAAAGAATCTCAAGTCTAATTTACAGAAAAGATCCCTTTATTAACTTTTGGTCGAGAATATGTTTGTATATTTTTAGAAAACAACTCCAAGACCATATGGATTGCTGCAACAAAGAGGAACTGACGGGTCTGTTCCAACTGCAGAGACAGTCCAGAGATGGAAGACACTGATGTCACCTTGCCATTCTAGCAGTCAGCAGCTGTGCATTGCTGCAGGTGGCCCGGGTCATTGCCACCATATGTCCACCATCCAGATACCATTGCTGACATGTACACATAAGGAACTATTTGACATTGAAACGGACTCAGAACTGTTGGACGTTGAAACTGAGACTCAAACATTTATTTTTATTATATATTTATTTCCAGTATGCAGATGAAGGATTTTTTTTTAAAGAAAAGAAACGGGGGAAAAAGATTGATACAGAGGCAAAGAAGCATTGAACAGACTGTCAAACTACAGGGGGAAGACAGGGGAGGGTTGGGGGCAGGGGCTGTAAGAGATCAACTGAAGGACTTATATGCATGCATATAAGCATAACCAATGGATACAAGACACTGGGGTGGGGAGGTAGGTGAGGGCATGTGCTGGGGGTGGGGAAGGCTGGGGGGAGGTCAATGGGAGGAAATAAAGGAAACATGTACTACTATTTGTAATACTTTAACGAATAAAAAAATTTAAAAAAGAGGTCTATCTCTGAATGAATACTTTCTTCTAATCTACTATTTACTTAAGTATTCTATTGTTTCCAAGGGATACTGTTTTCATTTAGTAGTGATGAAAATTTCCTATTAAAAATGCATATATTTAGCCCAGTTCAATTCCTCGTCAGGGCACGTGCCTAGGTTGTGGGCACTATCCCCCTTGTGGGGCATGCCTTCATGGTTAACTCAGGGGAGAAAAGTCAAACTTGTAGGAAGCAGCTGATTAATGATTCTCTCATCATTGATGTTTCTATCTCTCTCTCTCTTCCTTTCCTTCTGAAATCAATAAAAATATATTTTTCAAAAAGGCATATATTTAAGTTAAAAAAGTGAGTCAGTAAAATATTCAGTAGTGAATAATGGTATCAGTGGTACCTGAAAATGTCAAAAGTCATGAAGGGTGGTTCATAAATGATTGAATTTGGGGGAACAGTGGGCTAGCTGATGAGGAGCCTTGAATGAGAATGGTGCCCTAGAGTACTGGAGAGGGTAGGACACCCAGTACAGGGTATGGGGTGAAAGAGAACATCAGAAAGGCATCTCCACCTGTCAGCAAGAGGGCATCTAAGGAGACTATCTGCTAGCATGTTCCCTCTGATAGGGTAGCATTAGGTTCAGAGGGCAGAGGAGCCTGGTATGAGGAGAGAATTCCCCAATATCCCAAGGTCCCTGCCCCGCAGAGACTTTGTCCTTACCAATACTGACAGCATAGGTTCCAGAAACTCTCCAGCTGCTGTTTCCCCACCTACATCCAGCCCAGTACCCCGTTCCATTTCCATCAGAGGTAGAGATTCCTCAAGGTATGAGTGCTCCAGAATTACACTTTGCTCTGCAGTGAACATCCTTTGAGGCGTATTGTCCCCTTTGTCCTCCCAAGTGGCAATGGGCAGAACATGCATTTGGTTCTGGCAGCTGTATCCCATAGTGGTTCCCCAGACTGTACAGGGAGCATCGTCTGTCTCTGAGTCCACATGGTTCTGTTGGAGTGCGTATGAGAGGGCGTGGGTATGGTTGTGGGTGTCTGTTTGTGTGAAGAGTGAAAAGGAATCTTTGCGGGAGTGAAGAAAGGGATTGGAGAGCCTGCCAACACGGTTAAGTGGGGGAAGGGAAGACTGCAGATGGTGGAGGACTCCCTTCTAAATCGGCAAATGCAAACTGCGGTGGGAGGCTGACCTTTTACTGTAACTGATGTCAGTTGCAAGTTGTAACCTCTTGCCATTAATTATAACGCAGCATACCTCCGGTGGGCTCTCCTGTTGGCCTTGGTCTTCCTAGTCCTCCCTCCCCACCACTTCGCACCCCACTGAAAGGCTCAGGTTGTGAGCTCAGCTAAGAGATGAAATGCTTTTTAAAATAATGGGCCTCATAAAGGTAGAGTTAAATTCTGTGCATTCACATTTATTGCAAAGGGATTTTCTTCTCTTAGAGCCCAAGATGATCTGAGGAGGACCATTTTTTTCTTTTCATTTTGATGAAGCAAAACCTTAGACAAACAGGATCCAGAACACACCCCAAGAAGTAAAATATTCATCAACCGAGACTGCAATGTAATAAAGCATCCCTCATGCTCCTTTTGGAAAACGTTTGCAAGCATATTGTTGCATGATTGGGAACCCAGAAAAAATAATTTAAAAGTAGACTTGAAATATATGTCATCCAGAGCATTCTGTGCCTGGGAGAAGAAAGACACTTGGCTAAAAGGTCTGAAAAGAATGAAAAAAATTTGGGCCCTTCTTTCAGTTCCATTTCTTGTGAGAATTTATTAGGAAATTGGTATTCAGTTTGTGTGAGCATCTTTGGTGTTTAACTCAATGGAAGGAATGAAAAACTACAGACAGTTCATACAGACAGTGCTGGCTTCCAAGGCTTGAGGCACGCACCATCAACTCAGGGCCTGTGCTGAGAAGAGCCTTGCACTTGGTTCTGCTGTCCCTGTCCTCAAGCTTGATTTTGAACAAAGGGCTTCACATTTTCATTTTGCACCTGATGAAGCCGTTTCTATACAGGGGCCTTCATCAGTAAAGAATATAAATGGTAGATGGAGCCAGTACAAAACTTGGAAGAGGTTGATGTCTCCTGGGCCAATATTATTTCTGGAAATAGTGTAACCTTGAATAAAACAAACATATATTGAGGCTTGTCTTCCCCCAAAGAAACTAAAGTTACACATCATCTCAGTGGTTTTTGTAATCTGAATAATTAACTTAGCCTACAGTGTACCCGATTGTCCATAGTTTGCCTTTTGCTTAGGGTACATGGTCCAAAGCCTTTTAATAGTTTTCTATTTAACTTTATCAGTTCATTCATTACATAGACATCTATCTTACCTAAAAATAAACATGTAAATTGACCATACCTTCGTTACACCCACAGCCAATCAGAGTGAGTATGCAAATTAACCTAACAAAGATAGTGGGTTAATTTTCATATGCAGGTGTGGAGTGGCCAGAAGGGGTGGGACACCTGCTATGAGGGGGTAGGGAGATGGCAGAGGGAGCTACAGGAGTGGTGGTGCAGATAGAAGTAAGGACTTTATGGCTCCCAGGAAGACCACGAGCAGGGATATATTGCCTCCTGGGCAGCTAGGAGTGAAGCCAGGGGAAGGAAGGCCTATTCTTGCACGAATATCGTGCAACAGGCCTCTAGTGTATCTTATATAATAAAAGAATAGTATGCAAATTGACTGCACCTCTGCTACACTCACAATCCATGCCCACCAACCACGCCCACCAGCCAATCAGGAGCAAAGATGCAAATCCCACCAAGATGGCTGCAGCTACTGAGAGCAGGAGGGAGGCTTGGGTTTCCCCAGCAATGGAGGAAGCCAAGATTTCTGCCTGCCCTTGCAGGCCTAGGCCTCCACTCAATGCTACAAAGTTTCAATTATAGAAGATACATATATCCCATACATATATCCCAACAGAAATGGCAGTCACAGAGCTGGAGAGAGCAGAGGCTAGGGTTGCCCTGGCAATGAAGAAAGCCAAGCTTCTGCAGCCCTAGCACCTAGGCCTCCACTCCAGGTTACAAAGCTTCAATTATAGAATTTAAATAACCCCCAACAGAAAGGCTGTCCTCACTGAGCAAGCAGAAGGCTTGGCTCTGCTCTAGGCTACAAAGTTTCAGTTATAGACATAAATAAAACTCAGATATCAGGGCCTCCGATTAGGTTGCTGGGGGCCATGGCCGGACTGCAAACCACCACAGGCCCCTCGCCCTGGCCAACCCATGACCCAAGAGAACCCCAACCCTGATCCAGGACACCCTTCAGGGCAAACCAGCTGGCCCCCTCCCATGCACCAGGCCTCTATCCTATCTAATAAAAGAGTAATGTGCAGATTGACTATCACTTCAACACACAAGATGGCTGCCCCCATGTGGTCAAAGAACCTGCCCCCATGTGGACACAAGATGGCCAGCACAAGATCACCAACAGGGGTGGGCAGTTGGGAAGGACCAGGCCTGCAAGAGAGAGCAGTTGGGGGTGATTAAGCCTGCAGGGGAAGGCAGTCAGAGAAGTTGGGGGCAAACAGGCTGGCAGGGGAGCAGTTAGTTATCATTTAGACTGGCAGGGGAGTGGTTAGGGGGTGATTAGGCTGGCAGGCAGAAGCGGTTAGGGGTTAGGGGCAATCAGGAAGGCAGGCAGGCAAGCAGTTGGGAGCCAGCAGTCTTGGATTGTGAGAGGGCCATCGGACATCCCTTGAGGGGTCCCAGATTGGAGAGGGTGCATGCTGGGCTGAGGGACAACATCCCTCCCCCATGCACAATTTTTGTGCACTGGGCCTCTAGTATACATATAAAAGGCTAATATGCTAAGTGCCCCCTCGGGAGTTCGAATGGGACACTGGGAGTTTGATCGCTCGCTATGACATGCACCGACCACCAGGGGGTGGAAAGGAAAAAAGGAAGGCCTCTGCTGGCAACCAGCAGCTGGCCGCCAGGGAAGGAAGACCCGAAGGCCCCAGCTGGCAGCCAGCAGCCAGGGAAGGAAGGCCCGGCTAGCAGCTGGAATGCCCTGATTGGCCCTGATCACCAGACAGGCCTAGGGACCCTACTCATGCACGAATTTCATGCACTGGGCCTCTAGTTTAATATAATCAGGATGCTATTTTAAAGTCCCATGGAAATAGCGAAGACTGAAACATAGCTACATTTTCAGGGATGTTTCTCCTTTTGGAGAATGAAACATTACAAAACAAAACAAAAACATGTATAATGACACCTTGAAAGGAAACCGCATTAAGTGAGCTACAACAAAGTGTTTTAGCAGAGCTGAGGAAGGAAAAATATTTTTGACTGTGAGAATGAGGGAAAGTAAGGAGATCCATCTATCTGTCTAATTTCAATGTATAGAGGAAAAACGTGAAGACTCTTCTGGGGGGGAAGAATGACGTGGAGATGGGAGAACAATTGGTATGTTCAAGTAGCAATGTCTAGAGCAAAGTGACTGGTATTTGAGAGACAGACAGGAGGGAGATGATGTGGGAGAGAAGGCTGAAGTCAGTTGTGATGTGGGCAGTTTGTTTAGTGGCAAAGGGGCTAATGGAACAGAAGGATTTCTCATAGAGGTTAGTTAGCTTTATACAGAGAAAAAAATGTATCATAGAAACTATAACTCTACCTTATTGAGTAATTGAGGTTATGAGCCAATAAAGACCAAACAGAGAAAGTGGAAGTCCTGACACAGAGCTAATAATAGTGATCATTCTTCAGTGAGGTCTTATGAGGAGGAGGAGGGAGAGGTGAAGCCTCAAGGTTGAATGATCACTAATGGTCTTAACATTGTTGTTCTATTTACAACTTTCCCACTGGTGAACAAAACTTGAGAAATGTTCTTAAACATCTCCACTATTGGTCAGATGTTTTTCTGTGTCATGGAAATAATTTTTCACTTTTCGTTTGAGTGGTCATGATAGGAATAAGTAAAAAAAAAAGTCTAAGAACATGCCTATAGTTGGAAAAACAGCCATGTGAAGACTGCATATGCAATGCTCTGATTGTGTATGGTAACTGGAAATATCGAAATCATAAGGGGTGGTACATAAATGATCAAATTTTGGGAAAGAGTAGGATAGATGAGAAGCTTTGAATAAGAAAGGAGCTGTGGGTGTTAGGATACCCATGTGAAGACTGCATATGCAATGCTCTGATTGTGTATGGTAACTGGAAATATCGAAATCATAAGGGGTGGTACATAAATGATCAAATTTTGGGAAAGAGTAGGATAGATGAGAAGCTTTGAATAAGAAAGGAGCTGTGGGTGTTAGGATACCCAGTGGAGAGTGGGGTGGGAATGAAAAACATCAGAAAGGTATCTACATCTGTCAGCAAAAGGGTACTGATGTCTGCAAGCATGTTCCCTCTTGTGGAAAGATGGCTGGAGAGATGGATGGGTTTTGCTGATAGGAAACATGCAAAAATCTTTGGCAATAACATATTTGGAGGCAATAACATATATGGGTGCTTTTTATTTTATTTTTGAGATCTGTAGAAAAAGAATGCATTACTGTTGAGCCTACATTATCCCTTTTTTTCATGGATGTCTATACCACTAAATGCATCCTCAAGATGAATTATTATTTCAGAAATTATTTTATAAGGATGCAGTCGCTCCACCTGAGTCTTCAGTGCTATGTGGTACAGTGGGTGGGGATCCTATTAATCAGGAAGACCATAGGTACAATGCTGATTGAGTCCTCTGACTAGTGTAGGAATGTGCCTCAAATTGGTTTTAGGGGGAGAGGACTTTATTCTACTTTTAATTTTATAAAAATAATTCACAGGGTACTCTTGGACAATGGGATTTCAAGTTGTAAAAAGCACCTTTCAGATTTTGGATACAGAACTTACTGTTGCTCCAGGAGTACTTGAAAAAGAATTTGAGGAGTTCTGTTTTTCTTATGAAATATATTCAGGGAGATGAATTACTTTTCCATGCCGTGAATCCAAGTAAATGTGAGATGCAATATCAGCAATGACGGGACTGCTCATTTGGGGATGTCCCACTCCACAAACTCGGATAATTTCCTGTGTTATGTCTTGGGCCAAAATCTATTGAAAGGATATGATTTTGAGAATGCAATATCTTCTGTGTGAATGACAGCTATTGACAATATATTCAGCACGCTAATATATTGACTTGAATTTTATACAGGTTCACATATAAAGATCTCGATACTTTTAATTATATTACTTTAATCTTTTAGTTATGTTACTTTGACACATCGTTTCTAGTTCCTAACTTGGGCTTTCTAATTATGTTGATAAACATGTATACACAGGACTGAATTGTAGTATTGTGGATAGTTAAACTTTAAAAAACTTCTTTGTAACTTATTTTGACATGTAATCATGTATTATTTATATTCTGCCCTGTTCGCTGTATCATTTTTCTCTATACATTTATATATATTTATGTATTTTCTCAATTATTTAAGAGTAAGTTGGGAACATTGTGCCTTCTTACCTCTAAATAATATAGTTTGTAACTTAGAAACAAGGACAGTCTCTTATATAACCACAGTATCATGATAAAAATCAGAACATTTGATATTGATACAATGCTATTTTTAACTCACAGTCCAAATTCTTGTATTGTTAATTGTCTCAATAATATCCTTTATGACAGGTTTTTGTTTTTTTTTTCCTGGTCTAGGTTCCAACCCAGAGTCATACTCTATATATCTCTGTTGTCTATTTCAGCTTGGAATGATTATTAAGCCTTTTTTTGGGTCTCTCTTGACATTGTCACTTTTTCATTTAATTAATTTATTTTTGCCTCCCCCTCCTCAACCCTGAGGGTACTCAGTTAGAGGAATAATTAGATATTAACCTGATAAGAACTGATAGTTAACCTGATCTCAGCCTGAGAAGAAATGGACATTGTCACTTTGTAAGAGTTCAGGCCCCTTGTTTTATAGAATGACTAGAGGCCTGGTGCAGGAAATTCATGCACAGATTAAGGAGATGTTCCTTAGCACAGCCTGCACACTCTCCAATCTGCAACCCCTCGAGGGATGTTTGACTGCCTGTTTAGGCCTGATCTTGGTAGGATCAGGCCTAAACGGGCAGTTGGACATCCTTCTTACAATTAAGGACTGCTGGCTCCAAATTACTCACCTGCTTGCCTCCCTGATTGCCCCTAACCGCTTCTGCCTGCCAGCCTGATCAACTGCTAACCACTACCCTGCCAGCCTAATTGATGTCTAACTGCTCCCCTGCCAGCCTGTTTGCCCCCAACTTCCCTCCTCTGCTGGCCTGCTCACCCCTAACTGCCCTCCCCTGCAGGCTTGACCGCCCCCAACTGCCCTTCCTTACAGGCCTGGTCCATCCCAACTGCCCTCCCCTACTGGCCTGGTCCTTCCGAACGGCCCTCCCCTGCTGGCCTGATCACCCACAACTGCCCTCCCTTGCAGGCCTGCTCCCTCCCAGCAACCCTCCCCTGTTGGACATCTTGTGGTGGCCATCTTGTGTCCCCATGGGGGCAGGATCTTTAACCACATGGGGGCAGCCCTTTTGTGTGTTGGAATGATGGTCAATCTGCAAATTACTCTTTATTAGATATGATCGAGGCCTGGTACATGGGTGGGGCCCTGAAGAGTGTCCCAGATCTGGGTGGGGGTTCCCTTGGGGTGAGGGACAGCCTGGGCAAGGGGCCTATGGAGGTTTTTAGGCTGGCCACACCCCCAGCGACCAAGCAGAGGCTCTGGGATCTGGGATTAATCTATGTCTACAATTGAAACTTTGTAGCCTGGAGTGAAGCCAAGCCTTCTGCTTGCTCCAGGGTGGCAACCATTTCAGTTTGAAACTTTGTAGCCTAGAGTGGAGGCCTAGACTGGCAATGGCAGATGGAAAGGTTGGCTTCCTCTCTTGCCGGGGAAACCCAAGCCTTCCTTCTACTCTCAGCGACAGCAACCATTTTGGTTGGGGTTTATTTGCATAATCTGCTCCTGATTGGCTGGTAGGCATGGTTGTGGGTGTGGCTTGTGGGTGTAGTGAAATTACCATCGAATTTGCATATTATTCTTTTATTAGGATTTTCAATTTGAGTGAGTCTGATCTTTCTTTATGATTAGATTCATGTTAGGCTTTTTATAAGAAACTAGAAGTCTGGTGATGGAATTCATGCATAAGGTGGAGGTGGAGCAATCAGGGGTAGAGTTGTCATGGGAAAGGGCCTTGGGCAGTTGGCTGGCCAGCCCTGCCTCCTGGTCAAGGGGACAATTTGATGTTTTTTCCTCATTGAATCCTATCAGTTGGCAGGTCATATTTGTTTGTCCTACTTGTAATGGTAGCTTGCATCATTGGTAAAGGTTTCTCCACATTAAAGGTTTTCACTCTGGAGCAGTGGTTGGCAAACTGTAGCTTGCAAGCCACATATGGCTCTTTGGCCCCTTGAGTGTGGCTCTTCCACGACCTGGGCGAGTCTATTTTGAAGAACTGGCATTAGAAGAAGTTTAAGTTTAAAATATTTGGCTCTCAAAAGAAATTTCAATCATTCTACTGTTGATATTTGGCTCTGCTGACTAATGAGTTTGCATACCACTGCTCTAGAGTTACCATTTTACTCTTTTTATTTAATATGAATTTACAGAGAGATACTTTGAGATCATGTAAATATCTTGTTCCTCATCAAACTTCACCCATCAATTGATTTCCTAATCTTATCATTCTGCAATAGTTTTTTGAATGACATTATACTATAAGGAAGAGGATTTCCTTCTCATTCATGCATTTATTTACTCATTCATCTATTTCTGTTAATATGGTTTTTGATACTTAAAGTGATAATGTCATGTGGTTCAACCTGCTACTTCTGTGCCATGCTTTTAGGATTGCAGGCAATACCATGCATGCATCTTCTCATCCAATTATATTTGCAGTAATTAAATATATATATATATATATATATATATATATATATATATAGACAAGTTTAAAATCATTGACAAGTTTAAAATTGTTGTAATTTTACAGTTTCTCTTACCTGTTGACTATATCTAGTCCCAGTCAGGAATTTTGCTTATCAATATAAAATTCTCTACTCACTTTGCTTACCCCAATAATATATTTAATTGAATCTCTGATGAAACAGCTGCAAGATGGACCCTCTGTGTAATCCAGTCTGTGTTGAAGGCAGTATGAGTGTATATGTATAAGTATGAATGTCTTTACTACTTAGTCAAATATTTTGTTTTCATAAAACCTCTATTTTTAAAACTTTAAGTCAATGACCAAGATTTGAGGTTGGTTACAAATAATTTGAATTCATCTGACAATAAATGCAAAAATATAGGATGTCCCCCCAAAATGTATGCACACTTTAATAATTATAAAGGCAGTGTTAATTAAAATACATTTCATTTTCAAAGTTGAGCTATCAGCTGTTAAAGTGTGTATACATTTTGGGGGGGACACCACTTACAAACTCCATCAGTCAATTTACCTACACATTTATTTTAGTTTTTTTTTTAATGTAGCATTGGCAAGAAAGTAGAATATTTTATAGACATTTTCAGAAGAATTGTCACTAAATTGAATGAATTTTCTTTAAATTTCACTTACCTGCTGTTCTTATTTTTACAGTAGAAGTTATTTAAAATTTTAGAACTATACCAAGTACTTTTGAAGATCCCACATATGGTCTTTAAAGAGATTTCTTTAGATTTACATCGCATTGATAGCAGTGTTTACATATTCAAAGTAAGAAAACAAAGGCAGTTTGACATATATTGGCTAACAGGTAAGCCAGTTTCATGGTTTCTCAGCCAATGCATCTTTGAAAGGTGTGATGTCGAGAAGGGTACCCATTTCCTATGAAAGGATGTCTCATGTGGTCTGGCCAGGAAAGGTTAACAAGGGAGCCTGTGGTGAGTGTCTTGAGTGGAGAGATGAGAATAAAGAGGAGCGGGGAGTCCTCGTGGATGGCAGGAAGTGGTTCTGACTCACTCTGCTTGAGGGAACCTTACCCTACACTGAAATCTATGCAAGTCTTATAATTTTTAGTAGTGCACTAGCTCCATTGAAAGAGACCCCCCCCCCCCCCAGGCCTCAGTTTCCACAATTGTAAAATGGAGAAAATATTTCCAGAGTTGTTGTCAAGACTAGGTACCAGGTCCCTATTAGACCCTGAGAAACATTCCTTTCAGCCACCCACTGTGTCAGTAACATAGATGGGCTTTCTGACTCACTGCATTTCCTGACATGTCTGATGCCTGAGCTCTACAAACAGACAGGTATTCGAGTTGTTTGTTGGTCTAGTTGTTGCTTGCCCTGGCTAAAGGCATTTTACATGGGAAGCAATGGCTTGTATCCAGGGAAGAAATTGTGAAGGGACAACAGGGCATTAGACGGGAACCTGGATGAACAGCACAAGAGATTTGGTAGTGGTTTGGCAGCCACCCCACAAACGAGGAAAATTCAATTGTTGGAAAGGTCCTTGGAAGATTAAATGATTCTTTGTAAACTTGTTTGCAAAGAAGATGGGAAGCAAAGGAGATTGCTGTGTGATAGAGGAAAGTCTTAGGCTCGCTGGAAGGAGTTACGGGAGGCCAAAAACTAAAGAATACAATCAAGAGAGTGGAACAGAAATGGAAACCCCTCTGAGAAGAAAGCTTTAATGCCAGGAATTAATCAATTCCAATGTAACTACTCAAGCTAGTTGTATTGAAGTCTAATTAACAGCTGGTATTTTAGGTTTAAGAGGCATTTAACCCATGTAGCCATATTTCTTAAATAAGCAACTTTTCTATGTAAGGCCTTCAGTCTGAACATGACAACTGAAACCAGATTGCACCAATGAGATTAGAATTTTTTTAACGTTAACCTTTTCTATGGGGTGGAATGTGTTTCACAAAAAGCATTTTTTTTTGTATCTGAATTTTGTCAGATTTTCTATGAAATCAAAATTTAAAAAAATTCACCCGCAGTAAAAACATATTGTCCAATGTGTAAGACCCTTTGATCCATTTTTTAAAAAAATGAGACTATGAGGTGTTTTGGGAAATGACCAGATCTGCCTTGGAAGCCAGAAGGACTAGTTTTCATCCTTGGACTGCTATAATTGGGTGTGAAATTATGAATGTTCTCTCCTTTGTAAAACAAGGGCCATGACTCCAGTGGCAAAGACTCTTCTGGACAGGACAGTGAACGATCCCATGTCTGTGTTCATCTCAGGAGAACCCACAGGGAAGAGCATGCTGAGATAAAAGCAAAGCAGCTAGAGTGCTCTTTTCTGCCATGACTCCTGAAACACTGGAGCATTCTTTTTAAAAAAAAAAAACACAAAAAAACAACAACAATGTTTGGGGTAAAACAGTTAGGTAGCCATGTTTTCCTCTTCAAATGAATTTATTGCTAATAGGCTAAGAATGCATTGGGCAGAATTTCAAGGTAACATGCATGTACAATCTCACACTCATTTGGTCACTCATGCCCCTTCTCCATATTCTATTTAAATGCCTTAGGGAAATTAGAAAATTTCATTAGAATGAGTTAGAAATGGGTGTTTGCTAATTTACAGCTGCTCTAAAGGTAGGGTGTTAAAGCAGATTCATTGTTTTAATTCTATATTTACAATGAATATGTAACTAAATGTAAACATCAGTATCCCAGACATTCATTCATTCTTTCCAATTTATTTAAGGATGGAAAAATAATGAAATCCTGAAAAATTCTATGTTTAGAGATGATGGTTATTGATACACACTCAAGCATTATGTCATTTATTATTTGTGGCATAGTGCTACTTTTTAGAACTATATTTTGCATTAAATATATTTAGGATTGTGGTTTTAAAATTATAACTAAATAAATGAACCAACCACATTCTCCTTCTATTTTGTTAACATAATTTTTATTTTCCCAATAAGCTGTCTTCCTACTGCATATTTATTCAAATAGCATTGTGTCATGTGCAATGAACTAGCCAGGAGATCCAAAGACTTGGGTTCTATTTGAACTGTGCTCTATATCTTTAAGCAGATCAT
Source organism: Antrozous pallidus (assembly GCA_027563665.1). Classification (NCBI taxonomy): domain Eukaryota; kingdom Metazoa; phylum Chordata; class Mammalia; order Chiroptera; family Vespertilionidae; genus Antrozous; species Antrozous pallidus. Next base: position 25,867,867 of record CM050522.1, read on the forward strand.
TTAAACTCTGTCAGTTTTCTTTTTCTCCAAATGATGTGATGGAACAAGATGTTACGTATGGTTCTTCTCTGACATCCTGTGATTTAATTAGCCTGGGGCTATAAGTAAACGGAGCAGAGTTTCATACTCAATGAGGCAATTTTATCATTATGAAAGGCAATCTAGCTAATTTATCTCCATATTGCCCTTCTTAATAACGTGGTAGAAATCCTCTCTTTCTTTTTTTAAAAATATATATTTTATTGATTTTTTACAGAGAGGAAGGGAGAGGAATAGAGAGTTAGAAACATCGATGAGAGAGAAACATCCATCAGCTGCCTCCTGCACACCGTCTACTGGAGATGTGCCTGCATCCAAAGTACCTGCCCTTGACCGGAATCAAACCTGGGATCTTTCAGTCTGCAGGCCAGTGCTCTATCCACTGAGCAATACTGGTTAGGGCAATCTTTCTTTTTAGTTTCACTGAATAATTGCTTGAATTCTGTCCAGGACCATGTCGCAGCAGAATTTCAAATTTTAGTCTCCATGTTATCTCATTGTCATTCGACTCTGTTGACTGAGAATCCTGGCCTGAGCTCCTGTTTCTTTTTGAATCTAAGAGTAATCTAAAACTACAAACTCATATGGAATTGGCAACAATCTTAAAAATGAATGTGCCCGTCCCATTATAAGGCTGGTCCCTGTTTTTATTGCATGTTAAATGTGTGCACTGAGTCCATTCACAGGACTCATGTGGAAGATTCTATGACTGCTTTTAAACCAGCTGTTGCTTTCCTTCATCCCTTTTTAAAACCATGGGGGAATTGTTTGGAACATCAAATTTATTTCCCGGCAATTCCTGGCATGGGGCAGCATTGAAATAGAGCACGTGTTCAACTTTCCCAGATGGAGGGCAATAAAAAGGAATAAGAAGAAAACTTTGATACTGCTTTGAATAATTTTTTATTGTGGTAAAATAGACATAACATAAAATTTACCATTTTGACCATGTACAATTTTGTGGCTTTAAGTATATTTACATTGTGTAACCATTACTGCCATCCATTTTCTGAACTTTTTTTTATCTTCCCAAAGTAAACTTTGTACTCTTTACAAAAACTTCTCATTTCTTCCTCCTTTCAGCCCTGGAAATTACTGTTCTATTTTCTGTCTCTATGAATTTGATTATACTAGGTACCTCATGTAAGGGGAATCAGATAATATGTGTCCCTTTGTGAGTGGCTTATTTTACATAGGTTCATCCATGTTTTAGCTGTGTTTTTAAAAGTCTGAATAATTTTCTATGCCATATATAGACCACATTTTATCTATGGATTCATTTGTTCATGGGCATTTGGTTGTTTCCATCTTTTGGCCATTGTGAATAATGCTGCAATAAACATTCATGTACACATCTGTTTGAGTCCCTAATTTCAGTATATACCCAAACAATACAATTGTTGGACCATATGGTAATTCTATGAACTTTGATGAACAACCATCCTATTTCCCACAGGGCTGTACCATTTTACATTCCCACCAGTGATACACAAGGGTATGATTATTTTAATTTTTCTTTCTTCTTCCCCCCTTCCGTTCTTCCTTCCCTTCCTCCTTTCCCTCCCCACTACCCCATCTCTTAGTCAAAGCTTACTAATTGCTTACCACTGACAGGAAAGTGAGTTCCTTTTTATCAGAGCATAATGATAAATGATAAATTATTTATGAAGCTGATCAGGAAGATAACCCAAAATTTTGAGAAAATAGTAGAATCAATCTATACCCACTATATTTTCATGTATCCAGATACTTAGCTAGCTCTCAGACTTTGTCAGAAGTGAGGACACAGGGTAAGGGAGGACAGTTCATAAGGAGCTTCATTAAGGCTATGCAATAGTTTGTTGTATAGCCTGAGTATTTAAGTGGTAATCCCAAATACTTTTCTAAATCAGGTATAAATAAATTTTGGAATATCAATTCCTCTGCATTCACTATCTCTTTGTTCTCTCAACAAATAATGGGAGACAACTATATCAGTAAAATCTCTGAAAGTAAGGACTCATGAGAGAGTTTCATGATGACTGACTTCTTTAAAAAACACTATTCTACAAAAAAATCTTAATATCAGGCATTGGACTTAAAGGGAATTTTAGATAGATGAGTTCAACCCACTCATTTTAAGATGTAGAAATTGAAAATTGCTAAGAGCTCAAGCTTAAGACTATGCACCAAGTCCAGTATTTTATTTTCTGCCAGACTATGTAAGTCGAATTCTTAAGAATTCTGACATCAATTATCCTTCTCTCACTGATATCAATATACAACACCTGAAATGTACGTTCAATGGAAACTCCAGTATCCTCCCTTTTATAAAGGTGTAAATGGAGAAATCAAAGTGGAAAACTATAGTTAGTACCAACACATATAAGAACACATGAAATTTCCTTGAAAATTCTATTAGTATTAATCTGTATCAGATGTATTATGCTGTTGAAGCTGGATCATGGGAACATTTCTCTGGGAACATCTTAAGTACAGATGTGTTGATGACTCTAGACTTTTATTTGCATGGAAATTAGAGTAAGTGCCAATTTACAGACGCAAGCTGGGCCATAGCATCAGATTTTCAGATTTTGGTGAAGTTTTGGTGGTATGAGGATAAGAGTAGTTTTATAATAGGTGATTGGGATAATTACATTGATGAGGGTTATCAGGTCAAATTGCTGCTTTAAACAAGCCAGCAATAATGGAGCTTTTGCCTATGGATTATACTTTTCTTTCTTGTATATTTGGGAGGAAGCATGATACCTTATTCAGTGATTTCATTGAGTTAGCAGTAGTTGGAGCAAGTGAAGAAAAAAGTGCTAAAATTTTAAAATGAAAGTAAAATACATTATTGAAAATATTGACAGCTTAATTTAATAGTATGTAAGGGATTATAATAAAGCTAGTAATTTTCCATTCAAATTCAGCCACCTCAAGACATAGACATCACTAGTGTTTGTTCAGCCATACTAAAAGGAGTCATGAAAACCCAGAAGGAATGTCTGATATGTCTAATAATGCTATTTTCAAATACTATTGAGGTTTATTCTTTGAAAACATATATATTGAAAGAATTTGCCTGATACTACCAATAAAAAGGTAGATCAAACAAGTTATATAATAATTTAATAAAAGATAATGTCTCAAGGCTGAGATCACTTTTTTGTTATTCTGTTTTCTAGATCCAAGTGATTCTGAGAGCAATCTCCATATGTAAGCTTTTTCAATTATGAGAGGGGAATGGCAATATTCAGCAAATAGTTTTCTCATGAGAGTAATGTATAAATGAATAAGCTTAAATTCTTTTGACTCTTTTAATGAAAGATGCTAAAAAAAACCATACAACAAAACAAATAGTCAAGATTATAACTTATTTTTCTATCCAGAAAGTGTCAGCCTTTTAAATCATAATCTCTGCATGAATTTTCTTGGTTTGCTTTTATTTTTATTATTATACTTTTAAACTCTCATTTTCTGTGTTACAGTTTTTATCCGTTTTACTACTAATTCAAGAGATCTAGTCTGGATTAATTTTGCGGGCAATAAAGATTACAAATAGACTGAACACGGTCTCATTGGCCTACACATCATTATGTATATTTATTTTGATGGCCATGTTGCATATTTCTCTTGGTTCTGCCAAGATTTAAACCATACTAAATATCTCTGATTATTTTTTAGGTTACTGTATTGGTACTGTTGATAATAGTATGAACTTTAATTATTTAATATAAGAGCATATTTCAGTTTAATATTTTGTATTTTTTTAGCTTTTTCCTGAGTAATGATTGACACACAAAAATTGTATATATTTGTACAATGTATTTTTCTAAAGGTATACAACGTTATGATTTAATATACATATATATTGTGAAATGATTACCACAATCAATGTATCTAACGCATCCATCACCTCACACCATTCCTTCTTTTGTGTGGTATGAATTCTTAACAATCTACTCTCAGCAAATTTCAGGTATACAGCTTAATTTTAGTAACTATAGTCACTATGCTGTAGATTAGTTCTCCAGAATTTATTCACCTTAAAGTTTCAGTTTGATATTTTGCATAATTCACATAGTCAGGCTGAGTTAGTATGGCTGTGTTAAAATTTGTGTTTAGTTTAGGGCCACCATTTGAAAGACATTTGGTTAATGTTATTGACATTAATAACAAGTAGTCAACCTCTACAAAGTCAAGTTCATGTAGAGGTAGTTAATTGCTTGCTTGAAAGAGTAGAAACCATGAACTATTTAGTTAACTCCATTCAACATTAAGGGAGAAATTAAAACAACCCAGCATTATCCTTACAATATTATTTTTTGCAAAATATTCAAAAGGGGTTAGCAAGCATAGAAATATGAACCTATCACTTAACATATTTGTTTCATATTATCTCTCATATCCACAGTTGATATTATTATAGTTTGATAAATATTTCAGCTTTAAGCCAAAGTAATATTTTTCTTTTTGTGTTTATAGCCAAACTCACTGGCCATTTTAATACTTCAATTCAAAATTTCTACTATGGACCTTTCTAATGTGATGCCTGCAGGTACTGATGGCAGTGACTGTAGCTTTTTGAAATTATGTACCTACACCTATATAATTGTATTAACCAACGTAATTCCAATAGATTTAATACAAATTAAAAAAAGAAAACAAAGAGTAATTTTCAACTAGTGTCCTTTTTAAAGTCTACACAAAGTTCAATGTGGGGAGGCAAAGTAAAATACCTATTTTTTTAAATTTTTGCTTTCATTGGATATTACTTTTCCTTGGCCCTCTCTTATCTGTATTTGGCTAGCATTCCTGAACTCTCTTAACTGCAAAATCTCAATCTCTAAAAATGCTTATTCATTCTCCTGGATTCTTTGTTTTTAATGCTATTTTTTTTCTGTTTTATCATGAGACTTATTTTACCTGCTCTGAACTAAAAGCAATACATTGTCCTTACTGTACAATTTTCTTAGGGGATCACACTCCTAGTGTCCCTGATACCTAATTCTATAGCATTCTTGTCATATTTTTGTGTTTCCTCTGATCACATTGCATTGTTCACTGCATTCAGAAACTACCGTCTAAAACTGAGTAGTTTGGAAAGTAGGAGAGAATGCACCGCTTCTCTCTCTCATAAAGCTCCTGAAAACTCCAAGGCTTAAATTACTAATAGCTGTTTTAGATTCTTTGAGGACCTTCCTTAACCTGATATCATTTATTACACACTTCCCAAGTGGGAAACCTTATAGGAGCAGCTGAAATGTTTATTGTAGCAAGATGGGATGATAGTCTTCATTCATGGATGGTGTGTCTTGGCAAGGAGTATTTTATATTTTTGCATTTTTCTTCACTACTTGGATTCTTACTACCAAATGTGGATCTTAGGCTGAGATGTAATCAGTGCATATCATGTGTCTTATTTGGGGTCAGAGCTCTCCATATCTTTACAGGAAAAGAAAAGTGATGTGTAGAATTTACCATCAAGATAGGACACCTTTTCAGCACTGCTGTAACATTGAACATTTGTTCATCCATCCATTCAGTAAACATACACTGGATTCATAATACGTATATTTTGGGTTCTATCCCAGGCATGGTGATGCTGAGATATTTCAGATAATTGCTCTTGTTCTTAAGAATCTTTTTGACAATTGCAAAGATAAGCATGTATAAATGCAATGCAGTGTGCCAAAAATGCGGTGTATTCAGGTTGTCATTGGAGTAGATTTCTGTCCACATGTTTTTGTGAAATGCTCAAGAGTGTTCTCAGCTCAAAGATTTATCTAGGAATTGCCCTGGACAGCTTCTGGTCTGAGGAAGATAATTTATGATTTTTTAAAATCCTTTATTTCAAAACTCAGCTAAAGCCCAGACAGATGTGGGGGTTTGGACATTAGATCTGTGGTATTGAGGGCTTGGTAGACAGTAGATGCCCTTATTCCTGCTCATGCCTGCGGCCATCACAGTTACCAGCCTTCTGTTGACATTGGCTGGAATTTTGGGTCTGTGGCCCTTAGGCAAACCCCAAATTGGTTAGCCTTATTTTCAGGGTTTGAGAATATCACAAAGGTGATGGTCTGCCACTGCCATGGCCATTATGGTAGCTGGAAAGGTCTGCTTTCCTCCATGACCACAGGTGAAGTGCTCACTTCTCTTACCACCATTTAGGCAAGGTGGTCAGTGCCTCTGCATCTTTGCTCTCCTTGCACTGGCTTGCATGGAGGGTCTTCTAGGAAGTGGATTACATTTTTTAGATGTGAAGACCCAGGGGTTGGGTTAACCTTTTGTGTTCCAGAGAAAATCAGCACAAAGAAAAACAGATTTTTCTGAGGTAATTGTCCCTGAGGCTTTTTAAAATGGAGCCACCTAACGGCTTATAGGTAAAGCCATCATTTCTGGCTCATTTATTTAAGAGGCTGGATTTTGACTGAATTCATTTATTTCATTTTGCTGAGTAATAAGAATTATCAAGCTTGTACTCATCTTTAAATTGTGTGAAGATGACCCTTTAAGAAAACTCTAACCCTATCTCTAGCCCCACTGGTCATCAGCTGAACTCTGATCTAGTCTGTCCAGAGTAGTGCTCCAGCTGTCACAGAACAGGTCAGTGTGGCCAATGGCACTCCACATCCTCCTGAAGGACTGAGATGTTTGGACCTCTCCAAGCATGCACCTTTTCCAGCATCTCCTATGTGAGTTGTAGACATGCATGCTTATTTATGTCCTGCCAAAGCTATTGGATGTCTTTCTCTCTCTCTGCTCCTTATCTTACTCCTCCTGTCTATCTTCCCTTCTATTCTCTACCCCTCTATCCATTCTCTCCCCTCACTCTCTTTTCTCTCCTCTTGGATCTTCCTTTCTCTCCCTTCTCCACATTTGCTCCTCTCTTCTCTACCTCCTCTCCTCCTTCATCACCTCTCTCTCTCTCTCTCCCTCTCTCTCTGTCTCTCTCTCTCTCTCTCTCTCTCTCTCTCTCACACACACACACACACACTTTGAGAATAAATGTTAATTCAGTAACAGGGCTCCATAATTTGAAAGGTAGCTTCTTTCACAAAGAAGTCAGTACCAACATTTTCAAGTAGAGCTGTGCTAGTTCCTTTTATTTATCTCCTTATTTTCCATGTTATTCCCTTGGCTACCCAATGATCCAGTCAATAACTTGAAATTGATGCATCTGAGGGAGCATTTGTTGTTTTAGACATGGCCCATCTACTGCTCCAAGTCCTGTGTGTTGGTGAGGATGAACACAGATCATGGCAATGCCTTCATTAATTCAGTATGAGCAACTACCGTTCAACAAATAACTTGTCAGATGCATCTTAGAACATTTTCCTTCCCCATTTATTTCATCTGTTCTTTTCTATATTGTGAGCAAGTAGGCTGATGTTTTGACTTTTTATCACTAATGTGAGCATCTGGTGCAAGCAGATGGCCATTCAGCTTTTGGGTGAAGTCAAGTCCCCAAGTCCCAGTCTTGACTGTATAGCAAAATAAGGAAATTTCAGGTTATTTGGAAAACACCATTTGATGGGTCACTGAGCTTTCCCTCCACATCACATCTTGTCATGTATCAGAAACAGCATGGTGAAGCAAAGACGACTAGAGTCCTATGTTCTCTCTCTGGGTTCTGATCCTTCTCATTGCTAGCTGGCGAAAGCTTGGACAAGTCTCTTGACTGATTTTAAAGATTAAATGAGAAACTAACAACAACAGTTAAAATCTGGTGGGCATCCCCTGCTGACATAACTTAACTGGCTGAATCCTTTCCTCAAGCAGGCGAGCAGGTGCTCTTCTTTGCCCTATTTAACGGGGGCAGAGGGGGGGGAGAGGAGCTTTCACAGAAGCACAGCAAGAAGTGAAGAAACCGGGATTTGACTCCTGCATGTCTCGTTCTGGAGTCAAGAATGTCCTCACTATACTTCGAATAAATATAGAGTTTATACTACAAGTTATGAAACATATCAACTGAAAGTATGGAGTCTGGGTTGATGGTTAACACTGAGAAACTGGGCAAAGGAAGTTCATGTGCGGGCTTCCCTTCATCTTCTTTTACCTTGAGAAACAACCCGACTTTCTTTAAGAATTTACCCCTGTATCAGTTTGAAAAGTTGAGATGCTTTCAAAGATAGGTCCAGGTAAGCGTATAAACTGCTGTCTAATGCTCAAGTTCCTGCCACAGCCATTACAAATTAGGTGAAGTCTCCTTTCCATGCTGCCCAGTTCTTCCTTTGGTGCTCAATCCTCAAATATTCCTAGTGTCCCTGACTTGGGGTCCCAGACAGTCTAGCTCCTTCAAGGCTCGATCACTCCCTCCTCCTTTTTGAGCCCCATTTTCTTGGAAACTTGTCTTCTGACTCATTCTCTCCAGCCCTGAAAACTCACTTACATACTTGCTTGCCCACATCACTCCAAGGCCATAGAATTCAGCTCCTAAGTCAGACAGTCTGAAAATGTGGTGGCAGCAGAACTTAGGCACTTCTTCTAGGCATCTGAGAAGTCTTTGAGAAACAGTGGTGGAAAGAGCACAAGGTTTGGAGATAGAGTCAGTTTCAGATTCTGTGTCTACCACTTTCTAACTCTGAGGCAAATCAACTTCTTTAACTGTCAATCCCTAACCTGTAAAATGGGGATAATAATAATAGTGGCTCAGATAGACCATTTGTTAGGAAGTAGGAACTGGGCTACACATATAGATGATCATGTTTTCCATCACAGCAGGCTTTGCCGTAGATCCAATAAACTGTATAGGTCAGGCCTGCACCTTTGAAAGGATAAACAAATTAGCTAAGACCTGGCAGCCAGTAAAAGTTGTAGCTGGAATTCAAACGTAGGTCTGTCTGACTAGAAATCTTAAGCTCTTATCCTTATTAAACACTTATTGCCCTCTCTTTGATATGTGCACTGATAACTGCTTCAGATACTTGTAACATGTGGATGAAGTAATGTATATAATGTCTCCAACTTCCAGCCAAATCTATTTTCTTAAGAAATATCAGTTGCCTTTCTTCTGCCCCCTCTCTCAAGGCCCTCGGTGGTGGGAAAGGGAGCTCTGGCAGACTAGATAGGGGAGCTATTTTTGGCTGAGTGAGCGGAGCTAGTGAAGAGGAGGACCAGGAGCTTTTCTGCATCTCAAATCAAACCAGGCTGGCAGCTCTTAACTCTGTCTGTACATAGGCCTGACTGGCTGGCGGGTTAGTTACGTCTTTATTTAGAAGTTCGTGTCCCTTTTTGAACCTTGTAACCTGAGAAAGAGTGAACAACTGGAGGAAAAATGAAAAAGATTAAAATGGATTAAAATGTATTTGCAAACAAAATTCCTATAGGAATTGGGGCTGCTTAGCCCAGTGAAGAGAAGACTGGGGGATATAATTCTTTGTGTAAAGGATCATGTTATTGATAATGGCGATATGTATTTCTTCAAAGGTGAGGGCTTGGACATAATGACATCCAAGTCTTTCAAAGTCTAGCATTCCACATGTCTATGAAAATGAGGAATGGAGAGTTAAAATAAGAATAGAAGTTGCAGAACCATGAGGACTTGAGGCACTGAAAACGTGATATGAAATTTTCTTGCTCTTGGATACTTTAGGTTTATTATGGGTCTTTCCTTCTTCCTATATTTGCATCCAGTTAATTTAGGTGGGAAACAGTCTAAATTCTTCATTTAGGTAAAAATTTTGATTGGTTTTTATATTAAGGTGTACATTTTTCTCTTAAGAATATGAGTATTTCTTTTGTATTCTGTGAATAATGGTCACACTATAAGCAATTTTAGTCACTTATACCTTAGCCTCCATTAGCTTAACAGCTCTCTTCAGCTGAATAAGCATAGGTTTTTGAGAAAATGAAATAGAAGTACTGTTCCAAGAATATTGCTTTAGTAAGACTGAAGGGATTAGTATAATGCAGAAAACTTGGGCAGCCACTGGCCCCAGGAAGGCAATGATCCCACTTCAGGAGAGAAGATGAAAGGAACGCAATGGAGGACAGAAGAATGAAAAATGACAATAATGCTTTCCTTTAGTTTATTAGTCATTTAATCATCAACAATTATCTACCAAGCACTGAGCAGATGCTGCAAGCACAGAGGTTAATAAGACATGGTTTTACACTTGACAACTATATTAATCAGGGTAGCATTGGCTGTTGCAACAGAGTGACTAACTTTATATATGAAATTGTTCAAATGCCAAAGTATATGTTCTGGTTTTGGCCACAGTTTGCTGACCACTGGTCTAGGTGGATGCTCCTGGTGAGTGAGCCGCTCTTGGATCCCGTGGTCCTTAAGGGATCAAGTCTTCTTCCAACATGTGTTTCCACCATCTACCCGGGTCCCATCTTCAATCATATTCAGCTGGTAGAAGGAGGCAGTGAAGATATTCCTTTTCTTAAAAGTGACTCAACTCACTCAGGTTCACATTCTGTTGTGACAACAAGCTGCGAGGCCATCGTAACAGCAGGTGTGGATGGGAAATGTATCGTGCCTGCTGAACCATGAAGAAAACTACAGAGTTTTTGTAAAGAGCTAGCATTCTCTGCTCCATGAACAAACTACTAGGTATACTGGTTAATAATGTGTGTTTTGTAATCAAAGAAAACAGGGTAATTTCAAGAGAAACATTGAAAGTGCTTTATTTAAAGTAATGTCCATTGCTAGCTACACATTTCCCCATCTTTCAGGTAATTTGTGGATACCATCCCAATAGAACTTTGCTTGTTTGGAGGCAAACCATTCAGAGACCCAATTTGCCATTTCTTCATGTTTTGAAGTGCTTCTAAGAAGGTGCATGTGCCATCGATCAGAACAAGTGGGTAATCTAAAGGAGTAAGGTCTGGTGAATACAGTGCGTGGGTTAATACTTCCAGGCAAGATCTTTTAATGTATCTTTAAGTGGTTTTGAAATGTATGATGGTGCGTCATCATGAAGCAAAATTACTTTGCCATGTCTTCTGGCACATTCTGGTCATTTCATGATCAAAGCATGGTTCAAATAGATCATTTGTTGTCGGTAGCCATCGGTATTAATGGTTTCACCTGATTTTAGAAGCTCATAATACACCACATCTTCCTGATCCCACAAAATGCAGAGCATTGTCTTCTTTCTGAAGTGATTTGGCCTTGCAGTCTATGTTGATGGTTGACCTGGATCAACCCATGATTTTGTGCACTTGGGATTCTCAAAATAAATCTACTTTGCATCGCCAGTCACAATTCAATGCAAAAAAAAAAGACTTTATATTTTGTGTTGTTGAAGCAACATTTTACTGATGACTTTTTGGTTTCCCATTTGTGTTTCATTCATTTGATGTGGCACTCATTTTCCTTCCTTTAAAATCTTTCCCATTGCTTATAAATGATTGGAAATTTTTTGCCGAGCAACATTTAATCTTTCTGCAAGTTGTTTTTGAGTTTGACATGCATCTTCATCCAATAATGCTTGTAATTGTTGGTCTTCAAACTTTTTTGGTTGACCTGGACATTCTTTGTCTTTCACATCAAAATCATCACTTTTGATGAGTTTAAACCAGCGTTCACAAGTATCTTGAGATGGAGCATGTTCATCATAAGCTGCCTGAAATATTCAGCAGCACTTTTCTTCAAAATAAAGTAATGAATTATAACTTCCTGCAAGCGCTCTTTTTTGGCATGAAATTTGACACTTCTAAGTGTAAAAATTTCTATGATGTTAACACCTTCAGCAAATTTGACATAGGAAGTTTTGAAGCTTGTTGTCAATACAACAAAATAGCATACATATCAAATCGCATATATATCAATTTATGTGTAATTCCATCTGTTGAAAAAAATCTGCATTATTAACTGGTACACCTAGTAAATATATGAGAAAAGTTACCAGTGGTCACATAAAACTTTCCTGTCCTACAATGCCAGTTCTGCACACATAAAATCCCCTAAGCCTCTGCACGGTCATGTGAGATTTAACTTGCTAGCAATTACATATACCTTACTATCACTCTTTCTTTCTTTCTCCCTTCCTCTACCCACCTTGCTTACTGCTCTATGACTTAGAGCTACTCTCTACCCTACTTATCTTCTGGGCTAGGAGTCAGCAAAATGTGGGCCATAGACCAGATACAAACTGCTGCCTAGAGTAGAATGACAAATGAGCTAAGAATGACTTTTACATTTTTAAGTGGTTAAAAAAAATCCAAAGAGGAATAATATTTCATAATGTATTAAAAATTATATGAAATTCAAACTTTAGTGTCTATAAATAAAGTTTTATAGGAATACAGCTGTGCTCTTTTATTTATGTTACAGTCTATGGTTGCTTCTGCCTGTAACCACAGAGTTAAGGGGTTACAACAGAGACTGGCCCATAAAACCTAAAATATTTACTGTCTGGCCATTTACTGAACAAGTTTACAGACCACTGGCCTAGGTCACAATGCAGAGAGCCTCTGTTGAGGGACAAAGACAGAGGAAACAATAACTCTCAATATCAATAACAAATAGCCCAGCTGGCGTGGATCTGTGGTTGAGCATTGACCAATGAACCAGGAGATCACAGTTTGATTTCTGGTCAAGGGCACTTACCCAGGTTGCAGGCTCTAACCCCAGGAGATGGGCATGCAGGAGGCAGCTCATCAGTGATTCTCGGTCATTATTGGTGTTTCTATCTCTCTCTCCCTCTCCCTCCCTTTCTAAAACCAATAAAATATATTCACAAAAACAGAAATTTAAAAGAAAGAGTTGTTTTTTTTAAAAAAAAATAATAGAAAAGATAAGGAGATGATGAAAGCTGAAAGAAGAGGCTTGTATTATGTCCATGGCAAGCCAGGAAAAGAGATAAGAAATAGTGAAAATGAAGGGAACTGCCAGGGGGAATACAGAGGGCCCCAGAATCTGGAGCCCAATCCTAATATTTCATTTGTGCTTCCTTTACCCTCTTTTGCTTTATATTTCTGTGCCTGCTTAGTCTCTGTAGACTGCAGTGTTTTATCTTATGCAATATCTAGGACTCAGTGGACACTCAGAAGATACCGAGAGTAAGTAAATGAGTAAATGAATGAAAGCAACCTGGGCTGCAGCTCATTTGTATGATACTTTGAAAATTGGAAAAGTTGACAGTTTTGGGTTTATGCAGCTCCATGGGCAAATGCCTTGGCAATAGGTGACCTGTTGTCCGTCTTCTGCCTTCCAGGATAGCACCCTTGTGCAGGGAAGTCCTTGTGCAGAGGGACACAGTGACCCTGAATGGAGTAATGCATTTCTGTTTGGCAAGAGCTTGTAACTTAGCAAAATTCTTGCTTATGCTCAACAGTACACATGGCAGCTTTCTGGCTCCCTAAAATGGTCCAAATAGAACCGTGCAAAGTAATTCTCAGGCTGTCTGCCTTCAGTTATGCAAGTTTCTTGGTATAAGTATAACTCCTCAAATACTCAGATACTGATCACCTTTCAGCTTAAAGGATGACCAAACACTCCTTTAGAGAGAAAGGTGATATGCCATAAAAATACTTCATGCCAGATATTGGAGCCATGTAGAAATTGGAGCCTATATAAATACCTTGGTGCTGTTCCATTTGGATACATGCCACAAAAATAACCTAGAGTAGTTCTGAAAAATGTCAATAAATCATCTATTTAGCTTGACACTGCAGTGTACCAATTTATTTCTTTTGTAAGCCTAAGTGCTCTTCAAAGCCAGACAACTTTAAAGCCCTAATTTGAAATTTATCCTCATATAGGCCTAAAGGAAATTTAGGCCTATATGAGGATAGGCCTAAATTTATTCTTATATAGGCCAAAAACTAGTAGAAAAGAAAGATTAGGGGAGGGCGCATAAGTTTTACTTGACAAAAATAACTGATATTTCAATTATTTCAATGCAGTATCCCTGAACCCAATAGGATTTTGAATGAAATTCCTTCCCACTTATGACCTGGCCATTGAGTCAATATCTACTGCCTTTCCCCTTCTTTGTTTTCTTTTGTTCCCCATTAATTTGTATTCTCTATCACTTGCACCCCAATTATTCTAACTAGCTAGTTAGTAGCCTCTGGGTACATTACTAAACTGTGTGACAATGATTCCAGAATGAAGAGATTAGTGAGTCACTTGATTTCACCCCATACTGATAGCACTGTGATACTTTATGGTGTGGGTACACATGTAGAATCCAGTGTCAAGCTTCAGAAATGTGACTTCAGAACCTCTTTAGGTGGAAGGAAGCCTGCCTCAGAGCTCACTTCATGACAAGGTGCTTCCTGACACAACCCCATTTTCAGAGCTAGGAGAAAACAAAGCACTGAAAACAACCCTATATCTGGGACAAAGTTAACAAAGGCTACTTATTCATAAGCCCGTGTGAAGAGAACTCACTTCTGTTTCAGAGGGTGTACACAGTTGTTAGGAAGGAGAGTGCATTTTATAGACTGAAGAAGAAATGCTGAGGTCGTCTTTGATTGGCAAACAATCCATTAGGGTAGGATTTTGGAAGTGGGGAATACTTTCTTAGTTGACTACAAGGGGCAATAGAGCAGTATGGGGACCTTTCAAAAGAGGAAAACCGAGCGGGGGTCAATAGGGTGTGTTATCATCAAACTGTCATACCATTCCTTGTGGAGAAAGCTGTGTGGCAGGCAGCTTCTCAGATGTGACGGTGGATCACAATGTTTGATACTGGGTCAAAGTGCAAGGGGTATTTCTATGGATCAGGCACTGTGATAAGTCCCTCATGCTAATTTTGCATATGCTATTTTACCTCATTTAAGTGTGTCAAACTTGGAGGGAGTCATTATCATTTTCATTTTACACCTGAGCTGAAGTTACATAACTACATTTATAATAAGAAAGTCAGGGAATTCAGTCTCTGTCTGGTGAAACTTCTTCATAATACATCAACTTTTTTCTTCTACTGACCCTGGTAAATTCAGAAGCAAGGATTTGACATTATTATATCTTCCACAAGTCATAAACACCTAAATGCTAAAGGAGAGTCAAATTTTGTTTGTACTGAAATATTGTGGAATTAAAAATTACTTGAAACAAGAAGCACAATTTACAATAGCCTAAGTGTTCCATCAACAGATGAGTGGATTAAAAAAGCTGTTGTACATCTATACAATGGAATACTATGCTGCTGTAAAAAAAGAAGGAACTCTTACCATTTGCAACACCATATATGGACCTGGAGAGTATTATGATAAGTGAAATAAGCCAGTCAGAGAAAAATAAATATCACATGATCTCACTCATTTGTAGAATGTAATGAACAACATAAACTGATGAACAAAAATAGATCCAGAGACATAGAAGTATCCAATAGACCATCATACCTCAGAGGGAAGGCAATGGAGGATGGCAGGGGTTGGGGGAAGAGGATATGAGATCAACCAAAGGATTTGTATTCATCCATATAAGCATAACCAATGGACACAGACAGTAGAGGGGTGAGGGCTTTTGCTGGGGTGTGAGAGCAGCCAGGGAGAGGCCAATAAGAGAAAAAGGAGACATATGTAATACTTTCAACAATAAAGAATTTATATTAAAAATATTAACAGATCTTAATTCTATTTTGCCATACTTATGTCCCCTTTTGGGAAGAGGTTTGTGTGTTTTCATTCTAATAATATTTACTGTTATGGTATTTGATCTAAATTATTCTCTAGCCTTTGAAAGTTCTAAATAAATACTGCAATGGTAGATTAAGGAGGTATTGAGAATAATTAAAAAGAAGTATTTTTGTGTGTTTTTTTCTATTAAGCTTTTATTTTTTCATCTTTATTTTTGAAAAGATAACATATGTACACTCCCCCCCCATTAACCCCTTTTAGCCCACACCTTTCCCCACCCCAGGCCTTTACTACCCTACCATATTGTCTGTGCTCATCGGTTATACATATATGCATACAAGTTCTTTGGTTGTTTCTTCCCACCCATCCCCACCTTCCCTCTGAGATTCAACAGTCTATTTCAAGTTTCTATGTCTCTGGATCTAATTTGGTCATCAGTTTATTTTGTTTATTGGTTTCCACATATGAGTGAGATCATGTGATACTTCTCTTTCTCTGACTGGCTTATTTCATTTAGCATAATACTATCCAGGGTCCTCCATGCTGTCTCAAAGGGTAAGTGATCCTTCTTTTTTACAGCTGTGTAGTATTCTCTGGTATAAATGTACCACAGCTTTTTTTCTGACTCATCTACTGATGGACACTTGGACTGTTTCCAGATTTTAGATATTGTTAACTGCACTGCTATGAACATAGAGGTGCATATATTATTTCTGATTGGTGCTTCCAGTTTCCTCAGATATATTCCTAGAAGTGGTATTCCTGGGTCAAATGGCAGTTCCATATTTAAGTTTTTGAGGAAATTCTGTACCATTTTCCATAGTGGCTGCAACAGTCTGAATTCGCACCAGCAGTGTGCTAGGTTCCTTTTCTTCACATCCTTGCCAGCACTTGTTTGTTGATTTGTTGATGATAGCCATTCTGACAGGTGTGAGGTAATACTTCATAGTCATTTTAATTTGCATCTCTCTGGTGATTACTGACTTTGAGCTTTTTTGTTCATGTCTCTTGGCCTTCTATATGTCCACTTTGGAGAAGTGTCAAAGTGCCCATTTTTAATTGGATTGTTTTCATTTTGTTAACTTGTATGAGTTCCTTATATATTTTGGATATTGACCATATGATACAAATGATGACATAATGAACTTAGCAAACATTTGTAGATGTCCTACAATGTACCAAAATTTTTGTGATGCCAGGGAAATGAAGATGCTCAAGATGACATCCTTGGCTTCAACTATCCCATAGTCTGATGGAGGTGAACTTATCAATAAATTGTTTTTTGGACTACCATACATTGAACATCCCAGAAAAAGCAGGGATTGATTAATCCTGGATATGGGGGGATCATAAAAGGGTTTATAGAGAGGGTGCTATTCAGACTGAGCTTTAATGAAACCATGGGAATATCTCATGTAGAAAATACTTCTAAGTAGTCAAAAGTGAATGTTTAAACGAACCACGGTATGAAAGGGATAAGTTGCGCTCAAGGGAGAATGACAAATCCGGCCAGTGAAGGTGTGCTCACGAAAAGAGAGTTTAAAAGGTAGGCGGAGGTGACATCTTGAAGACTCTAGCCCTCTATTCCTGCTGGATAATGTTTGGGAAGCCAGTGGGGTTTCTTAAGTAGAGAAGTAACACGAACAAGATGCAGAGGTTGGACAGCTTGAGCAGTATTTCTGAAATATGGCTTTGGATTCAGAGGCATCAGAGTCACCTGGGGATGTTTATTAAAAATTCCGATTTCTGAATCTAACCCCAGCCCTGCTGAACAGTCATTGGGAGCAGGCCCCGGCACGTGTGTTCTATGCCTGTCGGATTCAGATGATTTCTGCTGCACACTAAGGTTAGGAAAAGAATTGGATAAGAGCTTTGGTTTTCAAATTAGTCTCTGACCCAGGTTCTCCTGATCTTTCTTGGATCAAAGCCTCTCCTCTTTGGTTTTCCATATTAAATGTTCACTTATCATTTTAAATTAACAGAGGGTTTCCTCAGCTAATGATAACTTTAAAACCATCGGCCCTGAGGTTGGAGACACTAGTGTTTTGTGAACCATTTGGAAGCTATGGCTGTGATGTTTAAGTGCCTGTGATGAGTGCTAAGAGGGACGGAGAAAAAAGGGCTGGATTCAAACATCACTTCTGAGGTCAAGTAAGAGAACAGGAAGGAGAGCTGGAGAGAATGAAAAAGGCAAAGGAGGTCTAGATTTACTCCCAATAGCAATGCTGGCTTAAATCCCTAGGATCTATATTTGTCTACATCTTTTCCAGTTTTTTTTTTTTAATTTCTGTGGACTCAGCAATGATACCAGAAAACCACTAAGTATAAACTGTCAGATTCTCATCTATTTCCAAGTTGCCAGTTTACTCACCATAAGCCACTTGCTCAGTGGGTTAATCCTCCAACTGGTTCTTTATCACACAGTATTACTACCACTTGTTATAAGGAAACTAGGTTTGCTTTAAAAATAAATGCCTCTAATTTTAAGCATGGGTAGGTATAAACTGGAAAATTATGTTATTAAAATGATTCGGTGCCAACATTTCTGGTCTTTTCTGGGCCGGGGAGTCAAATTTACTGTTCTGTTCTTGAGCAGAAAGAATTTGCAATCTAAATAAAATAACAATAGGTAGAGGTTCAAAATAAATAATTGTTAAAGCTTGGAAAGGAAGCTATTTTCATGATCTTCAACTCTTTTTATTTTGTTTTGTTCCCCTTTTATCTTTAAAACAAATTTAACAGTGGTCTAGGTTTGTCCCATTGGCCAAAATAAAGCAGATTAGACCCTTCTTATTTGGGTTCACTTAATGCTAAGAAGTTCCCAGCAGCACTGATGGAATAAAAATGGATCATGTGACTTGCATTGTTGGATTACAATAAATAAGCAACCCTTTCAGAAAACTGATAAGTCATCTATCTGCTAACCTGTGTGGACAGGAGAAGAAACACAAACACACTGAGCTTTCCTAATGCTAACTTAAGTACAGGGGCTTATTTTTTTGGCTTCAGTAAAATCAACTCCGGGGACCAATAGAAAAAAAACATTCCTTATAATTAAAATCTTCATAGCAGATGGATGTAATAAGAGATATTTATTTCTTCTATAAACTACTCTAAATAACACTACTGATTAAATCTATTATCAAAATATGAAGGAGGGCAAATATCTAGAAGGTAGTAATGGAATCACCTTCACTTTATCTTTCAGATTAATTTCCTGTACCAATCATTTAAATCTCCGAATACAGGACAATCAGGAAATTAAATGTTACCACATCGCAGAAACAGGCTTGGGATAAATGGACTTCCTCCAGATTTGCATTCTGAAGGGGATCAAGACACTTTCCTGCTTTTTTAAAAGAGATGTGATCTTGATAAAACTCTTGACTTAGCCTTAGTTTCCTAATCTATAAAATGGAACTAAACTACTCTTTTAGGAATACAGATATTGTAAATCATATAAAATACATAGTATGAACAGCAAATGAACAGTGTGTGTGTGTGTGTGTGTTAATGTTTCTTAGTCTCTGAGTGGCCAAACTGGTAACCTAGAAGTTGGACAAAAAAGTTTTTGTTCTTTTCCGGTCTGAAGACATTTCCAGCTATTCTTATGGGGTCCTATTTCCCCAGGTCTGCAGCTTTTGTCATTTCTTGATACTTTCTTCCACATAATTTATGGTAAGCTAAATTAGAACAATAATGATTGCCAATAATTGTGAGAGCTTTACAATCTGTAAAACACTTTTATAGACCTTGTTTTTGGAATCTTCATGAAACATCTTAAGGGAATACTTATATTCCCCAGTTTATAATGTGGATACCGAGGCTCAGAGAAGTAATAACTTGTGTAAGATCATATAACAGTTACTGAGTCCAATACACTTGTATTTTCCACTGCAATAGAAAATGTTTCTTCTACACATATACTGAGATATAATTTCAAGGTGATCATGAAACTTAATTTAAATTGGGTTATGGTTGGGAGTGAAAGGATGTGACATTAATAATAACACCAGAGATAAACTAAGCTGTCTTGACCAAACAGAAATATGGGTCATACCTAATAAAATCCCAATCAGACTCTTTTCTAGACTACCCTCAACAGGTAAAAAATAGTATTTTTTATTTATTTTAAAAATATATTTTATTGATTTTACAGAGGAAGGGAGAGGGATAGAGAGTTAGAAACATCGATGAGAGAGAAACATCAATCATCTACCTTCTGCACGCCTCCTACTGAGGATGGAGCATGCAACCAGAATTAAAAATGGGACTCTTCAGTCTGCTGGCCTATACTCTATCCACTGAGCCAAAATGGTTAGGGCAGTGGCCGGCAAACTGTAGCTTGCGAGCATGGTTTGCCGCTCTGTTGACTAATGAGTTTGCTGACCACTGACCTAGACTCTCAATTTCAATAATTACAGGCTGTTATGGTTCCTTGTGATTAAGCCCCTGTCCCAGTGGTCAGCAAACTTATTAGTAAACAGAGCTGCAGTTTGCCAACCACTGGTTAGGGCAAAAATAGTATTTTTAAACCTTACAGAAAAGGTTTCCAGGAAATAAATTTAAACGGACAAAAGATTATTACCTTTTTTGTCATAGGGCAAGAAAGTACAAAATAATGGTTGAACTTCAAATTGCATTCTGTCTTCCTGTATAGGACATATTTTGTCACTTACTCTTCCTCGGTCAGATTTCTTGAGAAAGAATTTTGGCTAACATTGCAATTGCCCATAGAGGAAAGAGATCTTATATGTTAAGGAGATAACTAAAAATGTATTGAAATACTATAAAAATTTAGTAACCAGGATTGTCAAGACAGCCTGGAGTTATTGAGCCAATACACAAGGTTTCAGAGAATCTACAGTAATATTTTTAAACTATCTTTTTTATTGATTTCAGAGAGAAAAGGAGAGGGAGAGAGAAATAAAAACAATGATGAGAGAGAATCATTGCTGGCTGCCTCCTGCACACCCACTTCTGGGGACTAAGCCTGCAACTCAGTCATGGATCCTGACCAGGAATCAAACCATTTCCTCCCGTTTCATAGGTCAGCCCTTAACCATTGAACCACACCAGCCAGGCTGTGGAGTGATCTTTAAAGATGAAAGGCAAACTGTATCTGTTGTGTTCTGTATTCTACAGATCTTCATTGATAACCAAAAAATATGTAAAATATGTAATATCACAACAAAATATATAAGGATAATGGAGGATTTCTCTGTATTTTCAGTGAGTGAAGGAGTGATGAGCTGCAAAGGAATTTTAACTGCCTATGGGTGCTGCTTGAAGGGCTCCTCTCTCCCTCTTCCCTTCTTCTTCTCTTCCTCCCATTCATTTCTCCCTCTTTCCTTCTTCTCTCCTTTCTTTCTTGATATTCTTTCCATTCTTATCCTAAAGTCTAGAAATGGAATTGTACTTACTAGGATTCTGGTAATATTTGCTGGTTGACTCATTTTTTAAAAATGACTAGTTGACCAACCTTTCAAAAACTGCCCTTCTGACCCTCAAATCTACATCCTTCTTTCCAGCCAGATGGGCAGCAGGTCATTGTTTATCACTTCGGGCTTCACACTGATGCTATGAAGAGCCATTTAGTGTTGTCTGGCAATTACTTTGCACCTCATTAAGGGTGATCCTAAGCATGTCTAACCTATTTTTTTTTTTTGGATATTGGACAATTTCCAGTCTTCATAAAAACAAAATGTAAATCACTTCAGTAAAAATTATTTCAGACATTCTTGCCCATTGAGAGAGAACGGGAGGAGACTGTTTCTAAATGTTTTAAAAAAAGAATGAAAGAGAAATGGGAAATAAATAACTGGGAAAGCTTCATATTACACTTCATTTATCTCCTTCTTCCTTCAGAGAGCCAGTTTAGCAGTGAGTGAGAGGATCAAAAGGATAATACTTCTAACAGAGCTCTACTCTACCTTGGTTTTTCTATTTTAGCTTGACCAGAATAGAAACTTCTTATTTGTGTGACCTTGACAGATTACTTAAACTTTTTGCAAGATGAAATAACAGGAGTCATCCTCTTAAGGTTTTGATACTGGGATTAAATGAGGTAATACAAATAAGGCCCTAGGAAAGTGACCAGCACATAGTAAATATTAAAAACTGATGACCGCAGACCACTTTCTAAAATACATGATGTCTAACCACCATCGCTGTACATCTGAAACTGATACAGAATAACACTGAATGTAAACTATAATTGAAAAATTTTAAAAATATGACATTATTTAATTTATTATGACACCATTTTTATGATGTTCACACAGCTCCTAGTAATCTTGTCTTACACCCAGAAAGCCTGTTGCTGCCTGGGGAACATTCTTTTACAGACTTCCCCAACAAATCCCCAATTCTAAATGCTTACTCCATGTGCTCACAATGCCCCAAAAGCCTTTAACTTGGAGCAAAACCTCTGACTTTCCAATGCCCAAAGAGGCAACCCTTTAGACTCTGTTGAGTCTAAAAAAGACGTTAATAAAGAACAACTTTTGACATTGAAAAAGCCAGAGGAACTAGGTGTTTTCTGGGCAAGAGAGCAAAGGCAGAGGAGAGAGGGAGAAAGCAAGAGACACATCCCAAGGTCCCAATACAAATCCAAACCCTCTCAATAAGTTACCAACATCTCTGCACCTGGGTGAATTCATTCACCTAAATCCCAGGAAAGTGAATAATGGGCAAGGAAGTAATGGCAGCCCACAGGGCATTTTCAGGACAAAGAAGATTCCTAGGGCTGTGCATTTCCTAAATCACACCTGGGGATAAGTTGTTGCACATGAATGAGTATTCCACTGTTGTTTTCAGGATTTCTTTGTAAGTATCTTGCTTCAAGAATGGAGGGTGACGTCAGTCAGGAAAAATCCTCCAGCAAATCCTAGGACTTATTGCTCCAATTAAGCAGGAAGACACGTTAGAGCATGAAAGATTGGGTAATAATTCATACCTGTTGTGTTTCAATGCTAACAGTGAGCCTCAATGGAGATTACCCTCACTTAAGCATGAATTCCTTTTACATAATAGCTCAAGGCCTTGAATATATAATTGCATTTTCTTTCTTTTTCTTTCTTTTTTTAAAGAAAAATTACTTATAAGGCAATGTTGAAAATAATCTCCCTTGAAGAAAAAGTTTGTACCTCATGAAAAGTAAATCTGGGTAAATTGAGTTATGAAAGATCTATTCCAGTAGGAGCAGAAGCTTTGAAGTCCTTTTCCTGTTGAGAAACAAAACTCAACTTCCCAGAGGATACATTTACAGCACAATAGGCCTTCCCTCGGGGTATCACAGGAGCCTGCGGGTCAATTAGGTTTCCAGGTCACCCTAGGTTTAAACAGGACTTACTGTCACTCTCCCTTCCAATGTCCTGGCACTTCTGGTGAGGAGGAGCTGTAAGAGGCTTTAAAGAATTGGTTTCTTCTCAGGTGTAAGTATCTTGGTTTGTGAGACCATAGCAGCAGGCCAATGAGTGTATAAGCTGTGCCTGTGTTCTTTCTAAGAAAGGATGCATATAATAGGGACCTGGGAGGTCTTCCCCTGTCAACCAGGAGGTAGGATTCTATAAGGTCTATGGGCATGGAATTTGCAATTAGAACCCATTTTTGCTAATTTCCTAACAGGGTGAACTTGGCAAAATTGCTTCATTCTTTAAGACTCAACTCTTTCCATTGTAAAGAGAATAATATCACCTGATAGGTTTTCAGTGGGGGTTATAATGAAGAAAAAAAAAGCAAATAAAGTGGATAGCATATTGCAGAGCATAAAACAAGTACTCAAAGGAGTGGTAAACTGTTTCGGTTAATTCTAAATATCCTGGGATGTAAAGGTTTTGTGGGAGCTCTTTAACCAAGTGTTTAACTGAGCTACAATAAGAAGAGATGTCCTCATTTGTTTACACACACACACACACACACACACACACACACACGCACGCACACACACACACACTCACACACACACACACACACACACACACACACACACACACACAAATACACACACATTACTGGGGCCTTCTCATGGCAAGGAGCCAGGAAGTAAGTCACTAGGAAGAATTTGTAGGGGCTGGGCGCTCACCGCCACTTCATCCTCAAGTTGAGAGCCTTAGTTTGAACTTTGACATATACCTAAATAACAAGAGTACCAAATAGAAAAAGTGGTAAGGCTCTAAGAGAATGTAAAGTGTTAGTAAAATTCAGAGTCATGAGATATTAAAATATAGCTGAGGGAGGGCAGAGAAGCCAGATGGGGCCCTGTGGTGCTTGTCTCTGTAATATTAATATACACAGGAATCATATCATTATACTAGAGGCCTAGTGCGCGAATTCCTGCACGAGTGGAGTCTTGAGAGGGGTGGAGGGAAGGCCAGGATGCAATCAGCCTTCTGTGTGGGCAGTGGGATACTGTTGCTGGCCTAGGATCCATCCCACTGACTTTTGTGCCAGTTCTTAGGAGCCACCTGGCAGCCACTTTTATTTTTTTCTTTCTTTTTTTTTTATTTATTATTATTTTTTATTATTTTTTATTGATTTTTTGCAGTGTAATAGTAGTACATGTTTTCCTTTCCCCCTCCCCCTTATCCTCCCCCCAGCCTCCCCCACCCCCCAGCACATATCCCCAGCTTCCCCCCCTCCCCGCCCCAGTGTCTTTCATTCATTGGTTATGTTCATATGCATGCATACAAGTCCTTCAGTTGATCTCCCCCCGCATCTGCCTCCAATCCACCCAAGCCTCCCCCTGTAGCTTGATAGCCTGTTCAAGGCCATCCTGCCTCTATATCAATCACTCTCCCCTGTTTCTTTTCTTCACAAATATCTTGCCTCTGCATACTAGAAATAAATGTATAAGAACAAAAAGTTTTTCAGTCTCGGTTTCAATGTCCAACTTTTCTGAGTCCCAGTTTCAGTGTCAAATAATTCATTATGTGTATAAGTCAGCAATGGTATCCAGATGGTGGACATATCGTGTCAATGCATGATCCATCCTCTCTGGTTTGGTCCTGGGCTGCCTGCAGACATGCACAGCTGCTGACTGCTAGCATGGCAAGGTGTCGTCAGTGTCCCCCATCTCTGGACCGTCCTCGTGACTGGATCAGATCCATCAGTTCCTCACCGTCGCAGGAACCCACATGGTCTTGGAGTTGTTCTCTGAAAACACACAAACACATTCTCGACCAAAAGTTAACAAAGGGATCCTCTATGCAAAATAGACTTGGGATTCTTTTTAATTTTTGCCTAAATGATTTTCCTTTGGCTTATTTTGACACCATGTGTGTGTTTTCATGGGTGTCCTGCAATTGTTTTTACAAATGGAATTTACTTTACTGGAGTAAGAATTTTCTAGATGTATTTTACTTACTCGATATTTTTTTTCCCCTTATATGATATTACCCCTGCTGTCCCCTCCCCTTTTTTGATTAATGGGGACTTTTGGAAATTTTATATTGCAGTCTTGATAATTTTAAATTTTAATTTTTGCACACAAAGTGACTGCTTTAGGTTCTTTGGATGTTAGGCAATTTTACAGTGAGATGAACTACTAATAGATTTTTCAGTTAATGTTTTAGGAAAAGCTTTTTGTCCAGTACACTATAATTTTCTTGAGTATTCTCGTATTTCACTTGGCCAATTTAAATTAATCTGAAAACTTGATTACTATTTTCCTGTCAATTTTAATACTCAAGCAGAAATCTTAGTTTACCCTGTGAATACTAGTGGAAAGGAATATTTGCAATTTTGAGTAGGTCCCGAGCATTCCTGGTAATAGACTGAATTTAGATATAGAGCAGCTATTGCTGGCTGAGTCTCTGTATGCCGCCTGAGTCAATGTATGAGTTGTGTGTGGGAGGCGAAGCAGCCGTGGGGGTAGGAGACCTCCCTTAGGAGGGTTGAGAATTCAAACCCCTGCAAGGTTTGTGGATAAGGGTCTGTGCCCCACCTCTGTTGACCTTTTAGTTCTCTCCTGTTGGCCCCTCTGCGACTGTGCCTGTCTTAGGTTGTTCCTTCCCTGAGGAATCTTACCCGTCTCTGGCTAACCAGCCATCCTCTGGGGCCAAACAGGGTGATGTGAGGTTCAGTTCTGTCTCCTTTGTAGTCTATGCCCCCCTGTGGCCTCCAAGGTCCAGTACCTGCCTTGGGGTCCCCTCGCCTGCTGGCAGGGTCCCGGTACTGATCACATATCTCGGGGGACCCAGGTTTCTTCTCCAGAGAGGGCCCAGCTCACACTATTGGTCGAGATACAGATCCATGGTGCCAGCTGCCCAAAGGCTTCAGCCACAGCTGGAACTGAAAACTCAGGCATCAGCTGTGTGTATTTGGATAGTAACAAGAAGGTCCCTCTTGGCAGAAAGGGCAAGAAGGGCCAATATAGAATGCTCGGATGCCTTCCCAGTGCCTTAATTCCTTCTGAAAGGGATTAATTTCTTTCCTATCCTTTTTTAAGTTGCTGCCCAACATTCAAAGAATTAGTTTGTAAGTTTATTTGGGATAATTGTATAATATGCTGTTGTCAAATATCAAATATTATAATGACATTGTAGAATAATATCATGTAAGGGTATTATGGTGTCATGGGAGGTTAAGCAGGGCCTAGCCTAAGGACTGGTCTTCATAGGATATGACAAGCTCTAGGCCATGTCAATTCAATGTCAGACTAGCTGCCATTTTTTTATAATTTTATATAAACTTTGTCAGGGATGTAAAAACACAAATCACTTACCTCAGTTCAAGAGTTCAAGTATATTGACTTTTCCACTTACTCTCACCACCTGCCACTTACCCTGAGGTTTGACATTCTGATGGACTTTTCTCAGTCTCTGGATCCATTCTTGTTCATCAGTCTATGTCATTGATTGTATTCCTCAAATGAGTGAGATCATGTGATATTTGTCTTTCTCTGCCTGGCTAATTTCACTTAGCATAATGCTCTCCAAATCCATCCATGTTGTTACAAATGGTAGGAGCTCCTTCTTTTTTTCCGTGGCGTAGTATTCCATAGTGTAAATGTATCATAGTTTTTTAATCCACTCATCTGCTGATGGGCACTTCGGCTGTTTCCAAATCTTAGCTATGGTAAATTGTGCTGCTATGAACATAGGGGTACATATATCCTTTCTAATTCGCCTTTCTAATTTCTTGGGGTATGTTCCTAGAAGTGGGATCACTGGGTCGAATGGGAGCTCCATTTTTAGTTTTTTGAGGAATCTCCATACTGTTCTCCACAGTGGCTGTACTAGTCTACAATCCCACCAGCAGTGCACGAGAGTTCCTTTTTCTCCGCATCCTCGCCAGCACTTGTCGTTTGTTGATTTGTTGATGTAAGCCATTCTAAAAATATGGAACGCTTCACGAATTTGCGTGTCATCCTTGCGCAGGGGCCATGCTAATCTTCTCTGTATCGTTCCAATTTTAGTATATGTGCTGCCGAAGCGAGCACTGGCAGCCACTTTTATATTATTTCTTCCTTGCAGAGCATCTAGGGAGGGGAAGTGGCTGTGGTGCCTGAGGCTGCTTCTGGAGGCCAGTAGTGCTGTCAGGATTGCACAGTGACACTGGTCCATTGGTGCCTGGCCTATTCTCTAGAGATTGGACCTGCAAGACTACTGAGGGAGTGAGTAGCTGCTGCTGGGCCATTGGGCCACCAGGAAGGGTCAGTCAGCTGAGCAACACTTCCCCTGTGGGAGTACACTGACTACCATGGGGTAGCTCCTGCATTGAGCGTCTGCCTCCTGGTAGTCAGTGTACATGATAGCAACTGGTCATTCTGATCATTCCAGTTGTTCAGTCCCTTAGGCTTTTATATATATACTAGGGGCCCAGTGCATGAAATTCGTGCACTGGAGGTGGTCCCTCAACCAAACTTGCCCCCTCTCATACTGGGAGCCCTCAGTGATGTCCAACTGATGGCTCACCCCCAGCCTTGTCAGAGGCTTTAGGCCTTGGGCACCCAGCCATCGCCCTGCTCAGCTCAACCCTAGCTGCCTGCGACCACCCGGCCCCGGGGGGCTGGGCGCTCACCGCCACTTCTGCTCACAGTGCTCAGGGGCTGGGCACTCCCTGCCACCACCCCCGACCCCTACCGCTGCTGCTGCCACCACTTCCCCTCAAAGCCCCCGAGGGCTGGGCGCTCGTCGCCACTGCCGGTTCATCTCCACCCCCAGGGCCTGGCGCTCGCGCCACTTGGCCCTGCCCCCGCTCCTGATTGGCTGGTAGCATAGCCAATCAGGAGTGAAGGTATGGTCTAATTTGAATTTGCATGTTTCTCTTTTATTATATAGGATAAAATCCATATTCTACAGTACAAAAAATTTGGACTTGTCTAAGAGTTCAAGATCAATGTTTATTCTCTGGTTACAGTAACCTAGGGCCATAAAATCAATATCTATTTAAAATGTGAATCAGGTTTGGTTTTCCCCAGAGGGCAGTTGGCTGTTTTCCCAGTGGTCTGTGCAATAACATACTTTTATAAACTTCCTTAGTTTGGACAAAAAGGAAGGGAAGTAAGAGAAGAAACAAGAGAGAAGTAATGCTGAACCTATAGAAACCGCACTGTGGCCTGGTTGTAAGAAAACTTACTCCAGTTCTCAGGGAATGTTGTCTTGTTCTTGGTGGAAACAGTGAGAACTTTTATCTCATTTTCTTCTCTCCAATTCTAAATCTCTCTTCTTCTTTCATGTTATTTGCCATTCTCTTCATTCTTTTGTCTATTCATTTATCAAAGATTCGTTAGGTTTGTTGTCTTAGAATGTGGGTGCCGCTACAAGTGAGAAAATGGATAAGGCAAGATTTCTTGTTCTAATCACCCCAATAAGAAGGGCCGGGAGTGGCCAGGAATAGCTTCCATGCAGAATATTGGGAGTGGAGTCCCTATGTGAAATACATGAAAATGCCGGCTTTTCCTATTTATATCTCTCTATTTCTATGTATTAGTAAAAGTCAAGTTTGTCTCAACCCTTTGATTTTTAAATGCTGCTACTTTATGCTTCTAGCTCTTTTATCTAAAAAAGCAGCTTTGTGTATATGAAAAAAGCATTTTTAACTAGTTAACTGCCATGATATTCTGAATTTAATTATAAAAAAGTTCTTCTGGTTGCATCTGTAGATGCTTATGGCGTACAAACGGTTACATTTCAGCATGAAGAAAGGGTTCTTCTCTGATTGGGTTGAGTTACGGGTGTGAAAGGGAAATGAGGGCTGAGTTGGGGAAAACTGGTTGTAAACATATTCTGAAACAATAACACAGAAGTGAGATTTGGTTGGCTTGCAGAAAGGAAGAATACGTTCAGTGTTTCCCTCTGTTGACTTACTTCTAGAGGCTCCTTAATCATGGCTAATTTTATAAGTGGACCACTATTTATGTGGTATGTTTTGAGAGGATTTGAAGAGTAAGAGAAAGGCCCCAGTCCAAAAATATTTCTTCCTTTGATTCCTGATATCTCAATATAAGCAATTTAATTTTGTTTTAATTACTGCCTTGATTGGTCCTATTTTTTTCAACTATCCTCCTCTGGGAAGGATTATAAGAGAAATCCCTGATGCTTGAGAAAATTCTCTTAAAGCCACCTTCTTTCAGAATTGAGAAAGATGAGTAAATCAGAGTTCTGTTCTTTGTAAATATGATCTCACTCCATTCATCTGACTGTTTTTAACTATGAAAGTACAGATTGTTGAATTTATTTAGGTGCTTTTTATGGAATGTGGGTTCATATCTGTGATAAAAAGTAAGTAGGAAAAGGAACACTTAACTAAACCCGTTCACCTAAAATGTCTAGACTATTGCATTACCAGTATTTTACGGCCTCTGATCATCAGTATCACTGCCTCATTTGACTCCTTCAATCTACATGTGGGGAGATTGGATTATAACAAGCAAATATTGGTATGGTCTTCAGGCCACTAATAGAGAACTTGTCCAGTTTTGCAAGTTGACTTCGTTGACACAAGGCAGGAAGCTAGAATACATTTTCATTCATTGGTTAAGTGGAGTTCCTTGCTGAAATGTGTTGTGCCACATTATCTCATCACTAGTTTGTAACTGACATATGCCCAATTGCCTTATATAATTTAGAAGCAACTGTCGTTTTATCTTGAAGAACAATTAAGTCTTCTGAAGGCTAAATGTTTCCAAGGAAGAAAACAAAAAGCCAGACTGCAGTTTAATTTATTGAAAGTTATTTATAATCCAGTACGCATTGTCCTGAAAATGCTGGTCCCTTTGGAAATATGATTCAGATGCCCTGAACTGAAGAAACATTTCCCTTTTTCCTGTGTAAAATATGAAACAAAAGACAACTGAAAAACACTTCATTAAAACAGTTCCTTTGTCCTTTTGACAATGAAAATTGAAAGGAGACTTACCAGTTTGGCTATTTGGGTGGTCCTCTTTGTATGCTAACCTTAACATGACCTCACAAAAATCAGTGAAAATTATTTGATGGTTCTAGAGATTTTAAAAAATGTGTTGAAAGGCAGTTGCAACATGCACTATGATATTTCAGAAATGCCCCATCTATTAAAAACAAGTTTCCAAGAGCTGAAGGATGTGCCAAGTGCTTCTGCTCTTCCTAGATCTTGGTGTCCCCACGAATTTGCATGCTTTCACACCTGGGCAAACCTAGCTACTCAGCTCACACTCCTTGGTTACTTGGTCCACTCTTTCAAAGGTCCTCCACAGGCAAATGTTGCCATCAACTGCATGTAATTGGCTTAAGTCAATGTATGTAGGATACGTATCAAATGAACTTAAAGTATGTCCCCCATGGGTATATCTCTGACATTTTTTGTTGTTGTTCAGTAATTCTAGAACATTCCTCATCTCATAATGTCCTGAACTCCTTCAGAGTGCAGCCAAACAAGGGGATTGATTATCTGATGAAAATTAGATACTGTTTTCTTTCTTTCTTTTTTTCTTTTTTTAATATTTTTACTTGTTTAGAATTAATTTTTAATTTCCAAGCATTGTCTGGGAAAAGTCAGTCTAGCTACCAGAAAAACTGTTCTCTGATTATTCTGTTTTGCCAGTCATATAAGTCAGTCTAATAGTTTTGAGAAATGAAAAATGAACCATGGACCTTTGCCTTTGAAATTTGATATTTTCCTCCAACTCGATTAAAATGATGCTGTCCAAAACTATTATGTGGTAAAAGCCATCCTCTTTTTGTGCTATTATTAAGTAATGCTGTTTAGTTAGGTTGTATAAAAACCAAAAATAAGAAGCAAAAGGTTTCTTATTTTGGTGACATATCCCTGCTAAGTAGCATATAGGGAACCAATTGGGATGTTCTCATGAAGTCTTAAAAATGTATCTTCCTTTTCTAAAGTGTCACAAGATTTAAAATATGAATAATAACTACAACCTTCCTATGAAATGGAGTTATTGTAATATATACATTTTAGCACATTGCGCACCTTTTGTTATTCAACTTGACATGAATCATGCTTATAGAATGTTTGGCAAGACTTCGAATTTAAGTTTCCAAATGAGTATTCAACTTAGATTAATTAAGACTGTTATTTCATGGAATATAAATACAACTGCTTATTAAAACATTTATTGAGCATAAACAATTATGTAATAGAAACCAGCTACAGAATATAATATGTCTAATGAAAAAGGCAATTGATTACAAATGACATAATTACTGAGGGTTAAAAGCTATGCAATTGATATGACTTGTTATTCTTTAAGTAGGCTTTAATAAGCATTTTGATCATTATTTAAAGTGCAATAACTCATTTATTACATCCAAACAAACAGTTACTTTTCAACTTGGTATGTAGCTTTAACAGCCCTTCAGGGAGTTGAGAAGCTTAGCCTTGATGGAAGAAAGATATTGACAAAGTTAATTGTTACCAATTGTATTTTATTTTAAGAAATAGAAAAAAAATGAGGTCTTTGATTGGAACCTTTTGCCTGCTCTCTGATAAACGAGATCCTTAACACCTGACAGAAGCGCCTCAGTTGGCATGGAGAGGATATAACTACTGTTAGAATCTGTGTGACTCCCTCTTTCCTAAGGAATTCCCTGAGAAATAATTTCATTGCCATTGACATTCCTGAGGGGGGTTACCAAGGATTACTAGCTTTATTTAACACTGGCATTAAAATGAATATTTTCCTCCAACTTCTCTGTAGTTCCTTCATTTCCATCGTCATTTGATATGCACAATGTATTATGAAGGGGGAGAGCCTTAAAGACAAAATCGGTAAGTTACGGTGTCAGTTATCTGATGAAAATAGGACTATGTGATGAAATTAGAACACCATGTATGGAATTAAGCCTTTCTCAAGGGTTTGCAGGGGAGTTGAAGTGAAAAGGGACAAAAGGGACTGGACACAGTTTGCTTTTCTCTTTGGTGCATCAGAACCTACTGTGGCTAAATATTTCCAGGCCCAGCAGCTTGCTTCCTTAAGAAAAATGTTTCCTTCCTCAGATCTGGTTGTGAACACTGCCCTCCAGCATCCTGGGGTTTCTGGGTCATTTCCTAACAGAGCACTTTTTTTCCGGTTCTTAAATATTGGCTATGGGTCTTGTTAATTCAATGGTGAGAGGAAACTGGGTGCCTTTCTAGAGGACATTTGGAGAACACCTTCATTTAGAGGTTATGTCTTTAAGAAGAAGACAGTCACCAGATCTCTGCTAGAGTTTGACAGTATGGAGTGGCCTTAAGCTTACGAGGGACCAAATATTACAGAAGAGTCTCAACATGGCTTTCTTATGGATGTTAAGAGGCCCACAACTTTTACCATTTGAAGGGTGTATCTTTTGGCATAAGTATGAGATTGATGAAGAGTGTGTGCATGCTCCTTTGTGTTATTTCACCTCTGCGGTTCTGCTTACCTCTAGATGTGTACGGCATGTGTGGCATTAGCGTTCAGATCACCATTATCTTCCCCTCACTCTCTCCTGCTTACCCCCAAACACATGTGAACACATGTGTTCATGCACTGAATAGATAATTCTTAATTATGTCTAGACTTTCTTCCTCCACGCTCAATTCATAATTTAATAAAAAAAAATCTGCTCAATGTCATATTCCCTTTGGGCTTTGCTAAGGGTAGAACACATATTATAGTGGTGTGATTGAATGTGCATTTGAGTCTCTATTTTAATACTTGTATCATTTTTGTTTTGTTAATCCTCACCAAAGGATATTTTTTCCCCATTGACTTTTAGAGACAATGGTAGGGTGGGTAAGGAGAGGAGGAATGAAAGAGAGAGAGAGGGAGAAACATCGATGTGACAGAGACAGATGTCACTGAGTTGCCTCCTGCATGTGCCTCCACCAGGGCCAGGGATTGAACCTGCAGCCCAGGACTCAAACCCAAGACCCTTCAGTACAATGGACCACCACTCTAACCACTTAGTAACACTTGTATCTTTACTACCTCATCAAACCTGTTTAAATTCTCTAAGCCTGCTTTCTTTTTCTGCAAATTAAGAAAAAAATTTAAAAAATTTATGCCTACTATTCAGGGTTGTTGTAGATAATAAATTAGATGATTCATGTAAAGCACTTACTTAGCACAGTGCCATCCGTATAGTAAGTGTCTCATAAATTGTAGAGCAGTTGTTGCTATTATTGAAGAAGAATAAGCTGCCCCATGTAATTGTCTAACATAATCAGGTCTGTATATAAGTGTGATAAGTTAGATCAGTTGCCTCCATCTCATCAAAGCATCAAAGCTTATAGAAGCTGTTGTCCTCCTTGACTCCTATGCCCACTTCTGACTTCACAGGTCCAACTCATCCATGTTTTGAGCTCTCTTCATGGCATCTTGTAAGTGCAATGGGTTAAAGAAAATGAATAATTCATCTTTGGTTTTATCCAAAGTGAAAAGAAAAAGAAAAGATTTGTAACCTTCAAGACTGCCCTTGTTTCATTTGACTGGAATTTGACAAATTTATTGTTTTGAAAGTTATAGGAGAGGGGATTAAGGCTGAGCAAATGGAGGAGGAGGAAAGGGGCTGTCTTATGCATCTTTTAATCTTCAATATATTGCTTAAGCCTGGTGCATGGATGCTTAATAAGCATTAGTTGATCTATAAAATGAATGAGCGAATAAATACTCTTCCAACTATGCCAGATAACCAAAGGGGGAATACACCATTGCCCTCTGAAGTGGTTTGTAAGGCTTTCAGCTTAGAAGGGAACACACCTAATGCCTCAAAGTGGCTATCATGATGGTTTCTAGTAGAGCCATTCTCATTTCTCTCTGCTCTGTAGCATCACGCCACATACCTTTCTCACTTACAGTACTCATTTCAAAAATGCTAACCCCCTGGCTTGATGTTAACATAAGAAGACCTGGCATTGTTCTGTCTTAACTTCCCTTTGAAAGCAGGAGATCCTGTTTAGAGCCAAATTTGTGGGTGCATGTGAGTTTTACTGGAGGAAAGGAAGCAATTTTTTTTTAATCAGAGATTCTAACTATCTTTAAATACTTACCCTTAAAACTTACACATCATTCACTTGTGGGCACCTGAAAACAGATGGCCCTGTTTCCTGTGCCACACAAAGGGCCTCCGCCAGTGTCAGTCTATCTCACTGCTCAAGGGTACCTTTCAGGATAATTATTCTGCCAGCTTCTGTATTTTTTAAAATATGGCCTATATGTAAATATCAAATTCTAGAACCCAGAGAGAAGATTTGGCATCAACTAGATATAATGGGGTCTCTAGGAAAAATGTACCAAATTTTGGAGAAAAATAAATTTTGGAACAGGAACAAACTCGATGTATCTCTGGAATGATGAGATGACAAGGCGTGTCAACTCAAGCACATTTTCACTCTGTGGAGTCCCTTCTGGAGTCGTAGCCAAGAACTCTTATTTAAACATGTGATACACTGTTTAGAACTTGAGGATATTAAAAACCATTAGAGGTGGGACATCAACAATGACACAGCAGCAAATGAGGATAGGGATAACTTCAGTGGTTTTCAGCCTACACATTTGGGCCTCTGGTCGTTATACTGACGCTGACAGATGAGAGAACCTATCTATATTTCAGCCAGTTTTCACAGCTATGGCACAGGTCTATGACATGCTTGTTTTATAGAAAATATTACTACGCATTTTGCAGATGAGCTGCATGAGCACCCGAAAAACCTATTTCTCTCTGAGTGGGAAAAAGTATGGCAACTGTGGTTCAGTGGAAGGCTTATGATTTTTGCAATAAGGAGGAGCCAGGGTTGAATACAAACTTCACTGCTCAGCAGCTGGGTGGAGCTGGAAGAGAGGAATTCTCCCCAAAGCTCCCTAGCTCTATCTATAAATTGGGGATATTAATACTTAATCCTGGAGTTGTGTTAATATCTAGCTGCACAAGTGACAACTATTATTATTGTTCACAATGAAAAGGATACAATTCATTGACATACCATTAGGCAACAAAGAGTTCATAAAAATGAAATTCAAGGAATAGGAGCTTTTCTCCTGAAATCTTAAATTTTTCGCTACTTTCTAAAGTGCATATCCTGTAGCTATCCCTTCCTGGAGAATCCAGAAGTCACACATTTTCTCTTTTCTCACGATTCGGTGTCATTTTCCAGACCATCAATGATGCATTATCATAATGTACTATAATGGAAATACTTGCTTCCAGATTGTTCAGGTCCCCAGAATATGAGATTAGCATGAGAAATGCCATGTGGAGATGGGTGAGGGTCAAGAGAGAAGTCCTTGGGGTGTGAGTGTGAGAAGGCAGAACCTCTGTGTTGTGTAAAGACAGAGCCCTGGGTGAAGTTCTACTTGCTGCACTTACTGACTTCGCCTTGATTTCCTCCTGGTTTTAAACACTTCCTGGGATCATGAAAACCCAATTGGCTAATGGAAGTGGTCTATACACATGCAAGGGAATATAGGAAACAAATTTTCAGGAGAGTCAGAATAGAGGACAAGAAGCAAACACAAATCAGTCAGTGCTTCTCCTTACTGTGTTCAGATACACCCTTTACAAACTGCTCTTTATAAATTGAGGTATAATTGACATACAACATGTACTAGTTTCAGGTGTACAACATAATGATTCCATGTTTATACATATTGCAAAATAACCATGGCAATAAGTCTAACAAGTGTTATCATATATAGTTACAGACTTTCTTTCTTGGGATGAGAACTTTTAAGATCTAGTCTCTTAGCAACTTTCAGCTATGCAGTGTAGTATTATTAACTGTAGCCACCATGTTGTATATGATATCCTCATGACTTATTTTATAACAGACATGCTGGATTAAGAGGATTTCAACTTGGTTAAGAATGAAATGATCATTCTTAAGGAAGAGAACCATGCAACATTTTAGCTCTAAAAAGCAAATGGCCCATGGTAGAGAAATAGAGAGACTGGATAACATGCAAAGATTACTTCTGTTGAAAAAATTGTTTTAAGGTAGTCTTTCCTGAGAAATTGGATTGGCTTTCTGCTCAAACCCAGAGTTTGCCACTGGCCCCTTGATAACTCATTGCACATTGTAATTCCCTATGGAGAGCAAGCCTGTTAGATTACATCTGAGAATGCTCTGATACAGTGTTGTTCAAATCTCCTCAGCATTTGAGGGTTCCACAGAAGTGATTCACAGGCACGTGTTTAGTATAAAAGATTCCAGAGAAGGTATCCAAGAAAGTGTCTAATAAGGCAGAACTATCAGAGTCTTGTCCCTACTTCAGCAAGAGGAACTCCACCACTGCCTGTTTAAACATCAGAATTTTATGTGATATTTCATTTGAAAAGAAGGCTTTCTTGGCTTAAAGGCATCTGAGAAGTTAAATTGAAAGTGCTTTACACAGTGAGCAGTTGGTCTGAAGAAGTTGGGAAAATTACTATAATAAAATCTGAACTCAGTAACTATATTCACAATCTATCCTCTGCCCTCCTTTCTGCTTAACTGAATGAGCTCACATACAATCTCGCGAATGAACTTTCTACAATTGTACCTAAATACAAAGGATTTTCTTGTTCTGATCACAGTTTATATCATTGTATTGGTCAGCATAGGCTGGTGGCTCTAACAAACAGCCCCAAGTCTCAGTGGCTTATCAGAGTGTAAATATTATTTCTCTTTTGATCTTTGATCTATGAACCAAGTGATCATAGTTTGATTCCAGGTCAGGACACATACCTGGGTTCAATCCCCAGTGGGGGGGCATGTTGAAGGCAGCCAATCAATAATTTTATGTCATCATTGATGTTTCTGTCATTCTCTCCCTCTCCCTTACTCTCTT
Organism: Antrozous pallidus; assembly: GCA_027563665.1. NCBI lineage: Eukaryota > Metazoa > Chordata > Mammalia > Chiroptera > Vespertilionidae > Antrozous > Antrozous pallidus. Next base: position 25,904,666 of record CM050522.1, read on the forward strand.
AAATCAATAAAAAAATATATTTAAAAATGAATTAAAAACTAAAAAATAAAAAAGATTATTTCTCCTTTAGGCAACGTCCAGCACCAACAGTCTTGCTCAGATGGCTCAGTTCACTATGCCTCCCCATGAAGAGGTACGGTGGGCAGGATCCTTTTACCATGGTATCCCCTACGGCACCTCCGAGGCCTCTGATGGACTTTCTGCATTCAGAGAGCAAGAGGTGACAGAGTGAGAACTTCCTTGGACATTTGAGTTACCAGGCTTAGAACTGGCATACATGACATCTTCCCACCTTCTGTTAGCCACAACTAGTCACACTGTCCCCTGCAGATTCAAAGAAAGCTAGGAGATGTAGAATTCCTTGGTGGCCAAAACAGAAATGGAATCTTTGTTATCACACAGCATTATCTTTTCTGTTCCACCCTTGTCTACATCCTGCCTCGGGGTCCAGGAACCTGTGTATCTGACTTAAATCTGTCACTAAATTGCAAATTCATAAAGATAGGAGCTATGCTTTATATGCTACGAATTGAATTGGCTGAGTGTATTTGTTAGAATAAGCTACAGTACAGAGATTCTGTGATCATTTCATACCCTAAGGAATATAGAGATTTTGGTTTTTGACTTAAAGCAGTCCTTAGAAATTGCTCCAGTTCAGTAAGTAGCCCTCCTCATTAAGCTCAAATGCAGTGACCTAGACTGATAGCAACCTTTTCATTATCAGAACATGTTCATTTTCAACCAGCAGGAAGATGAAGCTGTGGTGGAGTGTGCATGCACATTTTATGGATCAAGCCAGGGAGAAACACACACACCATTTTCACTCACATTTCACTGGCCAGAGCTCAATGACATGGCAGCACCACCTTGCAAAGGCCATTGGCACCATTGGCAAATTTAGTTTCCAGCTGGGTAGCTCTAGTCCAACTCAGTTACAGTGTAAGAAAGTGGATAGTGGATATTGTTGGCAACTATCAGTCTTCCCCACACAGGGGAAAGGGAAATGTTCATTGCAATTCTCTATTTTTAAAGCTGGAAACTGATATCCAAAGGTGAGGAAATGTGCCCTGTTCTTAACACTGGAATTTGAACCTAGTTCTTGCTAGCTCATAAGCTTACTTTTCTTCTTCCATACTACACTGGGTCCTGCATGTAGTAGGATCTCAACAAATATGTCAGAGTGATATTATACCTGGTCACTCATTATTTTTCTTACTTCTTTAACCTTCCCCTTTCTGTGTCTTCTGCCATTTTTACATGCAGTGATGTGTGAAGAGGAAAATGTGTTGGGCCTTCAACACAGTGTTCTCAGGTACTTCCAGCATCACATTCTGTTACAGTAACAATGCAAGTCAGAGTCTAAAACCATGTATTTGCTTGTCTCTTGACACGTTCTATTTTTATTTTGTTTCAGCTGATTTTTTCTCATTATGGTTGGGTAGAATGCTGAGTGAGTATCTGCTAAAGGTCCACTGCTGTGGAGAATCTGTGTTCTTGATGGGGAGGACAGAAAACTCAGATCTTTTCTGCCCTGAGGAGTGTGAAATGAACAGTGGGGCCACAGGGAATGCTAAGCAGGGGACAGTGAGGCACCCCACGGTGTCCTTGATTTTTCTGGTTCCTGCTGTTGGTGGTTCCTTCTGCTCTCTTAGATGTTTTTGCTTCTTCTGGGTTCTATTACACCATGAAGGGGCTATGAAAAAGTGCAACACTATACCACTTAGAGGGTTGGGATTAATTAAGGACTGTAGAGAGTAGTTGGCAAGCCCAGAGTTCTAATCCCTTAAAGACTTAATATTTTATAATCATCTCACTCAATCTCTCTTCTCACCCTCTTTGCTCAGTCTCTGTTAGACACTTAGACCTTTTATTTGCAGGCGCGCGAGCACCCCCACACACACATACGCACTCACACACTCTCAGGTCAGTCTGCTTAAGAGGCTCAGCAGAAATAAAGATGGCGTTGATTCAGATATAGCTCTGTCATGGACTTGTGTGTTTTTGACCGAGGTGGTCGGCCTTTTTAAGTCTCAGTGTCCTCGTGTGTAAATAGGGATATCATCTGTACTTATTTTGTAGAGTTATTTTGATGACGAAGCTTAGTAATATGTAAATTGATTAATTATTACATTTTAACTGTATTACTTTGTCTTAAACTCAAAATGTCCAAAACTTTCTCTACTCTGCATCATGTTAGACTAGTGAAAAGCAGAGTGGTTGTGTTTTACTTTTAATATCCACTCTTAAGAGAAGAAAGAAGTACATATGTAGCTATTGGCTTTGCCTTTTTTTTTTTTTTTTTTGCTTGTTTGTTTTTAAATTTTAACTTTAGGGTTACCATATGTTTGATTCAAGCCACATTTATCTAGATTTCATCAGAATGCAACTATAACAATTATCCATCTCTTATTCCTGCACTTAGTCAATGAGACACGGCTGCATACATAACTGTCTGGTAATGCAGCGGTTTTGATAAATTCCAAAACGTTGGAATAATATCGTCAGTGTTTTGAATTTGGCTGGGAGGAAAGGGGCCTAGGCTTCCCATGGCGGGGACTTTTGTTGGAACCTAGATGCCAGTATTAATTAGGCAGTGTGTAGGAGAAAAACACGAAGACCCCCAAAATAATTTTATTTAGAAATGTTTCCTATGTAAGTCTCTAAAGCTGTTGTAAATAATAGAGATTTATTCTGTCTGAGATCAGGTTTCCCTTCACGGGTTGGTATACACCGTTGGAGAAGATTGGTAGACTTTGCAATTCATAACAACGTTCTTTCTAGAGGCCTGAAGGGTGTTGACAATGGAAAGATTTTTAGAGTGACTAATGCTCTCTATGAATACACTAGATCCTTGAGTGTTCCTCCGAAGGCCTGAAATCTTAACCGTAACCTCTTCTAGGGAAACGAATGTTAAGAGCCACACAAATACCGTAAAGTTGGATGGGAGGTACAGAATTCAACTAAAATCTATTACCTGCCTTCTCTTGGCCAATGCCTTCGCTGGGAACTTTCAGATCCCTCATGTACTTGGGTTATCCATCACCGATCACCCTTTCGAATCAGATAGTGACACCGATGGATCATTTTGCAAATGGACATCTACCACCCTTCTCCTTTGGTTGTCACTCCTATGCAAAAAAAAAAATAATAATAATAATAACTCATTATTTTTGCTGACCTCCCTGGGGAAAGACCCGTTAATCCATGTTGGCAGACCATTTCTACCAGCAAAACTACTTCATTGTAGTCAGGGCTTGTCCTGCTGGGATCCTGCAGGTCATGGGAGGTGACACTTCAAGACCAGAAGCATTTGTGAAACACACAGCAGGAATCGACAACGAAGAAGGCTATACATGCTGCTTATTTTTCCTTTCTTGCATAATTTGAAAAATCCCTGTAGCCATGTAAACGGGAGAAAAAGGGAAAGAAAGCCCTGGATTTATCCTCTCTTGGTGTTTGGTGGGGAGTTTACCACCCTACCGGTTTAGCAGAAATGCTGGAAGTCTGTCTGTCAGCTGCAAGATCCTTTCTTGTCCTGGCTTGTGTGGGAGCTAGGACGAGAGCTGATCGTCTTAACCCTGTTTAATTTATGGAGCTTCAGAAACAAAGGTTGTCAGGGCCCACATGATGAAGAAAGAGGGGAGAAAAACAAACGAGGCTGGGGACGTGTCTAAACCATCTCCAGCCCCATTGTCCCCCTGCACATCAGGTAGGAAGAAAAACAGATTAAAGCAAGTTCTTTGTTTCCAAATTCCAGGCTTGCAAAGGATGTATTATGATACTCATTTCAAAATATGGTTACATCTTGAAAGCATTTTTGTTAGAAAGGCGTATTATCTTTAACAATGAAGCGAGGGGGGAAGAAAGGTTGGTGTGTTACAGTAGACTCTTAAAATACCTTAGCAGATCTAACTTTATATATATATATATATATATATATATATATATATATATATATCTTTTTACTCTTGAATTCAAAAATCCTTGGCAGGGACAATAGGAATGGTTCAAAGTTCAATTCATAATCATAAGCAGACTTTCCCCCAGGTTCTCTCCCCTCCCTGCCCCACTGCTTTAGTTTTTGTGAGTGTGTTTGGAGGGGGTGGAGAGAAAGGAAGAGGTCAAATTTAAACAACTCTTTCCTCCCCATCCCCTTCCTCAAGATGAACTCTAATTTCATAACAGGATCGTTTTATTCAGAGTTAACTACTCTGGTTAGGGTTCAGAATGATAATCGTAGAAAATGTAACGTTCTAAAGGCTCAGACTGTGAAAGAAAGGAAGAGCGCAGCTTAGTAAAAGCATATGTTGCTAGTGGGACCTCACAACCGCATTCAAATCAGGCTCTTGCCAAATCACGTTATGTTTCTAAAGCTCCTTATTTAAATTTCCCAAGCGGGGTTCATATGGCATGTTCTGTGTTTTTGCTATAACAGTATTGAAGGAGGTCCTTAGAAATCTTTTCCCTTAAGAACCACTTTTTCTCTTCTAAATAAAAGTCCTAATTAAGCCTAGTTTACATTTATAGAACACAGGACTCCGCGCCACCGACAACAACAGGGGGAAAAAACACACAAAACCGCTCTTGGCACTCACTGTTTTGGGTTCTGATAATGGCCCGTGGGGCAATGGAGCCCCAGCTCTGTAGTCAGGGCGCCTGCCAACATTTGCTGTGATTTCTTAGCAGTTAGGTCCAATCCTGGTCAGCATTTGCAGGGCTCCAAAGTGCTAGCTAACCGAGCCCCAGGCTCAGAGAAAGCCTGCCTCCAAATCACCCCAGGCCCGTGTACTCTTTACTTCAAAAGATTAAGAATAAAAGGCACTGAGTTGGAGGTTCTATTACCCGTTTTTTTGGACTACCTTTCCATGCTTTAAAAAACCTGGATCAGGAATTCACCCGAAGTTGAATGTCACCAGCTCATGCCTAATGTTTGCTCTCACATTAGAAGACTGTTTCTCTGTAGCGTTCTGTTCTGTTTAGAAAGCCTGATTTTTTTTTTTTTTGCTTCTTTTGAAGCGCTGTTTAATCATTGTTTATGATTTCGATAGTTCTCTCCTGGCACCTCTAGGTTCCTTACAACTTAATGATCACATCTATCCCTGCAGTGAATAAAATGATCATCCTCCCGCCAACCCCTCCCCCATTCGTTGGTTGTTGGATTATAATAAGCTTTAGCTATTGTGACATGGAGATGTTTCTAAGTCATTTTCTAAACTAAAGCACAAGGAGAGAAAGGAGTGGGGAGGGAAAATAGTCTCTGTACAGCCCACATTTCCTAATGGGTGCTGCTAAACACTTCAGATCCCTAACTTTGACTGCCAACCCTGATAGGGGTCTGCCCACTCTAAATACCTATCATCCAAGATGTCATTATAAATCAGTATTTAATTAAGAAAACAGAAGGATATGTTGAGAGTAACAGAAGTATGGGTGACACAAAATATGGCTTACCGAGACGTAATTCTACATGTTGCCTTGTAAATTCTGTTCTCTGAGGTCCTGATATTTATTGCTAATATCTATCCATTTCCTTTACTCCCTCCCTTCCTTCCTCTCTATCCCTTCTCCCCTTATCCCACCCCTGACCTGGGAATTTTTTTCGCAGCTCTTATAACAAGGGACGAGGACAGCTTTGTTCTTTCTCATCCATTCTTTCTTCCTCTCTCTCTTCTTCATTGAGGACCTGCTGTCTTCTATGTGCTTTATGTGGTTCATGTTCCTGCTTGTACCCATTGGGCTTTCATAGTTAGTCCAAATTTTGCTTAAAATAGATACTTTTTTCTGACAAGCAGCATAATCTATAATAATAAAAGCCGTTGCAACTGAACAGACGACCCAACAGGCTGCGTGGGGCGACTAGGCTGGCAGGGGAGTTAGTGAGGGATAACCAAACAATTGAGCAGCAGGCTGCATGGGGCAACCAGTCCTGCAAGGGATTGGGGGGCAGTGAAGGGCCACCAGGCCAGCAGAGGGGGGCAGGTAGGGGCAATCAGGCAGGCAAGCAATTAGGAGCCGGATTGTGAGAGGGATGTCCTACTGATGGTTTAGTCCTGATCCTGGAGAGTCGGACATCCCCTGAGGGGACCCAGATTGGAGAGGGTGCAGGCTGGACTGAGGGGACCACCTCTCACCCCCATGCACAAATTTTGTGCACTGGATCTCTACTGTGATTATAAGCAGAGACTGTCTATTTCTAAACCTTGGCTCTGTGATTTTGGGCAATTCAGTTAACTTTTCTGCAAAATGGAGATAGAAATCATCATCACACCAGTGTTGTTAAGATGATTCAATGAATTAGTATATTTCAAGCACTTAGGACTGTGTGTGGCCATAGAACTCTATTTTGATATTGGCTATTACTCAACTATATCACTCTGCAAAATATCTGGCTTCTTTTTTTGTCTGTAAAGCCCAGAGTTTCTTTTTTCTCTCTAATGTAAGGGTGGGGAACTTTATCTCTGCCAAGAGCCATTTGGATATTTATAACATCATTCATGGGCCATACAAAATTATCAACTTAAAAATTAGCTTTCTGTGTTTGGGCAAACATTTCATTAACTTACGCCTAATGCCTTGGCAGCGCCAGACCAATACAGCCTGCGGGCCGGATGTTCCCCACCCCTGCTCTACTGCACATGCTCTGTATTCTCTTTGGGTTGTTGTTTTTTATTTTGGCCAAACGGGAGTGCTGTGCCACGTTATAGCAAGGAAAGGAGATGTGAGCTTGGTTTCTTTTCAGGAACTGTAAAGTCCAGATTTGAGTTCAAGGAGGGCTTCCTCTTTCTAATGAGAAAGGATATCGAGGCTTAATGTTTTTTGGTGAGTTATTAGAAAATATTTTCCTAGCAATTGTAGACATGCCTCTTTCTTCTGAGGTGGGCTATACTTGAAAAAACAATTCATGTATATGCAAATACAGTTATTTCAAAAATCCTATGCCTGAACCTTTGTCATGTAGTCATTCTTCTATCTTTGTCATTTTAAGATTCAAATATGATTTCTCTATCATTTTTAGTATCACATGAAACATAAAGAAGGTGTTCTATCTTTAAGTTACTACTGAAACAAATGGGAAAGGTGTCAGGTCGAGAACAAACCCCTGGAGAACTGTGCCCTCTTAGGGATAAAATACACTCTCAACAGTGTAATTTGCAGCTGTCATTAATATCTAAGCTAAGTAAAATGTTGATAAATTATTGGAAAAGTATCAAGCATCTCAAAATTGACATGACCATAGACAAGCTATCTAATAATCTTTGATTTTGCTGTACATGCTTAACTTGTCCAAACATAACATAAGAGAAAAGGATTCATCCAAAGAGAATAAATTAATCAGAAATTATGGATTTATTTTCTTCACAAAATAATAAATATGTTATCTAGTATCCTATGATATTTTAGATGCTTACAAATTCATTTTTTTCTGTGTTATATTTTAATAGGGAGGCATTATATGCTAAAGGCTCCATGAACAGGCTCTGGAATTGGAGTACACGCTGGCTCTTGTATTTATCAGCCTTGAATGGTAGTGCCTATTACTTAACCTCTCTAAGCCTCAGTTTCCTCAGATGTGAAATGGAATGATGATAGTACGTACCTCATAGGGTTGTTGTATAGACTGAATGAAGTGATGTATGTAGTTGTGCTCACTATGTACATTCATTGAAGAAGCAATAGCTATTATTAAATGCAAACAACATTGTCCATCATCTTTGAATACTTAATTTGTCCTTTAGTCTTGAAAATATAGAAACATTGCTGCCCAACTTTTCCTTGTGCCTGATTCTGTTATTACCTGATGTCAGAACGTAAACAGAATTGTGCTATGTTGCCTTCTAAGAGTCCAGTTGGGAATTTGTCTTTTAAATCTACCATTAACTATCTCTAGTCTTGCACGTGCACTTAGAAAACTCTGAATGCTTCCTGATTGTGACGTGTACACTCAGCCACAAACAACATTCAGCTCCCTGTCTCTTCCTCCCATTATGAAGAGTTTAAGATAATATAAGACAAAAGAACTTGGCAAGATCAGAGTTCAGGTAGAGAACATGGTGTATGAGGAAGGTGAACATATAATTACTACCCAAACAGAGACAGTAAAAAGGGTGAAACCAACACTATTCATAATGAGGGTCTGACAACAGGTGTGTCCTGGGCTGTTTGAACAAACCAGGACCAATGGTCACTCTATGACATTCCTTTCTGTTATCTATTTTTGTGTTACACCTCACCCCAAAATAATAGTGCCAAAAATCAATATCTCTTTTATCGTACTTACGGTTGTGTGGTCAATAATTTGGATTTAGAATAGCCGGTCAACTGTCACTGATGCATGATGACTGGGACCATGGATGGAATTGCTGTTGATGCGAGGATAACTTGACTGGGGCCGTATTTTAGGGGCCTTGATTCTGATTGTCAACTGGACTCCTTAGTTATTCTCCGTGTGGCACTTGCTATGGCTGGAATGGTGTCATTGTGAACAATCAAAGAAGAGAATTAAAGAAAATTATGAAGATGTAGGTATCCTGGCCAAAGGAAGACCTATCTAGTGGAGGGAATATTTAACACAAAGTCTCCTCAAGTGGATACCACATGCCATCAGTGAGTTTTAAAGTGACCTTGACATTGAATAATATTGTTATTCAGCCACATGTTTGGAAAATAAAAATGTTTACCCTCAATCCCTTTGATGCTTCACGAGAAAGGGGAGAATTTCAGTTTGTTACTGGGGTGTCCTCAGCATTAGTTTAATCCTGACTTGACCTCGGTCTTTAACAGAACAGACCTCTACCCAAAGCCTTTAATAAGGATCACTATTTATCAAGAACTGACTAATGTGAGTTTTATTTTAATACTAGAGTCCCAGCGTGCTAAATTGCATGAGACCCAGACCCGCCGCGTCAGCGGAACCCAGACTCCATCCCACCGAGCTGCGAGACCCATCAATGCACCCCCTGGTGACCCATCATTTGGTCATTCCTGCACTATGACGTTATGGCCACTGGCTTTTTATAATACAGATTTTTCTATTGCTTTTTAATTATGACAGGTTATCTGCTTTTAAAATGGTCTATGATTGTGACATAGGCTTTTTAAAAACATCTGTAGAGTGATAATGGTTACAAAACCCAATGAATAGACTAAAAACCACTGAAATGCTTTTAATAGAGTATGGGGGGAAGATCTGGATGGTATTTTGATGGGAATGGGAGCTGGAATGGTTTGAAAGAGACCGAGTTGAAGCTGCTTGGCCCCTGTACACAGAGATTCAAAACAGCCAGAGCACAGAGATCGTCACTCTGAGAGGATGTTTGCAGAACTGGACCTTGAAAATGGGAAGTTAAGGATATACCCCAGAGTGGATCTTAAACCCTAACCTTACCCTTGAGCCAACAAGATGAGTGAAAAGAGAGCTAACACTGTCGTCCCTTCCTAAAGTCCCTAAAGCCACTAATGAGCTGTGGTGGATAAGTCAATGTTTCCAGAGGATAGAAAATAAGGTTAAAACTGGGTAATAGTTGAAAACAGAAAATTAAAACTTTAACCATTGGAAGTGCCTGAGAGATTTTTGAGATTTGCCCAAGATGTGATTCAGTCATCTGTCCACAGAATTCTGCCCATCTGTCTAGAGATTTGACACAGTACCATGGACAATGACTTGTGAAAAATGAAAAGTAGGACCTTTTTATCCCAGTCAGATGAGACAATTCAGTAAACCACTGAACTATAACTTAGAAAACAAACACAAGCAAATATATATTTATCATTAAAAAATTAAGGGTCAATGTGGAAAAAATGTAAATAACACTAAGCCTGTATTACAATATGTCCATTATACCAGTGAGGCAAGGATGATAAAAATTTGGGTAATACTTGAAATGCACACCATGCGATCATTTCTGCCATGGCTACCACCTGTGTTACTTTTCCTGACAAAAGCATTCATAATTCTATTGAAAGCTAGATAAATCATCTGAGAGTGAGAGAGAGGAGTTTACCTTTAACTCACTGGGAGTTGTTACCATCAATAACGCACCTATCAGATTATTTGAGACGTGGTTGTGGCTGAGTTCTGTTGTGAACTTAGGAAATCACGTAGTGAGTTACTGTGTGCCAGGGAGGGCTCCAAACATTGACAAGGGAGATGGATTCCAGAGGAAAAAACACTCTTAGCAAAACAATTCCACGGCTTTGGTCCCTGGCTGTTCTTGTTCAGACCATGTCAGTTCTGTCCTCCTTCCCCTTCTTTATTGCCCCTTACAGCTCTAGGAATTCCTGTTTAATTTTTGAGCCTTGACTTATAGCTGCTGCTATGAAGGAATGGCCTAGCCCATTGATTGCTGTAAAAACATCTGATGAAAATGATGTTTTTGGATACACCCAGACTGGTTTTGGGGAGTCAGTAATCAACATTCATAATAAAAATTGAAAGTAGAAGTTTAATTTTTAGAACAAACTGCATGCACAGGTATGCTGTACAACTATTTAAAAAAACAAAACACCACACACACACACACACACACACACACACACACACACACAGGCCCATAAGCTTTAGGAGAAAGAGCCTAGGTTTTCCTCTATACTAGAGATTTTAAATTGATGTGCTACAAAAATGTCTAAAACATGCAGTACCTGACTGTCCAGTCAGGGGAGCTGACCTCTTTTCTCTTAGATGATCAAATAGATAAATGACAACAGACAATACAACAATAGCCATTTGGTATGAACAAATTAAAATGATAGCTATTTTTTTGTCAAATAGGCACGAATATATTTTTAGTGTAGTGCAGAATTTGTGTGCCATAAAATGGAAAGAGTTGAAAATTGCTGCTCTAGACAGAGCTGAGTTCAAGTTCTAACTCCACCATGTTTTATGAGGTTGACCCTAAGTATTATCATTTGTTACCTAGGGATAAATAATTTTACTTCTTTGGTTATTATAAAGTTACAATGAAAATAACAATAATAAATAAGAAAAGTTACAATGAGACAGTATATATGAAACACACTACTCAGGGCTGGCAGCATAGTTTATGCTCAAAGGAACATTAGTTCCTTCCCTTCCCTCTTTCCCCTATAAAATCCATTATAATCAGAAAAGAAATACATGCGTTCTCTCTCTCTCTCTCTCTCTCTCTCTCTCTCTCTCTCTCTCTCTCTCTCTCTCTCTCTCTCTCTCACACACACACACACACACACACACACACATATATATATGTATATTTATAGAGGCCCAATGCACAAAGATTCATTTAAGAATGGGCCTTTCTTCCCGTGGCTGCCAGCATTGTCTTTGCTCTGGCCGGAGCTGCCTTTCCACCTTACCATGCTGACCAGAGGCCCAGAGTGACTGGGGTGATGTGGGACGCTCCCAGCTGCTCAGCGCCTGTGTATGCAAATTAACCCACCATCTTTGTTGGGTTAATTTGCATGATCATTCCTTTCTGGCCGGTGGGCATTGTGAAGGTATGGTCAATTAGCATGTTACTCTTTTATTAGTGTAAAAACTGTATATGTAAATATACAGTTTTTATATATGACATATTACTAATAAACATATATATGATATCTATGATAATAAAAGGGTAATATTCTAGTTTGACCAGACATCTTCCAGATGTCATTCCAGACGTCCTTCCTGACCAAGCCAGAGCCCGAGAAATGCTGGCCTGGGTCCCGGGTGACCTGAGGGAAGCAGGCCTGGGTCCTGAGTGCCCACTGGCACCAGAGGAGGGAAACAGCCTGGGTCCCGTGTGCCTGCTGGCAGTCAGAGGAGGGAAGCCTGGGTCCTGGGTGCTGGAGAGAAGCTGGTGCCAGCAGCTGGGAGAAGGAAGGCCTACTCTGGCAAGAATTTTCATGCATCAAGCCTCTAGTATACCTATGATAAATGTTGGAGATATACATACATTTCCCATGCTTATTTGTTTTATAATGACTCATATGTTTTGACATATAACTGTATGTATTTATTTTTTTAATTTTTAGGTGATAGCTCAGTGGTGCATTGAATTGTCTAGTCGTGGTGGGGTAAAAACATGCTATAGTTTTATTTATTACAAATCACTGCTCCTCGTGCTGTGTCAAATATCCCAATCCTGTAGACACATTACTGACTCAAATCTTGGGCAGATTTCAAAAACTCTCTGGAGTGTGTGTGTGTGTGTGTGTGTGTGTGCCCAAATGTAAACGCTCAAAGATTCAATGTAAATTCTAAATACTTGGAGTAATCAGAAAACCGACTTCCCAAATTCCTATCAAATTAGAAGCAAAGTTAGTTGGCTCCAGAAATTCAGATGTAAAACCAAACCAAATGACCAAGTGCAGAAGAAAACAATAAAAATACAGATTTATCCCCCCAGAGGAGACTAAGCCATTATTCCCTTGACATACACCTTTTGAAGACCTCTTTGCCTTTAAATGTATATGTGCTTGGTAATCTTAGAGGATTATACCTCACTGAAATTTTGTCAAGAGGTCTTAGTCTTTTTTCTTTTTAAATCTATTCTGCAAATCTCCTCTGTTTCTTCCTCTCTCTTCCTCCCAAATCCTCAGTGACCCTGCAGCTGCCATCCCTTCCTCCCACTCGCCCATTCAGTGTGGAACTGCGTTGCCATTGGAGATCTCCCCAGCTCCCAGCAACTCTCTCGGTCCAAGAACTTAGGTGGTGGACTTAAAGTAGCAGAAAGTAGTCAATAATTAGAAAAACAGATTTGCAGCCAAACCAAGTAACTGGAGCTTGGAATTTCATATCTGAGGTATTGGTTTCGTTAATTAATTAGCACAAAAAAAATAATGTCCGTGGGGGAACAGCGTTTTATAAACTTTTGGCTGGGACTCTTACAAATGAACAATATGCACAGGAAAATGTTAATAGTCGAGGAGAAAGGCATTTTTACAAAGTTTTATAGTATGTGGTTTCAGGTCCTCAGGGCAAACATATGCATTACACATCTAACCCCACACTGAGAAAATAATCCCTAATGTTGGTTCCTCTGCTAGTCCTATTAAAAATTCCCCAAAATGTCAAGGCTGCCAATTTTAGACTAAGAATAAATGGCTCGTGGTTCCTTCTGAAACGGCATCCAAGATTCATGTTCTCAGTGTTGTACACGCGATCACTTGGGGAGGAAGGTCTCTGGTTTCTGGGGTGCCAGTAGAGCCAGTACATGCATCCAAACCGTTATTCCTGGCAGGGCACCCAAAGGCCACTTGCTGCGGGAGATATTGACAGTGGGGACTTCACACTCAAGGAGGTCAGCCCTGTGCCCCTGTGTTTGCTTTTTGTATAATGTAGTCCGAGTGTGGGTTTGGAGCCCATGATAGGGGAACTTTGAAAAGCTCTGCATTTCATAAGATGTCACCTCTCACGGAATTTAACACTGGCACATGGTAAGAGGGAAGGCCTCAGCCAGTCCACAAGCTGGCCATTTTTGCAGACGACTTTAATACAATGTTATTGGTGCTGGTCTTCCCCCACTTGACATATTGAAATTGTTAAACAGTTAAATTGTTATGTGAAGCATGATCATGCGAAGGGATGTGGGGTAGAGAGGTGAGAAAAGGCATGATAAAACTAGAATTAGTCCAAATTAAGTTCTACTTGTTGATAGGGAAAAAAACCAACATACATACATACACACACACACACAGAGTTCGTGTTTGAAGTCAGAAAACTTTAGCTTTCTGGGCCTCAACATTCACATCTGAAAAATGGAACAATTGCTGCCCAAATTACATAGAAGTTAGGATTAAGTGGGATAGTAATGACATGCTATACAAATGTAAGGTATTATTATTTTGGGGTTTGGATATGCAGATGCTTAATATAGTGGTTGGATACCATAAGCTTTTGTTGAGGTCCTTAATATTAGCCCTCACTCCAAGTCCCATGTGACCTCTGGTTCTTGGTGGGTATCAATTCTGCACATCATCCGGAATTCACACCTGCCCTATGCTGAATTACATTTTAATAATTTTACAGAAGTGAGCTGGGTTTTATTAATTACCCGAGTACCAAATACTGTGAGGCCAAGAGGACAAGCTGAGTCTAGTGCTCACTTCCTAATAATACTTTATCCCTTTATTCAAGTTTGTGGCCCGAAGGTTGATTCACCCTTTGGCAGCCTGATGCCTTCTGGAATAATTAACCCTCTATTCCTGGGGACCTTGAATGTTAAGGCATTTTCAGGCAGTCTCTGTTACTCCTCCAGGTTCCTGAGGTATTTCTGTAGATGACTTCTGTGTTATATTTCCATATCCTCCTAAGGCTACTGCCTCAGGGCAAGATCATCTATACTTGTTCCTGAAACTTCTTAGCCTTGGATTGTGACTTACAAAGAGAACAGTATGTTTTGTTTTGGCTCCCCCCCCCCCAGCCCCCCAGGCCTGTGTGCAGTGATAGCTGAGTATGTGTATATAGGACTGGCATTTCTGGGAATAAACAATTATTCACGTTAGGTTGCATGCACACTTGTCTCTTTCTGTAATGAGAGGAAAGGCAGAACAGATCTGGTTCCTAAAAGCACTCCTCCCAACCCTCAGCAAATTCCTGATAGAGCATTGTTCTATGTCACTAAAGACCTGATTCTCAACAATTAAATCTGCTGTCACATTTTATTTATAATAGAAGTTCAAGATCAGGCTAATAACTCTAGTGTCTTTATTTTTCCAGCAGTGGTGAGGCTAAGGGAATAAGATGGGTGTTCTTCACTTGCATTAGTGTTAGTCTCCCTTAACAAATATGAATTTGGAGTGTTTTTTCTAAGGCTATGACTCCAAGAGACTGTGATAAAAATAAAGGAGGCAGAGACATTCTTGGTGAGTGTCATACTAGACCTGTATAAACATAGCTGGAGATCTTTGTGTGGGGGGTGAAGGGATAGAATAAGCAGAAAGTGGGGGTACTTGAGATAAAATTGTGTGTCACATTGGAGCTTTTAACCCTGACCTATTCCACATATTATTCTGTGTGTTGTTTTTTTAAAAGATACATCACAGGCAATTGGGGAGGGGTGATAATACTATTTATTGTTGCAACGTGTGGAAAGATAAAGAGAGGCGATAGCATGTCTGATGGTGGAGTGACAGTAGGAAGAGCACTGTGCTGGAGGAGTACAGAAGAGATGTTTCATTTGTGTTGGGAGGAGCCTTATGGGGAAAAAAGGAAAATCAGACAAGGCCAAGACAAGAAAAATAAAATGTGATTTTATCACATAAAGCCCTTTATTCTTGGCCTATGACAAGTAGAATATAAGGCAAAGGAGACTGGTGCAGTTTTATGGGCACATCCAACAACAAAATGATGCAATAGAGCTTTGACATAGCTGCAATCTTTCCCTCTGTTCCAAATTGCAAATGAGCTAGTCTTGAGGGAGTACTATGGTGAGAAACAGATAAAAAGGTTTAGTCACCATCACCTGAGTAGGGTAAAGAGCACAACAGTGTATTCTTGCAGTACTTTGCCAGCTTGGCCTTGTAGTCATCTGAGAGACGTCTAAAAAAATACAGCTTTTTGGGTTTCACATTAAGAGATTCCTAATTTGGGAGATCTGATATGAAGCCCATGATCTTGATAAGCTTTTTAGGTGAATATAAGAATGGATAATTTGGGAGAACCACTTTTCTAATTAAGATAAAATGTCTTAAATTTGGAGTCAGGGCATCAGTTGTGTGTAGTCAGACCCATCCCAGTCCAATCACTTTAGGATTCTCTGGTAATAACAGAACGGGTTCTTTTCCTCATAGGGCATTCTGTAAAGCTCCATGTAATCATAAATGTGAGAAATAGTCACATAGAAATGTAACTTTTTAAAAAAAAATCCTTATGCACCTAGGATTAAAAGGGATTGTTTTCAAAATTTTGGAGTAAAGATATTTCTAACTCCTTCTCTTAAAAAACTCCCAATTAACAAGAAAAGTAAGGAAAAGAAAAATAGCCTATCTTTGAGAAAACTAGATAATGATATCTGCAATCTGGAACAGAGCGTTTTTAAAAAAATCTGAGAATAATATGGGGCTCTTGGGAATTAAAAAATATAAGAGCTTAAATGAAAAAAAAACCAAAACACTAAAATACGTGCATAATATTCAGAAATAGAACAAATAGATGGACAAAAAAAGACTAAGGAAGTAAGTGAATAAATCTAATAAAATTTATAAAAATAATAGGGCAAAAAATATGAAATAGAAAATGACCAAAGAAGGAAAGCAAACTGAAGGGCAAATGTCTTAAGATTGAAAAGGCACAGTAAATACCCATCCCAAAACATAAAACAAAAACAAGTATCTAAAAACTTCCAAACATAGAAAATAAAAAAAAGACTCACACTTAAAATTAATTGGGTATCAGAATGCTATGATTTCCCAACAGCCTTGTTGAAAGGTAGAAGACAATGTGCCTTCAAAATTGTGAAATAACTGATCTTCAATCTACAAATTTCTACTCATAAAGACCAAATATCACTTTCAGACATGCAAAGTCTCAAACATGTTCTCCCCAGTATACTTTTTCTCAGTTACTGGAGGATGTTTCCCAATAAAATAAGAGTAAATCAAGAAGGAAAGGAGAACAGAACTAAGATTCAGAACAGGTCAGAAGGAAAGAAGATTTCCAAAGGGATGTCCTAAGATAACAGAAGTTAAAAGTATAAAGAGCAATGGATATAGATCGGAGCAGATTGGATGTAAAATTCAAGTAGGATTATCTACATTAAAAATAAAATATCTTATGAATTTCATCATGTGCAAAATTGATTAAGAGACATATTTCAAGGATTTTGAAATAGATTTTTAAAGGGAATTTTAAAAACATATTTTTATGGATTTTAGGATGGGAGAGGGAGAAAGAGAGAGCAACATCAATGATGAGAGAGAATTATTGATTGGCTACCTCCTACACACCACACACTGGGGATTGAGCATGCAACCTGGGCATGTGCCCTGACCAGGAATTGAACTGTGATTTCCTGGTTCATAGGTAGACAGACACTCATCCAAGGAGAAACAAAGAGCTATGCAAGAAAAGATGTGTAAGCATAGTCTACAATTTGAGCGCTGAACAATATTCATATTGTCTTATAATGGATAAAAGAGGGAAAGGAATGAGCATAAAAGAGCTAAAATTCTCACTTATTAAAATAGGACTAGTAAAGTCTTAATTAAGTAAATATATTAGGTTCTAGAAAAATGAAGACAACTTTTTAAAGAAGTAATTTACAACATTAAAAGCGGGTTACTTCTGGGGAGAGGCAAATGAAAACAAAGATGAAGAGAGTTTTTAACAACCTGATTAACACAAATTTGACTTTTTAAATTATACCTATATACTATATTATTTTCATAAATTTACACTTAAATTAAATACCAATCAGGGATGAAAAATATTTTTAAAAGATATCAGGCAAGTCAATTTCCAACCTGATGATCCCAGGGGGTGGTAGGTAGATGTTGACTTAGAAGTCCCTCTCTTTGCTCTCCTTTACCCTTTATAAGAGCCTTCCAGGTGTGGTGGCCCAGGCTTACTCCCAGAGGAAATGTGTTTGCTAAGCCAATTTGCTCCACAGCTCAGGTCACAAAGTTGATATGCTTTGGAGTCCCCGCTACCTTAAAATGCAGACCTCTAAGATTCAGTTTAGAGAATCAGATTCAAGAGGTATGGAATGTGTGGATGAATTGATCTTAACAAGCGAGTGAGGTGAATTTGATACAGGTAACCAAGGGACCCCCTTAATGAAAACCCACCTAAAGGTATCGGTATTGATAATGGTATTACTTCTAAAAATATGTACTCATTCATTCACTCATTCATTCACCTCCCCTACCCTCTTCACATTTATGTGCTCATTTTAGTTTCAGATAATATACGAGGAGTTGTTGAGATGATGAATACTCTCAAGAAATTCACAGTTTAGTCATTTGTCATAGAAGTAACAAGGTAAGCCTTGTCTCGTGTCACTGAATCCTAACGCAGAATCCCAGAGGCCGCTGTGGCAGAAACATGGAGCAGAGAGCCTTCCGCCCAATAAACTGTCTCAGCTTCAAGTCTGTTTTAAAATTCGGCACAGTGTCTTCCGCCCTGAGGCAGCGAACTGGGAATCAGACAGACCTGGTTTGAGCCCTAAACCTTCCCCTTCCTAGCAAGTTACAAAACCTTAATGCCGTCTGCTACCTGGATACAGTTCCTCATCTCCTGGAAGCTTAAATTAGTTAAAGCTTATAAAAACGTCGTATGCGGTGCTGGGTGCTTAGTCTATCCCCTTGTATTTTTCCACTCATGCGGCCAGTGATTCTGTCTGCAGCTTGACTGGCGGTGGAAGGGGTCAGGAGCACAGGTTCATGTGCAATGACTCCCCAGTCTGAGACTTCCACTCCGGATGCATGGGTTTGTTCCACTGGCCAGTTCAATGACCTTGCTCAAGCGCACATGATTCATTTTTAAGAAGGGCGTCATTGTGTCATTCTGAGGGTTTACTGAGAGAATGTATGTAAAGTACCTTACCACCATGCACTTAAGCCATGTCGAGACTCGTTAGGAAATGTATGCCTTCACCCAGTGTGTGTGCGGTGTGTGGCATAACACAAACTCAGAGAGACAAATGGCACGTGAGTGCCTGTCTGACACTCCTGCAAGAGGGAGACTCAGGTCACGACGAAAGCAGGATTCACTGTTCAGGATTCAAGCTCAAGTGATGGTGTTAAAAAATAAATAAATAAAAAAGCGTATCGCTCCCTCTTCTTGCAGTTGAGGGGCCTCTCCCTTCCCCTCCACAGAGGCAGCCATTCATTTCGGATGTCCAGAGCTGGACTCCCATGCCTTCAACTTTTATTATTAGGCGAAATGCTGTTGAGACTGTGACTGAAAGACAGAATTTCAGTCCAAAAAGGATTACAGCCCAATCCTTTCATACTTAAGTGGGAAGTTAAATGTTCTGAGTACATTCCAGGACTGGATAAAAGCCGTTGAAATAGGAAATGACATGGAGCTATGTAGTTAGCAGCCAAAAAAAAAAAAAAAAAAAAAAAAAAAAGGAAAACCAGACTCCATTACTGTATCTGAGAGGGGAGGTGGGTGTGGGCGAGGGGAAGCGGGTTGGCCTCACGCCGTCTTCCCGGCCGATGGTCCTCAGTCTGTTCTCTGAACAAGGAAGAGAAGAGGCTGGAGGAGACAGCCTGGGCTGTGCGGGGGGTTCTGGGTCCAAGAGTTGGGAAGATATGGGAGCAAACCTCACACCTCAGGCTGGAGAGCCAGAGGAGTGTCCCGCTTCTGCACACACAGAAACACGCGCTCCTAACACAGACTCCAGTGTTGGCGGAGCCGCCCGCTGCTTGGGAAATGCTCTTGGCTCTGGGACTCTCTGAGGGGGTCAGGGTGGGCCTCAGATGAGAGGAGAAAGATCTGGCTGCTTCGGGCTGGCTCCAGCCTCAGCAAGGAGGCCGGCAAAGGAAACTTGCCAGTTCCCTCCCAGGTCAGTTGAGTCCAAAGTGATGTACTTACTGTACCACAGGATTTGCTCAGTCTTACCAAGGAATGAAAGGGAGCAAAATTCAAAGCCAAAACCATATTCAGGAGGAAAGATTGAATACATATAGCTTGTCCAAAGAGGAGATAGATCTTAAACCAGGAGGTCAGGGTTCGATTCCTGCTCAGGGCACATGCCTGGGTTAAGGACTCAATCCCCAGTGTGGAACGTGTAGCAGCCAGCAGATCAATGATTCGTTCTCGTCATTGATGTTTCTATCTCTCCCTTTCCTTTCCTGAAATCAATCTCTCTCTCTCTCTCTCTCTCTCTCTCTCTCTCTCTCTCTCTATATATATATATATATATATATATATATATATTATTTTTTTTTAATGGAGGCATGGCATGATGGGAGGAGTTTGGGTTTTAGAGTCAGATAATGCCTAGCTCAGTGTTGTACTGGGGCTGGGAAAGCCACCTAACTGACCTGAGCTTCACAGAGTTCGCTTCTCCGGGAAAAGGTGGCTAATGATGCCTCTCTTGCAAGGTACCATGAATAGAATATGCAGTACGAATCCAGTACCAATGAGCCTGGCATGTAAATATGTTTGGGTGAGAATGTGCATGAAAGTTGCTAGTATAATAGCCATTTAATGTGTTTTCTATTGGGTTTATATTTTCCTGGCATCCATACAACATTAAATGACTGGAGTGATGTTAAAGTCAGAAGGGTTCTCAGAGTGGGTGGGAGTGGGGGGCAGGGAGGTGCAAGAAGAGGGCCAGAGGAATGAAACAAGTTGGTGAGAAAGTTCAGACTTCTTGGAGCTCCACCACTCGGCTGTGGTTCTCAAAGCCAGAACTGTGCTTTACTCATTTTTGTCTCTCGCACCTGGCACAGAACTGCCCACCTTCAGTAGAGAATGGGTAAGTAAATGTTCATGGGTTTACAGAACAAATGAATGAACAATTAAACTTATTTAATCTGTATTTCTCATTTCTAATTCATACTTGGGCATCGTCACATGTGGCATGCTAGCAGAAGTGAAATTAATCATAGTTTAATGTTCGAGGCTCTGAAAAATGAAGACCCGGGTTATGTAATGCTAAGAATAATAACTCTTAAGGCTTGGATGCCAGGCTCCGAACTCCAAGTGGACATGCCCTCGGGCAATGTACTTGATCGCTCTGTGCCTCAGTTTCCTAAGCTAGATAACATGAGAATAATTGCAATACGGAGCTCATGGTTTGCTGGGAGAAATAAATGAGCTGTTCTCTTGGAAGTCTATGGAGCAGTGTGCTAAATAAATGTTAGCTGTTGTTATTTTAAACTTTGAGCAATGGCATTTTATATAATATTCACCCATAATATGACACTTAAACATTTTTCCAGATATTATTCCTAAAATTGTTAAGGCTGTTAAGCAATAGGTCAAAGTAATGAATTTACTAGTAAAAACTTACATATACATTAATAAGCAGTCTTAAAGCTGCCCCATTTCTAGGTTGAATGTACATTCATGAAGCCAGCTTACAAATGATCCCCAGGCCCTGGTTATCAGAGAAAATTCAGTTCTAAAATTAAGTCGTTTTATTTTCCTCGCCAGAGTATAATAATAGATGGAAATTCATTTTCTGCATATTTCATCCACTTTGATTGCAGTCTTCTGGAGTTTTATCTGAGTTTTTCCTGGGCTGGATCCCAGAGGCATGGCTGGGCCACAGGACCAAGACAAGTTCTCCAGTCCATTGTTTGCAGTAATAACACCAATGGTTTGATGATTAAAAATAAAATGAATGTGTTTGCCTTTTATTCAGGGGAGATAAGGTAGTTCATCCATTTCAGGATACTTATTTGAGGACCCCTGAGTCCATAACCATGACCTACAGACCAGGAACTCCATTGACCTCTGGGAGGAATCAGGTGTTATGTGAGGGCTATGTCATTAAGGCAAGCCCCAAGCAACTCGGCAGAAGGGTCTTAAAGATCCCTTGAGAGACTCCTTGCCATGCCTCTTGAGGAGAGGGCTAGTGTCAATTTCCTGAACAGTGTTGGGACAGAATTTTAAGGAAAAGGACATATTTTTGCTCTCTGTGCAAAGACGTGGCCCATAGCTCACTGCCTTCTAGGTGCAGTTAGTACATACCACAAAGTTCAGCCCCAGACCTGGCTGGCTTCACACCGAAAGCTGTTAAGATTCCTTGCCCTTCTGTTGGAATACAACGCTGTTGTAAAAAAGAACTTGCCATTTGCAACAGCATGGATGGACATGGAGAGCATTATGCTAAGCAAAATAAGTCTGTCAGAGAAAGAGATATATAACATGATCTCACTCATTTGTGGAATATAATGAACAACATAAACTGCTGAACAAAAATAGATCCAGAGACAGAAAAGCATCAAACAGACGTCAAACCTCAGAAGGAAGGCAGGGGAGGATGGGGGGAATAAGAGATCAACTAAAGGATTTGTATGCATGCATATTAGCATAACCAATGGACACAGACACTAGGGGGGTGAGGGCGTGCGCTGAGGAATGGGAGTGGCCGGGGGAGGTCAGTGGGGGGAAAAGAAGACATGTGTACTACTTTAAACAATAAAGAATTAAAAACAATAACTAAAAAAAAATAGATAGCTTGCTCTTCTGGAAAATGCATTCTGATCTGGCCACTGATGCTTGAAACTGCACAACCACAGAAACATTTATTAGTTTCTCTGTGTGAGAGAGTTTTAATACAAAACTTAAAGATAATCTCAGGACCCCCAACCAGCACCCTCCTAGCAAGAAGGTGTTGTTGGTTGAATGAAGCATGCACTGACTTTGGAATCAAACTAACTCAGTTTTGAAGCCCAGTCACACCACTCACTGATTCTTTTTCCAGTTCCTAACCTCTGAGAGATTCAGTTTCCTTAACTGTTAAATGAGAATGTAATCTTCTTGAGGTATTTTTGGTGAAGATTCAATGTTTGTATGTAGCACAAGAAGCACCTAGCAGAGTGCCTGGCTCATAGTAACCACTCAATAAATATCATAATAAACTAGAGCCTTAAGGTCAGATGAGCCGTTTCATGGTATGCACATTGCATAATCTCTTCAGCAATGTTTTTGAGAATATTATACGCTGGGGATCCATAATTTTTCTGTGGAAATACTGGAGAAATAATTCTCCTGACATGTTTTTCAGACTGGTGTGGAGCCTTGGTCTGTAACCACTGCTTTTCCTTAATGACTTCCCTGGAAAGGACTCAGTGTTTAAAGCAAAGATCCTGAGATGATGGTGTATTGTTGCATTCTGGGAAAAAGAGAAAATAGCAACTCATCCTTGGCTTCACCCTCGACTGCCCAGCTGCCCACCCCATTCCCATCCTTGCCAAAGCTTGATTTACAAACCTTGTTCCTTGTTTTCTCATTTTCCATCATTTCTGGTTATTACCACTTTGGTGTTAATATGAACATATGAACAGTTGTATGTTAGTGATTGCCAGAACATGGGTTGATAGTAATTAAATATTGTTAACTGTAGGGTTGTGTGACATCTTCTTTGCCTGGGGAAAAGACCTGGGGACAATACTGCTGCAGACACTTTCATACCTGTCTCTGTCCCCCTAGATTTTTTTAGCTTTGTCTATCCTAAGACATTTCGGGTGACCTGCCAAGCCCCTGAAGTTCTTTGAGTAAGCATTGGTTTGCATGAGGAAAAGGCTGACCATGATCTGGAATGTTTTTGTTAAAGGTATTTGCTATGGAGTTCAAGCACATCCTTATCTGTAGGGAGGCTCATGTAGCTGTATATCTGTCAGAAATAATTTTATCTCCCAAGTCAGTTCTAAATCGCTTGTCTCTGTTTTCTGAAAAATTCTCTAAGGATGTATTTATGACAGTCCACCTTCATGGGATGTTTTATACGTATGCTTTACAAAATATATTTGGGCAGTTGAACTAGTGTGGAGTGCAGAGTGTGAACTAGCTCTCATTTAAATTGTAAGTCTGCCCTAAGCAGTGACATAAGTTTGAGCACATAATGTAATATCTCTGAGCCTTGGTATTTTTTTTTTTTGTGTGTGTGTGTGTTTTATTTTGTGTTTCAAATTGGTGTACTAATGCACATTTGAACTGACTATTAAATTAGTAAATATAAATAAGGCAACTAATGAGACATTAAATATTAACTCCTTGCCTTCTTATCTTTATTTTTTTTGTGTGTGTGTTTTTGCATTTTATTTTTAATCTTTATTGTTCAGTTTATTAATTACATTGTTCCGTTTTTTTCCCCCTATAGCTCCCCTCCACAAGGTACCCATTCCACCCTCCACCCACACCCCCCCCCCACTGTGCTCTCCCATAGTTGCATGATTTTTGTTCAGTCTCTTGCTGCACTTCCCACACCCCTTTTCTCCCCAAGCATTGTCAGTCCATTCCCTCTCTATGTCTGTGATTCTGTTACATTCACCAGTTTATCCTGTTCATCAGATTATTAATTCACTTGAATTTTAGATTCATTTGTTGATGGATGTGTATTTGTTGTTCATAATTTACACTTTTATCTTTTTCTTCTTCCTCTTCTTAAAGAATATCTTTCAGCATTTCATATAATATTGGTTTGGTTGTGATGAACTCCTTTAGCTTTTTCTTATCAGCAAAGCACTTTATCTGACCTTCAATTCTGAATGATAGCTTTGCTGGATAGAGTAATCTTAGTTGTAGATTCTTGCTATTCATCACTTTGAATATTTCTTGCCACTCCTGTCTGGCCTGCATCGTTTCTGTTGAGAAATCCGCTGACAATCTGTTTTTCTCTTGCTGCTTTTAATATTCTCTCTTTGTCTTTTGCTCTTGGCATTTTAATTACGATGTGCCTTGGTGTGGTCCTCTTAGGGTTCCTATATATTGGGGTTCAGTGCGCTTCTTGGACTCCTAAGTCAATTTCTTTTACCAGGTGTGGGAAGTTTTCAGTCACTATTTCTTCAAATAGGTTTTCATTGTCTTGCTCTCTCTCTTTTTCTGTCACCCCTATAATTCGGATGTTGGTATGCTTGAGGTTGTCCCAGAGGGCCCTTACACTATCTTCAATTTTTTGGATTCTTTTGATTTCTTGCTTTTCCAGCTGAGTGGATTTTTACCTCTTTGTATTTCAAATCTTTAACTTGGTTCTTGGGGTACTCTAGAGTACTTTTAGGTCTTTGCATAATATTTTTTATTTCAGTCAGTGTATGCTTAATTTCTGGTTGGTCCTTTTTCATATCCTTGAGGGTCTCATTCATATTCTTGAGGGTCTTGTTCATTTCCTTGTAGGTCTCATTCATTTCCTTGTAGGTCTTGCTTATTTTCTTGTAGGTCTCGGCCTTTTCTAGGAGCCTCTTGAGAAGCCCTATAACTGTGGTTTTGAATTCCATGTCCAGTCATTTTTTTCCCTCCATTTCTTTCACATCTGATTTCTTTCCATGTCTCTGCATGGTGGCTGCTTCCCTGAGTTGGTCAGTTAGCTTTGTGTGGTAGATGTCCTACAAGGGACAGTGGCTCAGCCTCCCCAGTTACCTGAGGTGGATATGGGTTGCACAGTCTTGTTGAAGTTAAGCCCAGGTTAATCGTTACCATTTGGAGGGGTTGACCTCCAGGCCAATTGTCTGTGAAGTTCAGCTGTGCTCAGGTTGGATGGGTGGAGTCTCCAGGTCAAGAGACAGCGTCAGCTCTGCCCTATGTGGCCCCAGGGACTCTGTGCCTGTGGCAATGACCGCCAGCACCTCTGAGAGAGAGCCACTGCCGAGCTCCACCAGCTGCCAGATAATTCAGACTCTCCCCAAATGAGTCTGCACACCCAACGTCTCACCCAGGGTTGCAAAACAATGCAGTCTGATGGTTTCCCAAATAAGAGAGCAAGTCACGAGTGCTCTCTGCGCGGTCATGCAGCTGCGCTGTTTCCAAGTTCATGCATGCTCCGCACAAGCTCGCCTTCTCCACAAGCCGGCAGGCCCCTGCAGCACCCGAGCTTCGGCATGCCATCCCACTGTCCAGTTTTTACCCCATACGATTGTGGGCTCCCTGGACTTCTCCCAGAGCTGGGGGATTAGTGCAGTGGGACGTCTTTGTCTTCCCCATTCGAGAAAACCAGCCAGGTTTTCAGCGGGCCGCCCTATCTGCTGGCACGCACTCCAAAACTCTCTCTGCACGTATCTTCAACGCTGTCCTCAACCGCTCCTCTGAGTCACAGTGTCCTATCTTCTCTTTTATTTGTGGAATTTTCACTCAGCCAGCTTTCCGGTGATTCTGGATGGTGTTTGTTCTTTCATTAAGTTGTAGTTTTGAAATTGCTGTGTGGGGCTGCAAGATAGGTGTTTACCTATGCCGCCATCTTGGTTCTCCCCCGTTTAATTGTTTCATCCTAGTTTTGAAACACACACATCCTAGTTTGTTAACACAAGTTAACATTAAACAAATCATTAAACAAAGTATCTTACAGAAACAAGAACTCTTCTGAAAGCAAACAGAGACAAAAAGGATTACATCAATAGCAGTAACAATGAGCTTTCAAAGTGGGAGTGGGAGCCTTGCAGATGCAGCCCAGAGGTCGGTGAGCTCCGCCTGCAAAAGCCACCTCCACTAACCTGGGAAACAATCATAGGTTGTTCCCTGCAGAACACAAATGTAGGGTCCAGGGTCATCACTAACTGATGACCCTGACTCTGGGTCACCTGAGGGATAGGTACAGGCTCCTTCTGCATTCAAGTCTGGTTGATAATGGGGTAGTGCCCTGGTATTTCAGTTTCCAAAAGGCCGAAGTAATATCTGAATTCACATGCAGTTACTTAATGAAGGGTTAGGGTCATGGCAGAGGAATATCATCATGTAGGAGAAACAAAGATTATAATTCTAGCCAACTCAATTTTCTATCTCAAATGAAAGACTCCTTACACCTAAGGTCTTAGCAAGGAGGTGGTCCTTTCTGGGAGTATCCTACATCCCAAATGGGATCCCCTGTCTTGAGGTTGGTACTCACATTCCAAGTGCCCCCTTTTGAAGTCCCTCACTCTGACAACTCTAATGATTCCCTGTGGAAATTACCACTTCTTCCAACACATGTCTGGCCCCTTTCTGAATATTGTAGGCCTTAGATAGAAGGCCATTATCTCTCCCTATTCCCCAAAGACAGAGAAGAAGGATGGACTTTAGTGCCATGAGCAAGGGTAAGCATGGATGCAAGTTCAAGTTTCTTTTAAAACTTTCTAACAGCGACATGTTGGTTTTTTTTTTACTAGTTGAGCCATTAAATATTTTCTCAAATGTAACTCTTTTTTTCTGAAAAACAGACCATCTAACCATGTTGATGGAAGAACATTTCTTCTTTTACCAAAACGCAGGTCTTGTTTTTTAAAACAAGTCTTTGTTTTTTATATGGAGTGATGTTTGTTTGTCCTCACTGACCTTGAGTGGTGTGATGTTACAGTAATAAATTCATTTAATGACCATTCTCCCTGTTAATCAAGGTCTATACCAGTTTCTATGAAATTATTTGATAAGGAGTTGTGTCACTGTGGTGTTGTTTCCTCCATCCTGAATTTTCCATACATTGTTAATATTTGCATTTGATATATAACCTCTTAGATAAATTTAAGTAGTTCCAAAGGGCCAATGTAGATCAGAAAAGGATGTAGATTTGTAGGTCAAGGATGATAAGGACATAACTTATAGGTGATTTAATTCTATCACTGGACTTTAATCATGTCTGTAATATTCAAGAAAAAAATTGTTAAGTTTGGTTAATGATTCAAATGGACCTTATTATTCTCTGGAGTATAAGATATGGCAACACAGTTGATTGGGCAAATCTTTATGGTGGAATCTCATTATAGCCCCAATGCTATAGGAATAATATTAAGATGATCCTTAATTGCTGCTTAGTCCTGAGCTGCAGAACTATGATATGACAACAGGGTCTCATTATATTGATCTCTTTATGATTTATTTTTCTATTTGTCCACATTTAAGCACTAAGTATTTGGAGGAGAAGTGTAGTATGCTAGATAGGAACCTGAATTTGGGGTTGGCCAGACCATCTTTCAAATCCCAGGCTTGACATTTACTAGTTACACTGGATAATATATTCATTGAGCCTTGGCTCCCCCTCCACATCAATAATGGAGATAATAACATCAATAACTGTTTATGAATATCTAATAAAATATGTGTACAAAATACTCAGCTCAGGGAATAGCATGCTATATCTACAAAAAATGGCAACCATACCTACATTTTTAGTAATCATGTATTTTACATATATTTCATTCAATAGGGCATGTTCACTCATTCCAAGATTATATTTAATGTTTTAAATTTAGGAAAGTATAAAACTTTAAAGTTATCCTTAAGGAGCGATTCCTGAGCCAGGTGGATCCTTCTGACAATTAAATCTCAGATCATGATGCCTAGATGGGGAAGAGTAAGGAATGGGTTTCTTTGTGAGAACTAAGCTTAAATAATTATTGCCTACTTTATCTAAAAATAACCTGTACAATTTTATAGAAAATTGTTCATACTTCAGTAATGTGAGGAGACAATTCTGTTGCATCCCTTGTGTTTCTGCATGTGTTGTACACAGAAGCACTTATTGCTTTTATTCTAAACTCTCTTTGCAAAGGTGTTTGTATAGTGGACAGGCTAGGTAGATATGTTATTTTCTCCTGATTGTTTCCTTATAGTTCAGTATAATAAAGATGATGCTCCAATCAGAGCATATCTGAAGGGTAGGCATGCCTATTGCCCATTATAAAAGATGTGGATTCCTTAAGCTCAGGGTTCCTTTTCTGTAACAGCCCACTGGTCCCATAAGTGTCATTTCTGTGATACTTGGAAACAAGGAAAACTGTTACAAATGCATTGTTCTTGCTGCTTGATGTGGACTATGAATAATACAACTGTTTGACTTAGGAGTCTTGTGTCTTGTGCCAGAATTTATGAAACTGTGACAGGCTAATTTGTTAGCTTTCAAGTATAGCAAAATCTAAGACCCTTTACAGTGTTCGACAAATAACAATGAAGTAACTCCTTATTTTTTTTGAGGTGAACACCTATGCATCCTTTATACATAGTGCTTTTAATAGATTATTTCATAATCTATTTTTTCAATATAAAAATGTAGTTTTACATTAGGCCCAAAAATGGACTAATGCTTGAGATGCATTAAAGTAACAGGAGGCTTAATGGTCAGGACTCTTCCATTGCCTAAGTCAGGTCTCTGTAGCTGTTATTGTCCAAGGAAAATTAGTCGAGTCTGCACTCACCTTTATAGGCCACTGGACTTAAGCTATTTCAGATGTAACCTGAATGACCTGAAAGAATTTATGGAACTTCCAAATGTATAATTTTTATTATCAAGGCATAGATAATATATTGGGAGAATGTGGCAAACACGGTACATCCCAAGCAACTTTTTTTTTTTTTTTGCTAATGAGAAAGGAGAAGGCTCTGTGGCTTGATTTCAAGATCAACAAAGGTGCTGCAAATATGGGAGCTGGAAATAATGTTTCAGAGGAAAAAATATGGAGAAATATGAATGGCAGCTGGGAAAAGTTATAAAATTATGAGATTTAATAATAAAATGATCTTTGGTAATGTATACTGCCAGAAAATTAGCATCCATCCTGCACTCTGTATAGCTTTGGGCAGTTTTCTGCCATGTTGTGTAGAACAATTAGGCCTGTATTTCTCTGAGCCCACAAATATATGCTCATCACACATAAAAGTCAGACTTATAAATATTGCCTGTCAACAATATTTCCATTTCATTGTTCATTGTTGTTTGTTTCAGATAGAATAGAGAGCTTAGCGCATCTAAGATTTTCCAACATAACTATTGAGGTAGTTTATATGAAAGGCCATATAAATTTATGATGAAAATGGAGATTAGAAAGGAGGTGAAACATGAGGTAGGAGTTTCATATGGGAGTTATTTGCCCACAAAATGAAGAAATATATGATTGGGGTCAAACTCATTTTTAATGGACTTTGTAATATGGCTGTATTTTACAATGTTATCAGTTTGACTCAGTCTAAAGGGTTTTGTGGAGGTAAAATTAATCTCTACATCAATTTGGAAATTAATTTTACTCCATGTCCTTCAAGGATCCTCACCTCCACAGCAAAGGTTGTCTGAGTTGGAGGCAAATGAAGGATTTTAATTAGGACTCTTGGGAGGCTAAATAGCAGTTGTCTGAAACTGTTACCCAACTTCATGCACACATTAAAATGAGCATCTCTCTGTCTGCATGATGGAGAAGAAGCAGCAAGTTCATTTTGGTCAAGCAGGCCTAGACCTGAGAGACTTCATATTTGATAACAGAACGTTATCTATTATTTCAGTTAAGAGCAATTTGGTTGAAGCTTCAGGGGATGTGGGGGAGGAGTTATTTATTTCATTTCTGGGTATACAAATAAAACTCACAATACTAATTTGAAAAGATATTTGCACCCCTATGTTCGTTGCAGTGTTATTTATAATAGCCAAGATATGGAAGCAACCCAAATGCCCATCAGTAAATGAGTGGATAGAAAAAGGTGTAGTACATAAACCCAATGGAATAATTCTTGGCCATAAAAAAGGAATGAACTCTTGTCTTTTGCAACTACATGGATAGACCTAGAGGGTGTTATACTACGTGAAGTAAGTCAGATAGAGGAAGTCAAATACCATATGATTTCACTTATATGTGCAAAAAGCACACACCCCCCCCCCCCAAAAAAAAAATAAATGAACAAACAGAGCAGAAACAGACTCTTAGAAACAGAGAACAAACTGATGGTTGCCAGATGGGAGTGGAGTTGGGAACTGGGTAAAAAAGGTGATGGATTAAGAAGTACAAATTGGTAGTTACAAAATAGTCACAGGGATATAAAGTATAGCATAGGGAATATAGTCAATAATATTATAATAACTAGATATGGTGCCAGGTGGGTATTTGAAATTCTGGGGGAATCACTTTCTAAATTGTCTAACCACTACACTGTACACCTGAAACTAATATAAAATAATATTGAATGTCAACTGTAATTGAAAAATAAAATTAAAAAAATATGAAAATAATAAAAAAAGGATTTTATTGAAGGCCACGGAGCTGTGATATTAAAGAAAAAATCACAAGACCAAGATTAGTCCTTGAAGAGGAGAGCAGCAAGGAAGCTGAAACTGGGTAGCAGAACATATAGACAGTTTCTTTAAGATCATGATTTCAGGGTGTCAGTGTGAAAGAAACCTAGCCATTTTGAATTCTTGTAACATATTGCTCAAGATTCAGATTTCAGGGAGAGAGAGAGAACCCAATTGGTTTAGTTTGGGTCAAACACATACTTGTTGGCTAGGAGTAGAGAACAATTTGAGAATCCCCGAAGGTCACATCCAATGGCAGGTCCATTCTTCCACAGGACTAGCAGGGAGATGCTGCCACAGGTATGGGGAAGGGAGACTGGGCAGCCAGCAACAACAGACATTCTTTACATCTAGGAAAGCATCCACCCTATGGTGCCATGCATTATGGAGCATCTCATAGTTTTGCCTGTTTCTTTTCTGGAGGTCAGGGGAAATTGTCAGTGTCTGGAGGTACAAGGACTACGGACTGTTACTACAGAATGAGCTGATGATCTGGTCCAAACCACTGAATCTCCCATTTCTTCTGTTTCTCAGATTTGTGTATGCTTGAGGAGTGAAAAAGCAAATGGACTTAAGTCTTTTTAGTTGTCTGCCATTTTGCAAGCAGGTTATATATTCATGTGATGGACAGATTCATGCTATGCTAATAACTGTGGCATTCAGGAAGTTCGTTGTAAAATTCTAATGCAGGGTGTTTTTGAAAAGGTGGCTTATGGATTTCTTTAAGTGGCACATGGGCACATGGATATTTTTGATCAGTCCAGAGCTCAGGCAAGTCCAAAGCAGTGGTGTTTGATTGGTAAAACTCATTCTCCTTGGCCTGTGTTCACCTTTTAGGTGCAGTGGAGACCCTGGTTTGATTACTTGCCTCCTGAGACAGGGGGAGTCAGGAGGGTGGTGAGATGCATTAAAATAATAACTAGAGCAGCTTGATGGCTGCAGTTCTAGAAAAGCAGGGTTTGGGAAAATATCTGGGATGGCAAATAAAAATGGTTCTATTCTTAGTTTTCAACCAAGGAGAAGTCTGTTTAGATGTAATTTATACTTCTCTCAAGTTGAAAGGTCAGTGCTTGATATTCAGATAAAATATTAGTGGTCAGAAGAAAATATGTCAATCATGGAGAACCTGTGACATGGCAGGCATTTCTCCAGAGCTGCATGGTTCAATGTGGTAACCGCTAGTCGCATATGTCTGCTGAGAGCACCTAAAAAGGGGAGGAGCATGATTAAGGAATTTGCTTTGTAATTTTATTTCATTTTAATTATTTTAAATTTAGAACATAAATACTTGATTCTGTTTTTGAAACACGGGGAACCAACGTGGGTATGTGAACCCATTTTTTTTCTTCAAATACAAATCTTAAGACATTGAAATATAGATCAAGCATTTTCAGAGAACTTAGTGTCTGAATTGAGACACGTTGTAAGTGCAAAATACACACTGGCTGTTGAAGATTTAATGGGGACAGTGAAGATAAACTTTCCCATTGTCATATGTTTTTCTACTGCTTGGGTATCAGAACAATAATTTGAATATGTTGGGTTACATAAAGTGTTATTGTAATGAACACTTTCCTTTAAAAAAAAAGTGAGGCTACTAGAAAGTTTAAAATTACATGGGTAGCTTGCGTTATATTTCTGTTAGACAGTGAGTCTCCAGGGGCTTTTGCAAGCGCTCTCTCACTAAACCATTGAAGTAACTCAGTGAGGTGGCCGTTACTCTGGTCATTCTCACAGGACAGATGAGTGCAGCTTAGACGGTACTGGAATCTCTCAGGGGCTGCAGAGCTTGTGAGGCAGAGCCGGGCCTCCGGCCCAGGTTTGGATGGCTCCCTCTCTCCTGTTTCCACTCCGTCAGTCTGTTCCCTGTTATTTCTTTTGGCGAAGCCGGGGAGAGAGAGCTTGCATGCAGGCCTTCTCTCTTGACTCTTCATAGAAAAGAATGCTTTGAGAGCCCTATTTAGACACAAGTGGCAGACTGAAACAAAAATGCTACCTTTTCTTCAAACAGAGGCAGAAAGAATATTTGCGTTCTTGCAGAGTGGGTGAGCAAAGCCCATTCGCATGAACCAAGGGAGTTTTGCAAAGTAAGCAGAAAACATGCATACAGTCTCAGAGTGAAATTTGCGTAGCCAAAAGGCCCAGATTATTTAGTTTAATATTTTGGTTTGGTTTTCTTTTCTCTCCCCCTCCCCACACACTTTTTTTAGGAGGACATCCTATGGAAATTTAACATCTTCCCTGATACTTTCTTTTTAATGCAAGTAAGATTTATTTCACAAACACAGGGTTGATTCAACGTTAGGAATTCTGAAAATTACTTTCCTTATATTAGTAGCATTCAATACATGATCGCCCCAAAGAATGAGGAAAGGCATTCCAGATTGCTAGTTTTTGAGATGGCTAATTAATAATCCGCTTTGTCCCCTTCCTACTTGGTCGCTTTATCCACATAGTAGGAGCTAGCAGCGGACAAAGCCTTCCTCAAGTCACTTGTGTAATCAATGCCACAATGCTGTACAGAGTGTGAGTGGGAGAGGGTGCTGATCCCAAACTGGAGGAGGGGAGCCCCGGCTCACACCCAGTGAGGGAAATGTTTTCATGGAGAGCGAGGCAACCATGTAGGAAATCTTTGCCTCCACCCTTCCAGGAGCCTGCAAAAGCTGCCTCATCTGCCCTGCACCTGTGTGAGCACTCGCCTGGATCATGGCAGGAGCAGGCAGACTCCAAACTTCGACGGTCCTTCACTTTGAGGACATGTCATAGCGCCAGTGACAAAAACGGGTGACCCCAGGACAGCCTGTCGTCCTGCTCCCAGGAGGTTCCCTTGATAGGCCCTGGGTGCCACCCTTCCAGGTTATATTCCCCCCGTCTTCACCCAGTGGGCAGTGGAGGGGGCGCTCTGGCCCAGACCCCGAGATTGGCATTCTCTGCCGGGTCCCCGCCTCCTTCTGCAGGCGGCTGGCCCACCCCGCCAGGCCAGGCAGAGCCAGGCTGCTGAAGCGCCTTGCTATTTTTACTTCTGGAGCTCCGGTTACAGATTGTAGAGCGATGAGGTAAGTTACAGGTACGCACACTCCTGTTTCTAATTTAGCTTGGCGCTGGTTTCAAACATTAAGCAGTCTCTCGCCTGGCTCTCCCTGTTTCCACTTTCCTCCCATCGTTGCCATCTCAGTCCATCCTGCTTCTCAGCTCTCAGCTTGGCTTTTCTTTCCTGCTCCATCACGCAGCTCACCGGCTTCTTGGAAGAGCGAGTCAGGGAGGCGTTGGTTTTCAGGTAGGACAAGGCCCTGTGCTTTCCCCCAGGAGCTTGCCTGTAGCAATGTGAGGGGAGCACACAGCCTCACAAGAGGGGAAAGTTGTGAGGTATTTTAGACGTTTTAAATTGCCTTCACACACATAGTCAAAGGTAAGCATTGCAAGAGCCAGGAACATTTAGGATTCTGGTAAGTATGTACATTCTTCAAATGAGAAAATTAGGACTTAGAGAGCTTAATGAGTTGACTGAGAGTTCACAGTCGAAATGAAGTACAGAAGTGGTGGATGGATAAGAAAGAAACTCCTGGTTGGATGTAGTGCCCTAAAAACAGCAGCAGCCTGGAGAAGTGGAATACTGCTCCTCCTTTTTCCTTCCTCCCTCCCTCCCTCCCTCCCTCCCTCCTCCTTCCCTCCCCCTCCCTCCTTCTCTCCCTCCCCTCCCTCCCTCCTTCTCGCCTTCCCTCTCTCCTTTCCTCCCTTCCTTTCTCCCTTACTTCCAACCTGCTTTCATGTTTTCTTTTAACCTCCTCTCCCCTCCCCTCCCCTCCCCTCCCCTCCCCTCCCCTTCCCTTCCCTTCCCTTCCCCCCACTCCAATCTCTTGGTGTTTAGGTAGAATGATTCAGCCAGAAGCCACTTGTGTGGTAAACACACTGTATGTCATAAATTTGAAGTTTTAGTGTAAATTTAATTAGAATATAGAAGTTAGGGATAAAGGAATACCAAAATTAAAATCAATAGGGGTCACAAAGAATCAGAACCCAAGTGCCCATATATTTTTGTTTCTTTGAAACATGCCCACATACTCAATTAGCACTTAAACAACATTTCCATGTTACCTATGTAAGACCTTGAAAGTACTTAGATGGCACTATATTTACTTTAAGGAGTTTATAATAGAAGAAAAGATAAGGAAATATGTGAAAATAAAACAAAGCTATTTCCAATCAGATTTTTGCTATATATTAAAAAACCCAGAAGGGTTCATAGAAAGGAGAAACTGCTCTAATTTGAATATCTGACTTTTAATTGTGGCCATCTTATTTTTTAAACAGTGCCATTACCTGTCTCTTTAGACATAATTGTCAGTATGCCCACTTGATACACATACATGCATATGCTCATACACATACATACATACCCAGTGTGGTATTTGTTCTCTAAGCCTGTCATAGTAATTCTATATACTAAAGGCCCAGTGCATGAAATTTGTACATGGGTAGGGTCCCTAGTGGCTATCAGCTGGGGCCTTCCTTTGTTCTGCACCACCCCCTGGTGATCAGTGCATGTCATAGCAAGTGATCAAACTCCCAGTTGGTTGAACTCCCGAGGGACTTATTAGGCGATATATATATATATATATATATATATATATATATATATATATATTTGTTTTTAGCAATTTTAGTGAGAAAAGAAGGGGAAAGAGAGAGAAAAAAAATCCATGTGAGAAAGACACATCTATCGATTGCCTCCCACATCCACCCAGCCTGGGGATGGAACCCACAATCTGGGCATGTGCCCTGACTGGGAATGGAATCTTCATCCTTTGGGTGTACAGAAAGATGCTCAACCAACTGAGCCACACAGGGTAGGGCATGGCTGTGTTCTTGATTGTAAGATTGTGTGTTTCTTGAAGGCACATGAACAAAAAGCACATGAACAACACATCTTATTTAATTTAATTGTTTTCATTTATTTTTTATTTTTTGGTATTCCCATAATATACAGCATAGACAGCACATGGCATAGCAGAACAATCATGGAATTTGTACATGACTTGAGGCTTTTTTTACTTTCTTCAAGCCTCCATTTCCTCATCTGTAAAATGGGAATAATGTAAATTTATGTTATAGAGTTAATGAGAGCATTAAATGAGGTGATTCCTATGAAGCAGTATTGTGTCCCACAGACAGTCAATGTTCAATAAAGACTGGCATATGTAGACTGGTACATATACCCCCCCCCCATATCAATTTGTTTGCTTGCATGGGTAGTAACTCTCAAACAGCCTCATTCCTCCTCACATTATTGCTGATACTCAAGCACTGAGTAAATTGTTTTCAGATAAATGAAAGAAACATAATAATGATAAAAGAGTTATAATGACATTGTCATTGATGATTTTCCTTTCTGATACAGGTCAAGGTTGCACTTGGGAGAAAGGAGTGTATCCTGTGAGAGTGGTGAAATTGATCAACTACTTCACAGAGAGAGGTGAAATGGAAAAATCAGGATGAAAAAGGTATTGAATATCACATGGTTAAGCCAACTTTCTCTTTCTCTCGGAATTATGTGGTTGGAAGGAACTTTAATATATAAATAACTTTAATTTGTAGTTCACTTCTGCTGCATTTTAGTATGGCATCGTTTTTGATGAATACCTCATCCAGCATGATTCATTTATTTCTTGTAAAGAGAAGGAATGGGTGGGGCTCATGATTATTCACTCACTCATTCATTGTTATTTCCCTTATAATACAAACACAGAATAGTTTCAGGATTAGAGGATTTTGGGGTTGATATTGTCTGATTTAATGCACTTTCCATATGTGTGTTTTCTTAGCTTTTTTGAGGTCTAATTTATATAAAATAAATTGCTCACTTTAAACGTGCAGTTAGATGATATTGGCAGGTGTGTAACTAATATCACAATTAAATACCTTCTGTTTACCTCAAAATGTTTTTTTCTTGCCCTTTTATGGTCAGTTACCTTCCTCAACCCCTGATTACAGGTAACGATTGATTTTCCTTCTGTCACCTTCGTGTCTGGCTTTTTTCACCCCACGTAATGCTTTCGTAGTTGAGCCATGTTGTGTATGTCCCTGCAGTTTGTTCCTTTTTATAGACGAGTATAGCCCATAGTATGGATATGCCACAATTGTTTTTCTATGTTGAATGACATTTATGTTCTTTCTAGTTTTCGGTTATTATTATTGCTGCTATGTACATTCATGTTCATGCATTATTTTGACATATGTGTTCATTTTTTGGATAAATATCTATAATGGGGCATTGGGTCATAAGTTGAGTATAGATTTAACTTTATGAGATATTGTCAAACTGTTTTCCAAAGGACTGTATACTGTGCATCTGGAATCAGTGAGGTGTGAGAGTAGCAGTTCCTCTATATCCTCACCAGCACTTGGAATTGTCTGCTTTCTAGTTTTTGTATTTCTAGTGGATATGTCGTGGTATTTCACTGTGGTTTCAATTTGTACTTCTCTAATGCCTAGGGATGTTAAAGTATCTTTTCATGTGTTTCATGGCTATCTGTTTATCTTCTTTTGTGAAATGTCTGTTCAAAACTTTTGCCAATATAAACACATTCTTAGGGTTGTCTTATTAGTGAATTGTAAGTAGAATTCGCTGTATATTCTAGATACAAACTTTCTGTCATATACATATGTTGCCAATATTTCTCCCAGTTTTTGACTTACATTTTGATTTCTTTATCTTGTTGTTTGAAGAACACATGTTTTTAATTTGAATGTAGTTCATTTAACCAATTTTTCTTTTATAGTTATAATGCTCTCTTTGACCTATTTAAGAAATATTTATCTTACGCAAACTAGAGATTTTTTCTTTAGAAACTTTATGATTTTAGTTCTTTTGTGTAGGTCTGTGATCCATTTCAAGTTATCTTTTCTATTATGTTGCAAAAACAAAAAACACCCACAAACAAACAAAACAACACAAACAGGAAAATGTAGGGGAGAGCTTCAGTTTAAGATTTATTTTTCCTCATTGGGAAAAAAAGACGTTTGGGAAAAAATCCCTTCTTCATTGAATTACTTTGGAGCCTTTGTTAAAATTAACTAATGGTATCGGTCTAAGTCTCATTTGATTCTTTCTTATTGATTTATAGAGCTATTCTTAAGCCAAAGCAATATTGTCTTCATTAGTATAGCTTTATAGCAAGTCTTAGAATCAGATAGAATCAAGATTTCAATTTCATTCTTTTTTAAAAAATATTTTGCTCATTCTAAGTCTTTTGCCTTTTCACATATAATTTACAACCAGCTTCTCCATTTTATTCAAGAAACTGTTGGAGGGCTTAGTCCATTAAAATATATTGTAATTATTGATATCGTTGGATTTTTGTGCACTTCTTTCTTACTAATTTTCTATCAGTTATCTCTCAGTTACCTTTCTATTTTGTTCTTCTATTACTTCTTTCCATTTTTTGTGGGCTTTTTAAGGGATGAAATTATTGAAATATTAAAACTTATTATTTAATTAGCTTTTTGAATGTGTGAATATCAATATCCTGGTTGTGACTTTGTACAGTAGATTTCAAAAGATTACAATTTTGGGAAAGCATTACCTCTAAATAGAAATTTTCTTTTAAAATTATACCATTGATATTTTAATATAATTCAGACTTAAACAGAATTGTGTCTTTAAAAATATAGAAAGCTCTAAAAAAAATCATTTGTTATCTTACTAGGGAATTGCATGTATGGAAATTTTGTTACTCTTTATGTGTTGCCTTAGATTTTTCTGAATAACAACTACAAAATGTCAGTGGCATACAGCAATAGGTATTTACTTCTTGATCACATATCTGTCCATTGTCTGGGTTGGCTCTGCCTCAGAATGTAGATCTGTTAGTCTGTGGAAATGTTCCAAGCTTCAGGTTGGGTCCAAGGTTTCTCTACATGTTTCTTATCCTCCACGAACCAGTGGTTATTGGAGACATGTTCTTTTTATCCAGAAAAGTAAGAGTACATGAGAGTAAACACAAACATGCAAGTACAGTTCAAGATTTGCTTGAGTCATGCTCACTAACATCCTTTGATGAAAGCGATTCTACATAGCCAAATCTAACTTCCAGAGGTGGGGAAATATATAGGTCCAAGAAAGGGTAAGGGTGAATAGTTCTAACAAGGGGATGTGTGTGAAGAATTAGATCATTAATCCAATCTACCAAAGTGAATTATAAGATTATGGTATAGTGTTAAATGTTTTCAGATTGTAAACAATATCCAAATATCATTTTTGCTTATACTCCAAAGAGAGAGAAGTGGGTGGTGATATAGAGAAAAAATGGTGGCTGTGAGTTGATAATGATTGAAAATACTTTTGTATACAGTTGAAATTCCCATAATAAAATGTTGGAAAAAATGGTCCCAAGGAAGTCCTGTGTTAAATTTGCCCTTATATAGAAACTAAGATTCTCAACTTGTTTGGTGGAGACAAGTAGTCATTTGCACAATGGGGCTAGAACCCAAGTTAATCCCTTTCACTTAATCTGGCTTTCTGTCATTCACTTGGTATTTTAAAAAATATTTATTTAACATGAGGCTCCATCAAATGTGTTTTGGATAAAAACATAAAGGTTTCTCGTCTCTCATATCCCCTGGACTAATGGGTCCATGTACTTTTAAACTGTTAGAATGTCACAGTGGAGCTGCTAAAATGCTAAACGGGGTATACACAAACTCATAGGGATATAGGAAAAGGTATCCCTACATCTGATTAAGGAAATCAGAGAAGGCTTTTCACAAATGAGGTAAGGTTTGGACCAAGACTTTCAGGACTAGTTGAATAAGCCAAATAAGTTGCAGGTATCATGGGCAATGAGTGCAGCATGTGGAAAGGTGTTGAGGTGTGAGAGAACACAGCATTATGGCACTATGGGGGAATTATATGTGACTCAAGGTAGTTAAATGCTAGTTATAATTATGTATATATATATATTGAAGTATTCTGGTGAGAGAAGACAGGGCAGATGAGGCTGGACTTGCTATGTAAAGAAGTTGAGATTTAATTCTGTGGATCAGTGTTACCTGCCTTCTTATAAGAATCAACTAGAGCTCTCATTAAAATAGAGATACTTGAGTCCTAGTTCTGATCTGATGACTGAAAATTAATTAGAGTTTGGGAAGCATGATTATGAGAGCTACCAAAAAATTCTAAGCAAAGGAGTGATGTGATCATATTTGCCAGTTAGAAAGACCACACTGGCAGTAGTGTGCAGGTTTGATGGGTAAAACATAGGTGCACAGAACTAGAATCAGATAGATGAATCAGTTGGCCACTGCAAGAGACCATAAGAGACATAATGAGCTCCTAAATCATGACACCAGCAATGGTGATTGAGTGGAAGGAATGTTAAGGAGCTGGGACTGGTAAGCTTCAATGAATAATTGCCTTGGAGAATAAGAGAGGAGGATCCCCTTTAAATGCCTGACTTGATAGGTAGTGCCATTGTTCACTCTTAAGCAGAGAGTTAAAGATAAATAATGAACTCACTTTGAGTCTTGTGGAACCTGAGGTATTTGTGGGACACAGAGAGGTGTCTATAGGTCAGATCTTAAGCTTAAGATAAAAATCCTAGCCAGAGATAGAGATTTAGAAAGTGTCATATGGGAGTGTTACTTAAAACAGTAGGTGTGCATTAAGTAGGTCATGTAGTTTTAGAATAAAAGAAGTCAGAGCCCATTTAATGGAGATAGAAGGGTGCCTGAATAGAAGGAGAAGAAGGTGTGGGTGGGTATTATAGAAATCAGGCAGAAGAAGGTGGGCAAGTAATCACAAATGGGGATGGAAATGTTGCTTACCAGATTTGGCAAACTATATATTATTGGCTTCAGCCAGGGCAGTATCTGTGGAATATTCAAAGCAGAAACTACCAATTTGGGTGTTGGGAGGTGGGAGGAAAGGAAGCAGGTAACAAATACAGATAACTCTTTCTAGAAGCTTTGAGGCTACAATACTTTTACTCTTATTTGAGTAGGAAACAGGACATTTTTGGGGGGAGCCGGGGGAGGGAGGGAGAGGTGCAGAATTAAGTACCTTGCTGCTTTTTCTCTGGCAAGACCTATGGATCATGACAGGTGTGAAGGTTTACTGGTTCACATGTTTAAAATAATTGATAGGAATACTTTTTAGTCCTTTTGTTGAAAATTAATTAGCCTCTCCATCATTGTTAATTTATGGCATAGATTTAATGATTTGGAGGGGACTTGCATGAAAGAGTCCAGATGTGACTGGTATGTATGAAAGAATGCATATTAACTTTATTCATTGACCGTCTAAGTACCTATGGTGGTGACTTCCTATGTTTACCTGCATCAAGAGGGATACTTCCATGTATGGTTGTACAAATTTTAAAACTAATGATACACAGGAAATTCATCAGATCTCCTCCAACTTTTCAAAATCAAAACTTTGAGAGAATATAGCTTGACTAATAAATGTGAATTTTGAGACAAGCTGTCAGGAAAACCATATGTTAATGTTTAATTTTTTTCTCCATGATCAGATTATTTTTCTCAAGAGCTCTTAAGGGTCTGAAATAAGGTTTTAGAATGCATGTCTGTTTATTTAAAAAATCAATTTTTTTGTTATCTGTTTATCATAACTTAAACACTTCTTTTTGAACTACATGTTTGATTACATATTGCATTCTACTTCAACCAAATTTAAGGCATAATTACATTTTTCTCAACCACATGTAACTTAGCTGACTTTAAGCAAGGTTTTTAAAAAACTAAGTTGTTATTAAATTCTGTTCTAACACTTGTTGACACCACCACCTCCCCTTTTCTCTCTCATATTCATCTGTGAATTTGAGAACATTCTTAAGCTGACAAGAATCATGGGCAATAAATGAAATGCAGATGAGTTTTAGTAGTGCTATTGTCAATACTTTTGTTGTCTGAGTAAAGAAAACCTTTTAAATAAGGAACTACAGGACTCTACCCTAAAAATAATTTGACCTTTGATGAGAAGATAAGGGGTTACTACTGTTGTAGAGGCTACTATTACACCTGTGATGGGTTGGTGAGGCAAGAAAAGGGAAAAGACAACCAAAGAATGGGTCCTGAATGGAGA
This sequence comes from Antrozous pallidus, assembly GCA_027563665.1. Taxonomy (NCBI): domain Eukaryota; kingdom Metazoa; phylum Chordata; class Mammalia; order Chiroptera; family Vespertilionidae; genus Antrozous; species Antrozous pallidus. Next base: position 25,946,363 of record CM050522.1, read on the forward strand.
GTTAAGAAAATTGGTAAAGGTTTTCTGCAGCTTTAAGGGGAATGAGGTCAACTGGAAGTATCTAGAAATAGATGACCAAATAGAAGTAACACTTTCTCAACACTTTCTCAAGTATATAGTTTAGTTTACATGAAAGTTAAAAACAACAACAAAAATGTTTTTGAGGGGGCAAAATTTTTTGTGTGTGTGAAACTAGACTAGTAAGTAGGCACAAAATCTATGGCTACCCAAAGTCATTCCAGATCTTGGTAAACAAGAATCTTATCTTTGAAAGAATTTTTAGGGATAGAGAGTAGGCCTTAGGCTGAGCAATTGAAAGGGTTGGAATCAACACCTGCCCATGTAATGAGAGGATCTTTGAAGAGCTCACTCGGGATAAGGGTAGGTTTAAAAATTCCTCCTGGCCAAGAGAGGCAACAAAATTATTCTGTACCTTGAACAGACTCTCAGATGATTTTTCTTAAAAATAAAAACAAAATGTGAAATATACTATTTATTCACCAAGTGTATAAAATGACCTAGCTGATTTGGCTGAGTGGATACAGTGTCAGCCTGTGGATTGAAGGGTCCTAGTTTGATTCCCATCAAGGATACATCCCTGGGTTGTGGGCTCAATTCCCAGTGTGGGGCATACAGGAGGCAGCCAATCAATGATTGTCTTTCATCACTGATGTTTCTATCTCTTCCTCTCTGAAATCAATATATATATATATATATATATATATATATATATATATATATATGTGTGTGTGTGTGTGTGTGTGTGTGTGTGTGTGTGTGTATACTTAAAATATATAAATGAATATATACTACTTAAAATATTAAATTGGAAATTTGCAAAACCACTATCAGGTTTTGAAATAAATTATTCTTGGTGTTTGAGAAGATGTCTGGCTGCCCCACCTGAATTCCTTCGGCACCTCCCAAGAATCACCATTCTAGAGACTTTCGTGCTGAATTGTCTTTTTAATTTCTTCATAGCTTTAACTCTCATGAAGATATCCTAAACTAGACACTATTTATTTTTAGAATCCTATGAAATGCTGAATCCTGGATTAGAGCCTTATCTAGAAAAAAATGAAGTTTATAAAGAACATTTTTGTGACAACAAGCACATTTGGAATTTGGAATGGGAATTAGATAATAGTATTGTGTCAACAATGTTGAGTTTTCTGATTTTGTGAAATGCACTGTGATTAAGTAATAGAAAGTCTTGATTTTAGGCAATACACACTGAAGTATTTATAGATAAAAAAATTAAAGTACAAAGCACAAGCTTCATTGCCTTGTTAAGATGAAGGTGCCCAAGAAAAGATGAACAGAGTAATTCACTGACATCTCCTCTCAGAAATCATAAGTCTCTATTTTGGGAAGGCGAGGAAATAATAAAGGTATACTTGCTAGGATCGGGGAGTGATAGTTGCCTAAGAGGAGTAAGTTGGGGAAGAGGTTGCAAATATTAAAGGTTCTTGCATAAGGCTATTCACTTTTGAACTACTGCACATTTCTTTCTGGTAAGAATGGAGGTTGGTAGATGGCACTGAAATTTAACCCGTGCCCTTTTCTCCAAGAAGGGAATCCTGAAAGGGATGCCTCTCTATAATATGTTTGCCTCTTCTATTCTCCCACCTGGAAGGGACTAATTTTATTATTATTATTATTATTATTATTATTATTATTATTACCATTTAGCTGCCTGAAGGAGGAGCCTCTTAGAGAATTTTCATGAAGTCTAACTTCTTGCTGATCTAGTTCTGCTAGCATCTCATTTGTTCCCTAGGAGCTTCTAGCAAGTAGTTTTTGTTTTATACCTCACCATTGTTAACGTCAGGATTCAAAGACTCCCTAGTGCTGTGAGACCTTGTGCCCTCGAAGATGGTTTGACATGTTTCGTGCTGATTCTCAGCTCTCTGCACTGCCAGCTCAGGATTCCACTCTCTTGTTTTAACTAAGTCAGTGGCCACTGGGCCATCTGCTTTCCTGTTCCAAACTTGGTTACTATGTTTTCCCTGTCCTTGAAAGTTCTTAAAAAACACAAACAAACCTTGGGTGAAGTTTTAGTGGGGTTTCAGATGAAGCAAAATGAGATGCATATTTCATCTTTCCATTTTCACACACAAGCATCTTAGATATCTAAGGTTGAAATATAATCATTGGTATTTATTCTTCCTTTAAAAACCTGTGTGTGCTACAGGGAATAATGTGAGGGAAGCTAACCACTGGATTAGTAAGGCTGAAGGGATGAAGACTTTGAGTGAAAAAAATATCCTCACAGTCCTGCCTTCTCAGATAATACTCAGTTGTACATTCTGAAGCCCCATGAGTTCCCGGTCAAGGCGTGGCCAGTCCTGGAAGTTCCATGTGCATTCCCTTCCCTTCAGGTGCTAGGGTCTAGAATGAGTTGTGTGCACTGCCAACCTTAGACTCTAGCAAGAGAGTTCCCTGCCTTTGGCTGGTACTTTAATCCACACAATGGCCCTTCTCTGGACATGTCTGTAGGGTCAAGGCCATGACTTCATGCCTAGCTGAAGCCTGTGTCACCTCCCTCAGAGACCACAGCCTGGAATCTCAAGATTCCAGAATTTACAGGTGGGCCCCAAGCCTCTGTCCTGAGGTTGGGTGGTTCTCTTCCCTAGTTGTATCCTTTTGAGGGTATGGATGGAGAGGTGGGCAAGAGGCAGTCTACAGGGGGTGTGACTGGCACTTGGATATATGGGCTAGGTGTTGAGAGGTGATCACATGAGGACCTTTACTATACCAGATGGAGCTAAGACCGAGGTGAGAAGAGAAAGGAGGTGGACTAGGGTCGAAGGAATATACCATATGTCCCAGTGAAAACTTCTAGTGGTCTGGGAACCCCTCATTCAAGACTGAATTTATAGAGTCTTCTGAATATATATTTGCAAGGTAGAAGGAGAGAATATATGGCATGAAATGGTTACTTCTTAGCTTGAGTTTTAAGTTATAATTCTTTGTATGTGAACCTCATTTTGAACTTTTACTCTTGGCGCTGCACTGGTTGGGGGAGGAGCTGCATGTGGGATGAGACCCCAGGCTGATCTGTACTGATTGGAGATCTATCCATCCTCCCACAATTCATTCCAAGAGATCCAATCCTATGTACCTGGTCTGTGGGTCATGGTCTGAGCTCCGTTTCTCAGATTAAAAAAACTTGCTGTAAACACCTGGTTAGGACCCCTAGCAACCTGATGAACTCTGATTGTCCGCCCCCCTCCACCCCATTTTGCAGTCTGGATCATGTCTCCTTTCCAATCAGCTCTAGCTGGCTTGCACTTAGGTAGTTATTTCTGGAATCAATATGTTGGAGCCGACTTAATTCTAATGACATCAGCACAGCCACATTGGCCATTTCTGAAGTGCCAATTATAGGCAAACTAGGGGCCTGGTGCATGAAATTCATGCATCGCTGGGGGGGGGGGGGGATGTTCCTCAGCACAATTGGAACCCTCTCCAATCTGGGACCTCTTGAGGGATTATCCTAAATGGGCAGTTAGTCATCCCTCTCACAATCAGGACTGCTGGCTCCCAACTGCTTGCCTGCCTGCCTTTCTGATTGCCCCTAACCACTTCTGCCTGCCAGCCTGATCACCCCCTAAACACTCCCCTGCCAGCCTGATTGCCCCTAACTGCTCTCCCCTGCAGGCCTGGTCCCCTCCAACTGCTCTCCCCTGTAGGCTTAGGTCCCCTACAACTACCCTTCCCTGCAGGCCCAGTTGCACCCAACTTCCCTCCTCTGCCAGCTTGGTCACCCCTAACTACCCTCCCCCATAGCCTGATCGCCCACAACTGCTTTTCCCTGCTGGCCATTTATGGCAGCCATCTTGTGTACACATTGGGGCAGCCATCTTTGACCACATGGGGGTAGCCATCTTGTGTGTTGGAGTGATGGTCAATATACATATTATTCTTTTATTAAACATGATAAAGGCCTGCTGCACTAGTGGGGGCTAGTTGGTTTGCCCTGAAGGGTGTCCTGGATCAGGTTGGGATTCTCTTGGGGCTTGGGCAGCCTGGGTGAGGGGCCTGTGATGGTTTGCAGGCCAGACACACCCCCAAGTGACCCAAGCAGAGGCCCTGGTATCTGGGATTTATTTATCTTCTATAATTGAAACTTTGTAGCCTTAAGTGGAGGCCTGGGCTGGCCAGGGTGTGCAGTTAGCTTGGCTTCCTCCATTGCTGGGGAAACCCAAGCCTCTTGCACACTCCATGGCCACAGCCATTTTTGTTGGGATTTATTTATCTTCTATAATTGAAACTTTATAGCCTTGAGTGGAGTCCAGGGACAGCCAGGGTGTGCAGGAAGCTTGGCTTTCTCCATTGCCAGGGAAACCCAAGCCTCCTGTTTGCTCTGTGGCTGCAGCCATCTTGGTTAGGTTAATTTGCATACTCACACCTAATTGACTGACTGGTAGGCATGGCTTGTGGGTGTAGCAGAGGTATGGTCAATTTGCATATTACTCTTTTATTAGATAGGATACTGCCCAGGTCCTTCATGCACATGATTTCTAATCCTTTATACCAATGCTGGAGAGAGATGCTATAATTTTTAAGTGGAGAAATGGAGGCTCAGAATGATGAGGGACATGCCCAAGACCACACAGTAGGTGGAGAGCTAGGATTTTGAACCTATGTATTTCTGACTCCAAGGGCTTTTACTACACTGCTGTGAAAATTCCACTCTAGGTGGCATCTGCTAACTCAGATCCTCCCACCCCAAAACAGTGAATAGCCTAGACTGAGGCCCGAATCTGCTAATGGGTAGTGAGTGCTACCATAGCCTCCGGCCACCTCCTTAGAGAATTACCCTCTGCCTGAGATAGAAATCCTACTCTCAGTCTTGCCTTCTTGGTTGTATTTCTTCCCCTTTGGCCAAAAGCTGAGCTTTTGCTCTATCTTGTAGCATATACACATGATTTATCTGCTGGCTGCAGTTGAAAGTTATCTTCTGTGTGGGCATGAATTTCACCAAAGAATTTTCAGCCACTGCCTAATCAGAGCTCCTTTATTGCCAAACCAAGAAGGGCATTGAGATGTACTCAGTGCACTGGAAGGCAAAATACAAAAAAAAATCCCTAAAATCCGTTAAAGTAAAGCTATTCCCAAAAGGAAATAGCTTATAAAAGGAAAACTGTATTAATTTCTTTCAAACACACCTTATTAATATTTCATAAACTTTATAGGACCAGCCCACAGTTGTGAAATGGTGTCAGCCAAGAAGCAGTTGAATTCAACATCAGAGGCAAATGAGAATTATTTATACTTTATTGAAGTTTCTCAGTCAAGATTAACCTAACTGAGCCCTTGCCAGTGTGGCTCAGTTGGTTAAGTGTCCTCCTACGTACCCAGAGGTCACTGGTTTGATTTCTGGTCAGGACACATATCCACGTTGTAGGCTTAATCCCCAGCAGGAGGTAGCTGATAGATGTTTCTCTCTCTCTCCCCCTTCCCTTCATCTCTCTCTCTCAAATCAATAAAAAAGATTAAACTAGCCAAATAGGAAATAATGTTTATGAAGGAAAAGTCAGGGGTTTGATAACTGTGTGTCAATTTTTCTTGCACCCAAGATATTTGATTTAACTTTTGGAAGTGTCTAGCCTGGCTGAGCTTTTTATAATTCTGCACCAGCCCTGACAAGGGGAAAAGTAGATAATGGGTCAGGGCCAGTGTATGGAATTTATTTCATATTTTGCTAATGGTAAATCAAAGGTTTTATTCATTTCTTTCTTGATTCATTTAGTGATTTTTTTCCATAAACAAATATTGAGTAGCTTTTTTGTTATTTACTCATGTGTCATATCAAGATATCAAATTATTTAATTCTCACAACAACCTTCTTACACAGGAATGGCTTCTGTCATTGTGAATTTTTTCGCAGTTATCTATACCTAATTTAATATTATAGATTTAAAATGCATCAAGAGTTTTTTAACCACATAAGACTAAACAATCTGGCTCTTAAGTTCTATAAAAAATAAACAATAATAACCATAAAATGCTGAAAGTGACAACTAATGAGAATGTATCAACCATACCTGTTATTGAAATTTATTATAATTCTATAGCAATTTAAACAATATAGTCCTGGAATATGAATATAGATTAATAAGTAAGGAAACACAGAATTCATAAACCCAAATTTATGAAATAACTTACTATATTAAAAAGGTAGTACTTAAGCCCTGGCTCAGTGGCTCATTTGGTTGGAGTATTATCCTGTACCTCAGAAGGTTTTAGGTTAGTTCTGGTCAGGGCACATACATAGGTTGCACGGGACTCATACAAGAGATAATTAATCTGGTCGGGACTCATACAAGAGATAATTAATCTTTTTGTCTCTCTCTCCCTCTCTCACTCACTCTTGCTCTCTCTTAAATCAATTAACATATCCTCCAGTGAGTATTTAAAAAAATGGTAGTACTTAATATTATAGAATAACTAATAAATGCTGAGACAATTAAATAGGTAGCCAGTTGACATAAAACAAAATTTATACAGTTCTCAAACATATGGAAAAAAAACCTCACCTATATTAAATGAAATACATATATTATTTACAAAATATGTAAATAACTTACGCAACTTAACACCCAAGATGACAATCCACTTAAAAGTGGGCAAAGAACCTGAATAGATACTTCTCCAAGAGGACATCCAGATGGCCAACAGACATATGAAAAGATGCTCTACATCACTAACATCAGAGAGAGGCAAATTAAAACCACAATGAGATATCACCTCACACTTATCATCAATAAATCAACCAACAAAAAGGGTTGGTGAGGATGTGGAGAAAAGGGAACCCTCATAAACTGTTGTTGGGAATACAGATTGGTGCACCACTGTGGGAAAATAAAAAATGCAACTGGCTTTTGACTTAATGATCCTACTTCTGCGAATATATACCAAGAATTCTGAAACACCAATCAGAAAGAATATATGCACCTCTAAGTTCATAGCAGCATTTTTTACAGTAGCCAAGATCTGGAGATAGCCCAAAACCCATTACTAGATGAGGGGATAAAAAAAAACTCTGCTACATTTAATCAATGGACTACTACTCAGCTGTAAAAAAAAATAATAAAAAAATGGAAATCTCAACTTTTGTGACATTTTGAAACATGAGGGAACCTGGATATTATTATGCTAAGTGGAATAAATCAGAGAAAGACGAGTACCATATACTATCACTTATGTGTGGAATCTAATAAACATAATAAACTGATGAACAAAATATAAATAGAGGCCTGAGTATATGGAACAGACTGATAGCTGTCAGAGGGGAAGGAATAGGGGCAGACTGGATGAAAGAAGGTGAAGAACATATATGCATAGCTCATGCACACAGAAAACAGTGTTGGGATGGCCAGAGGGATGAGGGTCAGGGGCTGCATGGATGTGGGCAAATGGGGGAAAATAGTGTCAGCAACAAGAAATAAAGAAAAGTAACTATAATAAAATAACATTTTTTTCATCTATAAACCTAGCAATGATGAAAACATTGGCAAGGGTGAATCAAATTTTCATACACTGGTGGAAAAGTAAATGAGTCTATGTTTTTATGGGCAAATTATCCAAATTGACCAAAATTTAATTTGAATATATCTTAAATATACCTTTTGACATAGCAATTCTATTTCTGGGTTCATATTAGAATTGTATCTTTGGAAGGTATATAAGAACTTGCTTATACTTGGCTATTTCTAGTAAGGAAAAGTGGGTTGCTGGTGGCAAGGAAGTGAAGGAGATTAATTTTTTTCTTTTATATATGTTTTGTCTTCTCAGTTTTATACACATGCATATTTATGCATTACCAATTCAAAATCAAAAACACTTGAACCAAAAAATGATTCCTCTATTTATTTCATTTTTGATTAAATAAGAAATTTGTGATGTACAGTTTCATTTTTACATCTTATTTTCTTCTTCTATAGGAAGTCTATTTTTCAGGTCAGGATTTGTGGTTTTCAAATATCCAACAAATTTTACTAAGAGCAGTTTTGGCCATTGTCATTTTTGTTTTGTGTTGTTTATTGTTAATTTTGAATTTAGCTAAAAGGCTTTTAAAGTTACTTCTTGATTAATGCATGAGGATATTTTGAGCCATTGCCCTCTTGGCAAAGCAAGAGCAAAAATTAAAGAGAATTTGCAGCTTCAGAACGGTGAGGTCAGTATATGCCATTGAAGTGACAGCCTGCCCCTTTAAGATTACTGAATGTTATTATGAAAGTCATTTAAATATTGTCTTTCTTTCCAGGGGCTTTTGCATAACCATTTCCTTTATGTTCTGTATCTAAGAGGAAGTCCTGGTATAAATAAAGGCAGATCATGGTGTAATATATTGGACAAACTACCACTTTGGTGATGAAGGTATATCAGTGCTGGCAAGTCTCAGAAACTTGGCAGCACCCCATGTCTCTGACCAAACATATTCTAAATGGTGGTCTGGCGAGGAGGCTAGTATTAAGCCCTTGCCTGCAACCATCAAAATAAGAGAGATTCTTGTTCCTAATATTTGAAGAGAACAATAATGATTAGAAAAGTTGATATAAATAATTATAGAGGCATTTATAAGGTTTAATTTAAATGGGCATTTCCCCCAGTTTTTATAGGTCTAATAATCCAGAATGGGACCGAGATAATTCATTATGCCCCTGGAAAGTCAGGGAAATGGATCTGTCAAAAGAATTAATTGTTTCATTTAACAAGCATTTATTTAGTGCCTACTTTACACCAAGCTTTGCGCTACAAGGCATTGGATTTACAGAGATGAGTAAGACATGTCTCTACTTACCAAGGGACGCTGGCATTTATTTAATCCCTGAATTTTCCTTTTGCATTGCCAGGTAGATGGATGGATATGCATGTGGTTAATTGTTAGATGTTTCATGTAGAGCCCCGAGACAATTAAAAACTTCAGCTTGAGCGAGCAGCTTAAGAAAACTTCTTCAAGCAAGCAAATGGTGACGTTCACTTTTGGAGTTCCCTCTGTATCCTGTGTCATTAAGATCCCAATTGATTGCTAATTGCTCTGCATTATCCATAAGCCACTACAAACATTTTTAATTGCATACTCTTTGTTGTAAGTTAGAGATAGTGACTACCTTCTAGCTGTCTGTATTTTTGGAACATTTCTTTCTGAGCCTACAAAGTGTTTGGCTGACATGCAAGGGCCTGAGAAGGCTCAGTAGAAACCTGGGCCCATGAAATATAATCCTGCCACACCCTGAAATGAATAGATGTCTATGTCATGCCAGTGTGCACACAGGGACTGGTAAGTGGAAGACTTGTCAGCCAGAATTGTGAAAGGTGCTACTGCACAGCAAGTCAGTTCCGCCAAAGGAGAAAGCCACCTGCCAAGGGCAAATATGTGAATGGCCATGAAAATAATGTTTTCCCTCTGTCAGAGTTTGTTCTGAGAACTGAGAGCAGAGACTGTGCAGAGTAGAAATGGCAGCTAGTAAATTCTTCCTTGCATCGTGGTGTATCTATTTTGAGTTCAAGATGTTTCTTGTATCAGAGATCAGAATGTGTTCTCAAGGAACTTCCATACAAAAATTTAAAGATGTTTTTAAAAAATGACTATAGATTGTGATGGTCTGATAACTGGAACTCAGTGATGGATAGAGCGTATGAAAATTACTGGGCATTAAATCAAAATGAACTCTTGCTTTATATGTTCCCACTGTCCCATGTAGATTCTCATGGAAGGCTGAGGGTAACTGGGCTAGCGTTCCTGAAAATAAAGAATAAAGTTAGGTCATTTGTGAATCTGGAATAGTTTTAGTTAGCTTGGCATTGATCAGATCTTAAATCATCTCCCTAAATCTCTACACTATTCTTTTTTTTAATTAAAAACAGAATAGATTTCTTGAAAAATTGGTTAATATACATTTCTAAAATTGTTCTCTAAACAGAGAACTGTTTAGGAGGACAAGTTTCCTAGCAATGTCTGACCTTTCTAATTATATCTCTTAGCATCCCATGCTGCCTCCAACTATCTTTTTTGGTGTGTTAAAGAGTATTCTTGAGTCTTTTCCAGATTTATCAAATGGAGTGAGCATAATCTTGATAATAGTTTTGTCCTCATGTGTTATGGATGCTCTTCCAGACCCTCTTTGCCAAACCAGTGCCTGCATACTCCGGCCTCTGAGACTGTGCACAGTTAGATTATAGCTGTTCCTTCTCTGTAGAATCACCCTTGGCTAAATGGGAGCCTCTACAACTTGGAGGCTACAGTAATTGATGAGTGTCAGCCCATGTGTCAGTTGAGGGCTAATTCTGAAATAAAACTCCTGCTCCAGACCTTCCAGGGGACTAGAGTATAGTCAGAATCCAACTGAGACTACTTGCCTCTTTATCTATCTTCTGTGCCTTGTCCTGCTACCTTCACTCCTCTCTCTTGAGAATACAAGCACAAGACTCCCTGTTTCAGTCTGTGCATCAAGAGAAGCTAAGGATCACCATGGTTGTAAATAAGTATAGCAATTCTTGTAGGAGTCTGAGGGTGATAGTGACATAGGAGAGGGCTCAGCACATATTTAGCCTAGTAAGAGTTTGCTAAATGAATGGGTTTTCCAGACGTGATGCTTGGAATAACGTGGCATAGCTACAACCAAAAGTTCTGATTCTTTAGCTGGGACAGGCTCCCTGATTTACTCCTGAATTGGAAACAAAATGACTAGGAACATTTCACAATGCAGATTGCTGAATGGGAAGAAATTGATGATTGCTAATGATGTTAATTCATCAACCTGGATTATTAAGCACCAACCTTCCTCAGCATGTCCCTAAGTCCCCCCTGTCTGTAGTAGATTTGATGAAGAAAAGTACCCATTATAAATCTTCTTATCATAATATGGAGACAAAATTTGTTCAAGTTAAACAATTAGAGAAATTCCAAGACAGTTTATAATCACATGCTAAAATATACATTATAGGTAATAAGTTCCAAAGGAGTCTAGAGAAGTAATAAATCAATGTGGGTGTTTAAGAATTAGGCAAGTCTTCTGGGAGGAATGTGTGTGTGTGTGGGAAGGGCAGGCAGAAGAGGCCATTCCAAGTGGAAGAAGTGGAAAAAACAAGGTATGGAGGTAGTAGGGAGGATGCCTCTGTTTGCTAGGATAAAGAAAAAAGGAAAATAAGTTTCCTGAATTGATGCCTCTTCATATTCTCTTCTCACTTTCTTTTTTCCACTTGCTGCTTTTTCCTTTACCTATCCATTCAGTTAATGCTTTTTTGAGCACCTAATCTGTTCCAGGAACTGCAGTATGTCTTAGGGATAAGATAATAACACAACACACATCCTTGCTCTCAATGAACTGATAGTTTCCAGATAGATATAGATAGGTAAATGGGCAATTATTATACATTAGAGGCCCGGTGAACAAAATTCATGCACAGGACGTGGGGGATGTCTTTCAGTCCAGCCTGCACTCTCTCCATTCTGGGACCCCTTGAGGGATGTCCTACTGCCCGTTTAGGCCCGATCCTGGTAGGATCAGGCCTAAAAGGGCAGTAGACATCCTTCTCACAATCCAGAATTGCTGGCCCCAAACTGCTCACCTGTCTGCCTCCCTGATTGCCCCTAACTGCTTCTGCCTGCCAGCCTGATCACTCCCAACCACTACCCTGCCAGCCTTATTGATATCTAACTGCTCCCCTGCCAGCCTGTTTGCCTCCAACTTCCCTCCTCTGCTGGCCTGGTCACCCCTAACTGCACTTCCCTATAGGCTTGATCACCCCCAACTGCCCTCCCTGGCAGGCCTGGTCCCTCCTAACTGCCCTCCCCTGCTGGCCTGATCACCCACAACTGCCCTCCCTTGCAGGCCTGCTCCCTCCCAGCAGCCCTCCCCTGCTGGCCATCTTGTGGTGGCCATCTTGTGTCCACATGGGGGCAGGATCTTTGAGCACATGGGGGAAGCCATCTTGTGTGTTGGAGTGATGGTCAAACTGCAAATTTCTCTTTAATTAGATAGGATAGAGGCCTGGTGCATGGGTGGTGGCCAGCTGGTTTGCCCTGAAGAGTGTCCCGGATCAGGGTGGGAGTTCCCTTGGGGCGTGAGGCAGCCTGGGTGAGGGGCCTGTGGTGGTTTGCAGGCTGGCCACGCCCCCCCCACCCCCCAGTGACCAAGTGGAGGCCCTGGGGTCTGGGATTAATTTATGTTCTACAATTGAAACTTTGTGGCCTGGAGTGGACCCAAGCCTTCTGCTCACTCTGTGGCAGCAGCCATTTCTCTTGGGATATTTACCTTCTATAATTGAAACTTTGTAGCATTGAGTGGAGGCCTAGGCCGGCAAGTGCAGGCAGAAAGCTTGGCTTCCTCCATTGCCCAGGCAACCCTAGCCTCTGCTCTCTTCAGCTCCGTGGCTGCTGCCATTTATGTTGGGATATATCTTCTATAATTGAAACTTTGTAGCATTGAGTGGAGGCCTAGGCTAGCAAGGGCAGGCGGAAAGCTTTGCTTTCTCTGTTGCCGGTGAAACCCAAGCCTCCCTCCTGCTCTCAGTGGCCACAGCCATCTTGGTTGATGTTTATTTGCTCCTGATTGGCTTGTGGGCATGGCTTGTGGGTATGGCTTGATTGGAGGTATGTCAATTTGCATATTACACTTTTATTAAATAGGGCTAGGGGCCCGGTGTACGAAATTCGTGCACTGGGGGTGGGTGATCCCTCAGCCCAACCTGCCCCCTCACACATACTGGGAGCCCTCTGGCCAAGGCTTTAGGCCTTGGGCACCCAGCCATCACCCTGCAATGGGGCAAATGGCTGGCTCCATCCCAGCCCCGCCCTGCCCCTCCCCCCCCGCCCCACACACATATCTCCAGCCAGGGCCTTAGCCCCAGCCAGCTTGCCCCCAGCAGAACAGACCTTGGCCCCACCCGCCTGGGCCTGGGTGCCTCGAACACACCTCCCCAGGCCCCCCCAATCCCCTAGTCCTGGCACCCCTCAGCCACCCCCCCTAGGCTTCCCCAAGGCCCGGACCACCTCGGCCACGTCCCCCGCAGCCTGGGCCACCGCAGCCACACCCGCATGCTCCTGATAGGCTGGTGAGTGTGGCCGATGGGCGTGGCTGGTGGGCATAGTGAAGGTACAGTCAAATTTTCATATTACTCTTTTATTAGATAGGATGGTTGTTATAGAGCTGTAAGTATAAATAAGCATATGAAAGAACAAAGGAGAGTAGCTCATCCAGTCTTGGGGAAAGTAAATACATAGGCTTCCTCAGTAAGTGATATCCAATCTGACACCTACAGTCTGGTTAGAAGTTAGCCCAGTGAAGGAGGATGCAAGGGAAACATTCTAAAGGTGAAATAAAGTGTGGAACTTTGAGGAAAGATGAGTGGTACAGTGTGGCTGATGTATGTAAGGTCTTTAACCTTACATTCCTCTTTAAGACAGGAATGCTAAAAAAAAAAACAGGGGCCAGATCAGGAACTAAGCAAAGAAGAATGGACTCCTTTTTATGGGCCATGGTAACTTTGTTTGACTTAAGTATTAAAAATGTCATGTTTGCCCTATCCAATTTTGCTCAGAGATTAGAGCATCGGTCATCAGACAGAAGGGTCCCAGGCATGATTCTGGTCACCAGCTAAGTCCTCAGTTCTTGTGGGGTCACATACAGGAGGCAACCAATCGATGTGTCTCTCTCACATCAATGTTTCTCTCTCTTTACCCTCCCACTCTCTCTAAAAACATCAATAGGAAAAATATCCTCAGATGAGGATTAACAACAAAAAAGACATGATTGTTATTTCAGAAACATTGCTTTAGCTGGAGTAGTTTGGATAAATGGGAAGAGACCAACAGGAAGCTGGATGGACACATTAACAAGCTGAGTTATATTGTTGGTAAATAATGATGGGAATGGAGATAAGTAAAGTTACAAACAACATAAATTGGTGTTTTATAGGTTTTGAGAAGACAAAGTAAGAGTGGCCAGTGATAATGCTGAAGAAGATAAGCATGTGGTTGATGTGATAGTTTTTTAATTACATTAGGGAATATTAGATGAAGAGAAAGATTGGTGAAATGATAACTATTATGTTTTGGACATTTGAACTTAAGAATCCTGGGGATATTCAAGTGGAGAGTTTGAATAGTTGAGTTTGGGTGTCAGAAGAGAGATTTTTGGAGGTGGTGATATATATATATATATATTTTTTTTATAAACTGCTCACATTACTGTCATCCTATTGTGTTTAATGGTACCATTATTCTCCCAATTGCCCAGGCTAGAAACTCTTTTTTCCCTAAGGGGCCACTTATGGAATTCATTTAATTCCTGAATTTGTATGAAATTACATGTCACATTTTGGGTCTGAGTAAATATGTGCATTAGCCTAGGACAGAGAGCCCTACATTTTTATGGGATTTTTCAAAAGGTGTCTTGCCCATCTCCCACCCTGACGTACACACAAGAAAGATTAAAAATCACAGAATTATAGTCTTTATCTCTTTTCTTTATATTTAACTACAAGTCAAGTTCTTCAGTTATTCAAGTCATATGAAGTAATATTTATATCCCTCACTTTTTCTCCTCGCCAGTCTCCTCTTTGAAATGCTTACCACTTGCAATTGTGACTATTTTTTACTGGGATACCTCAATTCCCCAATTCATATAACTATACATATATTTTTCTAAATTTACTAGAAACTATGGTAAGTTGGGCCCCCATCCCCATGGTTAGCATAAAAGCTTATCCAAACCAACTTTTAAGAATCATCAGCTTAGTTTATTGAATTTTGAAGTTGCAATCCTGTTATTAAAATCTCAGACTCACTTTAATTCAAAGCACCTTATCTTGAGCCAAGCTAGACATTTCGAGGGAACTGGAAGCTAAATGCAAAGGAGTGGGGTAAGATGATAAGTTCTTTAGCTCTTTCCTTACCATTTCAGGCAGCTGTTTTGCTGGTGGAGGTATTAGGAAGGTAAGGGTCAGTAAAAGAAATTCACTCATGTGATTGCCAGCATATTGGAGGTAGCCAGCTGGCAATCCTTGCCTTCCTGTCGGTGACTGCCTTATCTTGTTTAATCTTTGTGTGTTCATAACCAGCCTCTAGTTCTATAATGTGGCATCTTAGCTAGTCTCAGACGCCCACCCAGCAGTCTTACAGGGTCAGTGCAGCTTCTTCCCCTTCTTCCTGGTGGTGGCTCTCTGCATCCTCCTCATGCCAGCCCAGCATTCATCAGTATGGCCAGCTAGTTGTTGCCTAATCCTCATTTGGTGACTTCAGCTTGGTCTACAGTCTTCTGGTGACTTCAGCCAAGTCTGCAGGCAACTAGCATCCTTGCTACATGTACCTAAATCTGTGTGTAACTGGGAGATAGTGAGGAGCAACCTTAATATCTTCTGCCTTACCGCCTTACTCTCTTCTGGGATCTAAATCCAAGGTGCTCAGTGGTATCCCAGGACAGCCTAGGTTCATAACAGTCTTTCTTCCCTGAGAATGCTTTCAAGTTTCATGAGTGATTCTCTAGGGAACACCTGGTTCGGTTGGACAGAAAGAAATAAGCCAAAATGTCTCTGAACCCTCCCAACATGGGAAGATGAAGAGGGTAAATACTGATTCACAAACTTGGCTCTCCCCACAAAATGACTCCTCTTTACTGCTTCTTCTGAAAGGTCCTCTGGTTAGCAAGTCCTAAGTCAGAGATGTCTAGCATGATTAATTTTTAGCCATCTTCACTTGGTAAGTCCAGCAGGGTCTCAGTGCACATCAAAACTTCATGTTCCTAATCTCTTCATTGGTTCCCATGATACAATGTCTTGTCTCTCCCATGCATCCTCCCTAATATTTTTAACTTCAGTGATCCCAAAGGTCAAGACAAATCCCATCAACTAGTTTCTAAGGTCTTTTAAAAATATGATGCCATCTATCTTTGCAGTCTCAAGTCCTACCATGAGCTCACTAAATAATGTGGGCATTAATCAGACAGGTCTTGTCCTGGTATCTTGAGTTACCACATCTACATGGTGTTGCTTATGTCATGTCTTCTGCCTGTAATATATTTTCTTTAATTTTGATTGAAATAACTTCTGATCATTCTTTTGGTCAACCTCAGATCTCATCTCCATAATGCCCTACCCATTCCTTCCATGGGAATGAATCCCCTCCATGCCACTCACAGCATGCTTTTACTCTCCTGGTGCTGCCTTGTTATACCTAGAGATTGTAAGAAATTATAAAGTGCATCTTCACCGTATTCATCACATTACCATTACAAGCCTAACAAAGTGCCTTGAACATAACAAATGTCCAACAGTTCAGTTAAACTAAAATCTGATGGAGTCAGATTATGGGATGGATTTTAAATGGCCTTAAATAATAGTTTAATTGGTATCAGTGACTTGGGAGAAGAGGCATATGTTTCTTAGGGCTGTTTATTTTTTCAAATTATATAACATACGCCCATTGCAATTGCTTACTAAAATATCTGCCAAAGCAAAGCACAAAAACAAAAAACAAAAAACCCTGACGCACAAATTATGACTGATCAGGCACTATCTGCTTGTCAATATCTGAAGGAAAACCTGGAAACATGTTCTTAGATCTAAAACCCAGTCAAAAAATGAGGACATGAAATTTAAAAGAAGTTCAAGCATGGGTGCCCCCCATAAATCAGCCCCACGTTGGATTTCATGCCATATATTAGGCTAGGGGATCACAAATTTCAGCTGTGCGGTAGTTATGAAGGAGAAAATGAGGTGATCAGGGTGAAAAACTGGTAGGGGACCACAGTCAATATGGGTGTCAATTGGCAAATTTCGTACCCTGTGTCATGCAGCCATGTGGTTGGTGCCATCAGGCATCTGAGCATCTGGACTCTGACAAAGCAGAGCTTCTGGATAAACTTCATCTTCAAGGGTGCCCTTGGACTGAGAGCTTCAAAGAGAACTCAGGAACCCCTGACCAACACTTGAAGACTTTGGCTAAAAGGAAAAGCCTTAGTTTATATGATAAAAGCTTAGATGATCTTTAAACAGCTCACATCACATGCTTGGGCCCTCTAAACAGACTAGCATAGGTTGATGCTATTATAATTATACTAGAGGCCCAGTGCATGGATTCATGCACATTGAAAGTAAATTAATTAGAAGGTGGTTGGCAGGAGGGAATTGGCAGAGATGGGCTGGACATGCCCTGGAGGCAACTTCCCTTAGTCCTGCTGCACCTGGGGCAACACTGGGGCTCAAAAGCATCTGTGGTGTGAGTAGGGTCCCTCTGGGAGGTGCGGTCCCTCGGCCTGGCCTGCAGGGATGGGGTGGAAAACAGCAGTCTGACAACCCGAAGGGGTCTCAGAGTGCAAGAGGGCACTCCACAAAGTTGGTGTTGCTCAGCAGCTCCTGCGTTGAGTGTCTGCCCCTTGGTGGTCAGTGCACATCATAGCTACCAGTCGGAGTATCTGTCCCCTAATGGTCAGTGCACATCAGAGCTACCAGTCAGACAGTGGAATGGTTAGATGGTGGCTTAAGCTTTTATATATATACCAGAGGCCCGGTGCACAAAATTCGTGAATGGAGGGCGGGGGATGTCCCTCAGCCCAGCCTGCACCCTCTCCAATCTGGGACACCTCCAAGGATGATCCTACTGGGATCGGGCCTAAATGGGCAATCAGACATCCTTCTCACAATCCAGGACTGCTGGCTCCAAACTGTTCATCTGCCTGCCTCCCTAATTACCCCTAACCGCTTCTGCTTGCCAGCCTTATCACCTGCTAACCACTATCCTGCCAGCCTAATTGATGTCTGTCTGCTCCCCTACCAGCCTGTTTGCCCCCAACTTCCTTCCTCTGCCGGCCTGGCCACCCATAACTGCCCTCCCCTGCAGGCCCGATCGCTCCCAACTGCCCTCCCTTGCAGGCCTGGTTTCTCCCAGATGCCCTCCCCTGCAGGCCTGATTGCCCCCAACTGCCCTCCCTTGTAGGGCCTGTAACCTCCCAGCAGCCCCCCCCCCTGCTGGCCATCTTGTGGTGGCCATCCTGTGTCCACATGGGGGCAGGATCTTTGACCACATGGGGGCAGCCCTCTTGTGTGTTGGAGTGATGGTCAATCTGCAAATTACTCTTTTTTAGATAGGATAGAGGCCTGGTGCATGGGTGGTAGCCAGCTGGTTTGCCCTGGAGAGTGTCCCAGATCAGGGTGGGGGTTCCCTTGGGGCGAGTGGTGGCCTTGGCGAGGGGCCTGTGGTTTGCAGGCCAGCCACGCCCCCTCCTCCCCTCCCCCAGTGACCCAAGGAGAGGCCCTGGGATCTGGGATTAATCTATGTCTATAATTGGAACTTTGTAGCCTGGAGCAGAGTCAAGCCTTCTGTTGGTTCAGGCCGCAGCCATTTCTGTTTGAAACTTTGTAGCCTAGCGTGGAGGCCTAGGCCAGCAATGGCAGGCTGAAAGTTTGGCTTCTTCCATTGCCAGGGAAACCCAAGCCTCTATTCTCTCCAGCTCAGTGGCTGCTGCCATTTCTGCTACTTTTATAATTGAAATGTTGTAACATTGAATGGAGGCTGGCAATGGCAGGTGGAAAGCTTGGCTTCCTCTGTTGCCTGGGAAACCCAAGCCTTCCTTCTTTTCTCAGTGGTGGCAGTCATCTTGGTTGGGGTTTATTTGCATAATCTGCTCCTGATTGGCTGGTGGGCATGGCTTGTGAGTGTGGTGAAGGTACGGTCAAATTTCCATATTACTCTTTTATTAGATAGGATACTAGAGGCCCGTTGCAGAAGGATTCCTGTAATAGGGCCACCCCACCTGCTTCCCTCCCTTCTCCCCTGCCCCACCTGCTTCCCTGCCTTCTGTGCAGCCCTGCCTGCTTGCTTCTCTGCAGCTTCCATTCCTTCTGAAGCACTTGGCTTCCTTCTATGCTGTCTTTAGTCTTTGCTCTTTGGATATGCAAATTAACCACCATCTTGGTTGGGTTAATTCACTCCTGATTGGCTGGTGGGCATAGCAGAGATACAGTCAATTTGCATGTTTCTCTTTTATTAGATAGAATAGATTTCAAGGAGACTTTTTTTGTTTTTTGTTGTTATTTTATTTATTTTTATTTTTTATTGTTTAAAGTATTACAAATAGTAGTACATATGTCTCCTTTTTTTTCTCCCATTGACCTCCCCCGGCCTCCCCTACCCTCCCAGTACATGCCTCCCACCAGTGTCTTGTATCCATTGGTTATGCTTATATGCATACATACAAGTCCTTCGGTTTATCTCTTACAGCCCCCCAGACACACACACACAACCTCCCCTGCCTCCCTGTAGTTTGACAGTTTGTTCAATGCTTCTTTGCCTCTGTATCTATTTTTCCCCCGTTTCTTTTCTTTAAAAAATCTTGCCTCTGCAGACCTAGAAGTAAACGTATAAGGACAAAAAGTGTTTGAGACGTTTTGAGACACCTAAATATAATTTGGTTTGCCAAAAGAGCTAGATCCAATAATGTAAATGCATTACTCTGTCCATAAATACCAATTTACAGTTACTTTCAGCCACCTCCTATACCCATAACCTTTTCCATAAGATATGTACACACCTGCTCTTACATGACCACGCCCTGATAATCCACTCATACCTGTAAACAGAGGCACATGTATGTGCAAATGCATCTTCTTCAAACTTTGGTTTTATACACACTTCCCTTCTCCTTTCAGCCTATCTTGAACCAGGCAGCTGTTTTGGGTCTTACTCTGACCCACCAGCTACACTCTGGGTGGAACAGCTGTGGTCAGAAACTTGGCCAAGACTCTCTGCCAAGACAGGGTTAGACATAGCTGAGTGAGCAGCTATTGAGCAGAGCTGTGGAATGTGGGTGGAGCCAGAGAAGAAGGGGCACAGCTGATGCCACTTCAAGAAGAAGGCGGGAAGTTCTACTGCCTTCCCAGTGAGATGACCAAAGGCAGCTGTGTGCTGCTGATGTAAGGAAAATGAAATGGCAGAGCTTAGCTTCCAAAGCAGCAGCTGCTATGATTGGGAGGGCAGTAGAGGGTGATCCCCAGAGGGTGGCCCTTGCTCCAGTGCACATGTGTAATGGTAGAAGGTGGTTACATTTCTTCTCTTTGGTAGGGACTTTCTTTGGTCAGACAGCTTTGGCTGTTTTTTAAGTTTCTACTTGGAATTTAATGAACAAAATAGGTCCGGAGAAGCATGGAACAGACTGTGGACTCTCAGAAGGAAGGCAGAGGTGGGTGGATTAGTGGGAAGAGATCAACCAAAAAAAATGTATCCATATATGCACA
This sequence comes from Antrozous pallidus, assembly GCA_027563665.1. Taxonomy (NCBI): domain Eukaryota; kingdom Metazoa; phylum Chordata; class Mammalia; order Chiroptera; family Vespertilionidae; genus Antrozous; species Antrozous pallidus. Next base: position 25,966,607 of record CM050522.1, read on the forward strand.
ACCCATGGACAAAGACAATAGAGTGGTGAAGGCTTGGGGCAGGGGGTCGGGGTTGGCTAGAAGGGGTCTGTTGGGGGAAAAGGGAGACGTAATATTTTCAACAATGAAGATGAAAATAAAATAAAATAAAACAAAGAGGAGCAAGCTCTTTCAGTTAGTGAGAGATCCTCCATTTTGCACTCTACTCTGAAGAGAGGAAAACATCAACATTACTTATTCCAGGGCAAAGGAGGGCAGCAGGCCCATTGACTCCCATACTTCTTGGAAGCATTTGATGTTTGGGAGCTACTACATAGGGCTGCAATAAAATCCAATATGCTATTTAAATACCAACTGCAGTCCCAAGTCAAGTTCTCTGCCTTCAGTGTAAAGGCTCCCAAAGAGGTTTTTTTTTTTTTTAATATATTTTTATTGATTTCAGAGAGGAAGGGAGAGGGAGAGATAGAAACATAAATGATGAGAGAGAATCATTGATTGGCTGCCTCCTGAACACCCCCTACTGGGGATGTGCCCACATCCAAGGTACATGCCCTTGACCAGAATTGAACCTGGGGCCCTTCAGTCCACAGGCAGATGCTCTATCCACTAAGCCAAACCAGTCAGGGCCCGGATATTATTTTTAAAAGACTAAATTAGGTGTTAGTGTCTAGCACTTTCATACCCCCATTCTAGATTTTCAGTGTCTTACTTCCTGCCTTTGAAGCTACAAAGTCCTTCTGTAGCTTCTCTGTTAGGCCTCCCCTAAGCTGCTCTATACCCAACACTCTTCCTTGAGCAGTGTCCCAGATGGCCAGCTATCACCAATTGCCTGCCGTGTTGTGACTGCAACAAGGCCTGTGGCTGCAGAACAACTCGGGCTTAGTAAGTAATCAAAAACTAACTGCTGGGGGAACTTATTTGTCTTTAGCATACATCTCGCAGATTCTGAGACTCTTCATAGACTTTACTACATCCTGTCCTATATGCTAGCTGACTCTCTCTCCCTTTCTTTGAACTTAGCTACCAGAATTGGACACGTCTTTGATTTCACTCCTCCTTGGCCATCTCCTCCACAACAGCTGCCTTCTCAGCTTGACTTCAATCTTCATATTCTCTGTGGATAAATCCATAAACTGAACGCATCTGCCCCCAGCAGCTGGAAATCCTAGTCTCCCACTATGTAATTCCCTCCTTGGACAGGAAGTGAGTGACAGAGCTTAAAAATGAATATTTGTTTTGAAAAAATTATTCCTTGTCTTCAGTGGCTCCTTTCAAATTCTTATTTCAATCAAATATTTAGAGGATACCATTACATGTAAGAATTCATTCTAAATGACTACTGAGTGGTTAATCAAATTTACTCCTTTCTGAAAGAAGTATTTCAGAAGCAGGAGACTTCTGAGTTGCCTGAGAAACAAGAAGGCCCCTTTGCAGGTTCTCAGTGTCTAAGGAATCTGTCCTGACATCTTTGATCTGCTGGCATTAGCATTTTTATTCCTGTGCTTCCTCCACAAAACATATATTCTTGCAAGGATTGATATTATAACCTTTTGTGTATTGAACTCCTTGTGAAACTGTATTCAGGGTGGAACCTGCATCTTTTCGTAGGACCCAAAACTACGAATGTGATCTTTTTCACTAGCTGCCTTCTGATATCTGAGTTATCAGTGTATTTATTAGCTTGTTGGGAAATGTGATAAGGTGAACTGTCCTTTTTTCCAACATGTTCTTCCTGGTTCGTATAGTCATTGTTTTTCCATAGGGCAAGACCATTTGCTCACCATGATTAGTGTTCCTAGGAAATATTTGTCAGAGGCCAATCTTCCTTTCCAAATAAACCCATAAATGAAGGATGTAAAGAACCCTTGTTTATACTTCTTTATTGGAGACCTGAAGTGACTATGGTCATTATAATATCTTACCTTGCTATATACTTCCCAAACATCTTATTTATTGTCATCTTCACATCCTTAAGATGGTAATTACTTGCCCTATACAGTGGTTGAAAAACTGAGGGTTGGATGCATTAAAAAGCTTGCCTGAAGTCATGTTGCCAGGAAATGAGTTGTTTTGGGGGTCACATCAAAGTCTAATTCCAAGTTCTGTGCTCCTTCCACTGAGCCAGAATGAGGTATCATGATAACTACATCTTGATGATTTTTCTCTTCTCAAAGTTGAAGGTCATTTCAGTGATTGGTGGGAACTTGGTTCCGCATTCACACCATTCCTCACAGATTCTAAAGTAAGACCCCTGAGACTGACATAACCTCATGCCACTGACCAGCTCGCTCACCTCAGCCTTCAGCTTATTTCTCCTAGTCACCAATAATTGGGACAACCCTGCCTTTTCTGCCTCATTTGCTATTAAATCTACATTTTCCATAGAATTAAAGATGGACTTCTCTCTTTTTTGCAAGGGACCAATTGTTTATCTGATGGGCAGAATGCATTAAGCTTCAAAAAAGTTTGTGCCTGGCCCATGGACAGAACACAAGCTTGGGATGTGTAGCTGGGAAAAATGTGCTAATCTCTGAACTACAAATGCCCAATTTGTGAATTTGTGAGGCTTTATAATAAGGACTGTGACGGTTGTTACTTAGTGGCAGCTGATATCATCTGTCACTTTTACATATATTCTTCTTCATTTTCTAAGAAAAATTACAGATGTTTTATCCCTTGAGATGACACCTGCAGATCTAAAATCAGTTAAAACAAAATAACAAACAAACAAACAAAGCAGGACAGCAGATGTTTTGAAATTGGACCAGTTATATGGTTAGACATTAGTAGGGAGGGGAGGCTGATTTCACTATTTCTTTATCTATACGAATGTCAGAAAGTAACTTCTCATTTTACTGTGGCACAAAAGACTAGCTAACAGATTTCACTTTTTCTGTTTCCCCTAATCTTGAAGGCAGGTTTGACACTTTATTTACATAAAAGATGATGGGTTTTATTCCACCCCTGAGATTCAACTCACCTTTAATAAATTGTGCACAGTGTTCCTGATTCACCAGAATAAAATGAAGGAATGCTTTTAAGTCATATGAGGGCACCACTTTTGCTGATGCAAAAATGTGTTAGTCTGATAGGAAAGTTAATTAAGCAATACAACATGACATGACATGAATTATTGTGTAATAATTCATGTGTTCAGCATAGCTAGGCACAAACCTGAAGGCCAAGTACCCCTACAGTATCTAGGCTTGAGTTATGCTACAATAACTCACGTCCTGGAGTTTTCCAACAAAGCAGGAGGGGGGAGATGGGGGAAACCAAGGACAAAAACTGATCTCCAACATGAAAGAGGGGATGAAATGGGACAGTTGTTTGGAATTACATACTCTTCCCTTCAAACAGTACATATGCCGCAAGAATTTGAGGATGAAGTTCACTGGGATTCTTCTTGCCATTTCTCACAGCTTTGAGAAGACACCATAGACTTCCAACTCAGAACTTGGTAAAGCAGGCTAAGGAAAATGCTTTGCCAGAAGTATGGGCACGTGAAAATTCAGCAAGTTCCATGGATTCTTTTTGACTCAAAGAGGGAAATAACTCATCTCTTTATAACTTTTGGAATGTTATCTTCTATCCTCTGAATTTTTGGGGAAGTAAATGTCTTGATTTCAGAAGTCATGGGATCTGAGAGATGGGAACTCAGTTATCCAAAGCTTCTACATCCTTTAAACATGATTTCCTTTGCTGCATCCTGTATTCAATTGGAGTTGGGTTTTTGGGTCTGAACTAAGACACTGAGGAAGATTTTGTTCTCCAGGCTTCAGTTTGACCTGAAGAACCAAAGACAAACCACAGAGAAACCAAAGCATGAAGACTTAAATAAATAAGCTCACTCAGTGTCATATACGAACAGTCAGCACCAAATTAGATCCCTTTCATGGGTACATTGATTTAATGAATGATACTAAACCTAACAAGTTCCCATTAGTGCTTGGTCCTCTTAACCTCACAGCTGCATAGCTTGAAAGCCAATCAGATTGTTCTGTGAAAGTCTGAGTTCATAAAAATATATCTACAGAGGAAGAAGCTGCATTTTTCTCCATGTAAATGTTCGCAGGTAACACTGATTGAGATTGACAAGATGTCCCATCCAGTCTCACCCAGCTCAAGCTGCACGGACAACAGCTTCACCTCTGCTCTCTCTCCTCCTCTAATCTCCAGCCACAGCCTGCATGAAGATGAGCAGTTCAGCAAATCTGTGACTTCAGATCTTACAAGTTTGTGGATAAAATTCCAAAATTCATAGACAGACCATGCCTCCCCACATACAACTAACATATGGTATTAACAAATTTTATCAACACCATTTAAAGGGAACAGCTCCAGAATGTGTTTGTTATTCTTTCAGTTACTCTGTTGCCTTTTAGCATGGCACTGATATTGCCTCTCTCCCCATCCCATTTGAAATGCTGATTTTAACATCTATTTCTGTTCTTAAAAGGCTTTAGTATGATATTTTTACTTTATTTGGTAAGTTGCAGTTTGGGCTAGTAGTTCAGCAGGTGAATATCTCATGAAAACTTACCATGCAATTGGTTAACAAATTCTTTAGGTAGAAAAAGTGTTCTTGATATACAAAGATGGTCCAAAGCAGCGTCAGCAAACTTTTTCTCTTTCACAGTTATGCAACTCCTCCATCACAATATAAAAGTAGCCATAGACAGTATATAAAACAGTAAGTTTGCCTGCATTCCAATATAATTTTACTTACCAACTAGGTAATGGGCTGAACTGGGCTGGCAAGCCTTAGTTTGACAACCCATAGTGTAGAGAGTCCAAGGGAAGGTGCTTTAGTTAGAATCATGAATTCTCAACAACTGAGAGGATATGAAGGCAGAAATGTTAGCACATGGCAATACAGTGGTATAGAGAAAAGACAAGGAATTTAGAGTTGGTTAGGTGAAAGGGTGAATTTGGGTCCCACCACTTTCTCCTATATGACTTTGGGAAAATTACCAAACTTCTCTGTGTTGTATTTTCCTCATCCTTAAAAGGGCCATCTCCATGGCAGAGGCTGTTAGCTTTCCATACACCTCTGTCCTCTCCTTCTTTCTTGGCTCTCTACTAAGCTACATTACCCAGCCTCCCTTATAGGACGAGCTTCCTTGTGGTGAAGATCTCATGATTAGAGTGTTCATAAAGCAAGTGTGCTACTTCTGCTCTAGTCCTGCTTCAACCACACTCTTCATTCTGCTGACTGCAACCTGGACTTCGGCACACATACAAAAACAATTAAGTACAGGATTTGGAGGAACAAGAGGGAAGGAGCCTGGTCACTGACAGGCAGCTTGGAGCAGTGCTGCCTGATGAGCTGAAACACTCAGACTGATTTGTGAAAGGTACATGAACATTGCTCTTCAAGTTGCTCATTGTAGTGTCTTCTCTCTTTAGCAGCTTAGCATAAGTAAACAGTACAACATTTACCTTACAAGATTATTATGGAGGTGTAAAGTAATTCTTCTAAGGTGCTTGGTAGTTAGTGGGCCTTCAGGAAAGGACAACTCTTACCTGTTTTATTATTTGGGTAGGACAGTGGTTGGAAAACTCATTAGTCAACAGAGTGGCAAACTGCAGCTTGGAAGCTGCAGTTTTCAGACCAGTGGGCTAGACAATGGTAAAGTTGGTTGAGGTGAAGATTCAGCCCTTTGGCTAGGGGTGGTCTGATAGTTTGGCAGGAGATGGCTTTCCTGTAGCCTAGGCTCCCATCATCTCTAACACTGAGTGGAGGCATGTCTTGGGGAGGCATGGGATTATGCCAGGAGGGGAATAGTGAGTGAGAATCAGCCACTTGGTCTGGATGGTAGGGAAACTGACAGAGGAAGTTTCCACTGAGGTTACTGTGCATATATGTGCATACACAGGACTGATGTTTATTTTTGTGTGTTTAGAAGACAGCGAATATTGCCTGGGAATGTTTTCTATACCTCTTAATATCTTCTTCTGCAAATCTTCTTTTCAATAAAGAATTTCTCTGGAATATATTTTGCTTGGTGATGAAGGTATGATTATTTAATAATAATCTATAATAATAAAAGTGTAATATGCTAATTATACCGGACGTTCTTCTGGACGACCTTCTTGATAAGCCAGAGCTGCAAGGGAAGCCTGAGTCCAAGGTTTTAGAGGCAAGTCCAGGTCCTGGGTGTTGGAGGGAAGCCCAGGTTCCAGGTGCCAGAGGGAAATCGGTGCCAACAGCCAGGGGAAGAAAGGCCTACTCTTGCAGGAATTTCATGCCTCGGGTCTCTAGTGGTATATAATTAATCTTTATGAAAAAATTTACCATATAATTAATACATTAAAATTAAGACTTAAAAATTAAAAACAAACAAAAATGAAAACATCATGACTTCACTACGCAGAGTAAATATGTTGATGTCTATTATGACAGTCATAGATAAAAAATGGTCATAGGGTATATATATAGTTAGTTTTCCTGAATTTAACACAATCTTTTTCCATGGGACTACAAATTCTTTTAGAACATTTTCTCAGTGGCTGTGTAATGAATATATTATAATTTATGGAGCCATACTCTGACAGTTGTTTCTAATTTTCTTTAGTATTAAAATTATTATATATAAATGTATGTCATATAACTGTATAATAACCTAATAAGTAACCATCATTAATTTTTGTCATAAGAATAATCTTTGCAAAATATGGAGCTCATTATGTCACTCTCCAGCTTACAATCCTTTAAACACTACTTCTTGTTCTTGTGATAAAACCTGGCATTGGTGCCATAGTCTTCAAGACCCTTCCTGATATAGTCCTTGCTGACATTTTTAGCTGCATTCTCTGCTTCCATAGATCCTTCACCCTAGTCCATCTGTTCTTTTTGTGATTATCTAGATTATGCTATCACCTCCCCCAATGAGTCTCCCTACTGCTTTCTGTCTGAAAAGTTTTCTGTCCCATTCAACTTTACCTCCTTAGCTCATTTTTCAAAGTTAATTAACTTTTTATTTATTTTCCCAGTTGTATTGAGATACTATTGACATATAACATTTTATAAGTTTAAGGTATACAACATAGTGATTCCACATATGTGTATATTGCAAAGTGATTATAAGTTTAGTTAACATCCATCACCTCACAAGGTTACAGTTTTTTCCTTGTGATGAAAACTTTTAAGATCTTATTCTCTTAGTAACTTTTAAATATATAATACAGTATTGTGAAGTATAATCATTGTGTTGTATATTATACCCCAGAAGTTATCTATTTAATAAAATAATATGGTACTGGAGAGAAACCAAGATGGTGGCATAAGTAAACACCTAGGCTTTTGCCCCGCACAACAATTTCGAGAATACAACTAAAGAACAAAACGGACATTGTGCAGAACCATGGGAAGGATGGCTGACTGCAAGTTCTGAAACTAGAGGGACATAGAAGTGCCCACGGATAATCAGAGCCTCTGCAAAGCCTAAGTAAGGTAGGAGACTCGTGCACACAGAGCCAGAAAGGACAGGGTGTCTGAATGCCTGGCAGGGATGCTGTAGCGGAAAGGAAACAAAAGCTCCAGGCTGCGCTGAACCCAGTTCAGATTGCACTCAAAACCCGGGGGATCCAGGCCCTTATGGGGATAATCTAGACTGCCAGTAGAATCCCAGGGGAACAGCCAAAGGCAGAGCTCTGGAGGCGTGGGTGCGAGTGCGTACAGAGAGGACGAACTGGGCCACTGGCTGTGTCTGGCAGGAGAAAGGAGCTCCAGGCAGTGCTGTGAGACAGAATCTTGGGGGAACAGCCAAAGGTGGAGCTCTGGGTGCACCCAAGAGTGCTCACGGTGAGGGCAATCTGTTGAATGTGTGGCTGGCATCTGGCAGAAGGGAGAAAAGAGTTCTGACTGCATGGAATCCAGGTGCCAGGCGAAAATCTAACATTCCGGGTTCATTGGGGACTGGACGGTCTGGCAGCAGGCGAACTCGAGGGCACCTTTCTCACAGAAGTGCTCGCAGTGATTGCTTGCAGACACTAGGACCAGGTGACCTCGAGGGGTGAGGCTAACTGGAAGCCAAGGCTGTCAGCTCCCCCCTCCACCCCACCAAGAAACTCTGCCTCATCCAAGCTGAGCACAGAAACTTTGGCAAATTTGCAAGTCTTGGTGCATAAGGCTATCTCCCAGCATAGACATAGCTGATCCTCACAGCCTTGGCCTGGAGGTCAATTTCTCCTAATGATACCAACAGCAATCAAGACTTATCTGCAAGAAGGCTGTACACATAGTCCACAAAGGGGTGCACCAAGAGTGTACACTTCAGGTAACAGGGGAGGCCGAGATACCTAGCACACAAAGCCACCCTGCCAACTCAGGGAAGCAGTGAAAATGCAGAGAGAAAGAAACAGATTGCAAACAAAAGAAATGGAGGAAAACAAACGACTAGATATAGAGTTCAAAACCACAGTTATAAGGTATTTCAAGAGGCTCCTAGAAAGGCCGATAAGCTCAGCGAGAACCTCGAGGATATGAAAAAGGACCAACTAGAAATTAAACATACACCAACTGAAATAAAAAATATTTTACAGAAACCCAGCAGCAGACTAGAATAACACAAGAATCAAGTCAAAGATTTGAAATACCAAGAGGCCAAAAACACTCAACCGGCAAAGAAAAAAGAAACCAAAAATTTGAGGATAGTGTAAGAAGCCTCTGGAACAACTTCAAACATACCAACATCAGAATTATGGGGGTGCCAGAAGAAGAGAGAGAGCAAGATACTGAAAACATATTTGAAGAAATAATGACTGAAAACTTCCCCAATCTGATGAAAGAAATAGACATACTAGTCCAGGAAGCACACAGAACCCCAAGCAAAAGGAATCCAAAGAGGACCACACCAAGACACATCATAATTTAAATGCCAAGAGCAAAAGGCAAATAATATTAAAAGCAGCAAGAGAAAAACACTTAACTACCTACAAGGGAGCACTCATATGATTGTCAGCTGATTTCTCAACAGAAACTATGCAGGCCAGATGGGAATGGCAAGAAATTTTCGAAGTGATGAATAGCAAGAACTTACAACCAAGATTACTCTACCCACTAAAGTTATCATTCAGAATTGAAGGTCAGATAAAGAGCTTCACAGATAAGAAGAAGCTAAAGGATTTCATCAACACCAAACCAGTATTATATGAAATGCTGAAAGGTATTCTTTAAGAAGAGGAAGAAGAAGGAAAAGGAGGAAAAGGTGGCTGCTTCAAACTAGAGCATGGATGGAACTGGAGAGCATTATGTTAAGTGAAATAAGCCAGTCAAAGAAAGACAAGTATCACATGATCTCACTCATTTATGAATATAATGAACAACATAAACTGATGAACAAAAACAGATTCAGAGACAGAGAAGCATTGACTATCAAACCTCAGAGGAATGGTAGGGGAGGATGGAGTTAAGGGGAAGAGATCATCCAAAGGACTTGTATGCATGCATATAGGCCTAATCAATGGACACAGACACCAGGGGGGTGAGGGCACAAGTGGTGATGGGGGAGGGAGGACTGGAAGGGGTAATGGATGATGAGGACACATATGTAATACCTTAATAAAGAAATTAAAAAAATAATATGGTACTGGCATAAAAACATATATAGACCAATAAAACAGAATCAAGATCCTAGAAATAAATCCATGTATATATGGACAACTGATTGACAAGGAAGCCAGGAATCCTCAGTGGAGAAAAGACAGTCTCATTTAATGGTAAAAGGAAAATTGGATATTCACATACACAAAGATAAAACTGGCACCCTATCTTATCTTATACCACTCACAAAATTTAAGGTGGATTAAAGACTTGCTTAAAATCTTTAGATAAGATCAGAAACCATAAAAATACTAGGATATTATTTTTTTGATTATACCTAAAGCACAAGCAACAAAATTTAAAAAATAAACAAGTGGAACTATATCAAGCTAAAAAAAAATTTTTTTTGCATAGCAAATGGAATGATCAATAAAATAAAAACGCAACCCACAGAATGGGAAAAATATTTACAATCCACATATCTGATAGGTCAATAACCAAAACTTATAAGTCATGGAACCCAATAGCAAAAACAAAACAAAACACCTCCCAATTAATCCAATTTAAAAAGTGGGCAGATAATCTGAATTGACTTTTTTCTAATGAAGATGTTCAAATTCTCAATACTAGCATACAGGAAATGGTACTCATCAGGGAAATGCAAATCAAATCCATGATGAGATTTTACCTCAAATCCTTTAGAATGGCATCAAAAGACAAAAGATAACAAATACTGGTGAGAAGTAGAGAAAAGGGAACCCTGTGTACTGTTGATGGAAATGTAGATTGATACTGCTGGAATGAAAACCAGTATTGAGGATCCTCCAAACATTAAAAACAGCAAATTTACTTTTGGGTATATATCTGAAAGAAATGAAATCACCACCTCCATTTCATTGTAGCATTATTTACAACTAGGGGCTCAGTGCACAAAATTTGCGCACTGGGGGTGGGTGACCCCTCAGCCCAACCTGCCCCCTCACAGTTACTGGGACCTCTCAGGGGATGTCCTACTGATGGCTCACCCCCAGCCTACCCAAGGCCTAAAGCCTCTGGTTGAGGCTTTAGGCCTTGGGCACCCAGCTGTTGCCCTGCTGGGCTCCATCCCCCCACTGCCCCCCAGCCCTGGCTTAACCCCAGCGGCTGGCAACCACCTGGCCCCGGGGCCACGTGCTCACCAGCTGGCTCAGTTCTGCCCCACCCCCCCATCTTAGCCTGTGAGCTCGCCGGCTGGCTCCGCCCCAGCTCCTGATTGGTTGGTGGGCGCGGCTTGTGGGTATGCCTTAATTAGAGGTATGATCAATTTGCATATTACTCTTTTATTAGATAGGATAGCCAAGACATGGGAAGAATCTGAGTGTTCCTCATTGGATGAATGGATAAAGAAAATGTGGCATAAACATACAACAAAATACTACCTAAGTAATAATAGGGTAATATGCTAATTAAACCTGACATCTTTTGAACATCCTTCCAGACAATGCCATGGTGGTGAGGGCCAAGGCAGAGGAGGTTTGGGGCTATTAGGGGAGAGCTGGCAGGGGAGAGCAGTTAGGGGTGACCAGTCTGGCAGAGGAGGGCAGTTGGGAGCAAACAAGCTGGCAGGCAGAACCAGTTAGGGGCATTCAGGCAGGAAGGCAGAGAGGTTAGGGGTGATCAGGAAGGCAGACAGGTGAGTGGTTAGGAACTAGTGGTCCCAGATTACAAGGAGGATGTCCAACTGACGTTTTAGGCCCCATCCTGCAGGGATCCCAGATTGGAGTGGGTGAAGGTGGTTGAAAGGAACAAACTTTCCACTGTAGCCCCTTTTTCATTATTTCTGCTTAAATCCATTTAATTAAATCTTATTTTACTCTAAGTTATGTTTTCATTTAGCACTATCTAACTTTCATTTCCAGCATGAATCACAATTTTGATGAGAATATGTGATCATTGGAAATCTTGCCCAACTAGACTGTAAATACATTGAAGCAGAAATATGTATATTTTTGATCACTATTAAATATTTTAACAGCTCCCAGCATATCAAACAAGTGTTTGGCAGGGAGAATTTTAATTTGAATTTCTCCCTAACATTTCATATAAAAACAAATCCAGAGTGGATTAAAGAGTTATATGTAAAAACGAAATTATTAAAATAAATTTTGGGAAATTTATAAAACATAACTTTTGATTGGGAAAGACCTCTGAATACTTATTTTTTATATAAATTAATACTTCTAATTTGATAATAATATCACCATAATAAAGGCATAAAGAAATATTTAGAATAGATATGCATAAGAGGCTAATTTTGTTAATATAGAAAAAAATACAAATGAATAAAAAAGCACAAAAGAAAATTAGGATTATGTATAATAATTCACAGAAAAAATAATTAATACATTATCTGTGACAACATTGATGTTAAAAACATAAGATATCTGACCTAACTTTAAATAATTAGAAATTAAAATGACATCAATTATCATTTATCAGATTTGCAATGACAAAATACATTGCTGAAGTAGTCCCAGGAGAAATATGAATTATCATACACTAGTGGTGGCAATCTAAATTTGTATAAAACTTCTTTGATACTATTGGACAATATTTATGAAAATTTAAAATGTACCCATAATTTGGCCCACTAATTGTACTTCTAAGTATTTATCTGGAAACTATGCTACATTATTGTTTTGAAAATACATATTGTTGGTTGCAGCATAGTTTGCAGTTGGAATACTCTGGAAACTGCCCAGGTATTAATTAAGTGGCTATTAAGTAAATAAATTGGTATATAAACATATAGTTGAAAACTGAAATATAATTAAAAGGTATTAAAAGGAATGAGGCAAACATTTGCATCCCTATGGAAATATGTCTGCTCTTTCTTATTAATTTAAAAGAGTTGCCAAAACTGGTTTGGCTCAGTGGATAGAGCGTCAGGCTGATAGGTCCCAGATTCAATTCCGGTCAAGGGCATGTACATTGGCTGTGGGCACATCCCCAGTAGGGGGTGTGCAGGAGGCAGCTGATCAATGTTTTTCTCTCATCGATGTTTCTGATTTTCTGTCCATCTCTCTTCTTCTCTGTGAAAAATCAATAAAATATTAAAAAAGAGTAATGAGAGAATAATATATATATCCTATCTAATAAAAGAGTAATATGCAAATTTGACCATACCTTCACCACATCCACAAGCCATGCCCACCGCAATGCCCACCAGCCAATCAGGAGCAGATTATGCAAATAAACCCCAACCAAGATGGCTGCCACCACTGAGAGCAGGAGGAAGGCTTAGGTTTTCACAGCAAGAGAGAAAGCCAAGCTTTCCACCTGCAGTTGCTGGCCTAGGCCTCCACTCTAGGCTACAGAGTTTCAAACAGAAATGGCTGTCACTCCGGAGCAAGCAGAGAGCTTGGCTCTGCTCCAGGCTACAAAGTTTCAATTGTAGACATAAATTAATCCCAGATCCCAGGGACTCTGCTTGGGTTGATGAGGGGCGTGGCTGGCTTGCAAACATCCACAGGCCCCTCACCAAGGCTGCTCCTCGCCCCAAGGGGACCCCCCCACCCTGATCTGGGACACTCTTTAGGACAAACCAGGTGGCCCCTACCCATGCACCAGGCCTCTAATAAAAGATTAATTTGAAGATTGACCATCACTCCAACACATAAGAGGGATGCCCCCCTGTGGTCAAAGATCCTGCCCCCATGTGGACACAAGATGGTCACCACAAGATGGCCAGCAGAGGAATGCCATTGGGAGTTTCCAGGTCCTGCAAGGGAGGGCAGTTGTGTGCCATCAGGCCAGCAGGGGAGGGCAGTTGGGAGGGACCAGGCCTGCAAGGGAGGGCAGTTGTGTGTCATCAAGCCTGCGGGGGAGGGCAGGTAAGGGTGACCAGGCCAGCAGAGGAGGGAAGTTGGGGCAAACATGCTGGTAGGGGAGCAGTTAGACATCAGTTACGCTGGCAGGGTAGTGATTAGTGAGTGATCAGGCTGGCAGGCAGAAGCAGTTAGGGGTGATCAGGGAGGCAGGCGGGTGAGCAGTTTGGAGCCAGCAGTCCTGGATTGTGAGAAGGATCAGGCCTAAACAGCAGTCAGATATCCCTTAAGGGGTTCCAGATTGGAGAGGGTGCTGGGCTAAGGGACATCTCCCAACCCCATGCACGAATTTCGTGCACTGGGCCTCTAGTGTATGTGTGTTTGTGTGTTGTGTGTGTGTGTGTGTGTGTGTGTGTGTGTGTGTATAAAGTGGTTCCATTAATATAAAGAAATATATACATATTAATATACAAGGTTATATATGCATAACATGTGTGGGAAAATATGATTTTGAGTATTTGCTAGAAGACACCTGGAATATGGGAGTGTGTATGAGTAGCAGGTAGGTGGTGTGGAAAATGAGTTGTGTGGTGGGAAATGCTTTCCTATTTGTAAGTATTTTATATATTTTCTTAATTTTATAAATATTATCTTTTCCCCATTGCTTTTTTCTACCTTTTAAAAATGATAGGTAGAGAACCCAATGCTTCTGTCATTTAACAACTACTTGTTGAGCTTTCCCTATTAGTTCTTAGTTCTCAGATTACTCTTTGATTTTATTTTTCTTTATTTTTTATGTTTTATCAAAATTTTAGAGGGAGGAAGAGAGAGAGAGAGAGAGAGAGAGAGAGAGAGAGAGAGAGAGGAAGGGAGAGAGAGAGAGACAGACAGACAGAGACAGACAGACAGGGAGGAGAGAGAGAGAGACAGAGAGAGAGAGAGAGAGAGAGAGAGAGAGAGAGAGACAGAGAGAGAGAGAAACATGAGTTGGTTGCCTCCTGTATGTGCCCTGATCAGGGATGGATCCCGCAACCTAGGTACGTGCTCTGACCCTCAACCTTTTGGTGTATAGGAAGAGGCTCAAACCAACTGTGCCACCCAGCCAGGGCAACTCGATTAGATTTTATTTTTTTTTATGCAGGCAATTTAGGTATTCACAAATGATGATTTTTTCACTCTTCTTACCAATAAACCTATCTCTCATTTCCCCTTTCTTTCCTTATGTTGTCTGAAACAGTTCTCAAAATTCTTCTTTGCAAATTCCACAGAAACGATTTATTCTTACAGAATGCTTTTGTTCAGTTGCAAAACTCTTGTATCTTTAGTCAACCAATCTTTGCAACTGATTAATGAACATTTCAATATGAATATCAGTTGACATTTTTGTTTACATGTATTAATGAGAAAGATGAAAGATTCAAGTGAAGTCATATGTTGGAACTTAACTTGATCGTCAACAGCATGAGGGACTTCCTTGCTGAACCTAAGTTTTCTAATTCTGGGATAATTTCCATCCGTTTTTTTGTGCTTTTCACAATATTATATAATGACTACTTTCGGCTGTCAAGCTACAGGGGGAAGGCTGGGGAAGGTGGGCGGGGGGGCGGATGCTGGGGGAGATCAACCGAAGGATTTGTATGCATGCATGTGAGCATAACCAATAAATGAAAGACACTGGAGCGGGGAGGGGGGCATGTGGGGACATGTGCTGGGGGATAGGGGAGACTAGGGGGAGGATAATGAGGGGAAAAAGGGAAAACATATGTACTACTATTAAATCTAAGTTATACTGCAAAAAAAAAAAAGTGCCTGTAAGTAGAATAACCTTACCTTGTAGGGTTGTTCAGCAGAATAAATGAGATAGTCCTTAGCATAAAATAAAATAAAATAAAATAATAAAGTAAAATAAAATAAAATAAAATAAATGAAATGAAATAAAATATAAAATAAAATAATAAAATAAATAAAAAATAAAATAAAATAAATAAAATAAAATAATAAAATAAATAAATAAAATAATAAATAAAATAAATAAATAATAAAATAAATAAATAAATAAATAAAATAAAATACCTATCCAAAAAAAGACACACCTTTAAGTTTAATCTATATTATTAACATTTTCTCCATCACTTTTCCTTTCTTTTTTAAAAATAAGTCTTTATTGTTGAAAGTATTACATATGTCCACCCCAATCCTCCATTGCCCTCTCCAGCATCCTTTCTCACTAGCCCTCACCACCCTACTGTCTGTGTCCATGGGTAATGTACATAGGCACATGAGTTCCAGTGTGAAGGCACTAAAGGTGGAGTTGGGAGAAGAGAAAGCAGCAGCACACCACTACCTTGTAATTCCACCTTCCTGACACAATAGCTGCAATCCCCTCCAAACTAGCTAATAGTAACAAATAGAAAATATTCAGGAAGCAATATATTTTGAGTACTTACTATCTTTGATTTTAATATATTTTAATTGTAAGTTTACATATTCAGTTTATTGTAATAGCTGTATTTAAAAACTGGCTCATGCAATTTCTGGCATTTTTAACAGTTGGCTTCAGTTTGAAGACCCCCAGCCCCAGAATTTGTGATTCAGTAGAATTGTTGTAAGGTATCAGAATTTGCATTTCTAATTAGTTTCCAGGTGATGCTGATGTTACTGGTCTGAGAAGCAAACTTTGAGACCAACAGCAGTATTAACTTAAGCAATAGCAGGATCTACCTTTGTTTGAGAGGAATATTACAAATCATGTGAGAAAAAGTATCATCCTATCTAATAAAAGAGTAATATGCAAATTGACCATACCTCTGATCAAGCCATGCACACCAGCCAATCAGGAGCAAATTATGCAAATAAACCCCAACTAAGATGGCTGCCACGGGTTTCCCCAGCAATGGAGGAAGCCAAACTTTCCACCTACTGTTGCCAGCCTAGGCCTCCACTCAATGCTACAAACTTTCAATACATAATCTGAACAGAAATGGCAGCAGCCATGGAGCTGTACAGAGAAGAAGCTAGGGTTGCCCAGGCAATGGAGGAAGCCAAGCTTCTGCAGCCCTAGCCTAGGCCTCCACTCTAGGCTACAAAGTTTCAATTGTAGAACATAAATTAATCCCAGATCCCAGGGCCTCCGCTTGGGTTGCTGGGGGGCGTGGCTGGCCTGCAAACTACCACAGGTCCCTCTCGCAGGCTGTCCCATGTACCAAGGGAACCCCTACCCTGATCTGGGACACCCTTCAGGGAAAAGATGCTGGCCCCCACCCATGCACCAGGCCTCTATCCTATCTAATAAAAGTTAGTTTTATCTCATTTAAATTTTAATAAAGTTATCATGCAATCCATGAAATAGAATAGTACTATATGCAAGGTACAGTTTTTGAGCCAACTAGTTAGAGTAACATCATTATTATTTGCTAGTTTCAAGGCTTTGTGACTATTATTCCCTCAGTCTGTTTTCTCATATGAAATAGGGCTTATCTACCTCTGTGATGGGAGAAAATGTACCAATTAATATAAAAAACTCTTTTTCTTCTTTTTTTATTGATTATGGTATTACATGTGTACATATCCCACCACTGCACCCCATCCAAGCCCTTCCCCCCAGTATCTTATCTCCATTGGTTATTCCTATATGCATGCATAAAAGTCCTTTGGTTGATCTTTTACCTCCTTCGTCCCTCCCCAGCCTTCCCGCTGTAATTTGACAGTCTGTTCAATGCTTCTCTACCTCTGTTCATCAGGTTATAATATTCTTTATTATCCATAAATGAGTGAAATCATGTAGTATTTCTATTAACTGACTAGTTTATTTTGCTTAGCATATTCAATACTCTTAAAAAAAGTATGCCGTGCTTAGTAGGCACTCAATACATGGTAAATGTTTCTCTCTCTCCTGCAACAGGATATGCAACTCATTTATTTTCATAATGCAAATTCTTAGCATCATGCCTAGCATAGCTAAGAAGCACAGTTATTATTGAATGAATGTCAGGGTGGAGAATCTGCTGGTTTCAATGCCTTTGACTCTAATAAACCAAGGAAAAGATTTACTAGCTAGTATCACTCCCATTGGTAGAGGCCCTGAAAGAACCTTTCTGGGCAGCAGAGAATGAGCAAAGACAAGGGCACAGACTCT
The DNA here is from genome assembly GCA_027563665.1 of Antrozous pallidus. Taxonomy (NCBI): domain Eukaryota; kingdom Metazoa; phylum Chordata; class Mammalia; order Chiroptera; family Vespertilionidae; genus Antrozous; species Antrozous pallidus. The sequence continues at coordinate 25,984,074 of CM050522.1, forward strand.
GTGACTGCTCTGATATGCCATCTTGAAACTTAGGTACAGCTGAGCACTGAGAGCCAAAGCTTCAAGAGTCTGGGTGGTGGCTCTTGTTTTTGTTCATATCCCAAATAGTACTATTATCATTAATGGGGAAGTTGGTGCTCAGTAATTGTAAAATGAACGGGGAAAATCTTAGACTTCATGGCAATTTTTATCAATTGATTGATTGATTGATATTGTGCTAAGTGATCTCAGTCCAACTTGGGTTTTGGATGTAGTTTGGCAGAAATTTTATGCACAGATAGTGTCTCATCTACTACCCTCTTTATCTCTCTTCAGGCTTTCTGCCAACCAGTTTCTTTGGTTGAGTAGTAAGTGAAAGGTAGCTGTCGGGCTAGTGGGGATTGTTCTGAGCAGTAATCCTGATGATAGGACAAACACAAAGCTCCCAACTGCTAGAGCTCACTCAACCCAAGAGTGCCAAGGCCTGGAAGTGTGGTGAAGTTAATCTCCCCTCAACCAATGGGAAACAGAGACAGCAGATAACTACCAGCCTTTTGGTCTTTGGAGGATAAATTTGAAATGCATTCTACATGGTTCTCAAAGGATTCCCCAATAGGAGTAAGTGCCACTTGTCCTCAGTGGTAACCAGGGGGTAACATGCCCTTTATTGGGCCTTCCTGCCTTCCTTCCCCTCTGTTTCTTCCCACTCTCACCCCTAATTCCCATGATCATCACTTACATAAATTACCTATACCAAAGTCCTTTTTCTCAGTTTTGTCTTTTGGGGAAAACTATGCTAAAATGGAATGCAATACCTATCTCTTTGCCCCACCTATAGGACACAGAATTGTAAGATACATTGAGAAGGAAGATGTGGTGTATGTTTTGCTTTTTCATGTCTATTTCAACCAGGAAGAAACTATTAGAATCATCCCTGAGAGAAACAATGGAATTCTCTAAAACAGTTTTACTATGTATACTTACTTGTTTTCCTTGAATTTAGTCATATCAACATTCCTGAGGAACATAAGAGTATGCAGATCAATGTGGTTCCCACCCTTTTGTTAAAAGACTTGTCGCCACTATCAGTTTGATGGCCAACATATCCAGTGTCCTGTTGACACAGCATTGTTACTCTGTGGCCTTGGGGTGAAGATAAAAGTTATAAGTTCTAAGCAATGAGAGTAAAGAAAAACCATAAGAGCTAAAAGCCTTGAATTGCAACTGTTCAGCTAAGTAGATCAGGTAAGAATGTTACAGTACAATTTTTCTTCTCCACTTCCCCAGGTTACAGTGGACATTTTAGACTACTTTTATATAAGATTCTGTGATGTGAACATCTCATAACTCTTACCTGATTCAGGATTGGTTCTTATGAAAGAGAGATAGTCCAAGTACAAGTAAAAAAAGCAATTAAAAAGATGAAAGGGCTTTGTTTAATATTAAAGTGGGTTGAATTGTTGCTTAATGATAATGCAGAATTACCTCACAAAATGATGCTTAATAACTTTTTGCCACATTGACTTTTGAAAAGTTATACTGCTTTTTGAACATTGTTTTTTATTGTTGTAATGACTTTATTTCAACCAAAATCATACTAAACAAATGTGCTATAACAGAATGCCAATAGGAAAAGGAAAACCAATTACTCAATCCTGATAATTTTTAATCAAAGACTATCCTAAGGAAAATTTGTATGCCATGTTTCGATGAAACTAAAACATTGCTTATACATATATATATATATATATATATACACACACATATATATATATATATATATATATATATATATATCAAGTGAGAGAGATGAAGAAGGATGTGAATGCATTATTTCCACGAGTTTTGAAGCTCTTAAATTCAGATTTTATTTTGTGCTGAAGCTAGATTTGGCTATAACATTTGTTTCTATTATTTTTAAGCAGTTGAGTTAAACATAAGCAGGAATCTCTAAAAGGTTGAACTATTGAAGACAATAATAGAAAGAAAAAAATGAGTGTAATGCCCTTCATTATATTTTATATACAACTTCTAAATTTGTATTTCTTATGCTTTGATCCTGTATAATAAAAGGCTAATATGCAAATTGATCAAACTGCAGAATGACCAGTCCCTATGATGTGTAGTGATCACCAGGGGGCAGATGCTCAATGCAGGAGAAGTGCTGCTTAGCCAGAAGCCAGGCTCATGACTGGTGAGTGCAGCGGCGGTGGCATGAGCCTCTCCTATCTCTGCCACAGCCCTAAGAAAGTCCAATTGATGGGGAGCAGGCCTAAACCATCAGTCGGATATCCTTCCAGGGCTCCCAGACTGTGAGAGGGTGCAGGCTGAGGGACCTCCTCCCCCGAATGCATGAATTTTGTGCACCGGGCCTCTAGTTATACATATTCTTCTATCTGTGAAATTGGTTGTCTTCGGTTGGCATTGAATTGACCATATCTTTTTCCACTGAAATTAGTACTTGTTCTCTTTTCAATTAATAGCTTTCCTTTTAGAGAGAGGGGTTTCATAGAAGATTATGATTGATTGCAAGAGGTAGATCTATATTAAAACAACAGACTCATTTCTTGTTCTTCCGTTTAAGAGGGTTATAATATACAGAGCTGGTTTCCATCACTCGTTTCTCATGTTGAGGAGTAATTGTTAAGCTTCTTTGGGGATGTTGTGATACTAGGGGTTGTGCTTGAGCATGGTCTTGATGAATTCACAGGGTTAGGGTCTTTAAACATGATGCTTTAGCCTTATAGATAGTTAAACATTCTGTTATTGTGTGGGAACACCTTTCCCAGTTCCTGGGGAATTTCGGGACATTCACTTCTCACCCCCTGGACAAATGTTTAATGAATATTCATTAGGGCACAGCTCTATGCTAGGTACCACTGGGGCACACCCTTGACTAAAATATTTTTAGCCTCTAACAGGTTAACTAGCCCCATTCACGTCTTAGATAATCTTACCTTGCATAATAATGGAGTAAGGCAGGTTAGACAAAAAAAATGAGGTTACTCTTATAAACTCATTCACCAAAAAGACTTTTTGCTATTTGGGACAGTTCAAAGACCGGTTGGTATTGCTTAGGGAGGGAGATGCCAATAGAATTATTACACATAATGCTGGGAATTCTAGGACTAAATAGATGTAAGATACATCCCCTGACCTCAGAGAGATTCACAGGAAGTAGAGGAGAAAGGCGAACAGTTAAAAGCAATACCATATTCTTGATTTATTGCAGTCAAAGGCAATAACTTATTCTTGATTTTTTTAAAGATAAAATTTACATAACAGAATTTACCATTTTCATGTGCACAATTCAGTAACATTTTGTATATTCACAGTGTTGTACAACTAGACCACTATATAATTCCAGAACATTTTTGTCACCCCCAAAGCAAACCATATTCCAATTAAGCAGTCACTCTTCATTCCCCCTAGTTCCAAGCCCTGGAAACCACTAGTCTACTTTTTATCTCTATGGATTTAAGGCTGGTTGGGTTTTCATTCTAAAAAAGAATTGTAATAGGAACAGAAGACATGACTTCCAATTCCTAGAATACTCTTTAGTAGCTGGATGAAATTGGACAAGACAGGTTGCCTTTTTAAAGTTCAGATGCTTTATCAATTTTAAATGATAATACCTATTTCTCCAAAGACGTGGGACCAGACTAGATGATCCTTAAAGGTTGTTGCTATGAGCTTGAGGCATTAAGATCACGTAATTCATGATATTAGTGAAAACCATGAATCAATGCTTTGAATACACTAACGTTTTGTTTGTAACCTTAGTAATAAAATTCTAGCATGCCATCACAGGCCTTCATTTAAACAAATATACGGTTAGTGCTGCATTCATTCCAAATAATAGAAAAAAAACAACAATGCTCCAAAGTTACTAGAACTGTTTCTGGAAGTATTGTTTCTTTGTGTTAAATTTATGTTAGTCATCCCATGCTATGAAGAAAGAAAAAAAATCTGTCCTCTTTCCCCCCATACATTTTCACCCCATTGGAAGGATTACCTGTAAAAATTCTGAGCTTCTGTTCTTTGGTTTGATAACTCCCCAGTTACTGAAGACAATTCCTATTAATGTAACCAAAGAGAAAAATCTGGAAACTCAAACAGCCCATGATGGAGCCAAAGTAAAAGTCACAGAATTTCAAATATATATAGGAACATCCAAAGAATGGAGAGAATATCAACTCAGTGGGGAAAGGGGGTGATTTACTTTTCTCATTTCTGTCATTCTGATTTGAGGGCAGTTGTAACACATGCTGCCCCTGCTGTCCCTCCCTAAATGCCCCATTCCCAATTTATTATCCCTTTACTTACTATCACCGTGTACGACCCCCCAGAATAGTAGAGGGGACACTCATGGATTGGTGATCTCTCACAGAGACACATTTAGAACAGTTGCCCTTTAACCTAAAGGTTTTGAGCTAGTGAATGACCTAACACAGACCTTCTCAAATAATAAAAATTTTTTACAGCTTTCTTAAATGTGATGCATGTGAGCCCAATTGTGTCAGGGTGAGGAGATGCTGGGTAGTGGGAGTGGTGATTATGAAGATCTTTTGGTGACTATTTTAGAGGATCGTGGTTTTCTATAAATGGGAGAGGGAATGTCTGGATCCCCTGGGCTCCATCCTGGAGTCCCCAGTTTTCCCCCTATCACCTCTTCTTTTCCTGCTCCCTGCTTCCCTTCCTCTTCCTGCGGCGTTTGTTCTTTGTAGACTGGTTGTCAGAGAGGGTCAGCGATGCTGCCACTGGAGAACAGCCCGGCCTGGTGCTGAGCAAGAAGCCCCCGCCACCTAGCCACATCCCTCAGGGTGAGGTCCTAAGGTCCCGGACTTGTTAGCTGGTATCTTCTGAGGTGGTTTCAAATTATGAAGGGCTCTCCATGAACATAAACCAGCATGAAGCCCTTGAGCCATTAGTTCTGCCTGGATTGGGGGTAGCAAAGGACAGAACTCTCTCTCTCTCTCTCTTTGAAAGGTAAATCCAGGAAAAGAAAGTTGTCATAGGTTCTGGGTATCCATTAAAGACACGTAAAAAGCCAAAGAGGCCCTCCATTTAAACTAAGCTGAGTAATTTAAGAAAATGTGCCCTTAGCATCCAACTCCAGGTCTGGATTGTCCTTGTTCACTCACAGCTGTGCAGGATTTGCCGTTTCTCCCATGTTTTATGTGATGATCATGGATGCCGGCTCTTAGCTTCCAGCCCTGATTGCTATTCAGGGACTGGGCTTCTGGACCTGCTCCAGTCATGTGGAATCTATTTTGGACGCGTCATGTCATACTTGAACTCTAAAATATGCCTGTCGGTGAAAGGTTCTGTTTATCTTTCTCTTGACTCAAACTCACACAGAAAATGGAGTTCAGTCCTCACACCCTCAGACTTTTGTGTTGGGGATCCCTAGCAGCAACTCACAGAAACAGCAGTTTCCAGACCTTCCTGGCCTGGCGGCTGCTTTTCCCACAGCAGCCCCCTGGCCCCGGCCTCCCGCCCACCACTCGCCCAGCTCTTCCATTTCGCTCTCTCCCTCCTTTGCAGGTCTCCCATATGGGCAATTAGGGCCGCGATTTATGCCGGTTCTCTTCACAGCAAGCAGTTGGGTTCTTTCACAGGACACACAGCTGTGGCTGTCTCTCCGGGAAGGGGATCCACAGCCAAGTGTGACAGCCTGCAGGGGATGCCAGAGAGAAAGAACCTCAGGGTGACGCTTTGGAGCCAAAGTGAGGTGCGTGGCCTACAGACAGAGGGGGAAGCAAAGAAGGAGATGGGCCTGCGTAGACTCTGGGAGTCTGAAGTGACCTGGCCTGGTAGGAGCAGACTGGGGGAAGGTACACCTACGTGGGCAAACCCTTTGGTCAGAGGACAGGGTTCCTCTGCCTCTCACCCAGGAGGTGGAAGTTCACGGCTGCTGCCTGACCCTTTGGCAAGTTCCACACACTGATGCGGGGCTCTTTCTAATTCTTCCTTGTCACCAAAGTGAGAACAGAACCCTGGAACTAGAGTTGCTGGTGAGGTTATTTTGAATTCAGAGGCACACACCGTCTGATAAAGAGCCGACATGCTCCTTCTCTGAGTCTTGCCCTCCCCGCTGAGTGACAGGCCAAGAACACAGTTCAGACTTTCCGGCTGTTCCAGTTTGCCATCTGAGTGTGAGGCAGCCATCTAGCTTCCACAGAAGGACTAGAATAATTTTTCTTGGTGAGGGGCGGGAGGAAAAGGAGGAGAGAAGGAGGGCATGTTCTAAAGGCTCTTTAAAATTGAGAAACTCGTTTCAGGAAGAAGGCACCGCTTGGCCCCAGAGGGCCTCTGCATCCTCACTCCGAGGCCTGTGGAGGGAGACCCCATATGCCATGTGGCATGATTGACACGAAATGTGTTTGAAATGACTGAGAGGCCCTCATTAGGCGGGGACTCCTCGCCATCTGGGCTGGAGTTTTGATAATGGGGTCAGGCTCTCTTTTGGTCTGCGCGATGAATAGCTGAGCATAATTTGTTAGTGATTGTGGCTAAAACACAAACATTTTTTAGTCACATTCGCAGGAATTTGAGCCTGACCGCAGTCTTGGGGCACAACAGTGAGAAAACGCTTTCCAGCTGCACTACTGTACTTGGCGACGCGCGGAGAGGCGCTCGCAGAGCTGCCAGTCTCCCTCCGGCCTGGCCCCGTGCCATTGGAAACAGAAGTGCAACTTTATCACTTGACTTCAAGGCGAGGTTTCCCAGTGGCATATGGAGACAATATACAGACAGGCCCGCAGGAAGCTCCCTTCCGTGGTGCCCCCACCAGGTTTGGGGGTGGAGGGAAAGGTGAGGGAGAACGCTATAAAAGCATAAAAGGGGCCGGGCCAGTGCGTTTTTCTTGTAAAAAACTTTGTTTTATTTCTACCTGAATTACAGTATAACAGATGTACACTTGAAGCCTTCTATTTATCCATGAGAAAGAGCTTATATCCAAGTAACTACCCCACACACCAGCACAGCCTCAGCAAAATCCAAAATCCTTACTCACCAGGACAGGCCGGAATAACCAGTCCCAGAATAACCCTTAGGGCTCAAGTAACCTGGACATAGAAGAACACCAAATCACTTTTTGCTGTGATTTAGCAACACCAGCAGTTTCTTCAGAATCAGCTCGGCTCATGGAAATATCTGGGGACTTCAAGCTCCAAGTAGTCTCAATGGAAGCAAGGCTCTAGGAGGCAGTCAGTTAAAAGGTTTTTTAGTAATAATTTTTTTTTAAAGATAGCTGCAAAGGCTAGTAGCCTCTTAATGAGAACCCATCACAGTCTTGGATGGGTTCCTATTGTGATGAGCCTCACCAAACTCAAGAGCATTTGTTTATCTTGGAAAATGTGAAGAGATGGATATCACCTTCCAGAGACTATGTCTAGAACTCATTGATGGCTAGGGCATTATTGATTCATTCCTGACTTTCTATTTGTAAATATGTAAGAAGCTATATGGCTAAGAAATAAATTAGAAGAATTAAGAGCAACGATATTTTAGCCTTCAATAAGCCCAGCCAGCTTGGCTCAGTGGTTGAGTGTCCACTCAACCAGGAAATCACCAGTTCAATTCCTGGTCACATGCCCTGGTTGTGGCTTCCATACCCAGTGTAGGGCATAAGAAGGCAACTGATCAGTAATTCTCATGCATTGATGTTTCTATCTCTCTTCCTCTCCTTTCCTCTCTGAAATCAATAAAAATATATATTTAAAAAATAAGAGGAAGTTTGAGAAACACTGGTCAAGAGCATAATTAGAAATAAGGATGTGGGAGAGAAAGATGCACCACCTTAGTTGAATTGATCTTCATTAGTATTAGAATTATACTTCCTTAATGCTTTAAAAATTGATCTAGTTTATTTATTGCAGAGAAACAATTGAAGATTCTTTTAAAGATTTATCTACAAGGTGTTCAGTGAAAATTGTGAAGTGTTTTGAAGGTCCAAAATTAATGAACCATTAATTAAATTTCAGTATATACATGTAATATAATCCAACATCCACATCAAAAAATAATCAATAATTTTACTATATAGACACTCAAAAAACATGGAAAACATGTTTCATACATTGAAGAAAAAAAAACTGGCTATAAAATAGTACTTACCTGAGTTTGGGGCTATGGGTATTTTCTATTTGCTTCTTTTTTATAATCCTTGATAGTCTTTTTTCTCATTTGATATTCTTTAAACAACCTCCATTATCTAATTAATACCTCCATTATGATCATGTATTGAATTTTCAGTATATAAAGTTTCCATTTTCTTAATGTTTTTGTTGAGATAGAATTAACATATAACACATTAATTTCAGTGATGATACTCTGATTTGATATTTGTGTATATTGTGAAATGATCACCAAGTCAGTCTTGCTAACATCCATCACCATACATAGTTACTGACTTTTTCCCTGTGATAAAACTTTAAAAATCTACTTTGAGCATTTACAGCTTTTAAATTAAAAATTATTGAATACATTATATGTTTATTAATGATATTTTTTGTCTTATTCCTAAAGGAGATTAGCAGGCTAATAATTTATGCAATTCTGTAACTTTAAAAAATGCAAATGAAGTTGTTAGGATAAAGGGAATAACAGTTTTGAAAAAGGATGCCATGAAGTCTTAAAATTATTAAAAGTAGGCATAGATCTTTCTCTGAAATTATGGAAAACTATATGAATATGTCAAGGAAACGGTTCATTGTGAAGCAGAAATATGCCAGTTAATCAGGAAAAACATCTTGCTCCAGGAAATGGAAAGCGTTTCCTTTTTGGAATTCTTTTATCCAGATACAGGGAGAAAGAGTGACAAGAAGGGTTAAAAACTTCTTTCCAGGAAATTCTAAGGTGACATTCATAGAGCTGTTCTAGGAATGGGGGCCACCCAGAGCAACTCCAGAGGACACTGCTGACATCGTCATCTATGTGAAGGAGCCCTCTGCAGCTGCACCCCACTGCCACACTTGGTGGCCCTGAGTTTGCTGGTCAGACTGAGGTCCTAAAATTAAATATGGGAAGGATAATTCTGAAGGCATCCCAACATTATTCAATGCTCCAGTGTCTTGGCTTACTCTAGTGAAAAATGATGGATCATGTACCTGTCAGGAAATTTTTTCTGAATATTAGTTCTCAAGACTGAACTTTTGGCATATGTTGGCACTTGGATGGCTGAGCTTACCCGTTTATGCTTCATCAATCAGCTCAGTGTGAGTTGGGCTTAAAGAGCAATTCCTCAGCTCAGTATGTACTCTTATGTTTTAAAAAATCTAAGGACAATCTTTGATGGATTCTGAATTCAGTGCCTTTAAAGATGATTCATTGTATGGAAAACGAGATGGTAGCACAGTGTTTGAGGAAACTTGAGTCTGGCAGAGTTCCCTCTATCACATTACAAAATACCCAAGAAGAGTTAAAATATAGACAGTCATGTTCCCAGAGATTGGCAAGGACTGCCATTTTTACTTCTGGAAGTTCAAAGACAAAAAAGATTAGGAGTGGGGAGCTATAGAAAGCACTAATTAAGAGTTTAGTTTCTGGAGTCAGGCAGATCAGGGTATAAGTTCTGCACACCACTATGTGGCTATATACTGTCCAACTCATTTCCTTATGTCTCAGTTATCACATCTGTAAAATAGAAATAATGATGCTTTGTTTCAAGGGTTGCTGTATGAGGAAAGTGTGATAATAAAGGGTCCCCCCCCAAATGTATATACACTTAACAGCTGATAGCTCAATTGATGTTTTTTCCTTTTCAGATTTAACCCATTGGAATTAATAATTATTCAAAGTGTGTATACATTTTGGGGGTCATCTGTATCCCTAAAGCACATACAGAGAGTCTGGCCCATTGAGAGTATTTAATAAATGTGGCTTTTTGTTTTTAAGTAAAGTAAAGTAGTAATGTGGGAAAATTGACAAATAAAAGAGGAAAGGACATGAGGTATAAGGAAAATGATGGAGGAGAAAGAAAACAGGCTTTAGTGACCTTATGAAAAAAAGGAGGTGACCAAGCAAAATGGATTCTGCACCCAATGTCACTTCCCTACCTGGCTATGCACCCTTATTGGCTCATTACGTTGATAGTTATTAGTATGGGTGTTATGAAAAGTCACACCACTCAGTAGAGTCTTAAAAAGGTCAGGAGCAAATGGACTGGACAGATGATTGTCACAGCCTGAGCTCCACTAGAGAAATGCCGACTCTGCACATAGTCAAGGCTGCATTTTCTGTGTTGCTCTAGGCCTTTTTCTTGTCTGGACTTTGCTGATTGCAGGATAAATTAAATCTACTCTGTTAAAAATAAGCTCCTTCTATGGCAAGCTAATTGTCTGTCTGCAGCCATCCCATTGTAAAATGCATCTTTAGAGACAAACTATCAAAGCCCTAAAAATTATTTTTAAAACAAGAAGCAGTTAAGCCAATTTGGATTTCAGATGAGGCTGAACTTTGCCAGCCGCTGAGCATGGCATGATTTCCCGTCATTCCTTAGGGGGTCTCATCTGAAGTAGAATTGGAGGAAAAGGCAAAATGACTGACAAGGGCAGGTGATGTGAGCTCAGGTGTCCTGCTGAGGGGGTTCACTTAGGTTCCAAATTAAAGGCAGCCACAGCCCCATGCTGGCTTGCACTGCCCTGTGCAGACACTGAGTCGGTTCTGTACTAAGTACTTACAATGTACAGATTAACAAATACAAAGGTTGAGGATCTCCATGTATCCTTTGTCTTTTAGAAATAAGCAGGCATAGTTGCAATAGTGAGGAAATTGACTGAAAGCTGCTAAGAAGTTTAAACACATTTTCTAAGCTTGGCATATATTTCCATGTGGTTATTACCAGGTTTCTTGCATTTTATTATATAATCTCATTCCTAAAAGATTGATTATCCCTCTAGTCTCCTTGAAAGGCTTAATTAACATGCTCTGGACCTAAAATAGTAACTGATCTTCATTAGGTACTGGCTTTGTTTTTCTATAAACATTAAGTTAAATTTTCACTCTGAATTTCAACAGAAAATATTGCTATATTAATTTCACATAACTAATGTTTTTAAAACATTAACTTACTCATCAAAGCCAACACAGTGACTGATGGAACTATGATTTGAATCAAAGATTCATATTCAGATGAGCAAGATGCAACATCATACTTCTAGGAGAGTAATATATTTATAGATTATTGCAATTTCAGCTAGACCAAGATTAATGTTGTAGTGAGTGCCTAATTTAAAGCTTCGCACATAGGAAACATTCTATAAATGTTTATGTTATTAATGAATAGAGGATATGCATGGGAATTGTGGCTGATGAAGACAACATTTTTGAGTATGAATGATGAAATAGTGCTCATCTGTCAGCAAATACATATTCAACCAAGGCATAAAGAAGTCTGTGAAAGGAATGGCAGGGGGCTTGAGTAAATTTAATCTGCTGTCTTTAGAAGAACATTTTCTGTAAAAAATCAGAGATATTGGCTCTCAATATTTCTGCTTGCATCCTGATCTTATATACCTCTCCCATAAAGGGATGTTGTGTTATAAAGGATGAGGTCATCATGGACCACATTTTTGTAATGCCTCCCCTTGCTTACCTGTCCCAAACATGATGGACCTCTAATCTCAAATATGTTCTGATATATTAGGAGTCCTAGTTGAGTCAAAGCTGAGTTTTTTGTTGACATTGAGTATTATATTTTCCCTCTCAATCTCACCTCCCATGTGTCTATTTTAATTCACAAATTTACATGGAAGTCAAAGATGAGAATGAACATAAAATATCTAAAATATTTGGAATGGAAAGCTGAAAAACATTTATTTTAAGAAAAAAGAAATGATGGGTACTTGAGAGAAAGAAGATGCGTTCAGAAACCCAGCTGGAAAATCTGAGGAGCATGAGTGACCATCCTGACAATTGTAACTTGAGCTTGCAACCCAGTCCAACTCAGGAGGTGATGTCCCTCTGAGGTGGGTGTAGAAGTTTCTGTCCCTTTCCCAGTAAAGGAGCTCACTCAAAATGTGAAACACCTAAAGGATACACCCACCTATAGGCCTCTTAATCGTTAAACAATTAACGATTGTTAATTGGGAGCCCTTTCTTATTTTATAGCAAACTATTGGTTCATCAGGTGCTGTAAGTATTAGGGACATTGGTGCCTGATGACACTGATGGAGTCTGTGCCACCAGCCTTGAAAGAGTGTCAGCTATGGGGACAAGTGGATCCATGAGTCCCAGGTTTACCAGCCTGGTCGTCAGAACAGTCTAGAGTCCCTACTGAGGGAAGGGTGGCCACGCACCTGAAAATGAGGCCTTTTCTAGGTATGACCACAGAATGCCATGTGGCCTTTGCAAGACTTCCTCAGTGAGCTGGGGTGTTTTCACTGTCTGAAATACTGTTTAACTTTCTATTTGCATCAACATGGATAATTCTCAAAAACAAAATTCTAAGTCTAAAAAAAGCAGATTGCAAAAGAATAAGTACAACATGCCACCAGTTACATCCTAGTATATGTTTAGAATACATATTTGTAATGATGTATATATGTTTATATATGCTAAGCATTTCTGAAAGCATGGGTAGAGAGGAATACCAATTGCTTCAGGATGCCAGTTATATCACTGAGGATGGCCTCTGAGAGGGGGGCTGGAAGAGGGGTATACTGTGCATCCATCATATTTCCCGCCTGAATCATTTCTGAAGCAAATCTGGCACAATTTGAATACTTGTCATATTTAGGCAATGGGTTCCTTTTCCTATTCTTTATAATGTATTTGAAAGATTTTGTAGTTAAATATTTTTAAAATTGAAAAAAGATATCAGGCTCAGTTGTTAGTGATAAGACATTTATACATGTAAGCTGGCGAGATGGGCTTTATATATACCTTTGTTATCTTTATGGCGAGGGGTTGACATTATCCCAGGGATCTACTTGTCTCAGGGAGTAGACACATGGAAAGTTTCAGCTTTATAATTTGGCTGGATTTGAGCTCTCCATACACAAAAAGTTATCGTTCATTATTGTGAAAGTAGAAATGTGATTTTTTTCATTATCCATGCATTATCCAAAAGCAACTAGGAACAGTATGTTCGACTTCTAAAAACGTTACCGTTTGAGTAAGATTAAGCATAAACTGTTCAGGATCCAAAAATGATAATGCATAGGAAAGCTGTGATTGAATGAGAAACTAGCTCATGCAGGAAGTCTGTATGCAATTTTAAGTATAGTCTACTCAACCATGAATGCTATTATCTATTGCTCCATTTCAGACTGACGTATTTGTCTCTACACATGTGTGCCATCTCCTTGACACAAGTTTTTTTTTAATTTCCATTGCTTTATTTCAATTAAATAGAACAGAAAATGAAATCCTAAATAAATTATTTCTTAACTTCAAAGTAAGCTTTATATTTTTTATTTTATTTTTAATATTCTGGTATTCTTTCTTCCTTGCCTCTCCCTTGAACATTTCAGGAGTTGGAAAACAAGTAGACTACCTATAATTGTATTAAGGGATGGGACGCAAATTATGAGATGATGAAGAGTAGGGAACATCTCTTTTAATCCAGCAACTGGGACAAGAAGCCAAATGGAAAATGATTGCAGAGATTTTGCGGGGAGGAAGGTTATAGTTTATATTCCTGTGTGTATTTTGGGGAAGGGGCAGAGGGAGAGAGTTTTAATAACCAAATATTTTATCTGTGTTAGTGGGAATATAGAAGCTATCCTAGTGGTCCTGAGGACAGACCCCAACTTCCTCCGATCCCACCTGCCCCTGCCCTTAGGCAAACTTTCTCCACATCTCTCATTCTGTATCAGGACCTCATTCTTGCTTTCGCTCTCCCTTTCAAAATGAGTATCCCTCTGGAATCTTTTTCTATCATATCTGTCTCACAGACAAACGGACACACACCCCAGGAGTCATGGCATCCCATCAGGTAATCAGGTATTGCTAATAACTTTATGAATATTCTTTTTCTCAAGAAGAGTATAACTCCTGAGGATAATAACCTTACCTTTTCTTTTGTTTCTTCTTTAGTTCACATAACAGTTCCAGTAACTGAGCCAAAAAGATAAGTTCTAGGCACAACTGGAAAGAAACTTTATCTCATTTATACACAGGAAATGGAGGCACTGATAGAGGCTGTCTAGGGAGTGTCCTGGAGTGAGTTCAACCACTAAATTCAGTTGGGACTCGAGCCCTGCCCTGGTCCCAAAACTTCTGGGTTAGGCATCTAGAAGCTTGACTCCCCAGAACATGCTTCTCTATAAGTTAGTGGTGAGAGGCCATAAACTTTAGAATCAAACAAATCTGTCTGCCTTCATTTAGAAAAGATGCAAAACCTTAGGCTCAATTTACTCATCTCTAAAACAGACATGATAAAACTTGCACATAAAGTTTTGGTGAGGGGCAATTCAACTGGAATATGGAATATTTGTATGTACTCAGACTCGGACATAGCAGATACTCAATCAAGTTCAGCTACATTCTGCTTGTTGTGCTCTTCTATGTGGTAGCTGGTATCACATAGCTGGTATCATATATTCTAAGCTTCAGGTTTAAATCTTTTTCCAAAGCCAATCAAATGTCAAAACAAGTCAACTGTAAAACTGCCCTCCCCTATCTTGAGCTTCAATTATGCAAGTCTCCACTCACTATGTCAACTCCATTTAAATATCAATGGCAATTCAATTTAAACTCCAAATCTGCCTGCCATTTGGACCTTCTGATTTGAGCTCTTAGCTATCCTCTTTAAGCATCAACCAGATTACTTCCTCTGTCTTCAATGCCACTCCTACTCAGATTTCTACTTTTCCCCTCTGATCCCATACTAGGATTCCCAATGTTGAAGCCTGCCCTAAGACCATCATGCATGAAATAGGAGTTGAGATAAGATTGGGATCCAGATCCCTGAACTCCTAATCAATGACTCCTTCTATGATACCTATCCACATTAGACACCCATAAATAGATGCTGATTGATCTGTTGAGATACAGAAAGATAGACTAGACCAAAGCAGATGATGCTGTGATAGATTGATAGTGGGTATACTGAGTATAGGTATACTGAGAAGAGGAGGAGAGTGTTGGCACATTGAGCTAAAAATACACGGTAGAACTGGGATATATTGAATAGATTCTGATATGTTGTAAGTTGGTAGAGTAAGTAATTTAGCATGCTAAGAATGGTAGTTTCTAAACAGAGTATATTCAGTCTCTAAAGGAATCTGCTTACTAAGGTGGCCTACCAACAGCATGAAATTTATATATTATTTCATGATTTACTCAACAAACACAGGTAGAGCATCAAAATACATGAGACTTATGCACCTCCTCCAACTCTTTTGGCATCACCTATCTCCTGGGGCCTTGGGCTTCTGGTCATGGAGAGCTCTGGCTGCCACTGGTAAGTCCATGGCTACAGCTGAAGTTACTCATCTCTGGGCAACACCCACTTTCTTAGTCACCCCTCCCCCCACCCCATCCTTAGTGAGTGCTAAACCCTAATATCACCTCTGTTATGCCATTTGTGATGGAAGCCACATAGATCTGGAATACAAGCTTGAACCAATCAGATCTGTGCAGTCTCTTCTTCCTGCTTCCCCACTGTAACTCCAATGAAGCGCCAAAACACACAGCATATAATCCAGCTTCCCTAGTAACTGTGCAGGGATGGCACTATTAGAGATTGGGCAGTTAACTGAATATTGGAGAACCTTGGTCAAAGAGAAAAGGGACAGGATATAATTTTTTTCCCTTGCCCTCTTCATTCCACCATTCCACATCACAGTGCTTATGTTTAGCCTACCTGGAAGCATTCTTCTTGCCTGACCAACTGGCTATGCATCTTGAAAAGCTGCGGCCAGCTTCATAATGGAGAGCCCTGACTGTGATCTTATATTTGTTTCTCCTTCTTTCATATTTTACTTTCTTTTTCTCTTAGTGTTTCTGCCTGGGGATGGGCCCTCCTAATAAAGAATTAGTACTTATGGTTTACTTTGAGAATATCTCTATGCAACCAATCCCAGCTAAGAGAAACAGTTAATAAAAACCAGATACCATTTGCAGAATATAAAGTGAACAAGGTAGATGTTGTCCTCACCCTTATGCAGCTTTCAGTATAGTGGGAGGAACAGGAAACACACAACTAAACAAAAATAGAGAGAAAAAGCATACTTGTGATAAGTACTATAAGGGAAGAAATTGACTTCTGGTAGGTAACAGTGGTAGTAGGGGAAATAGGGTAAAATTGGTTTAAATGAATTGGAAGGAGTCAGCCATAATAAGAGCAGACAGAAAGAATACTCAGCTGCTAGAGTGGACAGCATGAGGCAGGGCCCTACAGCAAGAATGAGTGTTAGGGGCACTCAAGAAAGATAAGGATGGTTGGATTGCCCTGATCAAGTTGAGAACTGACTGACCTCAGGCTAAGGAGGATCTAAGAGCCTAAGGCTGTTAAGTAAGTTAGGATTTTATTCCAGTGGCATCTGAAGCCATTAAAATGCTTTAAGCAATTCAGGATTCCCATGTATTTTAATGCAAATTTTTACTGTAACTCTAATAACAAAGGTAATGAGGAAATCAATATATGGTAGTAAATGTTAACATATACTGTGAATTAACATAAGCATAAATGTTATACACACACAAATACATGTCAAATACAGAGTATAGGTTGACCACTGCTCTCTCTCCTACAGGAAGTTATAATCTATTATAACTAGAGGCCCGGTGCATGAAATTTGTGCACTGGGCTGGTGTCCCTCAGCCCAGCCTGCACCCTCTCTAATCTGGGACCCTTCAGGGCATGTCTGACTGCCACTTTAGGCCTGATCCCACAGTGGTATTGGGCCTAAACCAACTGTAGGACATCCCTCTCACAATCCAGGACCACTGGCTCCTAACAGTTCACCTGCATGCCTGATTGCCCCTAACTGCTTCTGTCTGCCAGCCTGATCACCCCCTAACCACTCCCCTACCAGCCTGATAGATGCCTAACTGCTCCTCTGCCAGCCCGATGTCTCCCAATTACCCTCCCCTGCTGGCCCAATAGCCCCCAACTGCCCTCCCCTGCAGTCCTGGTCACCCCCAACTGCACTCCCCTGCCAGCCCAGTCACCTCTAATTGCCCTCACCTGCCAGCCTGGTTGCCCCCAACTGCCCTCCCCTGCAGGCCTGATTCTCCCTCAGGTGCCCTCCCCTACAAACCTGGTCCCTCTTACTGCCATCCCCTGCAGTCCTGGTTCCCCCCAACTGCCCTCCCCTGCAGGCCTGATTGCCCACAACTGCCCTCTCCTGCTGGCCATCTTGTGGCAGCAATCTTGTGACCACATGGTGGCAGCCATCTTGTGTGAGGGTGTGATGGTCAATTTGCTTATTACCTCTTTATTGTATAGGATACTTTGTTTCTTTTATTCAATTAGTCCAGCAGTATTTGCACATCTGATTCGTTATCTTTTTTGCCTTATAGTCATTCATGTTAGTTTATTTCCTTGTAGTCCAGAAAGTTTTCAGTATTAGTGGTTGCAATTTATTAAAAGACAAGAGCTTCTTTTGCTTCATTTGGAGTTTCTCTTTAACTTAGTTCTACTGCTATGGATGTCATTAGTGCAATCTGCTAATTCACAAATTCACAGAAGTACATTTTGCTAATGTGCACTGCACAATGCCCTCTACAAAATGCCTCCTATAGAATATAATTTATAAAATGCCTGCTGAGCACAACAAGGTGGGGGTGGGAGGGTTGACAGATCAACCTAGTTAGGGGGAAAGCAATATATCTTCTATGCAGAGAAAGCTCTAAAGGCTTTTTCCATGGTGGTTACCTATTTTCAACTATCACAAGTTCTCAAATTGCCTCTCTGCAGTTAGGTTTTCAGCAACCTCGTACCTATTTAAATGTGTTTTATTAACAAAGAGTGGGCAGCATTTTTTAGAATAGTTTTACAAAGTAACAACTCATGAAAATTAAAATCGAATATTGACATTATCCTAGCCCATTCAAATATAGACAGGATTGGCAGCAACCAAGGTGATATACATTTTTGGGGAAAAGGGCAACAGAATTGCTGAGCTACCAAATGTCTTCTAGCCAAAAATTGCACCATCGAGATTTACCCCTTTTCCTTGGTTGAACAATTTTGTCAATTCAGGACATAAGTTAGCAACACTTTAGCAGGGATTTGTTCACCATGTTGATTTATAGAAGACAGTTGCCCAAGATGAAATGGGACATGGGAGGTATTTTGACAGAAGAGGATGGATGCATGCTGGAAAGGCAGAACTACAGGGGAGGTCTATAAACAAGAGAACCCAGGAGAATGCTGGGTGCCCAGGGGGAGGTGGTTGCATCCGTGCTGAAAGCAAAGATGGTTGTGCGCCAAATTCTAACTTCAGACTTTTGCCTCAGGCAACACTGTTAGATTTCAAGTCCCATTAAAGGACCCTCCTTTTTTAAGCAGATGGTGGCTTCACTGCTAACAAAGAACACAACAGCGGTGGAGAATAGTGGCCAGACCTAGATTCAAAGAGGCAAAACACCAAGGGAAACATTACTAATGTCTCTTGGAGAGTGAATCAGTGAAAAAAAAAAACTTTAAATGGAAATGATACAATGGAAATTATTTATTGAAGAGTTTCAGTATTATCAAGTGCATAACAGTCCTAGCTCTTTCAGGATTTCTGCTTCTCTAAAGATTGATGAGGAAATGCGGTTAAAATATGTAATTCCAAATAAAATAGGTTACAGACTAGAATATATTTTTCTATTGGGCATATTTTGTGCCCCCACTGGAATAATGTAAGTGAAGGTTTCAGAAGGTCTCTCTGAGGAGGGGATATTCAAGTTAAGCAATAAAACTTTGAGTAATCACAATAATATTCTGCCCCTTGTTAAGAAACTTTTATTTCATTGGCAAAAACATGCAATATCTCTGGCTTAGCTAATTTCTAGTAATTTTAAAATTGCATATTTAGGAAAACCTAAATGCTATAGAATTAAATGAATGTATAAAATAAAAATGTTTGTTGCTTATATAGAGTGTGTGATCTGATGAACACATAGACAGATATGTGCATACTAAAACTTGCACATATGCTTACATGTATATGTATGGACTTCATTAAAGTATGAACCTGGGAGAGGATGAGAACAAGAGAAAGAGCGAGAGAGAGAGAGATTTAAAATCAATTGGTAGAGTTGGTGCCAACTAATTCTACTTATTTCATATTTCCTTTCTCCACTGGCTCCACATTCCAAGTTTCACCAGCAAAACTGGCTAAGATTAAATCAACCCAAGTATTATGATTATTTGTCATTAGTGTCATATGTTGATTGTTCTGATTCTTTCTTCTGAGTTTTGACCCTATATTTTACCTGATCCTTGCTTTCCTACTGGAGAGTCCTCCACTCGTAATTCATCTGCAACTGGCTTCCATTTGATGTATAGTTCTGGGCACTACCTAGTCCTTTATATTGTTTGTTAAATATGTCTACACTTTCCTGATCCTGAATGCTCACACTGTCTCCAAAATTGGTTCCAAGAATTATCCTGGCATGAGCAAATAAAACTTACTACCATCGGACTGGTTTAATGGGGATCTAAAATTTAGTAAGGTGTATGGCTTTGGTAGACCAGCTTCAGTAAACTTGGTTCCTTTATTTGTGTAATCCCATTACAGAGTTTCTATCACATATCATTTATTGATAATCTGATCAGATTTGCTGTTAGTACAAATATGAATAAAGCATTGTGTTTAATTCTCAAGGCCCTGGTAGGTTAGCGAGATCTATAAATCATTCTAATACAATGTAATATGTACTAGGATATTGGTTGACATAAGGTAATAAGCACCAGGAAAAGGCAATAATCAATGGCACTTATAGGTGAGGGATCATACTTTCCAGTTTCCCCATGAAAGTCCCGGTTTATGATTCTTGCCCACTGTCCATTAGTGCTCAATATTAGTCTGACTATCTTTCATTCTCCATAAGAAAGGAAGATCAAAATTATGAGGACTTTACCAAGTTGGTGAGATAGAAATGGAAATTACAGGCAAAGGGAATAGGCCCAGTGGCCTGAGCCATGACTGAATCTGAAGAATGTGTTCATATGACTGTGCAATGTCAGGGAGAGGTGGGATGCTGTGGGCTGGGGAAGCAACCAGGGACCAGCAATGGTGAGCCTTCTCTGCCAGGTCAAGGACTCTACACTTTTTCTTGTAGACAGTGGAGGTCACGTTAAAATTTTTAACCCAAAGAATGACTTGATTTGGTTTGCATATTGAAAATAATGTGCAAAATAGGTGAGTAGGGAATAAAACTTTAGGTAGATGAAATAATTGAGAAACCATTGCAATAATCTGTACAAGAGATGTTGGGGGACTAAGCTAAGGCAGAAGCAGTGAGGACAGAAGAAAGAAAATATTTTAAAGCTAAGGGAGTTGATAGATGTTAATGGTTTACCGGATTTGGAGGATAAGCATAAAGAAAAAGCCTAGATCATACTCAGTGATCAGTTAGATGTATAAATTAGGAGCTCTGAAAAGAAGTGTGCTATAAGTCTAGATATGTAATTGTGAGTAAAAAGGAAAAGTATGAAATGAAAAGAGAAAGAATCCAGTGTTCAATGTTTGGACAGTGTGAGACTATGGGATAACAAGTAAAAAGCTTTAGGGGAAAATATGCAAGAGACTTATTTGACAAATTAGTTTTGGTTAAATGATTATGATAATTGTTGGCATGAGAGCTTGAATTGCCAGCACAATTTTTTTATTTATTGAATATGTTATTTTTTTAATGTTATCTCTAAGCTATCTATACTAATAAAAGGGTAATATGCTAATTAGACTGGGTCAATAGGACATCTTCTGGATATCCAACTTCCTTCTGGAGAGTTAGGGGGCACCAGGCCAGTAGGGGGGGCAGTTAGGAGGCAATCAGGCTAGCAAAGGGGCAGTTAGAGGGCGACCAGGTCAGCAGGGAAGTAATTAAGGGGGACCAGGCTGGTGGGAGGAAATTAGGGGGCAAACAGGCCAACAGAAGAGCAGTTAGGGGGCTATCAGGCCAGTAGGAAGAGGCAATTAGGGGCAATCAAGCAGGCAGGTAGAGTGGTTAGGTGTGATAGGCAGGCCAGCAGGGGAGCAGTTAGGGCCTGGCCAGACTGGCATGGGAGCAGTTAGGGAGTGACCAGGCCAGTAGGGGTTCAGTTAAGGGGTGACCAGGTAGCAGCAGAGCAGTTAGAGGGTGATCAGGCTGGTGGGGGACCAGTTAGAGGACCATCAGGCCGGTGGGAGATCAGTTAGGTGGCAATAAGACAGGCAAGCAGAGGCAGTTAGGAGCAGGCAGGCAAGCAGTTAGGAGCCAGTGGTCCCGGATTGCAAGATGTCCAACTGCCAGTTTTGGCCTCATCCCACAGGAACATTTTCTGGATGTCCAACTTCCTTCTGGACAGTTAGGGGGTGACCAGGCCATCAAGGGGGTAGTTAAGGGGCAACCAGACCAGCAGGGATTGGACTAAAACCAGCAGTCAGACGTCCCCCAAGGGGTCCCGGATTCGAGAGGGGGCAGGCTGGGCTGAGGGACTGTCCTCCCCCATGCATGAATTTTGTGCACTGAGCCTCTAGTTATTACACAATAGGGATTTCTTATAGACAGAATAAAAGTGCTCTTTCCCCCTCATCTATTCTGAAATGGTTAATATGTATAATTAAAACTATTGGTGAAGGTCATAGTCATATGATATGAGTCAACAGTAAGCTATATTTATGATAGTGTATAATTCTCACACACTTATATTTGCACAGAGTGTCCTACTCAAAGAGCATCTTGTATTTGCCACAACCAAAGGAAAGAATAGGGGAAGTGCTTCTCTCAATTGATAAGAGTAGATCTCTAGAAATCAAGTTTTAAATAGCATAAATTCTTTCAGGAACTTCTGGTAAATCTTTTAAAGTAACATTTTGAAATTTGGCCTATTTTAAAGTAAGATTAAAATATCTAAAAATAGAAAAAAGATTTATATTTGCTATTATAAGCATTTTCTGTATTATAATTGTATATATATTTTTTCTAATGATCTGTAAGTAAATTCTGGATAGAAATGCTTTTTTAGGCTCTCCTTTCCTCCTCTTCGTCAGACAGCCTCTCCTCCTATGCAGTGCCAGCAGCCACAACCCTGAGACACAATGGTGAAGGTCAGAGTGAATAGATTTGGCCGCATTGGGCGCCTGGTAACCAGGGCTGCTTTTAACTCTGGCAAAGTGGACATTGTCACCATCAATGACCCCTTCATTGACCTCAACTACATGGTCTACATGTTCCAGTATGACTCTACTCATAGCAAGTTCAAAGGCACAGTCAAGGCTGAGAACGGAAGCTTGTCATCAATGGAAAGTCCATCTCCATCTTCCAGGAGCGAGATCCCACCAACATCAAATGGAGTGATGCTGTTGCTGAGTATTTTGTGGAGTCCACTGGTGTCTTCACTACCATGGAGAAGGCTGGGGCTCACTTGAAGGGCAGAGCCAAGAGGGTCATCATCTCTGCCCCTTCTGCGGATGCCCCCATGTTTGTGATGGGTGTGAACCATAACAAGTATGACAACTCCCTCAAGATTGTCAGCAATGCCTCCTGCACCACCAACTGCTTGGCCCCCCTGGCCAAGGTCATCCATGACAACTTTGGCATCGTGGAGGGACTCATGACCATAGTCCATGCCATCACCACCACCCAGACGACCTTGGATGGCCCCTCTGGGAAGCTGTGGCATCATGGCCGACGGGCTGCCCAGAACATCATCCCCGCTTCTACTGGCACTGCCAAGGAAGGCTGTGGGCAAGGTCATCCCTGAGCTGAATGGGAAGCTCACTGGCATGGCCTTCTGTGTCCCCACCTGCAATGTGTCGGTTGTGGATCTGACCTGCCGCCTGGAGAAAGCTGCCAAATAGGATGACATCAAGAAGGTAGTGAAGCAGGCATCAGAGGGCCCCCTCAAGGGCATCCTGGGCTATACTGAGGACCAGGTTGTCTCCTGTGACTTCAACAGTGACACCCACTCCTCCACCTTCGATGCTGGGGCTGGCATTGCCCTCATTGACCACTTTACCAAGCTCATCTTCTGGTATGACAAAGAATTTGGCTACAGCAACAGGGTGGTGGACCTCATGGTCCACATGGCCCCAAGGAGTAAGAGCCCCCCTTGGACCACCAGCCCCAGCAAGAAGAAGAGAGGCCCTCCGCTGCTGGGGAGTTCTTGCCCCAGAGCAGTCCCCCAACACACAGAATTTCCTGACCACCGATTCCATCCCAGACCCCCTGAAGAAGGGGAGGGGCATAGGGAGCCCTACTTTGTATGCACCATCAATAAAGTTCACTGCACCCAGCCAAAAAAAAAAAATGCTTTTTTAAGGGAAAAAGCTTTATTGTTATTTATGGAAAGAAAAAGTAAATTGAATGAAAAACATCTACTGCTGTAGGCATCTCAAACTCTACAAATAAGAAGTGAAATATTTACAAGGTCATATACAAACCAAATTGCTAAGAGTGGTGACCACTTGACTCTATTACTAGCATTGGAGGGAGGTGAGGCAGCTATTGCATTTTTTGATATATTTCTGTATTTTTTAAAAAATCTTATTACAAGAAAGTATTATTTTGCTAACAGAAAAAACTTCCTAATGCACCCACTTCTAAGATAACATTTATCAAAGGCTTATAGATTTTTCCCCTTTAATCCTCAACACTGTATAGTGAGCAGTAATTTTACCAAAGAAGAAACTAAATTGTAAACATGTTAAAGAACTTTAAGACATCATCATATAGCTGACAATTGGAAGAATAAGGACTCAAAAATTCTTCAGTCCAAATCCAAAGCCCATTCTATAAGTATGTTTCTATAATAAAAGGTGCTTGAATCATGAGATATAAATATTTCTCACGTATAACATTAATACAACACAAGTTTTTCCAAACAGGTTGGAATTAATTATAGTACTTTCAAGTTGTCATACCCAAATAAGAGAAATGTTTTATAGTTTCGGAGAATAATTTCTGAAGTATTATTTGAACATTCAAGATTTTAAGTAATTAGCAACAATTCTTGTCAATAATTTACACCTTACTAAATGCCACTATTTTGAATGATACAAATTAGGAATGGGTATTAATTCACACAATATATTTATAAATAAGTTGATATATAATGAAACTTAAAAACTGTTGATATACTTTTTAATGTTCAAAGTTGTATTCACAAGAACACAGAACTGGTTTGAAGCAGTAAAATTAATACTTTCTTTTTACAAAAAGGAGTAAGTAATAACAAAATGATCCAAATGCTTTCAGCTTCTGTTTTTTGGAAATTAATTTGTTAAGAATAGCTCTATGTATCATATATTATTTATATAAAATAAACATGGTTATAATATTTTGCAAGTGTTTTACATTTATTTAGTGGTACCCATATATATCTTAGAGTGTAATATAAACACACCAAGCAAAAATATTTTCAAAAAGTAGTTTAAAACTAAAAGAAAATAATTTAAAATTCAGCAATTTAATTAAGCAAATTTAACTGCCTCCTTCTGGCTCTATTTTCCACAATTAAGTCTTAACATATCATATAATCTTTGGCCAGAAACTTTTGTTTGTCTCTGTTAGTGGATGCTACTGTGTTTGTGCCCGCTGCCCCCCACCCCCCCAGGATGGCTTCCAGAACTAACATGCTTATTACCCCAGTTTCTAGAAGTAGTGGCTGCTGAGAATGACAGCTGGGTCCTTCTCCAGAAATTGCCTTTGGCTGAAAAAAGCTGCCTCACCCAAGGTTACCCATGCCCCTTCTCAGGATATACAGCCCACACCCAAAGACTGGTTATATGAAAGGGAACAACGTTCACCTCCCTCCCCTCAATCTGGGACATCTCTGAATGACCATCTCAGCTCCAAAGATCTCTGTGGGATCAACTGATGACTCTTCTGCAGCTGCATGACAGTAGTTTCAGTCGTGTTTCCTTAACCCTCATGCAGGTGTTGCTCCCTAGAATATTTCCTAATAAATTACCTGAATGAAAATCTCAGCATCTCAGAGTCTGTTTCCTGGGGAAATTGACCGTTAGTGCCAATGATAGTCTAAGGAAGCAAGTCCTAAAATAGGATTTTGGAACAGGATTCCATCCAAGGTGTTTAAGTAGGTGCTGTGGACATTGTTTCCCACACACACAAAAAAACTATAACCCTAATGTGACTGTATTTGGGGATAGGACTTTTAGGAGATAAGTAATCTTAAATGAAGTCAAAAGGATAAGATTGATGGCCTCATAAGAAAACACACACACACACACACACACACACACACACACACACACACACACTATTATATATATCTTTATCTTCACCATGTGAGGACACATCAAGAAAGTGGCTAGCCCTAGCTGGTTTGGCTCAATGGATAGAGTGTCAGCCTGTGGAGTGAAGGGTCCCAGATTTGATTCTGGTCAAGAATAGGGGACATGCAGGAGGCAACCAATCAATGGTTCTCTCTCATCAGATGTTTCTGTCTCTCCCTCTCTCTTCCTCTTTGAAATATATAAAATATATTTGAAAAAATAAAGCAACTATCTTAAGCCAGGGAGAAAATCATATTGATACTTTGATCTTGAACTTACAGACTCCACAAATGTCATAAAATAAATGTCTTTCTTGTTGTTTAAGCCACCTAGTCCATGGTGGTTTTTCTTAATATTTTTGAATTATAGTTGAAATTTGATATTATATTAGTTTCAGGTATACAGCATGATGGTTAAACATTTATATATTTTATGAAATAGTGGTTTTAATTTTCATTATTTCCTGGTGATTCATGACATTGAGCATCTTTATTGGCCATCTATAGATCCTCCTTGGACAAATGTCTATTTATGTTCTTTGTCCATTTTTTATTGGATTTTGTTGTTGTTTCGGTGTTGTCTGATTTCCTTATCTATTTTGTATATCAATTCTTTTTTTAATGTATCATTGGCAAACACGTTCTTCCACTAAGTAGGTTATTTTTTCTTATGATTTCCTTTGCTGTGTAAAACTTTTTAAATTAATGTAGGCTCATTGTTTGTTGTTTCTTTGTTTCCTTTGTCAAAAAAAACATTAAAAAATACTATTAAGAGCAATGTGGAAGAGTTTATGACCTATGTTTTCTTCTAGGAGTTTTATGGTTTTGAGTCTTACATTTAAGTATTTAATTCATCCTGAATTTATTTTTGTATGTGAGATAAGAAAGCAGTCTAGTTTCATTTTTTTGCATGTATCTGTCCAGTTTTACCAATATCATTTATTGAATAGATTGTATTTTTTCCACTTCATATTCTTACCTCCTTGGCATAGATTAATTGACCTTTTAGGTGTGGATTTATTTCTTGGCTCTGTATTCTGTTGCATTGATCAATGTGTCTTTTTTTAAATCTCAGTACCATGCTGTCTCCCATAGATTTGAGGTCACAGTGTTTTCCATTTCATTTGTCTCAAGGTATCTTTTGATTTCTTCCTTGATCTCTTCGTTAACCCATTTAATATTAAGTAGCATGATATTTAGCTACTAGGTGTTTCTGTGATTTTCAGTTTTCTTCTTGTAATTGATATTCAGTTTTACACTATTGTGATTGAAGAGATGCTATGATTTCAATATTCTTAAATTTACTGATACTTGTTCTGGTCCCAACTTCTTTTGGGTCTATTTTGAAAAAGTTCCATGTGGACTTGAAAATAATGTTTATTCTGCTTTGTGATAATTTTTTAAAATATCAATTAAAAACATCTTGTCTAATGTGTCATTTAAGGTTGCTATTTCATTATGATTTTCTGTCAAAAAGATCTCTCCATTAATGTCAATGATGTGTTAAGTTTCCTACTATGTCTGTGTTACTGACAATCTCTTCCTTTATGTCCATCAATATATACTTTATATATTAAGGTGCCACTTCATTGTGTGTATAATTGTTTACAAAGCTTATTTCCTTTTGTTGGATTGATCCATTTATTGTTATGAAATGCCCTCCTTTGTTTCTTATAATAGATTTGTTTTAAAGTCTACTTTATCTTCTACAAATATTTCTACCCTAGCTGTGTTTTTCAATTTTATTTGTATGCAATATCTTTTTTCATTCTTTTATTTTTGGTCTCTGTGTGTCTTTTGATCTGAAGTGGGTCTCTTGTTGACAGCGTATACATGGGTTTTATTTTTTTTATCCATTCAGCTACCCTATATATTTTGATTGGAGCATTTAATCAATTTATATTTAAAGTAATTATTCATAGGTCTGTAGTTATTGTCATTTTATTATTTATACTTTGATATTCTTTTTCTTCTTTTTAAACAAGTCCCTTTAACTTTTTAAAAAAAAAATACTTCCTTTGTGGGGATAAACTCCTTTAAATTTTTCTTTCCAGGAAGTTTTACATCTCCCCTTCATTTTTAATTATAACCTTGCCTGGGAAAGTAATCTTGGTTGTCCCTTGCTTCTCATAATCTTGGTTGTAGGTTCTTGCTTCTCATCCCTCTGAATATTTTTTGCCAATCCCTTCTGGCCTGCAAAGTTTCAGTTGAGGAATCAGCTGACAGTCCTTTTGGAACTCCTTTGTACATAACTAACTGTTGTTAACCTGCTACTTTGAAGAACATTCTTTTTCTTTAATCTTCGGCATTTAAATTATGATGTGTCTTGGTGTGGGCCTCTTTGAGTTAATCTTGTTTGGGTCTCTCTGTGTATCGTGGACTTGTATGTCTATTTTCTTCACCCTATTGAGTAAGATTTGATTTAGTAATGCTCTGGTGTCTTCTGAATCTACCCTTTGGGTTTGTTGTGGAGTTAATTGGGTGGTTCCCAGATGTGGTTTAAAACCAGCCACCAGGTGTGTTGGTTTGGAGCTTCTTGGGGAGTGGGGGGCTCTGGTATACTCAGAGGTCAACTGCTGCCTGTGCCTGGCCCAAGGCCAGCTGGTAGGAGCTACAAAGTGATCTGCAATTAGTAGTTGGATATGTTGGGCTTAGAGGTGCCCAGAAGAGGCTGTGTTGTGAACTGAGTCTGGCTGCCAGTGGTATCAGGTTTGGGGACACTTAGCAAGAGGTACAGGACATGCTGAAGCCAGTGGTGCTTCTTTGGAGTTTATGGACCTTCAAGTGGTTTTAGGTAAGCCCCCAGTACGGGCTGAGATCAGCTGCTTGTGAAAAACAGTCACTGAAAGAGGGTAAGGTTGGCACGTGATTTGGGCAGGGTGGAGTCTAAGGGAATCACTAGGGTGAGGTGAGCAATGTTAGCCAGATTAATAGAGATCAGATTTGGCACTTGCCTGAGCCTACTGGCTGGTCGGGGAAAACATCTCAACAAAGGATCAAGGATACCTGCCAGCACTTCTGTCCTGGAGAAAACTAACCCTCCAGCCCTCACTCTGAACTATTTAATTCAGTTTCTCCCTGTATGTCCCTGGCACTTCTCAAGTTGCTGTCATTTTTCTGGAGCTTTGGACAAGTGTCTGTGAGAAGTGAGTCCATGCTAGGGCCCTTTAAGAAGACTAGAGACTTGTACACGAAATTCATGTGCTGGAGGAGGGGGAGGTGGAGGTCTCTCAGCCTGGCCTCAGGGGATGTCCCCTAGTGGGCCTAAGCCAACAGTCAGCATACTTAATGCTGCCTTGGAGGTGGGAGAGGCTCCTGTCACCACAGCTTTGCTCGCCAGGTGTGAGTCCGACTTCTGGTTAAGCGGCAGTCACCCTGTGGGAGTGCACTGACCACCAGGGGGCAGCTCCTGTTTTGAGCATCTGCCCCCTGGTGGTCATTGCGCATCATAGCAACTGAGTTTCACCATTTGGTCAATTTACATATTACCTTTTTATTATATAGGATTCCTGTGTCTACAGCAGCTTGTTGTACCTGGACAGAAGTGTGCTGAATTTCACAGAGAGATGTTGTGGAGACTCTTTTACCCTGCACTGGTGCTCCAGGCTGGGAAGCCCATTGTGGGATTGGGCCCCTTGATCTTTCTGGGGACTTCCTCAGCCAATGTACCCTTCCTGATTCTTAACCACCAATGTAGGTATGAGGCCAACCTGTTTTACATAACCTTCCAATCTCAAGATGTCTGCTTTTTTATATCGCTAGTTCTATGAGTTCATTTCATTTCATCTTCAGGTGGTTCCCAAGGATGGCTGTTCTATAATTTAGTTGTAATTTTGATGTGGTCATAGAAGGAGATAAGCACAGAATTCCCTACTTCTCCATCTTAACTGGAAGTCCTCTAAGGCCATTTGTTATGGCAGCTTGAGCAGATTAAGATAATGAGTTATTGATGACCACAGTATGCAACAGCTGTGCAATTATTAAAACTTTGACCAATACTAAATTCAGATGAGGTACCGGTAAAAGTAATTCTTTTGGTCATTGCAATATTTCAAGTATTTGAATAGTTTGAAGCATATAGTAATCATAAGGACTATGGAATCAGGTGGCTCTTCCAAGGGACCAATACATTAGAGAAAAACAATTCTATCCTATACAATAAAGAGGTAATATACAAATTGACCATCATACCCTTGCACAAGATGGCCACCCCCATGTGATCATAAAATGGCTGCCCCAGGTGGTCACTAGATGGCTGTCCCCATGTGGTCACAAGATGACTGCCCCCATGTTGTCACAAGGTGGCCGCCCCATGTTGTCACAAGATGGCTACCATAAGATGGCAGGCAGAGGAGGGCAGTTGTGGGTGATCGGGCTGGCAGTGTAACAGTTATGTGTTGATCCGGCTGGTTAGGGGGTGATCAGGATGGCAGGCAGAAGTGGTTAAGAGCAATCAGACAGGGAGGCAGGTGAGTTTTTGGGAGCCAGCAGTCTCAGATTGTGAGAAGGATGTCCCAGATTGGAGAGGGTGCAGGCTGGGCTGAGGGACCACTGCTCCCACCCCCACCCCCAGTGTACAAATTTTGTGCCCTGGGCCTCTAGTAAAATATAATGATAATTAATCACCAATTTAAGGTAAAGTATGAAAGTTAGAGGCCCTCTATGACAGCATATGAAGATATATTCATATAGCTAGAAGTAGAAAAAGCTAAGCATCAGGCATGGACATTTATTAAAAGGATAACAGAGATCAAGAGAAGGCTGAATTCTTACTTCCAGCAAGTCTGCTATACCACAGTCAGGCTCCTGACTAGCATATGAGATCTGAGATTCAAGAGGGGAATCTGGGCCAATGAAATTAAATATTTTGAATTCCCAAGTGCCTCTGAACTCTGCAAGAGTAGTCCATTCTCCCCTGTAACATCTACATTTCCCACTTACTTGAAAATAATGCATAGGTCTCAATCTTGCAAGACAATATACACTCCTCTCATGATCTAGTCCAATTCTCCCATTGCCAACCTAAATAATAATTTTTATGTCACACCATAACTGAGGCACAAAAGTGCTGAGCCTAATGGAGCAAAGAGACCATACCACAAAATAATGCAGGTACAAGTCAAAATGTAGCTGTGGTGATAATTGGATCCCCAGGGCGCTGGGATTAAGGGGTAAGGACATAAAGTTGGATAATGGAGAGGTTGTCAGTCTGAGAGCAGTTTTCAGTAACACAATTTAGAATATCTCAGCAATGATCCTGCTATAGGCTTAAAGAAAGGAAAGCAACACCAAATAAAGTAGGGACCCAGGTCTCCCATGGTAGGCAGTGGAGGAAAAGGTCTAATAGGCATGAGAGAAATAGGCATGCTAAGTGAAATACTGTGTAAGGCCAGTGTCCCATCTCATCATTCTATGGGAAGGCGAACATAGAATTTATGCTTTGTGTCTTAGCAACTCTGGGCATTGAGGTCTAGAGGTCCTGAAGCACAGAAGGGAGTGTTTCCACCAAAGGACACAGCAAGAGTACCATTAAACTCCTAGTATGACAGCCACCTGGTTACATTTTTCTCCTTGGATGTGGGTTGAACCCCCAAATGGGATGTGTACTAAGGTGAGTTAACTGTCTTCCACTGAGGGTAATAATAAGGAGAAACTCACTCTGAGCCTTTAGCAGCCATTATTCTTGGCATCTGAGGGAATGAGTGGCTTGGTCCTGAAGAGGGCATTGAGTGACAATCACATTAGCAGCTACAATCCATTCTTTGCACAGCCTGGGTACATATTTCTTGTATGGAAATTTTACTCAACCTGGGAACAGCCCCCCTGTAAATTCTGGCTGTTTTTCGTTTCCTGAGAAAATGTATAGAAATTAGTGAAACATATTTTATAGTGCCCACCACTGCAATTGACACTCATCATCTAATTCCTCCATTGCAACCACACTAGCAGTTTCTCCTCTGCTAGATCCTGCCTCCTTCACCTTCCTGCAGGTATTATTTCCCAAAGCGAGCCCTGATGCGCATGCACACCCCCATCACAGAGCCTCAGTAACAGGGAATCCTCTTTTCAACAGGATTTCTTCAGGTCCCCTTTCCTCAACGGACACGAAAAATGTGCAGCAAATACAGTGTGCCTGGAGATAAACTTACAAAAAGCATACTGACCTGAAAAAATATAGTCTGATTTCCTCATTTCTGACATTCATTTTCAACTTTTAAGGCAGATCTCTTTGTCTAGAATTTACCTAGAAAACTGGTGAAGATAATCCTGTCTATGAATTTTAGTTTTAGGGAATACACACAACAAAAACAACAAAATGGTATAAAGAAAATAACAACAGAGCTGCCATTACAAAACACCACAAGCTGAATAGCATAGACAATAGAAATTTCTTGTCTCACAGGCCTGGAGGCTAGAAGCCCAATGTCAAGGTGTTGGCAGGGTTGCATCCTCCTGAGGACTGTGAGGGAGAACCTGTTCCAGGCCTCCCCTGGCTTCACTTGATTTGCTGGCAAGCTTGGGTGTTCCTTGGCTTTTAGTGCATCACCTTGACCTCTGTATTCATCTTCACAGGGTGTTCTTCTTATGTGAGTGTCTCTATGTCCAGTTTTCCCCTTTTTATAAGGACACCAATCATATTGGGTTAGGGGCTCTTTCTACTGTAGTAATGCAACCAATTATACTTGCAGCAACCCAGTTTTCAAATAAGGTCACATCTTGGAGGTTAGGACTTCAACATAGGAATTTGGGGTGGACACAATTCAACCCATAATACTGAGCTTTGCAGGGAAGTTAAGTAGTAGAAAATACAAAGTGTAGAAGTAATAGGCTAGCTAGGATTATTTTTAATGGAAACTTAAATCACTATGGTCAAGGAAAATGACTTCCTTTCCACTTGCTGGTTGGGGGATTTCCCCCCAGCAATTGCTTTTCAGACAAAGCATCAGAAAACACTGGGCTCCATTTGTGCCCTGGAGAGAGAATTCAGTCTAGCAGTCGGCATTGTGGGCTCAGTTCTAGAAGATGAAAACCCTCGTCATCCTGCGTGGTTCACTGGCTCTGAAAGGCCCAAATGCCATGCCGCTTTGCCAGATCGCACATCTGCATTTGGGTTGGTACATGCCTTTGGGGTTGGCATTGGCCCTGTGACCACAAAGCTTTCTATTGCAGCTGTTCTCGTGGCTTGGCTCTTTTTTATTCCCTCAGGTCTTATGGTGGAGCAAGAGGACACCCACAGTGGAAGCCAAGAGAGTCATCTTAATGAATGGCATGTTAGAGACCTTGTGATTGGGATTTGCCATGTTTCATAGCATAGCTGGCTAAATTCCTGTTACTGAAGGATCAGGTTAAATCAGGCATACAAGTAAGGTGGAATCTTTTCTTTTAGGAAACCTTTCACAAAAGCACACTTGTCTCAGCCATTGCTCCCTTCTGAACTGATAAAGGAAAGTTAAATATTCTATATAAATGCAGAGCATAGACCATGTCCCAGGTACATGCTAACTAGTACTAAAGTTAGTCAGAGGCTTTGGATGTATGGCAGCTGCCCCTTGCCCTTCCCAGCACCATCTCCTGCGGTAGATCTGTGTACACAGGACCCTAGGTAGAAAACCCAGGTCCATGCTTCCAGCTGTGGGCTCCCTTGGGGCCACTGTCTCATTAAACGTGGATTTGGGAACCTGGTGGAACTCTGCCACAACTGCAAGAAAACACATTTCCGCCTCCAAGTGTCAGATTGAAGGGGTTGGGGATGCACCAAATGCTAAGCAAATAAAAACATCTTTTAAAATGTTGCCTGCTTGCTGCCAAGTGTGGGCTCAGAGGGAGTGCCACAAGGAGCAAGTTCCACATGGCAAGGCCCTCCATGGAGAAGCCTGGCTGGCAGGCCAGGAGGATTCAGTAATTAACACTGTCAGAGACGTGCGAGGTCCCATTTCAGCAGCTCCCTTTGCAAGTGTTTGCCTGTGTACAGTCACCCTTCAGCGGCACAGCTTCAGTGCGGAGTCCATCAGTGGTTGGCGCATGTGTGCGCTCAAACTCTTTGTCACACAATATAAGAAAATCTGGGGGCTTTTTTTGTGGAGTTCTAACCCTGTGGAGATTAGGTCTAAGAGTATATGATTTTTAAAATGCTAATTAAATGAGGGCTTTAAGAATGTTGAGTAGCTGGCTGCTAGAAATGATAGCATCCAGAAGGCTAGATAACAAACGTAGAGCTAGAGAACCACACATGGTCGCCTTGGCCCTGGACTTATGGATTGGCTATTATGGACTGGAAAGGGGGCTAGGAAAACATTGGGAAGTATGGGGGAAATTTCAAGTTATTAAGTAAAGGCTCTAAAACAGGTCTAAAATGGTAAGGAAGAATGGGAGCCATTCCCTTGAGGAGAAAATTGGTGGGTAGGTAGATATGCTGTAATAGGAGAAAAACAAACTGGCTGTGGATTTATGGTTTCAATTCCCAAGACTGGCCTGCCTGGCACTCTCTGGTGCCATGGCAATTGGGCAAATTGTCTAACCCTCATATATATATATATATCCTATCTAATAAAAGAGTAATATGCAAATTGACCATACCTCTAATCAAGCCATGCCCACAGCGACACCCATCAGCCATTCAGGAGCAAATTATGCAAATAAGCCCAACCAAGATGGCTGCAGCCACTGAGAGTAGGAGGGAGGCTTCGGTTTCCCTGGCAATGGAGGAACCATAGCTTTTCACCTGCCCTTGCTGGCCCAGGCCTCCACTCAATGTTACAAAGTTTCAGTTATAGAAGATACATAATCCCAAAAGAAATGGCGGCAGCCACAGACCTGGAGAGAGAAGAGGCTAGGGTTGCCTGGGCGATGGAGAAAGCCAAGCTTTCCCCAGCCCTGGCCTGCCTTGGTCTCTGTTTAAGGCTACAAAATTTCAATTATAGAAGGTAAATATCCCAGGAGAAATGGCTGCAGCCATGGAGCGAGCAGGAGGCTTGGCTCCACTTCAGGCTACAAATTTTTAATTGCAGAACATAAATTAATCCCAGATCCCTGGGCCTCTACTTGGGTCTCTGGGGGGTGTGGCATACTACCACAGGCCTTTCACCCAGGCCACCCCATGCCCCAAGGGAACCCCCACCCTGATCTGGGACACTCTTCAGGGCAAACCAAACTGACCCCCACCCATGCACCAGGCCTCTATCCTATCTAATAAAAGAGTAATACACAAATTGACCATCACTCCAACACACAAGAGGGCTGCCTCTATGTGGTCAAAGATCCTACCCACATGTGGACACAAGATGGCCACCACAGATGGCTAGCAGGTGAGGCCATTCTTGCAAGGTTCCAGACTTGCAATGGAGGGCAGTTGTGGGTGATCAAGCCTGTAGGGGGAGAGAAGTTAGGGGTGACCAGGCCAGCAGAGGAGGGAAGTTGGGGGCAAACAGGCTGGCAGGGGAGCAGTTAGACATCAATTAGGCTGGCAGGGTAGTGATTAGGACTGATCAGGCTGGCAGGCAGAAGCGGTTACAGGCAATCAGGGAGGCAGGCAGGCGAGCAGTTTGGAGCCAGCAGTCCTGGATTGTGAGAAGGATATCCGAGTGCCCGTTAGACTCCAGGACTGGGCCTAAACAGGCAATCGGACATCCCTCAAGGGGTCCAAGATTGGAGAGGGTGCAGGCTGGGCTGAGGGACATCTCCTGCCTCCCGTACATGAATTTTATGCACCAGACCTCTAATACACATACACACACACAAACACCCTACAGGCCTGATGCAGGACGATTCCTGCAAGAATAGAGCTTCCTGCAGCCTGAGCAAAGCTCCTTCCCTTCTCTGCTGCCTTGCTTGCTCCAGTCTCCTCTGCCTCGCTCCTGTTTCCTCTGCCTCGCTTTCTTCTCTGTTGCCTCCCTTCCTCCCATCTCCTCTGCCTGCTTCCCTCCCTTCTCCCCTGCCTGCTTCCCTCCCTTCTCCCCTGCCCTGCTTGCTTGATTCTCCACAGCTTTGCTCCCTTCTACAGTGCTTGGCTTCTTTCTATGTGTCTTCTGTGGGCGGGTATGCAAAATAACTGCCATGTTGGCTGGGTTAATTTGCATAATTTGCTCCTGATTGGCTGATGGGTGTGGCTGTGGTCATGGCTTGATTGGAGGTATGGTCAATTTGCATATTACTCTTTTATTAGATAAGATACACACACACACACACACACACACACACACACACAGACACACACTAGAGGGGGTGTCCCTCAGCCCAACTTTCACCCTCTCCAATCCAGGAGCCATCAAGGGTTGTCCTACTGATGGCTTAGACCCACTCCCCATGGTTCTCTGCAGAGCCTGGCTGCTTTGCTACCACTGTGGGAATGAAGCTACCACGCCCTGCTATCCACTCTCTGCAGGGACTGGGAGCTTCACTGCCACTGCTGTGCAAATGAAGCTGCCATGCCTTACTGTTTGTTCTCTGTCTGCCATGCCATGCAAATGAAGCTGTCACCCCCTGATGTCCGCTCTCAGTGGTGCGGCTGAAAGGACTGGGGGCTTCCAGCAGAGTTGAGGGTACTGGGCACTGCTGTCTTGTGGCTATGGGCGCCACAATATTTGTGACAGTGTGATGGTCAATTTGCATAATCCCTCTTTATTAGATAGAATACACACACACACACACACACACACACACACACACACGTATGTATACAGAATGAGAATTATCATATATAAAATGTTTTTATTTTGAATATAGAGAGACATGTATTAGTGGGTAAATAAGCTATTAATATATTTATATACATATGTGCATTCATCTGTATATGTCATTTATGAACCAACTACTATACAATCAACACATATTTTTTAGTAGGCAAGTTTTTATATTTGGTATTAAACATGACAAATAAAGCTTCCTTTCTCTTAGAGCTTATATTCTAGTGAGTAAAAGAATCAACAGGAAACTGGACATGTAAATGAAAAAGACATTTTCAGGTTGTAGGGAGACCTATGATAAAAAATTAAAAAGGGTGGTGGGATAAGGAACTAAAAAGGCTGTTTTAGGTAGAATGACTAGAATATTCACATACTTTTTCTCAGTCCAGTTTTTGACTCCCCCCACTTCTCTGGTAAGCATTCCTGTTCCTATTCATAGGTCACCTAACAAGAACTGAAGTTCTATAGGTTAGCTCTGGTGGGGCAATTAATAGTGTGGGTATTGGCAGACCTGTGCTGAACACTCCTCTTTAGTAAGGGGATGTCTGAGATCAATGTTTCCATCCTACATTGATCCACAGTTTCTTCACTTACCTCCTTTAGGTGAAATATTGTTTGTGAGACCCTATGTGTATTATAGTCTAGGAATAGAGCCATACAGTGGTAAACTACACTGGTTTGCAATTTTGACATTTATGTTCTCTGTCATCACTGTGCACTGGCGAGGGCACAAATGGACCTATGAAAGCCACAGTGCACTGTTACAGACATCTGCACCCAGTCCCCTCTGCAGACATCGTAGGTGGGGCATCTGTTTCACAAGAAACCAACGAACACTCATGCAAAGAAGGTAAGATGGTTGAGTGGGACTACTTCAGACAAACATCTCTGAAGGTGGCACATTCAGATATATTCTTTTCATACTCCTTGCTAGTACCTTTATTACTTGTCATGGTATATAAATGTGTAAGTAGAGGGTAGTAATTGAAGTTGTGTTGTGGCAAAAAAATATTGCAGTGGGAGAAGGAAATTAGGACACACAAGTCTTTGTCAAAGCATACTTGTTTTGAGCTGGATTTGAAGCATCTTAGTGTATCCTTACATTATGCCCAGTTTTAAAATGATGCGGAACATATGTCTCCCTTCGGCCCTCAGGAAGAACTCAGCAAAGAAGGCCTTAAAATGGTGTCCAAAAGAAACCTGGCATCATATAAGTGAGAGTCAGGATTCATGCTCACTCTCCACATTGTTCTTTTGCATTTCTGATGCTGTTTTTTGCATGGATAAGTGTGTACATTCATCAGGCACAGAATCAACAACAACGAATGCTTGATGTGTGAACATGGCCAAGGAAAGGCATCAACAGAGGGATGATGGAACAGATCCCCTCCATCCCTGGTTCTCCCTCACTCTCACGTTTTTACCCTCTCTTCTCACTACTTGTCAATGAAGTGTCTGCACAAAGCTGCTTTTTTTTCTCTCTCTCTCTCTTGCATGATTGTCGCTAGCTTTAGAGGTCTGCTCTTTTCCCATGTTGTTTCCTCTGGCTGGAGCTCTCTCACTTAACATGTGGATAATTTCTCAAAGTACTACCTCTCACAAGGCTCCCTAGTCTTAGCCAATAGTCTTGTCTAAGATGTAAGCAAGATGAGCCTCCAACCACTAAGTCCCATGCATTGTATTTTTGCCATGTATTGTTTCACTTAACCTTCAAGAAAGCCCTTGATAATATGCTACAGTTCCCATTTTACACAGGGGGAAAATGAAGCCTCGCACATCTAATGACTTCTTCAAGTTTCCCCACTGGGTAGTGGGGGGAGAGGGCGAGAGGTGGTAGATAAACCAACATCCTCTGACCCAGGCTTGCTAGCTAGCAGGACCATGTTGGGCTATTATTGACTCCACCCACTTTTCTCTCCTTAGCAGTGGATAGTCAAAAAAATGACAGTATGTGGGAGGAGGACAAAAATTATGAAAGGTTCTGAATCAAGCCCTGCAGAGCCAAGTTGTCAAGTACTAGGGAGTGGTACCTAAAGTTTGGGAAGTTGCCTTTTGGTAAAACTTTAATGGTGAGTTTTGTCACTTACACATTGCTGTTCTGAGATCTGTTCTGTGGAGCAGCTAATTAATCCTCTTGGGGCAATTACCCAGGCACCAGAAATGCTCTGCTGCAGGCCTATGCCTCTGGGCGAAGTCTGCGCTAAGTAAGCAGCCCAGGAACCTTGAAGTGGCAGGTTTGCAACCACTCCTTCCGAGGTCAGCACTTGGAGCGCTTGTATGCTCTGGGCCCAGCAGCACAGCATCGCATGCAGGTGGGTGTTCTGTAAGTGCTTTTTAATGATGGCGGTGGTGATGATGTATGAAGGTCTGTTTATACTTGCAGAGAGGGCAGTGTATTTTAACAAGAGGAACTTCTGATTGGCATTTCAAAGAGGCAAGTGTTGTTGGAAAATGTCAGCACCCTGCATAGGAGGGCACTTCATAAGTGTTAAGGGATTGGGTCTGCGAAGGGGATTAGGATAATTGTTTTGGAGTGAATGGGCAAGCTCCTTGGAGGTGACCTAAAGTCATTTTAATGGGCCTAGTGGAGCTCTGGTGACAACTCCTACTAGTGGATTAAGATGCTGTGATGGAAATTCCCAATCATTGCTGATCGCCGGGTCCATTGGGATCCTGGCTCTTCTATTGTTTTGCTGTGCCTGGTAGGCTGACTCAATTTCTAGGCTGGAACAAAGAAATGTTGATCAAAAGAACTGCCACCCCACCATGTGGCAGAGGGCTCCTTTGCCTCCAAAGATGAAAGGTGCCTATTTTCATGGCTCTACTCATTTTGAGAGAGACCTTTTATCAGGGATGGAGTCAAACACATCAGAATAGAAAGTCCTGTGGATGAAAGTAAGGAGGAAAACTTCTTGCTCCTACTCAGTAGGCACCAGGCAGAGTTGTTATATGTTAACATGGCATCAAGCTTGCAAGCTTTAGGAATGAAAGATCAGCTCTGGAATGTACATGTAGATTCAAAAATGAAAAGAGTAATTTAAATTATGTACTAATAGTTCATGTCCATCTGTACCCTTTTCTCACCTTTTCATGATAGAAATAAATGTTGGGTGAAAAACTTAAATTGCAAGTACTAGTTGACCCAGGTCATTCTGATAGCCAAAAGTTGAGATGCTACTGTTGTCCATCTTCCAGTACTTTTGCTTCAGACAATTTGAATTTCTTTATACATGAGACCATCAAATGGCCATAAACATTATTCCTACCTTAAAAGACTAGAAAAGGGTGTAGTAGCAATAAAAACTGGATTTTGCTACAAGTATTTTGTGTCATGAATATCTGAAGATATTAACTACTGATTGGTAGTTTCAGACTTTGCAGGGTTGTCAGGTGGCATGGGACCTTTATGTAATAATGCTCTCAATGGTTATGGTTTATCTAGGTCAGACCTTCTTCGAGGAAGTGGCTAGAGAAGAAAAAGGAAGGGTAGGGAAGTCAGGGCAACAAATCTGCTTGAACACCATAGAGTGCACAAGTTTTGCTGCCATGTGAGATTTTGCACCTGCAGCAAACAAACTTTGGGTTTCTATAAAATGCAAATTGAGGAACTGTATACACAAGTGGCTCTCAGCCTAGAAATTCCATGCCTTTCCACATTGGTTTTGTAACCAGAATCTTAACACCCACATTACATATCTGGCTTGGGCCACCTATAATCATTCAGTTCCTCTGGTGAGTGGACAACTGTCTCAGAGGCTGGAATCTCCTTTTTGGGGCTTAATACTTAAGTCCGCTTTATTGCTGGAGCATAACTGGCCCAAGATAGCTCTTCTTTAAATTAAAAATCATCTTTCATAAAATAACCTATTTCTCTATGCAGCACTCTTTTTGTAGAAACTTCTCACTCTGGATTTTCAAAGGGCCAGGGAGAGTAATGGGGATTTTGATGAAATAGCCTACAACTTTGAAATATTCCTCCTCCACATCACTGTGGGTGGTTTTTAAAAGTTAAGATTCCTGGAATTCGAGCCAAGACTCTGGAATCAAATTCCTAATGCTGGTTCAAGACTCTTGGGTTCACACAGGTCTGATAAGCACTTTTGTAGACCTGTGCCAAGTGCCCCTGGATTGGTTTAGGGACATGTACTAGACATATTATACTCTTAGGTGAGTATTTCTTATGTATGTGTAGAAATTCACCTGATTTGGGGATGTCTCCTTTTTGTCTCTTTCCAGATAGATGAATTATTGTCAAAATGATCTACCTAAACAGAAATAAGAATTTTTATCCCCTTTTTGTCCTTTCTTCCTCTTCCACCATTCTCCCCTCTTCTCCTTTCTTTTCCTTTCTTAAAACTTTCTTGGCCTTGGTTACAAACATATGTGACATACTGAGGAAGGTATAGAGGGGAATGCCAGACAACAATAAAATGTCAAGGTGAGCCAACATCATGTTTGGTGTTCGTGCGGGTTCTCCAAGGGAAAGATGGCACACTGCAAGGCTCTCGGGGAGAGTGCGTGGGAGGTGGAGGGCTGTGTGCTGAAGAATAAAACAAAGGCAGACTTTGTGATGGAGGGCAAATGGCAGTGAACTGAAAATACCTGAGTATGCAAATTCTACACAAACTACAAGGCAGTGTAACTCTGTGGAAGGATGCTGTGTGAGGAAGTCACAGGTTTAAATAAATTTCTTTGACTTCTAGTTAAGATGAAGAAGTGAAATTTTGCCTGCTTATATTTAAAGATATGACATCACATCAAGTTTTAGCCAACACATCTCCATTCTGACTACCTCCAAACTCTGAAAGTAACAGGAAACACACCTGCATATCTGTCTCATTCTCACAAAGATCCATAACATAGGACATGCCAAAATGAAATTAATTTTTTAACAATTCACTTAAACATGACTAAATGAGCCTACAAGGAAAAAAATGTTTTACTCTGAGCTTGCCTTAAGTAGTGGCAAAGCATGATATGATTTGGGGATGCCCTAGGGCTTCCCATGTCCTCTATTATTTCTAATCCAGCCAACAGTGCTTTGGTTGATTTTTACCACAGAACTGTCCCTTTAGATTAGACATTATGTTTAAAAGCCCAAAATCACAGAGCCCCCAAACAAATTTCACAAGAAGCTATTTAAAGTGGATAGCTGTCCTCTAGAAAGCACCCAGGTCCAGAGCCTTTAGCTTGGAGAGAGTGGGAGGAAGGGGAAGGGGGATGAGTGGTTGTTTGAGAAGAGCAGGCCTGACAGTGTCACACAGTGGGGACATGAGGACATCATGAGGCCATAAAGGAAACATAAAGGTAGCACTGAGGGAGAAAACAGCAAAGACATTTTCTTGCTTCATGGTAATTTCCTGGGCTAGACCTCATTGTGGGTTTAGTGGAATGAATAAAATAGGTCCAAAAGCTAAGGCAGGGTGAAGTTGGGTCCATTTTAATATACTGCATGGACAGAACCTGTAACAGGAGGCATAGCGTGTGTCAACTGGCTGTTTAGCCTTTAGCTGTCTATTATTTTCTCTGTATTAAACCACCACTGATGGATTATTTTAGAGAAAAAAATGGACCAAGTTCTCCAATTGGTCTAAGGCTAAAAGAAAATAATTGACTTTATCCTCCTAACTGTGAATTGGGCACACAACTCAAGCAATCTTTTTCTCTCTGGCAGGATTAGTTCTAATGACTCATGTCTGTGAGAATTGAATTTCCTGGAGAAAAGTATTGTGGAAATTGAAGTTACAGATTTTAAAACTCTGATCATAAAATCACCCTAAATGGAAAATAGGCTAAATTATGTTTTCTTGTCTTTTTTTCCTCTCACTTATGCTGTCCCTTCAGTTTCTGATTCATGACTGTGTACCAAGGACATTAGGGATGTGGGAGCAAAATGACTAAAATATTTAGCTCTACCGAAGGGCAGATTTGGCTCCTGAGAGCCTGCTAATTGCCTGGGTATATGCCTTCTCCCATGCTGGTCCATCTGCCAGCTTTACACAGGCTTGGAGACATATTCAGGGATTGATTCTGATGCAATGGGATGAATGTTCACCAACTCGGGTGAAAATCAGCCTCATTAATTTATAGTTGAAATTTAGATTTGTCAATGTGATTGGGCATGAGATTAGGGAATAATGGGGCCTTTGGTTAACAGGTAAACAGGAGAGAGGATAACATGACATATAGATTAAAATATGTATTAAGAACACAAACCTTGCCCTGGCCGTTATGGCTCGGTTGGTTGAGCAGCATCCCATGCACCAAAATGACACTGGTTCAATTCCCGGTCAGGATACATACCCAGGTTGCAGGTTCAAACTCCAGGAAGGATGCGTACAAGAAGCAATCAGTTGATGTTTCTCTTCCTCTACCTTTCTCTCTCTCACTCTCTAAAACAAAAACAAAAAGTCAATATAAACATATTTAAAACAACAACCCACAAACAATGAAAGCAACATTAGCAACAAAAAAAAGTATAGGTCAGACTTACCTTCTGGGACTCCAGTTTATTATGTCTGCTTTAAAATTGTGTTTTGTATTTATAAAGGCCATTCCAAATCCAAACTGCATACCAGTTTGGATTATGGGATATTTTGGATCATGTACCTTTCTTTCTATTTAATAATTAAACTAGTAATTAAGAGGCAAATAATTAAAAGCAATGCATTTTTTCAGTTAAATAATTATCCATACTATAGATAATGCCCAAATATTGAAATTTATCTTAGCCGAACCGGTTTGGCTCAGTGGATAGAGCGTCGGCCTGTGGACTAAAAGGTCCCAGGTTCGATTCCGGTCAAGAGCATGTACCTTGGCTGTGGGCACATCCCCAATTGGAGGTGTGAAAGAGGCAGCTGATCAATGTTTCTCTCCCATCGATGTTTCTGACTTTCTATCCCTCTCCCTTCCTCTCTGTGAAAAATCAATAAAATATATAAAAATTTTTTTAAAAAAGAAATTTATCTTAGTATATATATTATTTTGTTGACTGCATTTATATGTAGGTAAGATGTTTCTTGACACAACATTCTGAGCAGATACTAGCAAAGAAAAAGAACTTTGAAATATTCTTTAGTAGAATAGGAGTGAAAAACCAATGATCCCATACTATTGAGAGACAGGTTCTGTGTAATATTTTTGTTGTTGCTGTTATTACTATTATTATTTCCTAATTTGTAGCAACATACCTGGTACATTGTTAGGACTCAATTTATAGTTATTTAGTTTAAAAAATCAGTTACTTTATTGTACTCCACCTTCTGCAGCATCTTTTATTTCAAGTGAGGTTCTGGGTAGAAATGCCAGTGTATTCCATGCCCAATCTGCTGTGACCAAAATCTGTTAAATTAAGCAATAAAGAAAAAAAAAACTGTATTCCCGAAGTCCCAAACATAGAAAACATCTCCGTGATCTCGTCATTTGTTCATGTCTCATTCGAACAGTGCATCTTAGGACAGAAGCAGCTACTAAGAGGATGAATGTGCAGTAAATCCGACCAGTTAAACCTTAATAGTGGGAACGAAACCTTTAAATTGTGTGAACCACTCGCAGCCTCGCAACTCTTTACATGTGCAAAGAACTGAATGAAGACATATGGTCACCATCAACTTGGTTATTTAATTTCGAGATGACACACATTTTAATCTAACTGAAAGGGGAAGCTACTATATAGCTGGTTGTAATTAGCAAACCGCAAATTTCTATAACCACTTCAGTCTAACCAAAAGCCAAAATGGCATTTCATGATTACACCATCCCACCCATGATTTGCATTTCTTGATGAATTCCCAAGGTTAGGATACGAGCCATACTGTAAAACCAACCCTCAATTACACCTTTTTAGAGGGGAAGATTAGTGGCAGGTGGTGCCTGCTATAAAAGCCTCATTAAAACACCTTCTGGTGGAGTTTCACAAAAGGAAGCCAGCAGATGGAGACCCATCTCCACATGGTAGTCTTACCTCAAATGAGAGTTTCACCTGACACTTTGGGGACAATTTTTTTCTCACCTAACAAGCCACTGAGGTTCAAAAGACGATCTATTAGGATTAATCGGACTTGATCACTAATCCATTGTAATGCCATATGCTGGAAGCGCTGTTCACTGTTAAGCCTGGAGCCAGGTAGAGCCCCTCTGGTAATGTAAACCCTCCCATTTGCCGCAGCTAATCTCATTTTGCCTCCTCTCAGCCCTCAGATGCCAGGAACGATGCTTAACTCCTTCTTACATAGTCTCTGATGCATTTTTGAATGGTTGCAAATCTGATCTCAAAGGTAATGATGCTGAAACCTGCTGACTAATTGGAAAATGATTTTCCTGGTGTGGCTTGCTTAAGGAGGTGAGTGGATAAAAGGCATTCATTCCATTGTGCACAAATTCAAAGACTTAGTCCTGGCCTTCTTATCAGCACAACTTGGTGTTACTTATCTCCTCCTCTTTCCTAAATGTGTTTGCTGAATATTCGATGTACTGGATTGGAACAGGGGGGCAGCTGGGCAGAGAATGTGAAGTTTACATTCACGGAAGAGGTTCAGTCACCTTCTGTGGATCTGGAAAAGGCGAGAATGTTTTAACCACTG
This sequence comes from Antrozous pallidus, assembly GCA_027563665.1. NCBI lineage: Eukaryota > Metazoa > Chordata > Mammalia > Chiroptera > Vespertilionidae > Antrozous > Antrozous pallidus. The sequence goes on from CM050522.1 coordinate 26,028,704, forward strand.
TGGTTGGCCTTTGGGGTGAATTCAAACCATTATGTACCACACAGTATAACTCACATTTTATGTGTGTATGCCTGCCTGTGTGTGTGTGTGTGTGTGTGTGTGTGTGTGTGTGTGTGTTTGTATCATATGTATGTATCATATGTATATATCATATGTATATATATATATACAATAGAGAGTTATGTTTTGGGTTACAAATACCACCCACTAAGTCAGTTTCTAAAAGAAAGATGACCGTTTTTGCTCAAGGCCTCATGTCTGTGAGTTGCATGCATGAAGGTAATCACACACATATGGCCACATGAGCTCCACACATCTCCCTCCAGTCCTGGGGCCCCAATATGACAAGTTAAATAACTTCCAAATCCTCTGAAACATTTTGTGGTCACTTGGTTCTAGCTAGAGATAGACTGCTAGAGGGGATAGAGTTAATAATCCATATGCAATGTATATTGAACAGTATCATCAAGGTAACAGTAGTTGTCCTAAAGTAATGCCATATGCATTGAGCACATGCAGCCTGGCCTCCTGCTGCTTCACACCTTCCTAACAAACTACTGCCCAAAGTGCAGTCGTATTTAGAATGGTCTCATAATTATTGGGTCTAATCAGTGTTTAATAATACAACCTTTACATCACCGAGTCATCAGGTGTGTGGGGTGTGGTACTTATTAAATGCAAATTCCTGTACCTCAACACAGACTTAATGAGATGGGGATTTATGGAGGTAGAATCTGAACACTTACATTTGTTTACACCTTTTCCAGGTGATTCGGATGCACACAGAAATTTAAGTTCAAAGATGAGAAGCACAGGTTCCCACTGCCTACTCTGAAACCTGCCAGAGAGCCCCACAGACCCCTGCTGTTCCTTTCCTCACACTTTAGGCCACATGACACTGTGATCAGCAGAGAGAATATGATCACAAGGTTTCTTCTGAACAGGATGGGAAAATTCTCCCACTTGCTCTCTGGATTAGATTTGTATCTGGGAAAGTTTGCTGTGAGTGTTATTTGTTTTCCAAATGGTTTATCTAATATGTCTCATACTGTACATGGTTATGAATCCTTAAAAAACCTCAAGTTTCTAATGACACATATAAATCACTCTAGCTTTGTTCCAATAGTTTACATAGTTATCAGACACCATGGGTAAGAATATAGCCCCAGCATTGTGCACATGGAAGATTTTATTTTGTTCTACATGAGTATTGCTAGAATTGGCCAAGCAAGAGGAATTCTCTTAGGAAATAAAAATAAAATTTAAGAAGTTCAGTAGTCAGTCAGTTACTTTGAAGCAGAGAATCAGGCTTTCTCGGTAATGACACCTGGAGGATATCCCTTCTCTGGTTGATGCCATTGCATTTACGAAAAAGCTTGGACAATACCTAGTGTCATTAATCTCCATTCTTGTTCACACATGACTTTTACTGCAATATATCAAGTCATTGAAGATGTAAAGATTTTCTTATAAGTTTTGGTAATCAAACTCTAGGTGGAAAAGGCTCATTTGCCAATAGTGGAAAGTTAACCTCGTCTCCCTACCTCCACCTTCCTGCCCCCAAATCCCCTGCCTCCACCCTGGGGTCCACAGGCATGAGGACTCTGCTAAAGCAGAAAGAAACCCATGAGACAAGAGTGTGGTGCCCGGATACCTGGACTCAGGAGAGACAAGCACAGGAGAGGTCAGCCAGGACCAGCAGTCCCAGATAACTCTGGGACTGAACCTACCTTTCATGTACAGTGGGAATCCTCTCTATGTGGAGGATGGAGTCAGCTGTGGCCTGGGAAGGGGTTGAGGGGCCAGTGTCTTTGGGAGGACCAGGAAGCAGCTGGTTGAGCAGGGCAGCAATCTCTCAGCACCATGGTTGCCATGCACCTGAGGATACTATGGGGCCTGCAGGGGAGAGTTCTTCTCAGGTGCCTAATTATCCAGAGCAGCCAGCGGCAGCAGAGCAGACTCCTGGAGTATTTGAGGAACAGGACCTAGGGTTCTGAGGCTGTGTTCATCAATGAAAGCAATAATCTGAACACAGGTATTGAGTTCCCAGATCCCATTCTTCCCTGGAAGCTGGTGAGGTCTGCAGATTTAGAAAAAAGAGGAAAAACCCAACAAAACAACTACCTACATTTGACGTGTTTCTTTCTGGTAAATATAGCATAGACACATATATGTTATGGCATGCTCTTTCTGCCCATCCCTTCTTTTCTCTGTTGTTGGCCTGCTAATAGGAGAGCAAATGAACTCTGCCATGATGTTTTTTAAGAAATCTGACTCCCACTGCTTCCCGTCTTACCCTCAGGAAATAGTGGTGATAGGTAGAGGTGTTCAGAATTGAGTTTGTGACATAATAAATATGAGTGATTCTCAATTCCCTTTTCATTTGTCATGTTTCCTTGATAGTAATGTCTATTGCTACAAAGTACAGCATGCAAATGTCAGAGCGCAGCTTGACACTTTTAGTATGAAATAAAGCATTCTGTTTTGATAAGAAACTAGAGGCCTGGTGCATAACATTTGTGCACAGGGGATGGGGGTGGGTCCCTCAGCTGGCCTGCACCCTCTTGCCATCCGGGATCCATCAGGGGATGTCCAACTGCTGGCTTAGACCTGCTGGGGGGTGGGGGGGGGCTAAGACAGCAGTTGGACATCCCCTGAGGGGTCTTTAGAGCTTCCACAGAGGTGGGAGAGGCTCCTGCTACTGCCACTGTGCTCACCAGCCATGAGCCTGGCTTCTGGCTGAGCAGCGCTCACCTTATGAGAGTGCACTGACCACCAGGGGGCAGCTTCTGCATTGAGTGTCTGCCCCATCATAGCAACCGTCGTTCCACCATTCAGTTGATTTGCATATTAGCCTTTTATTATATAGGACTAGAAGCCCAGTGCACGAAATTCATGCACTGGGGGTGGGTAATCCCTCAGCCCAACCTGCCCCCTCACACACACTGGGAGCCCTCAGGGGATGTCCTACTGACCGCTCACCCCTGGCCTGCCCAAGGCCTAAAGCCTCTGCCTCTGGCCAAGACTTTAGGCCTTGGGCACCTAGCCATCGCCTTGCTTGGCTCAGCCCTGGCCTTAGCCCAAGTCACCGGCGATTGCCCAGCCCTGGGGACCACATGCTCGCCACCTCGGCTCCATCCCCTATCCCCTAACATTGGCTCCTGCAACTGCCCGGCCCCAGGAGCCTCGTGCTCACTGGCAGGCACCTCAGCTCCCGTCCAGGCCTTAGCCCCGGCTGGCTGTGACCAGGCCCCTGGTCGCCGCCAGCCTCCTTGGCTCTGCACCCAGGAACCTTGCGTTTGCTGCCAGGCACCTCAGCTCTGGTCCAGGCCTTAGTCCTGGTTACCTGTGACTGCCCGGCCCCAGGGGCCATGTGGTCACTACCAGCCGCTTCGACTCTGCCCCTGGGGGCTACCTTGGCTCTGTCCCCTCGGCCCCAGCCTTAGCCCCGGCCAGCTCTGCCCTAGCTCCTGATTGGCCGGTGGGCATGCCCAGTGGGCGTTGCTTGTGAATGTAGCGAAGGTATTGTCAATTTGCATGTTATTCTTTTATTAGATATGATAAGGAAGGTAAATTCTGGCAAGGCAACATTTATGTTTGTCCTTATCTAATATTTGTGTGACATTGAGTCAGCTCTAAATTTTTCTTTGCACAGTTCCCTCAAACCTTCTTCTCTACCTTGATTGTTTCATTTTGTTTTTTTCTTCTTTTTCTTTTATTCCTTCCTAGCTTCTGCCCCTGATTATCTCTGGACAGTTCTGGGTATTCTTCCACTTAATTGAAGATTTCTGTTTGTGTCTGCATGTCGTTCATAGCCCTCCTCAGGAAATATTTATTCTTCCTTCTAACTTTCTTCTCTTGACTTCCTCCTTTACCCTCCCCCCCATATTTTCTACCATTAGTTGAAAGTTGGAACTTCTGAGTTTTGGATTTCCTTGTAGCTATTTGCTGTGCATATTCCTATGGACAGGGAAAGTGAACATGTGTATTTCTGAGCTCTCGGCTTTGTGGGCACTGATATGTGGAAACACTTCCAGTTCATGGGTGAAGAGAGATTAGCTCGGTATCCAAACAGCAATGCCCCATGTTTTTTTCACACCCTTTAGTCAATTTGGTGGTAAAAATAAAATCTTTTTTCTTCTTCTTCTTCTGTAAAGCATTTACTTGTAGGGCTTTTATCTTCTCTGGTTACCGCTATTTCCCCCCAAGAAGAAATCTTAGCCCCAATTAGGGTGTGTGGGGAGGAGGGAGGAGCGCAGTGAGGTGCCTGGCCCCCAGGGCTGCTCTCCCTACATAGACCGTGGGATTCTCTCAACCAACCTAATTTCTCCCATTTAACTACTATAGGGCCAGGAGTGACCTTTGCAGGCCAGTGGGCAGGCGGTGAGAAACACTCCCCCAAATGAGTGAGGATGTATATCTGTTTACTGAACAGCATTTTGGCCTCCAGCTAATGCCATTAATCCCCCTGGTGCATTTCATTAGATGACAGACAGAGAGACGTGCTTGGGAGGAAATCCACGCTTCTCCCCATCAGCCAGCTGCAGAGAGGAGTCAGGCGCTCCAGGAGCTGGGCTCCCCTCATTTGCTTTTCTTCCTCTATTATCCCTGACATGTTCACTGAACTACAGACTGCATATGTTTAAAAATAATTAAACATGCTCCAAACAAATAGGCAATGTTTCCACGACCCCTGCAATGAACGTTCTGGGTGTTTTGACAGGTTTTCCTGCTGGCTGGATTCATCAAGCAGCCCTGCTCTTTGCTGTCACTCCTGACAACCTGGCAGATAACCCCCAGGGCAGGCTGGCTGGCCCCAGTTCCTTCCCCTGCGCTGACCTTGAGGCACAGAGAACTTTCAGGCTGAAGGAGGACAGGCCATTGACGGGATCCATGGTTGGGTTCCCAGAGCATTGTGGTTCCTGAGTGGAGCTATTAGATGAAAAGAAAAAAGAAGAGCAAAATAAATATGAGGTTTTATTTTATAATGGTTCTGATGGTTAAAGAGACTAAATAAGAATCATAGGAGAATAAGGAAAGGTTACCAATTGGCGTTAAGACTGTCCTTATCCAAACCTCTTGTCAAATCTGGACTTGGCACATCCCTGCCTGCAACCCCCATTTTTAATATTTTAGAATTTTAAATGCCTGTTATCAAAGATGAAGAAGAGAGAGGAGGAAGAGGAGTAGAGAAGATATAGCTTATAAACATAAAATACACAGAATAAAACAAGTTAAAATATGTATAAAGAAAATTAACACAAGGGAAAAAATAAGGCAAGGAAAAGACTTGTGAAGTTCAGGGCATAAAAACCATGCTAAAAATAAATGAAACCTGCCGGGCCAGTGTTGCTCAGTGTCTGAGAGTCAACCTATGAACCAAGAGGTCACAGTTCCATTCTCAGGGCACATGCCTACATCGCGGGTTCGATCCCCAGTAAGGGATGTGCAGGAGGTAGCTAATCAATGCTTCTCTCTCATCATTGATGTTTCTCTCTTCCTCTCCCTCTTTCTTCCTCTCTGAAATCAATAAAAATATATTTTTAAAAGAGAACCCTAATGATTTTTCTTATCAAGACAAATGTCTTTCTCATATAAAGGATGTATTGTGACATAATCACTATCTTCAAAAATAGTCACTGAGTAAAAGATGATGGGGGTTTCTTGATTCTCAATGTAGGCTTATGGAATCTTGCAAAATTTTAACTTTTATTATTTATTTATTCATAAATTTATTGGGATGACATTGGTCAACATGACCAGTTAGATTTCAGGGGTTGGTTTCTATAAATAACTGTTTTAGAGGAATTCTGTGAAGTAAGGAGTGCATGGATATGTATTTTAGAGTTGTTAGGGAGAAATAATCAATACAGAGTAATATAGCATTAATGGTCTGGCTCAATCTAGGGAATAGCTTTGAGAGAAAACATAGGAATAGATGCTCTCTAAATCCTTTAGTAATACTTTTAACAGTATTAGAATTAATATTGACAGCAGTTGATGTGCAGTTACTTTAATTTATCCATTGGCTGCTTTGACAGTGGTGCCAAGGTCATCTTAATATCATATGAATCTTAAAGAACCAAAAAGACCCTGCAGGACAGGGAATGTTTCTCCTCAAGGAAGAATTTTCTAATAAACTGCAAAATGAGTTACCAAGTACTAATTTCAGGACCAGAAACTGACAAATTACAGCCTGCGGGTCAGATGCATCCTGCTATGTGTTTTTGTGTGGCTTGTGAACTGTGGTTTTGACATTTTCTTCAAATGGTTGAAAAAAATCAAAAGAATAACAGTACTTTATAAAGTGACAATTATTTGACAGTTTCAATATCCACAAATAAAGTTTTATTGGAATCCAGCCCTGCTCACTTGTGCAGTGTTGCATGGCGGCTTTCCACTACAATGGTGGAGTTGCAACAGAGATAGATTGAATGACCCACAAAGTATAAAATATTTATCATCTGGCCCTTTACAGAAAAAGTTTGTCAATCCCTGTCTTATACCAGTAACGATAAACACATGGCCACATTAATTAATATTTTTTCTGATTATCAAAGTAAAATAGATTAAAAATTTGTCACTTAAGCGACTGTCTAACCATTTGACCATCTGACTGGTAGCTATGACATGCAATGACCACCGAGGGGCAAATTCTCAACACAGGAGCTGCTAAGCTGCAGTGACTTGGCAGCCATGATTCTCGTGTGATGCAACCGGAACCAGAAAAGAGGGAGCCTGATTCTGGGGTGTGTCACCTGAGAACTGCCCTCTCACAATCTGGGACCCCTTGGGATGTCAGAGAGTCAGTCTCTGGCCAATCCCCACAAACCAGGCCAAGGGACCCCACCAGTGCACAAATCTGTGCATCAGGCTTCTAGTTTGATAATATGTATTAAATAACAAAGTATGGTTGCCTTTTGACTCATAAACTCCACTTTTAAGGAGGTTATCCAATAGTGGAAAGTAGGAAACAACACAGATATCCAACAATATAGAAAATGATTAAATGAATTATGGATAGTTAAACAATACATACCCTGTAGCCTTTAGAAAGATGATTGGATATGTATAATCAGAACACAGATAACGTGATTGGAAGTATTCTCAGCCCACCGGCACTATCACCACCTTCTTAGGTGGAAGAATTCTTTGTGATAAGATTTGTGAATATTTCTCCCTGATTATCATTTGATTTTTGTCTCTTGTGGTCTATTTTTTTCCTTAGGGAAATGTTTTAATTTTATGTAGTCAGACAACATTCTTTCTTTGTACTTATAAAGAACTTTATTCAGAAAGTAACAATTATAAATATTATACACTTTTCAAGTTCTTTCATGTTAAAATTACATATATCTATAATAATAAAAGCATAATATGCTAATTAGACCAGATGTACTTCCAGACAATCTTCCAGATGAAACCAGGGCTATGAAGTAAGCTGGGTCCTGGGTGCCATAGGGAAGCCAGTGCCAGCAGCAGGGGGAAGGAAGGCCTAATATTTCATGAATTTCATGCATCAAGCCTCTAGTTATTATATAATCTGCATGGATATTTGGGGTGTAAAGTTAAATTGCTTTTTAATGCCTTTTAAAATATATTGAGCTGGGCATGCTGCCATACTAAGACTGGCTGAGGTGGTGCTGCTAACGTGGTTTTTTTTTACATGTAAATATGTTCACAATAGGGACTGGAAAAGGAGTGAATATATCAGTCTATGTATTAAGACATGAAAAAAATATAATTTTATTTTTTGATAATCTGATTCCCATTTTTGGTCTCATTCCAAAGTCCAGCTTGGGTAAAGTTATTCATTTGGGATAAATATAGTCCATTATGAATCATCTTTTCCTACTTCTTCCTCTCTGTTCAGTCTATAATGCTCAGATTCCATCTGATTTGATATCTTCTTAGCTGTACCAGTGGTGTAATGCTTACTCTCTAGTCTCTATTAACTCTTGTTCCGTAGGTGAAGCACAATTTTAAAAAAAATGTAAGTCTTGCCAAGCTTATTGTCTAGGTTTAACACAGAATTTTTAAGAAAATGCTCTCTAAGCTAATCATGTTTATTTTTTTTTTTATCCCACCTTTCTGTGTAGACTGGGGAGAGGACAGGAGCAGGATGAGGGAGTCAGTCGGGAAAGGGGATGGAATACACATAATACTTTCAGCAATAAAGATAAATAAATAAATAAATAAAACATATATTGGGCTCTTGGATAAAGGACTATTATAGGAGAGACCTATGAAAAGAAAATACCTAACTCATCCCCATCACTCAAAAATTAGTACCAGGGAAATAATTGGAAGATCTAAGAATAGAGGAGTCTGTGCCCCATAATCCGGATGGCTGGCTGGAGGATGACAAGCTAGGTACCAAGGCCAATGTTGGGGGGAAAAGTAGAGCTGCTGAGGTGGCTGCAAGGTGCACCTAGGAATAAAACTGTTCTGGTAAGTCCCTGCTCTCCCCAACTGGCTGGGGCGGAGACATATTTTCTCAGGTGATGGGAGGGGTGGAGGCAGCACCAGGGTCACAGAGCTGGAAGGGAACTGGAGTCGTGATGAGGGGAACTCACAGTGCAGAGCCCTGTGACCAGAAAGGGGCAGAGCGATCCCAGCAGATGCCATTGGATGTGGTTTCCTTGTTACAGATTACTTTTAGCACGATAAAAGTAAGGACCCCGTGTTTATCTTTCTAGGCATAGGAAAAGGATCTTAGGCGAGCCAATGGAATTCAGTGAGGCAGGGAAGGCCAAGACTGATTTGATTAACATCTTCTAGTTATAAAGGTAAAAAGGCAACAAAACACTTTATACAGTATATGTGATTTTTATAAAAATTAGATAACCCAAAAAATAAAAATTTGTAAAGTAATGATTATCCAGTGTGAAGAGGTTACAGATATATTTGATTTATTGCTTTAATTTATATATTTTGAAAGTAATGCAATATCTTACTCATCTTCTAACAATAGGAAAGCAATATTTTAATACATAATAATTTTAGAAAAATCTGAAAATACAAGTACAAAAAAGCAAATAAAATCATGTCTAACTCCAGACCTAAGATATCATTTATGTCAATATTTTGGATTTAAGCTTTTAAATATGTTTTTATTTATTTCAGAGAGAGAAAGGTAGAGGGAGGGAGAGAGAGAGAAATCAATGTTGAGAGAGAATCATCAGTCACTGCCTCCTGTATGCCCCTGCTGGGAATAGAGCCCACAACTAGGGCATGTTTCCTGATCTGGGATTGAGCTGTGATCTCCTAGTTCATGGGTTGATGTTCAACCACTGAGCAACACTGGCTGGTCCAGGTTTAAGTTTTTATATAGATGGATTTATGTTTTATACAATTGGGATTGTTTATATCATCTTCTTATAAATTTAACCTGTAACAGTATAATTTGAATATTTTCTCATGTCAGTAAATATTGTTTACCACATCACTTTTGCAGTATTCTGTGAATTAGATATACTATGAAAATTTTAAAGGCTTTTGTGGTACATATAATATTTGCATTTTAAAGGATTATACAGATACCTCTTTATAACACTCTTTATAAGTCCTTGATTACTTTTTAAAATTCTTTTTCTAGAAGCAAAACTGCTATGCTAGGTTAAATACATTAAACTAGACTGGAAAAATAGCTAGTCAATTATAGCCAACAAACCACCTATAGAATGTCTAGTTTCAATGCATGTGACTTTCCTAGTGTTCCATCTAAGAGAACCTAATTAAAAATTGCTCTTAAATATCTGAATATGGTGATATGCTATATGATTATTAGCTATAATGTAGCTAAAATGTAAGAATTTCTATCAAAATGTTTGTTTTATTTTAGAAAAGGTGCTATGGAATATTTATTATCTACAGTAGCCTAGTTCATAAAAATGAAATGTTAAAAAAATACCAGAGTATACATGAGCATGGTGGTTTAAAACATGGCTACCAACTCCATAGTTCCCTCACATTGGGAAGTGTGAGCTGTCACTCCACCCTTCTCCCCCTTGAACTTGTGACTGCTTCTGCTAATAGAGGATAGTGGAAGTGACACTAGGCAACTTCTGAGGTGACCCCAAGCAAAGGCCAAGTGGTTCGCAATGCTCACCTTGCTTGCTGGTAGAAATCCTCCCTGAGACACTATGCTGGAGGTGTTACCTACAGTGCCAGCTGAGCTCAGCCTTGTAGTCACGCCTTCCAACATGGCACACAGGAGGGTGCAGAAGCTGTCTTGAAATGAATCCTTCAGCCCCAGGTGTGTTAGTCCTCAGGTGTGTGAATTGTCCCCATTTGAAACCTTTGACACCATGGAGCAGACAAACCATCCTGGGTTCTCTGAAATCTGACATGCAGAATTGGTTACTGAAGTGGTTGGTTTTTATGCAACTAGGATTTGTGGGTGGTTTTCTATGCATCATTACATAATAGCATCAATGAGAGTATGTATGAGCATATATTTTTTCATTCTCTGCATAGACAAATTGTATATTCAACTCATTCAAAAATGGCTTCAACTAAGATAGGTACAATTTTAAAAGATATGAAGGGAGAATATAACCATGTTTTATCCCAGCAGAAATGGGCTTATCCAATGAGAGACAGCATGAAGTCATATTCATGCCAGTGTTAGAATACAGATACCATACAGAGGAATAAATAAGCAAGAATGCAATCCAAGTCTCAGCAATCCACTTCAGAATGTATCCGGTTTATGGACTCAAGGGGTAGGTAAAGGATCATAAAAGCTGTGAGGAATTGTTACACATAATAATGAGAATCAAAAGAAAGCAAAATGCACAGTAGTCATCAATAGTAAATATGCTTTTCTGAAGTCACCTGATCCTGTATCGACTCTCACCTAGAAAAGCTCAGATTTGCAACAGTAATGCAAGAAAGAGATATAGTATTGTAGATTTAATGTATCTGTAATTTGGGCAAGTAAAATGTTGCCCTAAACTAAGATCTGAGTCCAGCAAACAATGAAATGATCACTCTCTACCTGATCCAAATTATTCATCCAAAGATGTTAGTAAGGAGGAGAAAGTGTGTGCGCGTGTGCGCGTGTGCGCGCGCGTGTGTGTGTGTGTGTGTGTGTGTGTGTGTGTGTGTGTGAAAGCGAGAGAGAGAGGGAGGGAGGGAGGGAGGGAGAGGGAGAGGGAGAGGGAGAGGGAGAGGGAGAGAGAGAGAGAGAGAGAGAGAGAGAGAGCACTGTATGTGGGGGAGGATGGGGGTGTAACTATGACATTTTTATTGCATGCCTTGTGGGCCCGTTTTCCTCTGGACTTACACATTATTTTCTGCACCAGCAAATTCTGTTTATATGTAAGTTATTGAGGTTTTCATTTTAGCTTTTGTTATTACAACACTTGCAAATAACCTATAAGAAAGCAGTTGACTCAGTGCTCAGTAGCCTCAGTGATGTCCCATCAGGTTGGTCCTTTTATTGAGATCCCTGTAGATTGAGTCCAAGGAAGCCCTACAGCCATAACATCAGGACAAGAAATGAAAAGCAGGACTCTTCTAGGCAAACCAGGATACTCCCTGCTAACGATGACTGACTCCATGAGAGAGAGGTGTTTAGCATAAATGGAAATTAGGTTCAAAGGTAAGACCCTGTGTGCAGACAAATAAGGCATGCCCTGACCTGGATAACTGAGTGAAGACATAATTATCTTCAACTGACCAGGGAGCCAAATTAGGACGAGAAGAAAACATGTCTATCATATTAGTCAGGAAACTAACAACAGCCCCTCCCTCGCTGAGTGTAGCCTGTGCCCATTGAGAAATTTGTGATTTGAGGGGAGATCCACAGGGAGAGGAGATCATTGCCCTCCATCATCAGTGCCCTAAGAGCATACTTACTGCATATGTGCCCTTTTTATTAGATTCAGGCCTCAACAGCAGGCATGGGTGGTGGAGGGGAGAGAGCAAAGACTTTGGAGTCAAATAATAATAATAATGATACTAACCTCACAGGGTGTTATGAAAGTAAATGAGATTAGTATTTAAAAAGTGACTCTCACATCGGCTGGCATGTAGAGTGATGTTGCCCTTGCTATTTCAGTGCTTCCCATACACATCCATAGGTTTATTCAGTCCAAGTAGAATACCTCGAATGTGCCAGACTTTGCTCCAAGGATGATGTACATTAATACACAAAATAAACAGCCTTGCCCTCAGGGAGCTTACAATCTGGATTTTGATGAAAGTCTAAAATCTGGGAACAATTTGGGTATAAGTTACATGTGAATTATAGGAGAAAGATAGAATTATGATGCTTTCCTCTAACTGTGCAAATCAGCTTATACTGGGGCCTGTCCACATACCCATGGCTTTTATTGCTAGAGCCATCCCATCTCTTTTATTATTATTAAATTTATTTGGATAGCATTAGTTAATAACATTACATAACTTTCAGTGTACTGGATTATAATGTATCTGTATTCTCTATTGCATGCTCACCACCTGAAATCTAATTCTTGTCCATTACCATATACTTGACTCCCTTTAATCACTTTGTCCTCTCCCCACCTTCTTTCCTCTCCGATAACCATCATTCTGTAGTCTGTGTCTATGAGTTTGTTCTGTTTATTACTTTTTTGTTTTATATTCCACACATGAGTGAAGAAAACATAGGGTTGTTTTCCTTTTCCATCTGACTTATTTCACTTAGCATAATATCCTCAAGATCCATCCATATTGCCACAAAAAGCAATATTTCACCTTCATTTATGGCTGAGTAATATTCCATTAGATATGTATTCCAAATTTTTATCTAGTCATCTGTCAATGGATGCTGAGGTTGTTTCCATGTTTTGGTTATTGTAAATAATGCTGCAATGAACATAGGGGTACATATAGATTTATAAATAAGTGTTTTCATAATATTTAGCCTTCTAAATAAAACTGGTTGGGTAGAAAATTTCTTCTACATAAGTTTATTTTGAAAAATTTTACAAGTGAGTATGCATCTATTCAAGGCAATTCAAGCTAATGCAACTTAGTATTATTAACATCAGGTATGAGCAAAACAGTAAGAAAAAAATCAAGGACATCTATCTACTATTATCTGGCCACTATTATCTAAACACATGTAAAACAGGCAGTATATTTGATTATGTTAACACAAAGCATGCATCCTGTTATTGTGTGAAAGTTATGTGTACCCAAAATACACACATTAAACATGCTCTTACAGATATATACTAGTATATATATAACCAGAAGTGTAAGTGTTCCTTTTTTTCCTTGGGGCAGTGTAGTAGTGGACAAGGAGAAGGGAGGGTTGGAAAACTTTGGCAAATAAATGTTTTTATCTGGGTCTTGCTCCACAGAGATGTTTGTCAGCTTAACTAAGGGTGGACTGCTGAGAAATTCCCAGGCTGCAGCAGCAGCATGAGCAAAGCATGAAAATATTAATTTAAACCTTGCAATGTCCCTGTGAGGCCGATTAAATTATCTCCATTGTATAACAGAGAAAACAGACTCAGAGGGGGCTCTCCAGCTATGCTGCTAAGAGAGGAAGCGCCAGCTCTTTAATCCACTCTGGCTGACCCCACAGCATATTCTTTCTCTACGATATCAAGCTGCATCCCTGTTCATAGAAGGACAAAAGTAAACATATCTGTGTATCTGTGGATCATCTATCTATCTATCTATCTATCTATCTATCTATCTATCTATCTATCATCCATCTATCATCTATCATCTATGTCTTTCTATCTATCTCTATCTATCTATCTATCTATCTATCTATCTATCTATCTATCTATCTATCTATCTCTGTCTATTTACCCAGCTACCTACCTATCATCTATCCAATAGGTATATAAAACTGCTCTTGTTTAAGATGTAAACCTATTTGATCAGTTATTGATTCATTATTTAACCTAACATGCTTGTAAACTCCTTCCTTAAGACCGCAGATACAAATCAAGCAATCATTGGGTACTTGGTGTTATATAAGTGGTTTTGCATGTACTCTCAGAGGTTGCAACCTCAAATATAGGATAATGATGGGGTAGGGAGGGGCCAAGAGTGAACTTGCACACTGCTGCCCTGTGTAAAAGGACAGCTGCTACCCAGCAGATGTCAACTGTTGCCATGTCAAAGGGTAGGTAGGCCCAGGGTGGCCAGATCTCCTGATATTTTATGAGAAGCCAGAAATATAGGTTTTATTTGGCATCTCCCATAGTTTTTGAAGAAATACTCTAGAGACAAAACAAAATATTCTGGGAAATCTGACTAGAGGTACCTACTGAAATGTCCACTATTAAATTGCACTCAGTAGGTAGTGGTGCTTATGATGGGGAGCAGGGCTTGCAGCGAGCTCAGGGGTCAATGTAGGTGTTCAATATACATCTGTTGACTAGTATTTTATGGGCCTTCTGAGGTGGCTGGAAACTTTCTGTTCTTGCTCTTTGTCAAATTAAGGCTCTATTAGACACTTAAAGGAGGGTCCTATGCTTCCTGACTGGCTCTCTGGGCTTCTTTTGTCTCATCTTTGTGGTAGATCTTTGGTCTTGCACTTTGGTAGGAACTCAGGTAACAAATATGACAAATCGTGTTTTCTGATAAAGTTCTGCTGTGAACTTTGGCAAGTAGCAGAAGCACAGACAGGAGCCTCTCAAGGTGGCTGTGGCAGCACCCTGCCCTGTCTTCTGGAGACGATTGGATGCAGCTGCCTTTGTGATAGGGCCTGTCTCCTGCTGGCTCTAACGCCGACTGCATAAGAACCATAAACAACAGCAATTATATAAACACGCCGCAAATCTTTTTGATGTGACCAAAGAACACCTACACATACCTGGAGAAAGACAAGATTAATTAAATACAAATGGTCAACAATGATCAGAGATTATGCAATATATGTAATGTGCTATTCATGCAAGTTTTATAACCTAAAGAACTCCTGAAAGTAAAGGTTCTGAGACATCTTTCTGAATGATTTGGGCTTTCCTGGTTATGGCTAAAACCAGCTCTAATTAGATGTGGTTGTCTAATACAAACACGCACATAAGCTATTACATTGCACTTTCAATGTACCGGGTATAAAATTTGCTTTACAGATTTAATCTTCATCATAATCATTACCCAAGACTGGGAAGCTTATGAACAACATACATTTATTTTTTACCTTCTGGAGGCTGGAAGTTCAAGATCAAGTTGCCACCATGGTCAGGTTCAAGTGGAGGCCCTCTTCCTGGTTCATGGCCACTGCCTTCTTGCTGTGTTTTCAGTAGAAGGGCCAAGGGAGCTCTGTGGGGCATATTTCACAACAGTACTAATCTCATTCACAAGGGCTCCACTTTCATGACCTAATCACCTCCTAAATGCCTCTTAGGGTCTTTGGACTCCAACATATGAATTTGGGGGAAGTCACAAACATTTATACTATGGAGAGTAGATACTATTAGCGTCCCTGCTTGAGCAAGCAGAACTGAGACAAAGAGGTAAAATGATCTGCTCTCTGTTATACAGTAAATAACAGAACTAGGATTTGAGCTTAAGTTGTCTGGTTTCTGGAGCCATTCTGTACCTAGGGCATTTTGTCGAGTGTTATTTATTTCATTCTTTGCCGAAACCAACCTTTCATGCAGACATGACAATGGGTGGAAGTTCTGAATACTATATACATTTAAAATTGGCAAAATACTCAGGAGTGAATGAAGACAGCCTCCTGCTAGAGAATGTGCAGCTTTAGTGCACCTGTAGTGTATGAGAGGCTGCGGACATAGTGGTTACTTGGTCCAGGTTGCTCTGATTTGAAAATGTCTCTGGGGCAAACAGGTTACTTAAGTCTTGTGCAAAATGACAAATAAAACTGCCTGTTTCATCTCGTAAGTGTTGACCTAGAGAGTACCTAGGTAGCTCTCAGAATGTGGACAATACAGAGTGGATGCTTAATAAAATTAGCTATTAGCCATTCAAGCACATGCTTAATCATAAACTAAATCAAGTATGTTCCTCTATTGAATATTATAAGGTCTACAACATGTCTGGAATTAAACTTGGCTGGTGGAGGATTGCAAACATGAGGATAGTACAGGATATATATATATATATATATATATATATATATATATATATATATATATATTGTGTGTGTGTGTGTGTGTGTGTGTGTGTGTGTGTGTGTGTGTGTGCGTGTGTAATATTCTAGCAGAAGGAACAGATTCTGTGATTATTGTTGCAGTGAAGTTATGTCCAAAGAAATACGGGAACAGTGTGGAAGAATGATCTCTTCCAAATGGGAAGTAGAGGAGGCTTCACCATAGAGTACATCTGAACTAGACCCTGAGGACTGAATAATCTAAGCGACAAAGTGGAAATGTGGATGTGCTCTCTGCCATGGAGTGGTCGGTGTCAGTATGGACCAAGGAATGCTCTTATCTCTAGATATGCAGCAGGCTTACCTGGCCACATTTAATATACTTTATTGCTTAAAATGTTTATTTATTGATTAATTTGTTTTTAGAGAGAGAGAGACACACACAGGGAGACAGAGATTTATTGTTCTATTTATCTATGCATTTATTGCTTCTTGTATATGCCCTCATCAGAGATCGAACCTGCAACCTTGGCATATAAGGATCATCCTTTAACCAGCAGAGATACCCAACCAAGCCCTACACTTTATTTTACAAAACAATTTTAACTTTACAGAAAATTTGAGCAGATTGTATACAGAGAGTTCCCATATACTTCTTCCCTCCTGAACATTATATATCTAAAAAATATTCCATATGCAATTTTGATACACAGACTGGATTTGGTATTCTTGGCTAAAATCTAGAATGTGGTAACAGTATGTTTTGGGGGTGAAGGCTGTAGAGATTGGAAGGAGAATATGAGTAGCATAAATGAATAGACAGGCAAGGTTGAGGTCAGATAGCAATGTGGCCCATTAGGGCCTGCCAAGGAGAATGGACTGAAGACAGTTGGCAGCCACTGGAAGGTTTTAGGCAGAAAAGTGTGATATTCTCATTTATATTTTAGAAAAACGGTAGAAGTGTGGAGAAGGGCTATAAATTAATTGGAAAAACACAAGGTCATAAAAATGAGTTGGAAAAATCTTGGAAAAGCTCAGGCAAGAGATTATTACAATAAGTTGTAGCTGGAAGGGCCATGTTTGGCCCCTATGACTGACTGGGAGGGGCTGCTGAGAGAAGGCAAGGAACTATTTGACCTGCTTCATAGTGTGAAATAATCACCATGAAAGAGAGAGAGAGAGAGAGAGAGAGAGAGAGAGAGAGAGAGAGAGAGAGAGAGAGAGAGGAGAACAAACGGAGAGAACATTATTCTTCATGAAACTGGGAAATTGGGAAGACTTACATTTTTTCTCTCTGCCCTTTTTTTCTCTTTCTCCATCTCATGGTTCATTTCTACTTCATTCTTCTCTCTTCTCTGGACAGTTCCCTCCTTAACTCAGTTTTATTATTCAGTATGGCTATCCTAGCCCTAATTCTGCACCATTTGCCTGCTCTGATGACCCTCTCCAATAGATGCTGACTCTCACATTAGTTCAAGTCATCCTTTCCCACCAGGCCAGCCCCAGCCCCAGCCCAGCCAATGGATTGGCTGTTCTTGGGAGCGATGTCTTCCCTCGTCCACTCACCTCTAGCTGGTGAGGGAAGTAGTCAGAAAGTGCAGAGCATGAATGGTTTGATAAAAGGATTATGGGAGAGCAAGTATAACCAATATGTCTAGTAAATAGAGCATCAGCCTGCAGACTGAAGGGTCCCGGGTTTGATTCCAATCAAGGGCATGTACCTTGGTTGCAGGCTCGAAGCTGAGTGCAGGAAGCAACCAACCAATTGTTTATTTCTCTCTGTCTCTTCCCCTACCTTCCACTTTCTCTAAAAATCATTTGGAAAAAAATCAAATATATCTATTTGTGTGTGTTAATCCTCACAGAAGGATGTATATATAGTAAAAATGGACAATATAAAGTGATGGACTAAATAGGAGGGAAAAGAACTCAATGGAAAATATATTAAGTGCCATGAGAAAGAAAGAAATAATCACTGTGGAGACCCAGAGAATGGAGGGGTTGCTTCTGGTTGTATTAACCTACCTTCAAAGTGTTTCTATCAGCAGCGACTTACGAGGAGGGCTGTATTCATTTTCTGCTGCTGCTGTAATGAATGACCACAAACTTAGGAGCTTAAAAGCACAGAAATATAGTTGCTAACACTTATGAATGTCTGTAGTTCCACAGAGACTTACAGGCTACCAAGATGTCAGCAGGACTGCATTTCTTCCTGGATTCTCTGGGGAGAAGCAGTTTCCTCGCTCTTTTCAGCTTCTAGAGGCTGCCCCTGGCTTGACCTGTGGGCTGCTTCATCTTCCATTCAACACAGCAGCAGTGGATGGAGTCCTCACTGTGTGGCATCACCGGTCCTCCTCTCGTGGTCTCTCTGGCCCTGTGGTTACACTGAGTCTTCCTGGATAATCTAGCACAAGTTCCTTGTTTTAATATCAGCTGGTTAGCAACATTAACACTATCTGGTACCTCAGTTCTCCTTTGCCATGTACTGTAATGCATCCACTTGGGTTGCTGGGAGGTGTGCAGACCACCACAGGCCTCTCTCCCAGGCCACCCCATGCCCCAAGGGAATCCTCACCCTGATCCGGGATACCCTTCAGGGCAAACCAGCTGCTTCCCCCCCCCCCCATGCACCAGGCTTTTATTCTATCTAATAAAATAGAAATATGCAGATTGACCATCACTCTAACACACAAAATGGCTGCCCCCATGTGGTCAAGGATCCTGCCCCCGTGTGGGCACAAGATAGCCACCACAAGATGGCCAGCAAGGGAGGGCCATTGGGAGGTTCCAGGCCTGCAAAGGAGGGCAGTTGGGGGCGATTAAGCCTGCAGGGGAGGGCAGTTAGGGGTGACCAGGCCAGCAGAGGAGAGAAGTTGGGGGCAAATAGGCTGGCAGGGGAGCAGTTAGATATCAATAAGGCTGGCAGGGGAGTGGTTAGGGGGTGATTAGGCTGGCAGGCAGAAGTGGTTAGGGGCAATCAGGAAGGCAGGTAGGTGAACAATTGGGAGCCAACGGTCCTGGATTGTGAGGGGGATGTCCAACTGCCTGTTTAGGCCTGACCCCGTTGGCAGTTGGACATCCCTTGAGGAGACCCAGATTGGAGAGGGTGCAGGCTGGGCTGAGGGACATCTCCTGCCTCCTGTGCACAAATTTTGTGCACCGAACCTCTAGTACTCATATAAATATGAATGGTTGGGATATGGAGAAGTGGGATGAAATAAACTCAGGTAAGAAGATATTGAAATAGTCCATGTCAGAAACAATTTGGATGTGAATTAGAGTTGTGGCTATGAAGACACCCCATGATAATAGAGAAATAACTTTATGGAGCAGCTGTAGATTAGTTAACCAGCTTAAATTTGTTCCAGACATAAAAATTTCTAAGAAAGCTTTTCAAGGTGATAACCCCAGAATATTATTTCTAGTTTGGAGGTGACACACAAGGAAGGCACATTTGTGGGGATGTGAAGATGACCTCACCCCAGTGCCCTTGGAGTTCCTGAACAGTTACAGGAATGAGACTGTCACATTTAGGAAAGAGGAGTTAAGCCACAAAGCTGTGTTGACATGATATTAGAACAAGAGGGTCCAAAGTGGCCCTTGAGAAGCTGGGCTAGGAGCCAATGGCCATTAGAGAACAAAGAAAGCAGGAAGCAGCAAGGGGCATGAGGGAAGATGGTTTGGATAATTCAGTGTAGAGTGTGAATGCCTGTAGCAGCTTCTCCATTTGCCCCACTGTGTGTTTTCCTAGAGCCTAAGGAGGTGAGAACCATGGACTATGATATATATTGGCTGGCAAGGTGTGGGCAGGTTTTCCGAGTTCAAGGCCAGATTGCAAAACTGTGTTGACTCGACATAATGGATTTCATTGTTTTGACACTTCCAAATAGGGCAGTAGCTATTGATTCCTAAAGGAAGTGTTTGTGCCCTTCTTCCCAGCTATGGGTCAGAAAACGCTCTCACTAGCCTCATCCTCATATTTGTAGGGAGGAATGTGATCTTTATTCTCGGCTTCCTTCCTGGAGGGCACTGCCACATTTTTCTGCAGAGAAGCCCTTACACAGCTGAGGCCGAGGGCCTTGCCCAGGGTCACACTGTGCGACAAGTTTAGAGTAGGGGTAGCATTTACCGTGCGTGCCCACTCTCGGTTTGGTTCACTGGTTCGCTCTGCTTGTAACTGTGGCAACCCATGGAAACAAAATCAGGGAACTATGAGGCCAAACAGTAGCCAGAGAATTCAGAGATGAGCAATCATCTGTCTTCAGCACCAACATGCAATAAAGAAAAGCTGGCCTCACTGTCTTTTGGATCAAAGACCACAACTCACAAACCACTTTAGGCATATAACACCCCCCTGACGTTTCCTCATTTTAAACTTGTGACATGAGTGTGCAAAATGTTGCCCAATTGCCATCTCTGTGGTAGGGAAACAGGTGTTCTCAGACCACACTGGTGAGTGTGAAAACTGGGCAAGCCTTTCTGGAGAGCAATTTGGCAGTACTGCTCATGGGCCTTTAAAATAAAACCTGACCCCAGAATTGCACTTTAGGAACAGACTATATAAGTAACTAATATGGGAATAAAATTTATGTACAAAGATGTGCATCCAAGCATCATCTTTAATAGTAGAATTGAGAAACAACATCAATGTCCAACTACAGTTGAATGCTTAAATAAGATTTGGTTAAAACTGCAGAACAGAACCCAATGTGGCCATTAAAAATGATGATGCATAACAGGAGTTGGCAAACTAGAGCTCATGGACCCAATTAGCCTGCTGCCTGCGATGTAAATAACGGTGGGTGGGAGCACAGCCACGCCCTGGCGTTTACTTCTTGTCAGTAGATACTGATTTGCTCCTATGGCAGAGTTCAGTAGTTTGTGACAGAGATTATGTGACTATCTTTCGTGTCTCTGTCTTTTTAATATTTATTCAAGTTCTTTTCCTTGCCCCTTGGGGTGTCATGATATGTTGGTTCGTGATTAGGACAAAATCTTACAGTGACTTTAGGTTGCAAGACAGTGTTTACTCAAAAACAAGAAGGTCCCGTTGACTACATTAATCAATACTTGAAACTTAAATATAGGAATTCTCCATCCCTCACTCAGTTTGACAGCTAGAAACAACTGCAGCTCAGCTGCCTGCAACCAACATGGGGAGGTGGGTCGCCTTTTTTTCCTCTTTCCTCATTTTTGACTTCTACCCTGTCTGCTCTATCTTGCTGACCCCGCGGGGAGCGAAAAAGGTGCAGAGGACAGACAGGCTGGAAAAGAAGGACAGAAACATTACTACTCAACTGATACTTGTGTAGGATGGCCTCCCCATGTCTGGGAGAGGTGGACTCATTCATTGTTGGTCACTTGTGTATTTTGTTTCTTTCCAGAGCCTTCATTGGACTGTACACCTACAGTGTGGCCAGCCCATCTTCCTCCAGCTGCTTTACCCTTGGTACTCTGCAGAAACAGTCTCTCTCAGGGTCCCATGCCTTTCGCAGGTTGTCCTCTTGGGCAGGATTTCAAATGTCTCTAGTTTGGCTTAATCCCACAGTAAATATTCATGCATATTTCAGTTTAACACACTGGCCCTGCAGCCCAGTATGGCAACAACTCTTTTTGCTTCACCAACGGAACAGCTGGATGGGTCATCTATGCCTTTCAGGTTTTCCCTGCAGATGCCACATATTGGTACCCTTCACTCACCAAAGTCCTGCATAAGCACAGCAAGACCTGGAGACCCTCACTGACAGAAGGTGAGAGGCAGGCCCTCCTCCCTGTCTAGAAAGACAGTTAGATGGCGAGAAGGCAGCTGAACCTGCCGCAAACAAGTCCTTACATGGAAAAATACAAGGGCTCTTATCTGTATTTTTAATGACTATACATTACATATAAGATAATGTTTAAAACACCACTTAAAAGATTCAACTTTAGTTTTAACTGTCCTGTTTTTTGTTTTGTTTGTTTATTTAGTCTTGCACCATCTATTGTTTTCCATGTTCACATCTATAAAATAGGCTAAAAAAGCACAGAATCACGACTCTTGGATGGTTTCTTTAGCATAAAAAGGAGTCCAGACCTCTTGAGCAGAGGGGGCTTCATTTAGAAAGATGGAGTCTCTTATTTCCTACATTTCTTATAGCTCAGGATCTTTTTTTTTTGTGAATAGAAAGAGCAGCCCTGACTCAGAAAAGCACCTGCCCCTCTGCAACTTACTTACTGCTTGTTTCAAACTTAAGCTAATTACCCGAGCAGTCCCTTGCACAGAGAAGAGCTGACACAGATGCTGGACAGAGTCTGTGTCCCAAGTGCTCCGAGGAGCGAGCAGTAAGTAAGGTGCTCTGCACAGCTCAATCATTTGCACTGCAGGAGAGCCCCACTTCCCAGGGCAGGCAATATGTCTGCAGCATCCTCCTGGAGGAAGGACGGCCAGGAGCTCATCTTTATGGCTTGAGGCTTGAAAGCTGCTTAACTGGGCGGAACGCCACCTCCTTGCCATCAAAGCTGTCCACCTGGCAGTGAATCTCAATGAGACAGCTGACTGGCTCAGCAGACATGTTGCCTTGCCAAGGGGACGAGAACTTCACCAGAAGGTCTTTCAGGAAATCTGTGTAGGATGTGGGGGATGAAGAGGAAGAGAAGGAGCGATTCATCCCCTGAATGAGACAAAGGGGAAGGAGTAGCTGTTCCTTCCGTACGTAATCATTTTTGGGGGGAACTTTTCTTTGCCCTTAACTCATTTAGTGCTAAATTCTAGGAATCTGATTTGAGATTCTGATATTCATATCCCATATTGAGAATCCTTTGTGAATAGACATGGGCTTTGATTCAATTCAAGGAATGAAGCTAAGAAAAGACCTTAAATTTTTCCATTAAAAAATAACCAATATAAATAAGAATACTACAAGAAGGCATGAAGCTATTAGTTTTTAAAACATAGTTCAAACTTGCCTTGATTGTTACTTTCCTCCAAAGGTGTAGAATTGTAAACCTGCAAATTCTAGTTTTTATCTTACCCAGTACTTTCTATGTGCCATGATGTTCTTGTCTAACGCCCTTTAGCCCCACTTTGAGGACAAGAGAAACAAGGTTCAGAGAGGTTTTGTCAAGTACATGGACGTGCAATGAGTAAGTGACAGAAAAATGATTCAATACCCAGTTTCTCCCATCCCAACATCAATAATGTTATGGCTGATTATATAAAGCTTGCTATAAAAATAATGTTTTTATCATAAAATGAGTAGCAAGGGCGGCAGAGAGAGGACTGTGTGAGCATGTATATGGGATATGGAGATATTCCACCATGTTGCTTTCTAATCCCATGCCCTCTCCATGCCTGGGGAAAGGGAGGAGGGGGGTAAGGCAGGAATGGATGAAGCCTGGGTATAAGCCTCAGAAATCCCAGTTTCTACATCTGGGTTGAGGGCATTTTCTCCTCTATCCTTGAGGACAATGAAAAAATCATTCATTTTATTTGTGTGTGACTTTGTGTGTGTGTTACATAGCTTGTCTTTTAAAATGCCATTGATTCTTTTGGAATTAGATGATGTAAAATTAAAGAAAAGCAAATGGAATAGAATGAGAGTTTTTGATGGAGTTCCCAAAATCAAAGCCTACTCAGGCTAAATAGCTATTTGGAAGCAGTGTTTGAACACAGCTTAATGGATGGATAACAGTTTGACTCTGAGCCTTACTATTTCTGGCTGTGTGATGTTGGTGGGGCAAGTCATAAAATATGTCTTAGCTTCTTTGAATATAAATAGGAACAATAGAACTTACCTCATAGATTTGTTTGAAAAAAATGCATGAGATATTCCATATATAGTGTTTAACATAATACCTTGCCCATGGTGAACATATTACTTTGCCCATGATGAATACTCAGAAAGCTATTAACTCATTATATTGATCTGTGCTGTTCTATTCTTGAAAATTATACATATATATAGATATATATATATACACACACACATATATATACACACACACACACACACACACACACACACACACACACATATATTGCTTCTCCTCACTCAGTCTTATGGTGTAGGTTAAAAGTTATCTTCAAGAAGTGTTGACTTCTTCATTTACTGCATTATTGAGGAATAGGAAAGAAAAAGCCACTTTCCCTCCCAAGTCTGGTTTAGGTGTCCATCTGGGTGTCCTTTAGTACCTTGTTCTGCCTGTTGTTGTAGAACCTGCCATACTGTATTGAAAAGGCCTATTTACTCATCTGTTACTCCCTTGAAGGCAGGAGCTTTATTTTATCCCTTTATCCCCAGCATCTACCATGGTGCTTGAAAAACGGAGTCTGTACAATGAATATGTATTGGGGGATTGAATTAAAACTTGTGAGGTGATATATGTGAAAACTAGTGTCCCAATGCACAGATTCATACACATTGAAAGGAAATTAATTAGAAGAAATATTTTAATATTGCTATTTGCCCTTTCTCTGTAATAGAAGTGTCAACCAAATTCATGATTGATGACAGATCAAAACATGCATGCAATTGGTGCCAGTGAGAGCTTTATATGCTTTGAGTGTGTATGAGTCAATTTAGCCTTTTATATACATAGAATAAGCTTGCTTAGTTAGACCTGCTTTCTGATATAGCTAAACATTTTACAGCCCAGTGAAACACCCCAACTTCTCTTTCAGGTAATTGTCAGCAACACAGCAGTAAACAGCAACACAAAGCAGATCATTGTAGATCACGCAAGGAGAACAAAGGGTTAAATATTTAACTGCAGCAGTGTTTGACTACATTCTGCGCAGTGAGAAAACCTAGTCATTTTCAATTTCTACCATTACTTCTTTTCAATTAGGTCAAGTTTCTAAACTTTATAAATCTTTATTTCCTGGCTAGTGAAAAGAAATTAGGATTCCACTGACTCTCCTATCTACCTACTTCAGGACTTCTGTGATGATCAAATGAGTTGAGGCACGGGAAAATGCTTCACAGAGATTTGGTTAAAGTGTAAAATGTTTCCACCTGGCTATAAAGCAAGTGGAGTTCCTGGGCTGAAGAAACTCCAAAGATGCTAGTTGCTAGGGAAAGAAAGTTGGGCATTGCTACATGACATCATTACCCGGTGCCCACAGCAACCGTTTCTAAGCTGGGCTGGATTATGGGCTGCATTTTGCACCATGGGATCTTGGCAGTATTGGCTGTGATTTGGTGGGGTGTTGCTCTGGGGTGATGCTGGGGCCTGTATCCTATTTGGGGGTGGCCTATTGTTGGTTTGTCGGCTCCAGATCCGTGGTGCCATTTATTTTTAAATGGCCAGTGCTCATCATGGCAGCTCCTGCATTGAGCATCTGCTCCCTGGTGGTTAGTGTATATCATAGCTACTGGTTGGCAGTCGGATGGACACTTAGCCTTTTATATATATAGACTAGAGGCCCAGCACAGGAAATTCATGTGCAGGTATGATCCCCAGGCCTAGTCTGAGATCAAGGCCATCTTCCCAGCTGCCAGAAGCCAGCCCCACCCCCTGCCACCACCTAACTCGGTTCCCTTTCACCATCAGGCGATTGGACGGAGCCTGCTAGCCAAGAGGAGGAACCAAAAAGTTGATTGTTCCGCCCACTGCCACCAACTCTGGTTGTCTGTTTGTCATTGGGTAATGGGAGACTGATGGGACTGAGAGGTAGGCCATTCCATCTGCTCACTGGCCCCCACCCTCACCACAGGTCACCTTTTGTGAGTGGGGTGACCAGAGGGGGACAGGGGCCTTGGCCTGATGCTGCCACATCCCCTGCCTCTCACCCCCGGGTGATTGATTGGAGCCTACCAGCCGGGGAAGGGACCAAGAGATCAGCTGTTCTACCTGCCACCGCCCAGCCCAATTTTCTGCTCACTGTTGTGTGATGGGAGCCTGAGGGCCAGGGGGAGGGACTTAGAGGTTGGCCATTCCATCTGCTTGCCAGCCCTAACCCCGCCGCATCCACCTCTGTGTGTGATGCAACTGGCAGGAGGCAGGGGCCTTGGCCTGGCACCGCCTAAATCCCCCCCTCCCTCCATCCTTAGGTCCCTGTTCACCTTCAAGTGATGGGATTCTGTCTGCCAGGGAAAGGGACTGAGAGTTGGTCATACACCTCATAGTGACTGCTCGAGCAGTCATTCTGGTTGTTCTGCCATTATTGTTGTTGGTCTTTTATTATATAGAATAAGCTATTAGGGATGCTGTTATTATTCCCTGGGTATTGTTATGAGAGAGAATCATTGATCAGCTGCCTCCTGAGCATCGAGCCCACAGCCTGGGCAAGTGCCCTTAAACAGAATCGAAGCTGTGATCCTTCCGTCCGTAGGCTGATGCTCTATCCACTGAGCCAAACCAGCTAGTGCAAGGATGCTGATTTGTAAAAAGAAAACTAATATCCCAGGAAGAAGTCATTTCTGCTGACCTCTGGGTGGCTCACCAGAATTTCTATGCTAATTTCACCTGGGAAGAACTACAGTAAATGAAGTGGTGAATCTGTTTTTCATGATGATGATGTTGAACACTCATTAATTCTCAGGATGCTGAAATCAGACAACTTTACCATGGATTCTTTTGTGGTGTGCAGCGCAGCTCTTGGTGTGGGGAGGGCCTTGCAAAGCCTCCTGCAGGCTGCAGATGGGTGCTCTGAATGAAAGGAGGGCAGCAGAATGAGCCAAAGCTTTGTGTCTGCTCATTACAGGCGCAACAGTTATGCAAACTAAGAACCCAACATTTTCCTAGAGTGATGCCAAAAATCTTGTCCCACACTAAAACAAATGTTTGAATTTGCAGAAAGCCTATGTAGAATAAAAGCAATATGCTGTTGTTGGAATACATGTCTTTTGATGAAATTGTTGCTTTAAAATGTCTTGGACATTTATTTTGAATGAGCCTTATCTAATAGCAAATTGGATATGCATTTTTTATCTATTAGAGATAGAATTGTTGAAAATGTCCTTGTTTTTCCCCTTCAAAAATTTGGTTGCGAAAGGATGTGGTGGGAGCAGGAATGGGTGGTCTTATACTAGGCACTTGCCTTACCAGTGAGGTGGTCCTTTAGTATGCCTGTTTTAGAGATGAGAAACCAACCTATGGGTAGTTCAAGGCATTCCCTTCTGGGTGAAGCAAGTATGTGCACTCAGGGCTCAGTGACAGCCTAGTCCACACGCCATCGACCGTATTAGGTTGCCTCTCAGGAAAGGTGAGCTTAGTCTGTGGTCTGATTAAGTCACTTTGATATCTAATTTCCTCATTCTGTTTACATGAGGTTCTTAAAATGTAAGCCATTTCATTGTAGGGACAGGGAGTGGAGAGTTGTAAATATCCGCCGATGATTAAGGTATTTTCACAGCTTTGGGAGTTCATTTGTTCCAGGAAGCAAAAAATGAATTTAAACACACACACACACACACACACACACACACACACACACACAGAGAGAGAGAGAGAGAGAGAGAGAGAGAGAGAGAGAGAGAGAGAACTAGTTTTGCAGATTCTAGATCAGTTTCACACTTCCTAGTCCCAGAAAATACAAGGAAGGAGGGGGGAATGGTGCTCAGTTGTTGTATCTTAAATTCCCAGTATATTTCTGTGAGGTAACCAGGATATTTGACATTGATGTTTTGATTTTTTGTTTTTAGCATTGGGTGACAATGCTACTTACATGTATTTTTTCTTCCTTCTTCATGATTTATCAACTAACTAACTCCTTGTGTAAGCTTACCAAGCAGCATTGTTTGCAGTATCTCATAAATATATTTCTTTGCCTCCTCAAATAATCATTTTCCTGCCACATATGAGTTCAGAAAACAATTACAAAATGTAAGTTTAATATTACAATCTCACTGATTTGTTTCCATTGATTATTCTGTCAAATTCTACTTACCAAATTAGGACACAAATAATATAACCATGAAGACACATCTGGAAAGCAAATTCCTTCTAAGGACATTCCACCCCATTGGAGTGGAGAATAGTCATATACCAGAAAGAGCAGGTGCTGGGTCGTGAATAGATGTGAATGGAGCGAAACACTAACTGGACTAGAAGGTCCCTCTGGGCCTGTGAAAGTTTGGGAGGTCCAGGCAGGTGAGAATCAGGGATATCTAATAAAGGTAAAATTGTTGGTAAATGCATCTAAAATGTTTATATTTAAATTTAAAATCCTTAATTTATAGGGCATTTATTTTTTGTGTATAGGTGATATAGAGATTCAATTCTATTTTTCTAGGAGGAAAGTCTCTATTCTTAAAGCCACTGATAAATCACTGAGATTTTCCTTCACCGAATTGAAAAGTCATTTTATCATGTAACACAATTCACACTTAGTTCCTTGACTCTTTCTTCCCTCTCAATGATTTACCTACTTATTTGTTTGGACTAGAGTGATAATTGTCGAGTGTCCACCATGCACTAGATATTGAATGGGTTTAGGGAAGCAATGGAGACAGAGCATTTGAGCTCTAGAATCTTACATTCTAAAGAGTTTCAGTTTCTGGTCTAGAAACATTTCCTAGTCTCATTATTCTTATTTTTCATAATTTTCTTGAAATAAATCATACATTTATTTTCCAAAATGAAACCTAAAATTGTTTTGTCAAGTTTTGAGAAAAATATATTAATCTACTGCTGATTGGAATTTATTAAATTTGTATAGTAACATGAAAGGAAGTAACTTTCTTATGCACTATATTTTGTGATAATAAGACACAGTATGTCCTTCAATTTATTCATTTTGTATCCATTCACATGATCAAATCTCTTCTTAATATTAGTTTTTTTCAGTCTTTTGGTTACTAGGTATGCAATCATATCATATGCATATAAAACTGTTGTCTTTTTCTTTTCATTGTTAATACTATTTATTTTATTGTTATATTAGAAACAAGCTTAAGTTGTGATCACTGTTTTTTTTTAAATATGATGTCTGCTATTGTTGTTAAGTACATAGTCTTTGCATTTGTATTCTATTTTTTAATCTTTATTGTTCAGTTTATTAATTACATTGCTCCCCCCTTTTTTCCCCTAAAGCTCCCCTCCACCCGGTACCCATCCCACCCTCTGCCCTCACCTCCCCCTGGAATGTCCTCTCCCATAGTTGCATGATTTTTGTCCAGTCTCTTGCTGCACTTCCCACACCCCTTTTCTTTCCAAGAATTGTCAGTCCATTGCCTTCCTATGTCCATGATTCTATTATATTCACCAGTTTATCCTGTTCATCAGATTATCAATTCACTTGATTTTTAGATTCATTTGTTGATAGATGTATATTTGTTGTTCATAATTTTTATTTTTACCTTTTTAAAAAAATATATATTTTATTGATTTTTCACAGAGAGGAAGGGAGAGGGATAGAAAGTCAGAAACATCAATGGGAGAGAGACATCGATCAGCTGCCTCTTGCACACCTTCAACTGGGGATATGCCCGCAGCCAAGGTACATGCCCTTGACCGGAATCGAATCTGGGACCTTTCAGTCTACAGGCCGACGCTCTATCCACTGAGCCAAACCGGTTCGTCTATTTTTACCTTTTTATTCTTCCTCCTTAAGAATATCTTTCAGCATTTCATATAATATTGGTTTGGCGGTGATGAACTCCTTTAGCTTTTTCTTATCTGCGAAGCACTTCATCTGACCTTCAATTCTGAATGATAGCTTTGCTGGATAGAGTAATCTTGGTTGTAGATTCTTGCTATTCATCACTTTGAATATTTCTTGTCACTCCCGTCTGGCCTGCATCATTTCTGTTGAGAAATCCACTGACAATCATATGGGTGCTCCCTTATAGGTAACTGTTTTTCTCTTGCTGCTTTTAATATTCTCTCTTTATCTTTTGCTCTTGGCGTTTTAATTATGATGTGTCTTGGTGTGGTCCTCTTTAGATTTCTATATTTGGGGGTTCTGTGCACTTCTTGGGCTTTTAAGTCATTTTCTTTCACCAGGTGGGGTAAATTTTGGTCACTATTTCTTCAAGTAGGTTTTCATTACCTTGCTCTCTCTCTTTTTCTGGCACCTCTATAATTCAGATGTTGGTATGCTTGAGGTTGTCCCATAGGCTCCTTATATTTTCTTCAATTATTTGGATTCTTTTTGCTTCTTGCTTTTCTGGCTGAGTGGATTTTGCTTCTTTGTATTTCAAATCATTGACTTGGTTCTTGCGGTCCTCTGGACTGCTTTTAGGACTTTGTGTAATATTTTTTATTTCAGTCAGTGTATGCTTAATTTCCAGTTGGTCCTTTTTCATATGCTCGTGGGTCTTGTTCATTTCCTCATAGGTCTTGTTCATTTCCTTGCAGTTCTCATTAAGTTCATTGGCCTTTTCTAGGAACCTCTTGAAAAACCTTATTACTGTGGTTCTGAACTCTATGTTTAGTCTTTTTTCCTCCATTTCTTTCACACCTGATTTCTTTCCATTTCTCTGCATTGTGGCTGCTTTCCTGAGTTGGTCCATTAGCTCTGTGTGGTAGATGTCATCTAAGGAACAGTGGCTCAGCCTCTCCAGTTACCTGAGGTGGATACTCTTACTGCAATCCTTTATGGGTTGTACAGTATTGTTGAAGTTAAGCCCAGATTATTCTTGTTAGCACTAGGAGGGTTTGACCTCCAGGCCAATTGACTGTGAGGTTAAGCTGTGTTCAGGTTGGATAGGCGGAGTCTCTGGGCTGAGCAGGCAGCGTCAGCTCCGCCCTATGTGGCCCATGGGTGTCTGTGCCAGATGGTAACGGCTGAACGCACCTCTGAGAGAAAGCCGCCGCTGGTCTTCACCCGTTGCCAGACAACTCTGCTTCTCCCCAAATGAGTCTGCACATCCAAAGTCTCTTCCAGGGTTGTAAAACAAAGCAGTCCCATGGTCTCCCGAGGGAGCAAGTCATGAGTCCTCTCTGTGTGGTCACGCACTTCTGTTCCCAAGTTTACACACAAACTGCTGTCCTCAAACTCGCAGACCTCTGCCGTGCCTGGGTTTTAGTGTGCCTTCCCCGGACCTTGGACCTGGCCTGGAACTGGGTAATCAGTGCAGTGGGACGCCTCTGCCCTCCCTGTTGAAGAAAACCAGCCGGGTTTGCTGCCGCCTGCCCTTTACCGCTCGCGCACGCATGGCTCCAAACCTCTCTCCATGCATATCTTCAAGGCTGCACTCTGCCGCTCCTCTGAGTCACAGTGTCCTATTTTTACTTTTATTTGTGGATTTTTACTCAGACAGCTTTCCGGTGATTTTGGATGATGTTTGCTTTGTTGTTAAGTTGTAGTTTTGGAATTGTTGTGTGGGGCAGCAAAATAGGTATTTACCTATGCCGCCATCTTGTTTCCTCTGTATTCTATTTTTTTTTAACTTGGAGTTTTTATTTCTAGAAATAGCATCTATTTTTAAGAGGTGTCTCATAATGCATTTATATTATGTTTTTTTTTATTTATCCTATCAATTTATAGAATTATTTTATGATATTTTCTAATGTTGAACTATCCCTGCATTCCTGCAATATACTCTGCTTTGTCATGGGATGCACCTAGATTCAATTTGATGATTTTCAGATATAATTTAATTGCTGTATTGCTTTAATATTCATGAGTGATAATTTTTATAGTTTTTTTATTCTATCTTCATCAGGTCTTGGAAGTAAGGTTATGCTAGCTTAGTAAATTGAATTGGGAAGCTTTCCATCTTTTGCTATGGTCAGAAATTTTTTGAATAACACAAGGATTATCTGTTCACTGAAAGTTAGATAGATTTCAGCTGTAAAACCATCTGGACCTGGAACATATTTTAGTGAATAGATAATTTTTAAAGAGGGTTTGTGGTACAGTGGGAAAAGAACTGTCTTTGTAATCAGAGGCATATTTGATTTGCTGATTATGTATGTTGAATGCATGACTTACTTTCTTTTATGTGCAATAGTGATTTATCTAACTACCTTACTACCTACCTATCTATATACCTAGCTATCATCTTGGAGGGAAGAGTACTTCCCAGGGACATTTATTACATGAGAAATTGAATCAAGGGGCTGAGTATCTGATAAGCAGGTATTCAGTAATTCACTACTTCTTATTTCTTTAAGTCATTCTTTTTATAATCATTCCTTTCTGACTGTATGCACTCTCTTATCTTCCTCGGCAATAAATATATTTATTGGTAATTAGCTGTGTTAAACTTACTGAGTTCCCTACCATGTCCCTGTGCACCTAGGTGGACACAACAGTTGTCATGCTGAGACTGTGGTGTCTGGTGGAGTGACTGTGGCACAGGTGTTCCTTTCACAATATTACTTTTCCTAATTTTATCAAAGTTCAGGAAAATTGGATGAGGAGGCATCTTCTGGCTTCCATGCTTTCAATTCAGGCATCCAAGGCAGCTCTGAATAGGATACATGTGCTTCTGCTCTGTAAGAGTTGGTCATCTGACAGAACTTAGGGCCAGTCCAAAGTCAAGCTTATTGTTCAAAACATTTATTTAGTGCTTTATTCATTTATTTCAGGTGTAGATGATAGCTCCATTCACTCATAATATTTAATCCTGAAGTATTTCATTGCAAGAGGTTTTGGGTGTTTTTTATCCCCCAGAGTAAAGTACTATATAAAATGGCATCTACGTGAGCAGTCTTTCAATGAGTTCAAAGGGAACAGTGATTGATATTTTGAAGTTACAACAAGAAAGAGAAGTCCACCCAGGGTATGTCTGTATGATGCTAAGATAACTGCCTGAATAATTAAAATAATAAAGACCATATAAAGTAGGTGACATTTGGGTACGTGAAAAATATACATACATACATTTGGGTACCTAAAAAATATACATACATAAAGGCATTACAGTTTTTTTAAAAAATACATTGCAGAATATTAATTTTACATTTGGAAGAATAATTTAGGATTCATGGGGATAGGTAAATGAGGAAATGAACATATTTACATACCATTTTATGTTATTCTGACATTTTTATCATGAATTAAAAAAATAAATTAATCTTAATATATGATTTATTATGTGGCACTCCTGACCTTTTCCCACCACTAAATTGACTATTATTTATATTTATATCATTTATATTATTTGAATTATGGACTCAAAGGATTACTAGTAAATCTAGTCACAGTCCACATTTGTTTGAACTCCATTATTCCCTCATTTGGATACCAAGTCTATCTTAGTTCCATTTATTCTTCATCATACATTAGGCCCTCCAAGGAAAATTAACTACAAGTCTGGCCCAGAAAACATTTTTGGAACTTAAGCTTTGTTTAAGGGTGTTTTTGAAAAGGAAATTTGCCATCATCAAATACAGTTTCTTAGCCCACACAGAATGTGTGGCAAGGGTCCAATAGTTCCTTTTTGGTTCTTTGAGATTTGTTTATTACTTTGAAAATCAGAATTTCCATAAAACAGCATAAGACTTCCCTGCCTCATGGCTCAGTAGAATGGCTGAGCAAAGAGATTTAACTTAATTTTGAGGGTTGGTTTTGCCACATGTATTAACAATGATAAAAGCAACAACACAGAGCAAAACAACCGTGACTGAATGAGCACACTACACAGGAAACTATGCTTCTTTTTATTTCTCATTCAACCTTTAGGGTCAATATGATGTTGCTGAGTTTTGCTGGGCCAACTCAGACCTGTTCAGATGTTTGGGTGCGGAGCTAACATTGAAATAATCATCCTTAAGGGGTGGATTAAGAATGAGTTATAAGGCATAAAGCATGATGTTGACAGCTAAAGCAAATTGTCTTTCAGTTCAAGAGCAAGAGCAAGCTACTGAGAAAGGCTTTTGGTTTTCACTGCTTTGACTTTTTGCTGTGGCTTCTGATATCTGGGTTCTCCGGGGTGTTCACCTTCGGTCACTGGGGCTACATTCAGTACCTACTTCTTTATTGTTGTGTATCTAGTGATAGTTTACACCTACCCCAAGAGAGTAGCAGTTCCCAGAGGGAATTCTATTTGGCTGGAATATGCTTATCTTTCTTCCACTCTCCTCCAATAACCTCCTCTGCTCTTCCCCCTTTTCTTCTCATCTTTTCTCTTCTCTTCTCTTCTCTTCTCTTCTCTTCTCTTCTCTTCTCTTCTCTTCTCTTCTCTTCTCTTCTCTTCTCTTCTCTCTCTCTCTCTCTCTCTCTCTCTCTCTCTCTCTCTCTCTCTCTCTCTCCTCTCTCTCATCCCCTCCCCTCTTTTTTAGGTGTTGACTTAGATCTGTGTAAGAATGTGGCCAAGGTTTTACTAGTCCATACTGAAATGAGAATATAAGAACAATGTCATATAGAGCTATGGCACTTGCCAGGATTGCCTAATCTGTCCTGCTTTCAGATATTGCCATCTCAACTGGCACATCGTCAATTTGCACTTTCTAACTTCCTGTTGAGTCATGTGACGAGTTCTGGCCAATGAATTATGAGAAAAGTGATGCATGTTAACCTGCAGCATTAATGGCTGATTTAAGAGTATGCCCAGCTCTCTTCTTCCTCTGACACAGCAGTTAGTCATGTTTAAGATGGCTACTTCCTCCGTCTTAACTCTAGGGGATAACCACTGCTGTTTACCAATGAGAAGCATCAGCATGTTGTTTTAAGCTACTGAGACTGTGAGGAGCGAGGAGTATTTGTTACCACAGCATAATTCAGCCTATCCCAATACAACAGTTTATGTGTGTTGGTACAAAAGCTAGCTGTACTTTCTTAGAAATGATTCTAATTTATTCTGATATTTTTATCTTGTTGGAAATTACAAGTGGTCACTCGGTGGCTGTCTCCTTTCTTTCTTGTTGTTCTATTTGAATTTGATCTATCTATAAATTCCAAAAATCTGAAAACCACTACCCTAAGTCATCTTCTATGACCCAATAAAATAACGCAAACACAATTCAGTGTTTTCTAAGATATACTGACCTGAGCCCCTTAGATTCCAGTTCCTCTGTCAGAGATATAATGTGTAGACATCCAGGACATTTTACCTTATCTCACTTTCTGTGGTTATACAAAGGCTCACCTTTTGATGGCCTGTTCCTCGGAGGCTTCCTACGTTTCACTTCTCACCGCCTACAATAATTCATTCTGTGGTTTCTGCCAATCATGCTGAGCCAGGTGGCATTGAAATGCACCTGCCCAAGGACAGCATGCTTTTTTTAAACCCTGGGTGCTGTATTGGAGATTCAAGAAGTTTCTTTAGGAATGCAAAATCTTGGGCTCAACTAACTGTGCCCTTCCTAGGGATTTTAGTTTAATGATAGCAGGGAAATTTTGTCTACCTCCTTTGCTGATAACTTCAGGGCTTAGGAGGAACTCCTAAGGAGGAACTCAAATATTTGCTGAACAAACTACTGAAATCTATGCATTTCATAATACATAGTGTGCTAATGTTGTGATACTTAATTTAAAGGGTTCAAGTTCCCCTATTGCATTCTCATAGGTGGTAGGTAGGCTTTAGAAGCCTTCGAACCTCTGGTCACGTGTACAATTATTACAACTTTTACACAAACAAGTTGATTTCCTATTAAAAGGACAGGCTTTCTTTTCATCTCATTCACCCAGTCAGACAGGGTTTGGCCCCTCTGATGTCTCAGGGATATTTCAAAACCGCAGGTATGTGTGTGGTTTTTAAAGCCTTAAAGCACAATGCCACGTATACTTTTAAAAAGTATCACTGTTTTCCTTCCTATTGTTAGAAGTTGAAACTATTCACATATTTACCTAGAGACAGTCGTGCATGACGGAGGTATGTGCAATGAAAATTCCTTCCTTGTCCGTTATGCTGTCACCCATACTGTTCGGCCTCAGATACAGCTCTTTGTTCACTCAGTAAAGAAGGTCTTACACTGTCTGAAGACACAAAAGCTCTCATTGGCCAAGGCTGGTGGTTTCTGGGTGCACACACCTTAGTATGGTTTATATGGAACTCAGCTCTGGCACAGCCTATGTATCTACAATCTCTACATAGCTGATACTTAGTTTGCAAATAATTATTTAGAGATCATAGATCCATCTGCATAAAAGCTCATGCTTGCAAAACAATGACAGTAATTAGGTAATAGAATTTTAACTGGTTCCCTAACTTCCTCTGATTTTTGCTTTATTTGTCTCTAGTTTGCTTGGCAGGAAGGTCTTCCCATTATACCCTCTTCTCAGAAGCTGGATATGTGAAGGGTGAAAAGACAGATATGGTTCTTCCAGCCCTCCTCAGATTGGCAATAAGAATGCACATTGCTTTGTAAGATACATGAGTAATTAGCTCATTTTTAAAGGTATTACATTTACTTATCAATCTCCCATATAGAATTCAGCTGAGTTCTGCAATGCAGACTGTGTCTCCAGCATTCACTTGCCAGGTCTTTACTGCCATGTAATAAACTAAGTTTAGCAATGCAGATTCCCACCCCCCCACCCCAAATGAATTATGTTCCCATGTGTAAAAGCATAAAGACTGTATGTCTGATTCATGGAACGTGCATACCCACAGCTGCAGTCACACATTCATGCAGACAGTACCGCCACGCAGGGTTTCCGGTTTTCTTGTTTTTAGGAGACTCTAAGAATCCGGAGGGTATTTAGATTGATGAATGATGTGCCTGACTCCAGGCTTCTGCCTGCCCGGCTCCAGAGTTTATCTGCTTTCTGTTTGTTTTCTGTGCTCCTATTAGGTTGTTGTTAGTTACATTCTGATGTTTGTAGTTCGGGGAAATCTGTATCTTTGTTATTTATGTTATCAATAATGTGACCCGGGCCTTCCTCAGCAAGGTTCCAACTGTTCCCAGGTCCTCAATCACTAATTATGCGGATGAACAGATTGTGGAAACTCTTTCCTTATGGCTCCATTCTGGAGGAGTTGTTTTTATTAAATTGCGGGTGTCCTGAATTATAATTAGGTACTGGCCCGTATTTATAGCATCTCCCCTCTCCCTCTTTCTCTCTCTAGTCCCCTCCCTTGCCTCTTTCCCATCTCCTTTTTCTCTCCCTTTACACTTGTTGTAGGCTGAGAAATTTGTCAGAAGAGAAATAGCAAAAGGAGCCTCCCATCATTAGCTTCAGAAGGAAGCCTGCCTAATAGTAGATAACAGGGCAGCATGTTCAATATCGGGAGGTTCTGTTTCTTGGAGAAAGTCATTAGGATGTGGAGCCGCCTGCCAGACAAAGTAGTAGAAACCAGAGAGCTTAACAAGTTCAAGGGCGAGGAAGGAATTCATTTACAGTCTTGCAACATAGCCTGGCCAGTCCACTCAGAAAGGAAGCTCAACAATGGTCAGGAAGAAATACGGGGTCCTCCAGTCACCCTCATTTAGCCAAATCTTTCCATGGCTCATCTACTCGCTCTCTCTGCAAAGTTTACTGAGCTTATTATTTGAAGTTGATTAAGCATTCAAGGCCTGTTCTACACTGTAACGAAGCTATGAAACATGACCTCAGGAGCAGCTTGCCTTAAAGTAGTGTGGAGGCTTGAGCATGAGTGAAGCATGGAAGGGGCAGCCAATGGTGATTTTGTTTAAAAAATTATACACACATATACATAATTTTTGATTGCTAGGTGGTGTGGGGAGAAATAAGTGGAGAGGGTTACAGTGAAGAAGAAAATGTACTAAGGCTCAGATACGAAAAACAAAACAAAAAACCTGTCTTGATGTTTTAATAGCCTAGTTTTATTCTTTCATTTATGGCTTCAAAAGAGATATGTTATTTCCCTACCATTTTTCTAATATTGTTTAGATACTTAAATAGAAGAATGTTATACAAGAGCTAAGTGCAGGTAAGTGCCAGGCCTCATATAATTGGGGGGCGGGGGGTGATTATATATAAAAGTAAACTTTTAGGGATCTTTCATCATATTGGTGTGTCTGCAGATTTTATTGAAGAGTCACAAAGCCTTTGTATAAATCTTACTAATTTTCTAGGACCTTGAAGATAACTAGGTGATAAGAAGCAGTCATTATAAAAATTATTTGGGAAGAAACTATGCTAAATGAGCCTGTCTCTCTTGTATTGCTGGAAAAAGTAAAGCATTTGCTATACCTAAATGGAAACTATGCTTTTTTTATACAGCTATTATGCAATCATAGGATTCAACCCAAGTCTGAAAGAAATTAGGCCTTTATGAGAATGTGAATACGAGTAGAAATTATATTTACCCAGAAGTAACTGATATCCAATATTATTAAGTAAACTATAGAATTGTAAAACAAGAGAGCGGGAGGGAAACGGATCTTATTGATTCCAATCTACCTGTCTTAAGAAAGCAGTAGACCTAAACAATCCAAGGGAAAAGATGGCTCAACTAATCTTTAAAGACTTCCAGAGAAAATGGCCCTGTGTTATTGCAGGGATTCTTACCTACAATCCCCATATACAGCTGTAATGTTACAGCACCAAATAAAGGGGCCTACTATTTATTTATTTTACAAATAAACACTCATTTTAAAATAGTTTTAGTTTACATAAACATTGTAAAGATAGTACAGAAAGTTCCCATATACACTGTACCCAGTTTCACATATTATTAACATCTCATAGTACTATGGTGCATTTTAAAATAATAGCCAATATTGATACATTATTTCTAAGTCTTTATTCAGATTTTCTGGTCTTGAGTTGACAATTTTAAAGACTTCTAGTCAGGTATTTTGTAAAATAACCCCCTCCCTCCCAAACTG
Source organism: Antrozous pallidus (assembly GCA_027563665.1). Lineage (NCBI taxonomy): Eukaryota > Metazoa > Chordata > Mammalia > Chiroptera > Vespertilionidae > Antrozous > Antrozous pallidus. Next base: position 26,067,366 of record CM050522.1, read on the forward strand.
GGATGTGTCTGACATTTTTCTTGTGATTAGAATTGGCTCTTGGGTGTTGGAGAGGAAGACCATGGAGGTAACATGCTATTCTCTTCAAATCCTGTCAAAAGTATATACTGTCAATATGACTGATCACAGTTGATGTTGACCTTCATCACCTGACTGAGGTTGGGTTTCTCAGGTTTCTCCACTCCAAAGATATTCCCCTCCCCACTCTGTTTCTTATATTGTCCTCTTTGGGAGAAAGCCAGTAGGCACAGGCCACATTGAAGGAGTGGAGAGCTACACTGCATTTCCTTAAGATGAAAGATGTACTTAAATTATCTCAAATGATATTTTTTAAGATAATTCTTCTAGAAAATTTCTTCTCTATTGCTCTATTCTGTTACTTAAATTCATTGACCTGGTCCACAAACCTTGTTTCTTGAAAACATGATTTTTAATTTAAAAAATTACAGCCAGTTAGATACTTTCCACTTATAATTTTGAAATGCCCTAATTAAAAAAAATTTTTTAAGGAAGAAAAGATTACTCTCTAAGTACAATCCACTAAATCTATTTGTTTTAATTCTAGTTTTCTAAATACTGGCTTTAATTCTTTTATCTAGGATTATCCTTGGTCATTTCCAAGGTATCTAATCTTATCTCCTCCAATGTATACTCAGCTGCTGCTTGGAATGCATATGTTAATAAGCTCTTTAACATACCATAGCTATTTACTTTGATCACTAATAGGTCCCCAGCTGCTGCTGCTTTCTCCCTACCTATATCTCTCTTGTTTTCTATAGCGCCACACTTTTATCAGTGCTTTCTATTATTTTCTATTCTCTAGTAGATCTAAACACATAAATTAAAGAGATTTTACATGTTGACTTCTATCTAGCCTCAGTGACTTTTTATTTTATTGCTTGGCTTTAGACTTCCTGGATTAGGAATGGCAAAGAGTTTTCGTTTCATTTACCTAATTTGACTAATTATTAGGAGCAACCTAAAGAGCTGTCTTGAGAGGGATTCCAAGAAATTGGTCTCATAGGAGAATAGTTACATGATTGATAAGCTATGGGAATGGGGAGAGAAAAATGTGGAAAGCCCACGCTGACTGAGAATCTTAAAGCATCAGGCATTCTGATCTTATCAAATAAATCATAAACTAAACCAATATTTTAAAAACTTCTGTGGTTGACTTGATCTCTTTGTACTATCAACTTATCTAAATAGGAAAAATCTAGTAACTGTTTTCCTTTGTACAGCTTAGCAACATATTTTTTCATGGAACAAAACTTGAGGCAATTATCATTACATATTAGAAGACAGTAATTAAATAAGACAAAAAAACAACACACAACACACAACAAACTTCTGTTAAAAGTGAAGCTCTACTTTCGTGTTATTTCTTTCCATCCAAATGAAAATGTGGAGTGGGATATGGTAGAAAAGGATCCAATGTTTTGGGCAAAGAGTCAACCCTCACAGTGAGAAAAGAACACAGGGTCAAAAAGTCTTTCTTCTGTTGTTCCGCAGCCACTGGTCCCATACAGCCCTGGCTAAAAGTACTAATGGAAACGCTTTAAATTTTAAAATTATTTATCATAAAAGTTAAATAATTCTCAAGTAAATATTTTGTTTCAAAATTAGTATTCACTGGATCATTGACCAGGTATCCAAACCAAACAAAGACATTAGAGAGAAGAGAGAGAGAGAGGGAGAGAGAGAGAGAGAGAGAGAGAGAGAGAGAGAGAGAGAGAGAGAGAGTATTTCAAGCCAAAACCCTGATGAAATAGATCTTATTGATTCCAAAAATCCACAACAAAATATTACTAAACCAAATTCAAAAATACATGGGATTATTCACTATGATCAAGTGGGATATATTCCAGTGATTTATTCCACTTCTAGGAATATATCCCAAGAGACACAAAACACCAATCAGAAAGAATATTTGCACCCCTATGTTCATAGCAGCACAATTTACAATAGCTAAGATCTGGAAAGAGCCCAAGTGCCCATCAGTAGAGAGAGGATAAAAAAGATATGGAACATTTACACCATGGAATACTATGCAGCTGCAAAAAAGACATCTTACCCTTTGAGACAGCATGGAGGGACCTGGAGGGTATCATGCTAAATGAAATAGCCAGTCAGAGAAAGACAAGTATCACATGCTCTTACTCATATGCAGAATCTAAGGAACAAAATAAACTGATGAATAAAATTGATCCAGAGACATAGAAACATGGAATAGTCTGATGAATCACAGATGGAAGGCAGGGATTAGTGGATGCCAAATAATTTATATGCATATATGCATAGCCATGAACCCACTTGTGCTTACCCTTAGATATGTACTCCATGTTAATTACTGCATTATAGCCATATCTCAGAGATACTTTGGATTTAGTTTCAGCCCACCTCAAAAGAGAAAATTGCAATAAAGTGAATCACATGAATTTTTTGTGTTTTCAGTGCATATGTAAGTCATGTTTACACCATAGTATCGTCTATGAAGTGGGCTATACCATTACATAAAAAAAGAGAATGTGCATACCCTAAATTAAAATACTTTATTGCTAAAAATGTTAACCTTCATCTCAGCCTATTAAAAAATGGCTCCAATGGACTTTCTTCTTTTTTTGCAATTAATTCAGCAGCTTTAATTTTTAAATAATATAAAATCAATTTCACAGGTCAGTTAAGCCATTAGGAAAAGGCTGCAACCAGTACAGTTTTGAGGAAAAAAAACAATTAAAAAAAGTACTTAAATATCAGAGATGTTGATAATGGGTTTTTCCTCTTTAACAAGATACATTGTTTTATTCTTTTTTATTATTTTAAATTTTACTAGGGTGACATTATTCTACATGAACATATAGGTTAAATGTGTGGATTACTAATATACAGAATCTGAATATAGGACCATGTGCCCACCACCCAAATCAAATCCTCTCCTATCACCTCATATAGGATCCCTTTTTCCCCCTACCCCACTCCCTCTGGCAACCACCACACTGCTATTTATGTACATGTTTCATTTTATATTCTACATATGAATTAAAACATATAGTTCTTAGCCTTTTCTGTTTGACTTATTTCACTTCACATAATGTTCTCAAGGTTCATCCATGTTGTTGTAAATGATACTATATCATCCTTTATTATTATTGTGTGTGTGTGTGTGTGTGTGTGTGTGTGTGTATATATATATATATATATATATATATATATATATATATATGATATCCTTTATCCAGTCCTCCATCATAGGGCACTTGGCTGTTTCCAACTCTTGGCCACCGTGAATAATGCTGCAATGAACATAGGGGTGCATATATCTTTGCGTATAAATGATTTCGAGTTTTCCGGGTATATATGCAGGAGTGGGATTATTGGGTCATATGGTAGCTCTATTTTTAATTTTTTGAGGAATCACCGCCAGACTGCTTTCCATAGCGTATGTACCATTCTACATTCCCAGCAGCAGTGAATGAGAGTTCCCTTTTTTTTTCCATAACCTCTCCAACACTTGTCTTATGGATAATGGCCACTCTAACTTGTATAAGATGATATCTCATTATAGTTTTAATTTGCATTGCCCTGATTGCCAGTGAGGTTGAACATCTTTTCATATATCTATTGGCTGTTTGTATGTCTTCTTGGGAGAGGTATATTTTCAGGTCCTCTGCCCACTTTTTTATTGGATTATTTATTAGTTTGGTATTGAGTTTTATGAGTTATTTATATATTTTGAAAATTAAACCTTTGTTGGAACTACTGTTTGCAAATATAATCTCCCATCTGTTTGGCTGCCTGTTTGTTTTGTTGTCCATTTCTTTTGCTGTACAGAAGCTTTTCAGTTTGATATAGTCTCATTCATTAATTTTTGCCTTTACCTCCCTTGCTTTTGGGATCAAGTCCATAAAATGTTCTATACCACCAGGTCTATAAGTTTGGTACCTATATTTTCTTCTATGTGACTTATTGTTTTGGGTCTTATGTCTAAGTCTTTGATCCATTTTGAATTAATTTTTGTAGATGGGGACAACTACAATCCAGTTTCATTCATTTGCATGTGACTTTCCAGTTTTCCCAGCACCATTTATTAAAAAGATTATCTTTACTTCCATGTGCATTCTGGCTCCTTTGTCAAAACATTATCTGTTCATATATGTGTGGTTTTATAACTGGGCTCTCTATTCTGTTCTATTGATCTTTGTATCTGTTTCTCTGCCAATACCATGCTGTTTTGATTATCATAGCTCTGTAGTATATTTTGAAGTCAGGTAGCATGCTACCTCTGGGCTTGTTCTTTTTTTTTTTCAGGATTGCTTTGGCTATTCTGGGTCTTTTGTGGTTCCATACAAATCTGATGATTCCTCCTTCTATTTTTTAAGAAATGACATATACTTTCTTGACATAGTGTTTCCACAAACCTTTAATTTATTTTTAAAATGTAATATCTAAGAAATGCAATAAAGTGAGACACAATAAAATAAGGTATGCTTATATTTGTAATAGCCAAGATATCAAAGCAACCAAGGTGTCCATAAATAAAGGAATCACTGAAAAAAAGTATGGTATACAGGCAATGGAATATTACTCAGGCATAAAAAGGAATTAAAACTTGTAGTTTGTGATAACATGTACGTCTCTAGAGCAGTGGTTCTCAACCTTTCTAATGCTGTGACCCTTTAATACAGTTCCTCATGTTGTGGTGACTCCCAACCATAAAATTATTTTTGTTGCTACTTCATAACTGTAATTTTGCTACTGTTATGAATCGCAATGTAAAGTGTTTTCAGATGGTCTTAGTTGACCCTGCTAGTGTTCTCAATCTGTGGGTCATGACCCACAGGTTGAGAACCACTTCTGTAGAGCCTAAGACTAAAGGTATTTTCATCACGATTCATTAACAGTAGCAAAATTACAGTTATGAAGTAGCAATGAAAATAATTTTATGGGGTGGGTCACTACAACATGAGGAACTGTATCAAAGGGTCATGGCATTAGAAAGGGTCAGAACCACTGTTCTAGAGAGTATTACACTTAGTGAAATACAGTAAGTGAAATAGAGAAGGACAAATGCCATATGATTACACTCATGTGGAATCTAAAAACCAAAATAAATGAATAAAAGAAAACAGAATCAGATTCATAAAGACAGAGGATAAACTGATGGTTGACAGAGTAGGGGATTAGTGAAAAGGTAAAAGGGATTAGGTACAAACTTTCAGCTATAATTTAGGACATGAAATGTAAAGCACAGCATAGGTAGTACAGACAATACCATCATGATAACAGTATTGTGACAGACTGTTTTACTAGACTTATTATGGTGGTAACTTCATAAGGTATATAAATGTCAAGTCACTGTGTTGTATACCTGCAAGTAATATAATAGTATATGTCAACTGTAATTTAAAAATAAATAATTTAAAAAGTCATGTACAGTAATTGGGCAATGCGTACACTCATAATAATGAAAAATCAACATAAACATTCATTGAAAGCATAAATCATGATATATTTATAAGAGTGTTATATTGAAAATGATAAATATTATAATCTATAATAACATGGATGACTCTGAGAAACATAACATTGCGTTAAAAAAAAGCTACTCACCAAATAATACATGCTACATGATCCTATATATGTAAAGCTCTAAGACAGCAAAACAAATATCTGCTTAAGAGGTCACAGGGAGTAGTTACCTTAGGGCAAAGTATAGTATGGTAAGTGAAGAGGCTTCTTTGGTGCTGGAATGGTCTGTCTCTTGGTCTGGATGCTAGTTATACAGGAGAGTTCACTTTTTAAATTTCATTTAGTAGTAAATTTATGATGTGTGCTTTAGTTTAATATTGTTTTTGAAAAAATATTATAGATACATAATCAGCAAAGTTAATGTGGCTAATAAACAATTAAAGGATTAGAGGAGTTCTAATTGCATTTATGATTCAGTTCTCTTAGGACCTTTTTCTTCATTCTGGTGGTCATTCTCCATTAATGCCATTTGAATTTTCTTTGTTGAGCTTTAGGTTTTTGAAATAGGAATTGATCTACTTTTGTATCTGTGTTGCCATTTTTTTAAGTATCATCTTCTTTTTTTTAATATATTTTATTGATTTTTCACAGAGAGGAAGGGAGAGGGATAGAAAGTCAGAAACATTGATGGGAGAGAAACATCGATCAGCTGCCTCTTGCACACCTCCAACTGGGGATGTGCCCGCAGCCAAGGTACATGCCCTTGACCGGAATCGAACCTGGGACCTTTCAGTCCGCAGGCCGATGCTCTATCTACTGAGCCAAACCAGTTCGGCAAAAGTATCATCTTCTTTTCTTCAAATGATTTCTCTCTGAAACGTATAGATTCACATGGGGCTTAAGAGCCTTGATCTAGAGAGAAACAAGGCCACCCTAATGACTAAGTGTTTTGGTAAACTGTTGTGCATATGTTGTGTCCTATATTTGAGGAATTAAATAAGCACTTTGCTATTTTAGCTGTCAAATGAATAATGGGTTTATACATTACAGAAACTCTGTGTTCTCAGCCTGAGACCTACTTGGCCATAAATTGTGTTCACTGGGGAATGGGGAATTAATTATCAAGAAGTGGTAGGACTTACAGGAGGAAGAAGGAATACCCTTAAATGGGTTGGATTTGGTGCAAGCAAGAATTATATCTAAATTACAATGCCAAGGGTTATAGGGTACTCTGGCATGATTCTCTTGGCTCTGCATCTCTACCACCAATCTTAAGGTTGGAGCAGTTCAGGTAGATGATATGTCCATGGTTTGATGTGATTTTTATAACCCCTTCATCCTTAGTAGAGACAATGACAAATGTACAGACTCTGTTTGGAGAAGACCCAGGTCAAGATTGAGTTTCAAACCATTTGAGAAAATTAAAATAGTCTATAACTGAGAAAATGTGAGTGTGTGTTGAGTGGATGGAATGTGGGACTGAACAGCCATCCTATGTAGTGGTGACAGCATGAGAATATATATATATATATATATATATATATATATATATATATATATGTGAATTGATCTACTTTTGTGTATATATATATATATATATATATTTCAGAGAGAAAGGTTGAGGGAGAGAGAGAAATATAAATATCAATAATGAGAGAGATCTCATTGATTGGCTGCCTCTTGTAAGCATCACACTGGGGATTGAGCCCGCAACGCAATCTGAGCATATTCCCTGACTAGGAGTCGAACTGTGACCTCCTGGTTCTTAGGTTGATGCTCAACAACTGAGCCACACAGGCTGGGCAAGAGCATGGGCTTTTGTTTCCTCTCTGTTGCTTACTAGCTGTGTGTCTTGGAGCAATTTACTTAACCTCTTGGAACCTTCCCCTACTCATCTTTAAGAGAGTTAGTAATACTATCTTAGAGGATTGCTTGAGATTTAAATAGAACAATGTATATAAAGTATTCAAAAAGATAAACAGCACAAGCAGAATGCTTAGTACATTATAGCCATTTTTTTATTAGCTTTGGACAACCCCAAACAAGCATATCATACACTCATATTAGGTCAGCAAGAAAATTTCCAGACTCCACCAATTATAGAGGATGAGACTTCTAAAATAATGCTGAGATTTGGATTAAATTGGCTTGGGGCATTGAGCATTTTCAGCATCTGCCTCTGGGTGGGGGTAAGTCAGGATGGGTCTCATTGCATAAACACATCATTTGTCTCCATAGTCTTTTATTATCTCCTACATATTTGTAGATATGTATGTGTTATTTTCCAAAGAAATTATTTCCTATTGAATTTTGTCTGATGTGATCATTTCCCCCTAACATTGAAATAATATAGTTACACAAAACTTCTCTCCAGCATCTTGTTAAAGATGTTTAATTTTCTTCTATTTTAGCCATCAAAGACATTCCAAATTCTTTTATGATTTATTTCCTTCTTTGAAAACTTTCAACAACATTTTCTATTCCCACAGGATGCATTATCTTCAACCTATTCCCTCATATTCTGGACCTAACATTTATACACTTATCTGCCCCTCTTTGCCCCCATTTCCTTACCCTGTAAATTCTCATCCCTGTATTTACCTAGAAAATGAATGTTCTTCCCAGTATTCTAACCTGCAGGTCAGTAACTGAGGTATTGTAAACTTGTGACAAGATCTGCCTTGATGGATTTGCATGATTATCTCTAAAACCCAAGAAATTACTTTTTCTTCATTGTGAGAGCCAAGTATAGTAACTGCACAAGGATTATGCTTCTCTCCTGTGCTTACTGTCTTTGCCTTCAATAATCCTTTAAAAGGTTAATCAACTCTGCTCTTGGTGGTGTCTTTCTGGTCAGACACTGTTCTTTGTGGCATCTCATCAGATCATTGACTGTGAGTCATCAATTCTACCTTACAGAAGAGCAGAGTCTTCTTTGCAATGGATTTCTTTTCTGTGTGGGCTCAGGAATTTATGTTCTTTGGCATTTAAACGGGAAAGAGTTGATTCATTGTTTCCCCAAAGATCAAGCCATTGTTGGGAACCCTGTGATGGGCCAACTTGCTCTTACTGTGTACAGAGGGAAGTTTACCCCCAGGTTATTTATAGGGAATTATAAAATCCAGTCTTCAGAATCTTCACCCTAGAAAAACATTCCTCATATATTTGCATGTTATTTTGCATATACTTGTATAATGAACTACATTATGTCTACAAAAATTTTCCAAAATGCCTAACTCCGATGAGGTAAAAGAATTAATGAGGCAACTGTGTTCAATTTTACATTTTGATCAAAGCAAAAAAAAAAAATGCATGGCACTACCAAGAGAACTATACAACATCAGGCCATTTCTCTTGGGATGGCTTTTCTTACTCCTTCCATGGACACTATTGCAAGTGTGGATTAAAAAGTCCACAAGATGAACAATAGCAGCAATGGGTATGTCTCTCTCCATATGTACATGTAAGCTTATATTATCTTATTTGTGTAGCAACTCCATCTTTCTCAGATCTTGCTTTTATTGCCTTTAAATTAACATATTACTTTCTAATAGTTCTCCCCATATCAAAGAAATTCAATTCCGAGGTTTACTACTTCATATATTGGTACATAATTTTAAGTTCCTGAGCTTCAGTTTCCCTGTCTGTAACTTGGCAATAACTCCTCATAGTGTTCTTATGAATATTAAATATAAGCTAAATATGAGGGAAAGTGTCTGACAAGGAGGCACTCAAAAATTGCTCATCCTATTTTTTTCTAACTTTTGCTGTACCCTCTTCTGCCTTGTGAATTGAAAACATATACTTTTACTCTAAGCCCTACCTACATGATTTCAAAACATCTGGCTAAAGAGTGAAAATGAATGCAATCATCCAGGTGTTTGGCTTGTATGAAGATGGATATCAAACACTTAGAACCATCTGGATGATTGGTATAGTTTTTTTTCACTATCCAGATGTATGTGGATACTGCCTCGGTCAAAGGAAAAAAAAAATCGTAGGGGTTTTTCTTGAACCCTAAATTAATAAGGATTTCTTCAAAAATGCTACTATTTACATATATTTTATTTGTTTCCTTTGAAATATATCTTATGTAAGCCACTGTTGCAAATAAAATCAGTATTTAACTAGCTATCCTGGAATGAAGGAATTTAAAAAAAGAAGGAAGTTACTCTGTAGATTTTAAACCCCCGTGATTCTGCTCAACAGAATTAAGGACCAAAAAAGCTAAGGATTGTAGTATATAGAATTTGATAGTAACAGAACTGGGACAAGAATAAAGTCTCTTGATCTTAAACTGAAGACTCCATTTTACACATTGTCTGTCTTTTTTTCACCCAAGTAGTGTGGCTTTATTCGTATACACACAGATCCCTGTATACCCAACTTGTATGCACAAACACACATAAATAACACCGCATTTTCCCCATCACAGTCATGTTACTCTGACATGATCTCTTCCCAAATATTTTTCAAACTTTTGCTAGTAAGCCAGAGAGAATAAACCAGGCTTTAATGCATTCATTTGCACATGTATCCAGTACCCAGGCTCCACATCTGCCATCCAGGGCATTGCTTAAATAGATGTCATATTGAGATCTGGTATCCTGGGAGCAGCTGATACAATTTTCCTCAGTCACAGGGATGAAGCTTGGATAACATTTCTGGCTCAGAGAAATCCCCGAGTCACAAAGAAATGATTCCAGTGACCTGGCGGCTTTGCACTCCCAATACAGCATGTTCTTGAGCAGCTTCCCAAGAGAGAAAATAACGTGAGAGTGTTCAAGAATGCCAAAAGCGTCCCTCTAATCATCCTGTGTGGATTCCGCTGGCATTCCAAGTTCATCCCAGACAGTTCCGAGAAAAGTTGGGGGACTTGGTGAGTTTTCTAAACATTTTTTTTTCTGCTTGAGTACATTAACAGTAAGCAACTTCATGGAATAACATTGTTCTTTGGACATGAACACAATTTACCAACTGCCATTCCTGTCACAAAACAGCTCAAAGAAGTCTTCTCTGATAAATTTCCAATAGGGTATTTTTTTTTCTTTTAAGTAGAGAAGTCAGAAGACTGGCATATTTGGGAGCTGTTACTTTAAAATCTTTTGTTCTGATTAATTCATGTCTCAAAGCAGAAGTGAGTAGCTGGTCTTTTGGGGAAAAAAGAACATTCCTGTAGTTTGTCAGTAATATGACCAGCTGCAAAAAGTTTGAAATAAAGAGGTCTACACAGTTAAAGTTTATAGAGGTGGTTGGTTGTGTTCTAGCTATCGGAGGGATCCTTAGCCACTAAGATAGGGCTAGTTGCCTGACCAGCAGCCTTAGCTGAGGTGAAAACACCCTAAACTTGAAGTGCAAATAGTGGTGGGCTGAAGACAGCTTGTAGCATCTTGCAAAAGCCAACTGCTAAATTTTGTGAACTAGTTAATGTTACTTTTGTAACTTCAAATTCACCACGGCGGGAGTATTTATACCATGGAAACTGGCATATGCTACAAATCAGAGCTTTTGTTTACCAGAGCTGATTGTTAAAACTTTATCTCCATATCACTAACTTCAGTTCCCACCTCTGCCATCTACAATATAGGAATTTGAAGGGTCAACAATCCTCTGAGCCTTGGTATTCTGATATGTGAATTAGGAATGGTAATACACATTGTAAGGGTTAAACCGTGCATTGTGCCTAACCAGGTTTAGTGCTTATCAGATGTATTATTCATTAATTAATTACTGTTCTTCTCTGCTGAAGAAGAAATCAATCTTCGAAAGAGCCTAAGTTATGAGCTGAAAGTGGGACTGAGATCCAAACCTGGCTCAGCTGATTCATGAATAATAATTTGATCTTAACTTTTAAGCATTTTAATAATCTTACAAAATCCTATCATGAAATTTATTTTATAAATGATAAAAGTAAGGAGCAGAGAAATTTAGTGAGCTGCCATCTAATAAGTAGTCAAGCTGGGCTCACATTCATGGTTTTTCTGATTACCACCATACTTTCTATTTTATTTACCAGTTTAGCAGGGATCAATGAACAGTATAATACAAAAATGGCCTTGCCATAGGATGGACTTCCCAACAGAGAAAATAAGATGGGGACCAGGAGATGGAAAAGGGACATCAGGGAGAGAAAGACATTAAAGGCCTCTAAGTTCTGTCCCGATATTTGCTGAGGAATGGAGACCACAGGGAAGCACTTGTCATTTTCTGTACAAATCCACAGCCACTTGAGGCCCAAAGAGAGATGAGAACATCTGGATGACAGCTGTTCCTTGTAGGACCTTCAATAGGAGAGAATCACCTACAATAAAAGATAAGAGTGCATATTGGCTTTGAGTGTGCATTGGTGTAATCCATATGTTTTATAGGGCTTTTGATAAGTATAATTTTTGTGCAGTTTCTTCAGAGATCATTATAACATTATCTGAAAACTTACAAGCTACCCTAAATCATTTGAGGGAATGATGAAAAGTTGGAAAATATAAAGGAGAAGAGATAAAGAATCATTGTAAAATATGGTAAAAATTCAATATTTGTATTACCTGTGAAATGATAAAGTATTCTTTGAAAGTGATCTTGAGTTAGTTCTAAGTAAATATTGTAAACCCTGGAGAAATCACTTAAAATGGTTTTTTAAAAGTAGAATATGCTAATAAAGAGAAAATGAAATCACAATAAATGCTCAGTGAAAACCAAAAAGTGCAGAGAACATGTATAATAAAAATAGGAATAAAAGCAAGGGCAACAAATAGAAAACAGTAATAAATATAGTAGATATTAATAGTATACCAATAATTACTTTAAACATCAATGTCTAAACACATCACCTAGAAGGCAAAGATTGTCAGAGTAGTTTAAGCTATATGTTGCATACAACCCACTTTAAGTATAATGACACCTATAGATTAACATGAAGGGATAGGTAGATATATACCATACTAACACTAATCAAAAGAAAGCAGTAGTCACTATATTAATTTCAGACATAGCAGACTTTATTTAGATCAAGGAAGTTGCCAGAGATAAAGAGACACATTATATAATGATAAAGGGTCAATTCTCCAAGAAGATATAACAACCCTTAATGCTTATGTACCTAACTAAAGAATGTCAAAATAAATGAGGTAAAAACTGGTAGAAAACCAAGGACAAATAGACAAATCCGTTATTACAGTTAGAAACTTTAACTTGCCTCTGTCAGAAACTGATAGAACCAGCAGGCAGAACGTCAGTAAGGATGGAGTTGAACTCAACAGGACCATTAGTTAAGTAGAGATAATGACCATCTGTAGACGGCTTCATCCAAATACAGCAGATTACATATTCTTTTCAAGTTCCATGAAATATTCACCAAGATAGAACACATTCTGGGCCATAAAACACAATGTCTGCTTCACACAAGTGGTATCTATTGCGCATTCAGTGATATCAGGCAGCTCTTTTACTCCAATAGAAATAAATAATACAAAGATAGCTGGTAAATATCAAAATACTTGGAGATTAAACAACACACTTCTAAATAACATACGGTTCAAAGAAGATATCTCAAGAGAAATTTAATTTTATTTTGAACCAAATAAAAATGAAAACACATTAAAATTGTGGGATATACAGAAGTAACTCTCAAAAGGAAATTATAGCATTTAACGCATAAGTTTTAAAGTCTTATAACCTAAGAAACTAAAAAAAGAAAGCAAGTTAAATCCAAAATAAGCAGAAGAAAATTAATAAAAACTAGAGTAAATCTTAATGAAATAGAAAATAGGAAATCAGTAGAGAAAAATCAAGAAAAAGTTGGTTCTTTGAAAAGATCAATAAAATTGATAAGACATAAGTCAGAGTGACTAAGAAAAATAAATGAAGACACACACAAATTGCTAATATCAGAAATGAAAGAGAGGACATCACTACAGATTCCATGGAAATAAAAGATAAAGGAATACTGAGAACAAATCTATGTCCACAAATTTGATAGCTTAGGTGCTATGGACCAATTCCTTGAAAGACACAATCTACCAAAGTGCATACAAGAAGATATCAACTTTATGAATAGGACTGTATCAAGCAAAGAAGTTGAATCAATAATTAATAACACCCCAAAGCAAATACTTCATGCCCAGAAGGTTTCACGGTGAATTTTACCAAATATTTAAGGAATATATTATACCAATTTTCTACCATCTCTTCCAGAAGATAGAAGCAGAGGGAATACAGTCTGACTCATTGTGTGAGTTCAGCATTACCCTGTTACCAAAACCAGACAAAGACGTTAAAAGAAAACTATGGACCAAGATCTCTCATGAAATTAGATACAAATCTTCGATAAGATATTAGAAAAGTTGTTTAAATCCAAAGTATGTATTTATCACAATCTAGTGGAATTTACTCCTGGTATGCAAGATGGTGTTATATTATAGGATAAATTAAAATAATCCATTTCATCAATAGGCTCAAAACTACATGATCATATCTATAGATGCAGAAAAGACATTTGATAAAAAATTAACACACATTCATAATAAAATCTCACAGAAAATCAGTACTAAATGGAAACTTTATCAACTTGAAAACCTATAGTTAACATACTCAGTGGTGAGAAACTAAAAGTTTCCCCCCTGCTTTTGACCATTGTGCTAAGGTCCTGGACAAAATAAAATATAGAAAGAATTGTAAGAAAGAAATAAAACTGTTTTTGTATGCAAATAACATCATTTATGTGGAAAATCTAAAAGAACTGACAGAAAAAAATCTTTCTGGAACTAAAGCAATTATAGCAAGGTTTCAGAATATAAGCTCATTTACTTTCCTATATACCAGCAATGAACAAGTAGAATTTGACATTCAAAGCATGTTACCATTTACATTAGCACTCAAGAAATAGTTATAAATATAACAAAATCTGTAGAAATCCTACATGAGGAAAATAACAAAACTCTGATTAACAAAGTCAAGTGAGAATTGAATATGTGGATATTGTGTGTTCATAGATGAGAACACTCAATATTGTCAAGTTTTCAGTTATCTCCAACTTGATCTGAATTTAGTGCAATCTCAAATGAAATCCCAGAAAGTTATGTTGTGGATATTCACAAATTGTTTCTAAAGTTCTTATAGAAAGATAAAAGACCCAGAATAGCCAATTCATTAATAAAGGAGGAAAAAAGCAAGGATTGACTATACCTGACTTCAAGATAATAGTCATGTGCCACTGAATGATGGGGATATATTTTCAGAAATGTGTCATTAGGCAATTTTTGTTGATGTGAACATCATAGAATCTACTTACACAAACTCATATGGTGTAGCCTCCTATGCACCAAGGCTATATGGTGTACCACTGTTGTGAATATGGTCCATCCTTGACTGAACCACAGTAATAAAGACAGTGTGGTATTGGCGAAATAATAGTCAATAGAACAAAATAGCTCAGAAATCAACTTACATAAATATAGTCAACAACTGGTACTGAAATAATTGGACATACAAAATAATGAATATAGACATAGAATTAATGCCATTTACAAAAATGAACTCAAAATGAATAATAAACCTAAATGTAAAATGTAGGACTATAAACTCCTAGAAGATAACATAGGAAAAAATCTAGATAACTTTAGTATGGCAATGACTTTTTTAGATATAGCAAGAAAGGCACAATCTATAACAGAATTGATAAAATCGACTTAATTAAAATAAAAACTTCTGCTCTTTGAAAGACAGTATCAAGATAATGAGAAGACAAGCCACAGAGAAAATATTTACAAAAGACACATCTGATAAAGGACTGTTATCCAAAATATACAAAGAACTCTTAAAATTCAACAATAAGAAAATGAATTTTAAAAAACTGAGCAAAAGACTTCAGCTACATGACATTCTGGAATTACACTTAAAAACTTTAACTTGCCTCTGTCAGAAAATGATAGAACCAGCAGGCAGAACATCAGTAAGGATGGAATTGAACTCAACATTAGTTAAGTAGAGATAATGACCATCTGTAGACAGCTTCATCCAAAAACAGCAGATTATATATTCTTTTCAAGCTCCATGAAATATTCACCAAGATAGAACACACTCTGGGCCATATAACACAACCATGGGATTAAATTAGAAATAAATTATAGAAAGATAGCTGGAAAATACCAAAATACTTGGAGATTAAACAACACACTTCTAAATAACATATGGTTCAAAGAAGAGATCTCAAGAGAAATTTAATTTTATTTTGAACCAAATAAAAATGAAAACACATTAAAATCCTGGGTTATACAAAAGTAATTCTTAAAGGGAAATCTATAGCATCTTAAAAGGTCAAACTACAGAAAAAGATCAGTGATTCTCAGAGTTTGGGTGGGACAGATGAAAAGGTGGAGCACAGAGAACTGAAAAACACAGAGCAACAGTAATAAAAAAAACTCTGTATGATACCATAATGATAGATACATATCATTATACATTTGTCCAAATCCCTAGCATGTACAACTCAAAGAATGAACCCTAATGGACTCTGGACTTTGGGTGATTATGATGTATCATTGTAAACTCATCACTTTTAACATGTACCACTGGTAGAGGATGTTGATAATGGGAGGAACAATGCCCATGTGTGCATGTGTTATAGGCAGGGGTCTTAGGCAGATCTCTGTAACTTTCTCTTAATTTTGCTGTGGACTTAAAAATGCTCTAAAAACTAAAGTATTAAAAATGGAAAGAGACCTGAACAGACATCTCACCAAAGAAGTTACACAGGTGGCAAGTAGCATGTGGAAAAATGCTCAACATTACATGTCATTGAGAGAATCACAAATTAAAAACAAGATACCACTATACACCTATCTGGTAGTTAAATTCCATTTCCACTAACAACAACAAATGCTGATGAGAATTTGAGTAACAGGAATGTTCACTTATTGCTGATTAAAATGCAAAATGGTGCAGTCACTTAGAAAGAGAGATTGGCAGTTTCTTACAAAACTAAACATATATTTACTACACGACCCAGCAGTTATGATCCTTGGTATTTACTCAAGTGAACTGAAACTTCTGTCCACATAAAACCTGCACATAATTTTATAGCAGCTTTCCTCATCATTGCTTAAACTTGGAAATAACTAAGATGTCCTTAAGTATGTTAGTGGGTAAATAAGTTCTGGTACATCAAAACAATGGCATATTGTTTAGCACTAAAAGAAATGAACTATCAAGCCTTGAACAGAAATTCAGAAAAAGTAAACGTATATTACTAAGTTTCAAAAGCTGGCTTCAGAAGGATGCATATGGTACGCTTCCAACTATATGACATTCCAGAAAAGGCAAAACCAAAGATCAGTGATAGCCAAGAGTGGTAGGGGGTGGGAGGGTGCTAAGTAAGTGGAGCCCAGAGGATTTCTAGGGCAATGAAACTATTCTGTTTGATGCTGCATTGATGGATACATGTCAATTTGACCATATTCATAGAGTATATACAGCAACAAAAGTGAACCGCAGTGTGACTATAGTGCAGGATTTCCTACCGAGAAGGTTGTGGGGTTGTGGGGATAGTGGCTATATGGGAACTCTGTACTTCCAGATCAAGTTGCTCTGAACCTACAAGTGTACTAAAAATGCAATATATTACTTTTTAAAATTCAGTAATTTATACTCATCTTATTTTGAATTATTAACAAAATATTAATAATAGTCTTCAGTGTTTCTGGCATATTTTAGATATCTCAAATTTATAATATGTATATATATATGTATATATAAATTATCTGTGATTATATTTTATTATCATAATCATATTACTGAAAAATCCACATATATAACTATATTATTATATTTTGTTATTATAAATATATAATACTAGAGGCCTGGTGCACAAAATTTGTGCATTGGAGACAGGGGTTGTCCCTTAGCCCAGTCTGAACCCTCTCCAATCTAGGACTCCTCAAGGGATGTCTGACTGCCCATTTAGGCCTGAGCCAGGATGCTGGCTCCAAACTGCTCACCTACCTGCCTCCCTGATTGCCCCAACCACTTCTACCTGCCAGCCTGATCACCCCTTAACCACTACCCTGCCAGCCTAATTGATGTCTAACTGCTCCCCTACCAGCCTGTTTTTCCCCAACTTCCCTCCTCTGCTGGCCTGGTCACCCTTAACTGCCATCCCCTGCAGGCTTAATCACCCCCAACTGCCCTCCCTTGCAGACCTGGTCCCTCCCAACTGCCCTCCCCTGCTAGCCATCTTGTGGTGGCCATTTTGTGTCCACATGGGGGCAGGATCTTTGACCACATGGAGGCATCCCTTTTGTGTGATGGAGTTATGGTCAATCTGTAAATTACTCTTTTATTATATAGGATAGAGGCCTAGTGCATTGGGTGGGGGCCAGCTGGTTTGCCCTGAAGAGTGTCCCAGATCAAGGGTGGGGGTTCCCTTGGGGTGTGGAACAGCCTGGGCGAGGGGCCTGTGGTGGTTTGCAGGCTGACCATGTCCCCGCAGCGACCCAAATGGAGGCCCTGGAGTAGAACCAAGCCTTCTGCTTGCTTCGTGGTGACAGCCATTTCTGTTTGGGTTTATTTAAATTCTATAATTGAAAGTTTGTGCCTAGAGTGGAGGCCTAGGCACTAGGGCTGCAGAAGCTTGGCTTCCTCCATTGCCCGGGCAACCCTAGCCTGTGCTCTCTCTAGCTCTGTGGCTGCAGCCATTTCTGTTGGGATATATGTATCTTCTATAATTGAAACTTTGTAGCATTGAGTGGAGGCCTAGTCCAGCAAAAGCAGGCGGAAAGCTTGGCTTCCTTCATTGCAGGGGAAACCCAACCCTCCCTCCTGCTTTCAGTGGCCACAGGCATCTCAGTTGGGGTTTATTTGCTCCTAATTGGCTGGTGGGTATGGCTGGTGGGTGTGGTTTGATTGGAGGTAGAGTTAATTTGCATATTACTCTTTTATTAGATAGGATATGTAATATATTTTATGTTGTATTGTTATAGTATATATATATTCCATATATAATACAAATAAATAAGCTAAGTTTTTAATGTTAAACTGTCCTACAACTTTGGCTTTAATTCAGGCTTTTTTATTTTAATTAATGGATAATAATTAAAGGCATTTAAAAGAGATCTAATTGACAAAGCATGTTCTCTTCTTGCCAGTACTGAACTAGAGCCCTTTAAGGCAGGATCACTTTCATTTCTATTTTTAAAGGAATAAACAAAGTCATGGGAAGGTGAATAACCATCTCATAGCTATTATGTGTGTCATTAGTTCAGCTAAGTTTAGACCTGGCCATCTATGAATTTGAGAACTGTGTTAGCCCAACTGGCTAGCTGTATAACTTTGAGCGAGTCCCTCAGACTCAGAGTTGCCCATTGCTCATGTTTAAAATGTGATGGTTGCCTATGTAATCTCCAGGCTTCCTTCCATTCCCTTTCCTATGTGGCTGTCAGGATGGAAAACAGCCAATATATAAATGTAGGAGAAAGAGTTCCCTTTCATCACTTACCTTACACATAATGCAAAATCCCTTTCTCAGCAAAGTTCCCAATTCCATCTACCAGCTCCCACAGAGGCTGAGTGAGTAGCACACTGGTCAGAGGATGAGCTGGGAGCAATGAGGCTACAGTTTGAAGGACCTCCTATTGTCAACAAAGACTCAAGATCTGTAAAATTACCCTAATATGAAAGCTTCCTCCAAATGAGATTTTTCTGAAACCTCTTTTCCCAGCAAAACTCCAGTAGGCTAAAACCTTTTTAGTTTGTGTGTACAGTTTTATGGTTACAAAGGCCTTCATGTATACAACCATGTCCTTTAGACTCTCACCACCACCTGTAAGATGGAGAGGAAAAGGACCATAATTCCATATTACAGTTGAAAAATTGGAACATCACAGAAAACTGTTTGCTCATTGACACTGGAATAGTGAGTGGTAGAGTTGGAACTAGAATTTAGACATTTTTATGCTCAGTCAAGTGCTCTTTCCATGGTTCCAGAAGTGTTGGACACACACACAGTTTTAATAGATGGAGAACTAGAGAAACCCAGCCATGCTCATGAACATTCTGTCGTGCATTGTCTTTCAAAGCCACCAATGAGAGAACGTGGGCCCAGGAACATGGGAAGTGGATGTAAGTTTTAGTTTGAGAGGATGGGTCTCAGCTTTACAGAAGCTGCCTAGGCCAGTAGGTGTTATGCTCATTTCCAAAAACAGGGGTCTCTCTCTCTCTCTCTCTCTCTCTCTCTCTCTCTCTCTCTCTCTCTCTCTCTCTCTCTCTCTCTGTCAAACAACAGCAGTATACACATTATTATTTCAACCAACCCAAAGCAGAAGCAAGGTTCTTATGATCTAGCATTTGTTTAATCTTCACTCATATGCTGAGTTGGAGCCTCCTGATCATTATTAGCCTGCTGGTTCAGGTACACACAGAGACACAGAAGCATTTTGAAAATGAATCTGGGAGTTTTGTGGGAGGTATAGAACAGTGCTCGGTGAGGCTACCAGCTTTGCAAACACAGCAAAGGAATGACAGAGCTGCACTGGAGTGGTATGTATCTCCAAACTGCAGACAGCAAGCAGCATTGGGTCCAGAATCAGCAGGAGACAGGCTCTCTCTTTAAGGAAAATACAGTTGGAGCCCCTGAGTGTGCCCCTGGGGAAAAGCCTGAGCCATGTGAGAAGGTGTCATCTTTTTTCAGGTCTGCATAGCCGTCTTTTGTTTCTACTGAGGAGGCCAGGGAGGCAGCCCAGCTCTCTTGTTTTCAGCATAAACATTCCTTCCTAGTATGCATTCAGCACCATGAGTAGGTCATCTTTTCCACTCCGTTCCAAAATATTTTGTTTTCCATCTCTCCCTTCTTTTCCATGTTGCTTTGAGGAAGATCCAAAACTACTTCTCTGGTTTCCTTAGCTGCTTTTTGTTGTTGTTTCAAGCCACAGCCTAAATTTAAACCATAGCCCAGGAGAGGGAACTAACTTGTAGTTATGGGTGTGGCTTTATTGTTGCCTTGGGAACAGTTTACCTTCAGCCAGTTCTTTAGCCTTATGTACAGGTAGAATGAGGAGATGTCTGTGTTTTATCAGAGAGGCATTGTCTAGTAGCCTTGAGAAAGAGCCTTCTAACTTAATTTCCTTCTTGCTTTTCGGATGTATCCGGCTGAAGATAGGCAGATAAATCTTCATAAGTAATAGCTTTTATCATAACATTCTTCTTTCCATAAACCTGAAATATTTTAGCATTGTGCCCTTTGTCTATCAGATAATTAATTAACCTTCTGGCCTGGTTTCTGGTGTCCCCAAACTCAAGCTGCAACTTACCTTTTGTTTTCTTGCCAATTCTTTCATCATAAACCAGCCTGGTCCACTTGTTTTCTTAAATTTTCCTGTCACATGTTTCCTTTCCCCTTGGTTTGCATTAGTTCCTTACTATGACGAATGATATCATTCCTGTCAACTGAACTGATGTCTTCTAATCTTTATTCAAGACCCAGCTGAACATCCCCTTCTCTAAGTAGCCTTTTTGAAACTCTCCAGACCACCACACTGCTCCCCTGCTTTGAAACTATGAGATTATCTATTTGACTTGTATGACACTTCCTAGCCTGATATCTATCATTCTGGCCCATGTGTAATTGCTTTTTTCTGAACTGTGCTCTGTCATTATACCATTGGCCCACATTAAACATTTTTATAAGAAACCACCCAACCAAAAGCACTATCGAATTTACTGCGTGTATGTTGTCGGGGACATGGTTTCCTACATTTCACAGCATCCTTTCCCCACAGCCACATGGGAAAAATGTTTCTCAGCCCTCAAAACCAAGAATAGCTGGGCTTCTCCTGAGTTGCTGTTTTGTTTTAATCTTGTGGTAATTGTGAGTCATGCCTCCCTCTTTTCATAGGCTCAGAGCCAGAATTGCAGCCCACCACAAGCAACAAGTCAGACTTAATGGCATGTATTTTGGGGGTAATAGCATTAACTCTGGCTTCTTATTTTTATTTTATGTTTTTACTTTTCTTTCCTCCTGCTCCCCCTTATTTATTTTTGTAATTTGGCAATATACACAATCGACAAATTGTATCATTTTTTGGAATTTGATGAATATATACATAAAACATAAAATGCCTTGAATTATTTTTTAAATCGTTAGATAGTCCACATATCTTAAGTATGTAGCTTGATGAATTTTTATATATGTATATACCCATGCAATCCAATCTAGATCAAGATAAAAAAAATTCCAGAACCCCAAAACCACTACTTATTTTTATTATTACTTTTTTTTTGTCTATATATCTTGGCTCCCAACTGATACCCAATATTGTTGGAGGCTATGTGCTCTTTGTATTTATAACATGGTTTTCTGGATAGAGTAGATAATCAAGAAATAGTTATTGATGTAAGAATGGAACTTATTTTTAATAAGAAGGGCTCCAAGGCCCATTACCAATGCAAAGCACAAAGCATCATGTGCAGCTTCCACATAGAGATCAAAAGCTAGTTGTCCTGTATAATCCCGGATATTTTTGGCCTCTGGCATAGGACCTGTCACGTTGTAAGCCCTAAGTACATATCTATTAACTGATTAACTGAAGCCCTTTATATAGATTACTGTTTCAATTTGAGGGCACATTGGTTTCCTAATTCTGGAAATCAAGCTGCAAAATTTCTCATAGTCTCATGGGGCATAATATCCTTGGATGGTATAGTACTGCTGCTCCTTCTTATATTGTCTAAATAAATGGAAAGAACAGGGTACCCAACAGAGGACCTGCCAACTAGGGTTAGTAACTCTGTCACAATTATATGCTCTCTCACCCTAGAGTTCTTTGTGGTTTGGGCTACATTTCTTGACTTTGTGTGGAAGAATCTTTGTATGGGAGAAAACACAGGCACTGGTGCAGTGTTCAGTGGACAGCCCTAGGCCTCACCAACTTATTCTTTTCTAACTTTTATGCCTTAGGCAAAAATAAATCTGTAGAGCGGGATGAGAGGACTCTTTCTCTCTGTGCCCAAAGACTGCTTATTCCTGGACACTGAGAGGAGAATAGTCTTGATTGAGAATTTATTTTGGAGTGACTATTTCCATAGCATGTGAGTGAGGAAACAAAATAAGCACATATTATTAGTAATAATGGAAATAAACAATACACATTTTTCAAGACTGGTTTTGGTTTATTTTAGTCTCTAATCTCTGGGCCATCTGGTAAAGAATATGGTCCCAGAGCAAAAGCTGAATGGCAAGAAGATTGGGAACAGTTATTCTAATGGAAAACTAGGCCAAAAGGAAGAAAAGAAATCATGGAAATAAAAGACCAGTGGAGTTGGTGACTTGGACAATGAGTATTGCTCACGTCTACCTAGAAATTCACCTAATATCTTGAGGACTCAGTTTCCTCAATTGTAAACTGAGGAATTGTACAATAATCCCTTCAGTCCCTTTTCTTTTGCAAAAGAACTATATGATCATATTAACCAATGTCAATCTAGTAATTTTTAAAATATATTTTTTATTGATTTCAGATAGGAATGGAGAGGGAGAGAGAGATAGAAACATCAATGATGAGAGAGAATCATTGATCGGCTGTCTCATACATGCCCCCCACTGGGGGTTGAGCCCCCAAGCAGGGCATATGCCCTGACCTGGAATTGAGCCATGACCTCCTGGTTCATTGGTCGATGCTGAGCCATACTGGCTGAGCCCAATAAATTTAATTTAAAAGCAACAACATTAAAATTTATTTAAATCTGGTAAAAGAGACTCTGATTCCATGTTTCATATTTATTTATCTAATGATATCAAGACACATGATTAATGGATATTATAGTTTATTTTCACTAATTTCTTTGTCCTTAAAATAAAATGCCTTCCCTTTATTTGAGTAAAGTGACCAAGGAAGCAAGTACTATTAAATAGCTCACCCTGCAATTATTCTATCTGACAGAGCTAACAATAGGTTTGTGTCTCATTTGATTCTTTTAATCAAGACTTCTCTAAAGACAGAAATTTTGTTGGGAGAGAATTAAAGCAAAAGAGAATATTTTGTAGGAAGCTTCATGAAAGGGTGAAAGGGAGGTAGAATTTGTATGTTTTAGCCCCTATGAAAAATAGCTCGATCCTTGCAAAGTGAATTGTATATTTTCATTGTAATAATAATTTGCTAAGGCCTGAGATTCAGAAGTCTGGCTCTAATTCATAGCCTGTCAAAGAGCATGGTTAATATTTCTTAGCACAATGTATCTTGTATTTCTAGCTTTCTGTTACCAATCTGTTTCAAAAAATGAAAGGGCAGATGGGAAAAGGTGATAATACCAACTTTGAATGTTGTAATCTTTTGAGTTATCATTATATAGGTACAAATATTTCTATTATTTCAGATAGTTTAAAGATCAATGATAATCTTTTGGCTATTATGTTTACATTTTATTCCTATAAGTTCAGTGTCACCTAGGTTTTAATTTTATGAGTGCTGCACTTAGGGAGAGTAAAGGCAGGTATCAACATTTATTGATGCCTACATGGGTCAAGAACTGAGTTAGATCCTTTATATATGTTTCATTCATTTTACTCTCAAAGCATGTATAGGAAATAAGTTATTCTCAGCAAGTCCTCATTAAATGCCCATGTGTGCCAATATTATGCAAGGCAGCAGTTATATGATGATGAACAATATAAAGTCCCTGCCTTCATAGACACTAAATGGGTAGTGTGGAAAATAAAGTGTAAAGGAGCCGATCAGCAAAATAAATATGCTACTGTAAATTGTGATACGTCCTACAAAGAAAATCTAAAAGGTAACTACAGCACAGAACAGTAGGAGGGATATGACCCAGTATCAGTGGTCAGAAACCTCTTTGAAGAGGGAAGACCTGAAATATGAGAAGTGGGTCAGCCATGTGACTAGCTACCAAAGAATGTTTCTGGTAGAAGGAACAGCATGTGCAAAGACCACAAGGTGGGAAAGAGCATGTGGGTCTAAGTCCCTGAAAGGAGACTTGTGTGGCAAGTGCACTGTGAGAAGGAGAAGGGTGGTACCATAGAGGGAATTAAGGCTTAGAGAAGTCAAATTATATCTCCATGATCCCCTAGCTATTAAGTGGCAGTGTCAAGAATGGAAGTCACCTGGCTGATTTGACAGTACTCTTCACCGGACATGCTATAAATACAGGGAAATTATTTCAAACTATTCCTTCTTATCAATATTAATTTTACTATTTTAACATTTTAATCATTAAAGTGGTAATTCACTTCTTTACAAATCTAATTTTTTGAAGGTATAGCCATGGGTTGGACACAGCACAGTTGACTAATAAGATCTTCTAGAAACCTTAAGTCTTGCCCTCTTCATGAATGATGTGACTGCTGATGCCCCAGTGTGCTTCACTGGCACAAGAATAAATACGTCTAGTGGTCGCTTATCCTTATCCAGCAGGTAAAGCCAGGGTCTCCCTCAGAAGAGCCGGTGGCACATACAGGATGTGTAGAGAAAGACACTTTGTCCAGGATTCACTCTATAAGGGGAGGGGCTCACTTGACTTCTATATTCTAGCTACTAGGACCTTAGAGCAGTTAATAGTATTGAATGTTTACCTGAAGGCCCCTGGCATGGGCATCTTTTTGGATCTTATAAAATGGAAGGATTATTTGTTATAGTTGGGCTAACTCTCTGGAACATTCTCTGTGATCCTTACTAAGTAATTAAGCATGGATTCTTCTGACTAAAGAATGGGTCTTTTATTTACCCCAGTTCCTCTTACTGGGAACTGGTACAGAACTTCACCAAGAAGAGTAAAGGGGAATGTGTCTTCCCAGGTGGTGTGGTAAATCAGTGTAGTGAGGCCTCTGAGTGGCGGAAGTTATTGGTATAGAAAGAAGTTTTTGAGTAAGGTGGAAAGGCATGAGTTAGAGAAATATGGATGCTGGGCTCATTAAAATGTGTGGGATAGCTTCAAACTCATGAAGTTTATTTCTTAACTATATCTCAGGAAGTCTCATTCATCCCTATTCTCAGCAGAAGACTGTCAAACATCCCATACATTGCAGTGACAAGATGAAGAAAGAATACTCTTTGCCCTGAAGTTGTTCTCAGTGAGGCCACCCACAAACAAACAACTATAAAGGGATGTGCTAAGGTCAATAGTAGGGATTTGCACGTGGGAATGTCAGGTAGCCTGGTCAAGATGTTCTCAGAGAAGCATCGAGGAGGAGGAAGCCCATCAGCTAGATGGTAAAGAATTTATTATTTCATCAAGAATGTACTGAAACCAAGGCAACAACATAAGCATAGATTAGAGGTGGGAAACAACATAATAAAAGAAAGGACCATGACAAGTGGTGCCTGTTATGCTCAAGGGTGACGCAGGGATTGCAGGCAGTTAGCCTGAATTGGGAGCAGAGACCACAGCATAGAAATCCTTGTAGATCTCTAAGGAGCTTTCCTACAGTCATGCTGTAGAAAGAAGTGTGGATTTGTCAGGGGACACTGAACGGAGCACTGACTCAGTTATCTGTCCTCTCTAGCTGGAGTGTGAAGAATACATTTCAGGAGGCTAAAACTGGAGATGGCAATGCTGCTGCAGGAATCCCACAGCAAGGTGACCAGTATCTGAACATAAGTAAAAGTAGGAAATGAGAGGAAGGCAGATATGAACATAAGGAACTAGAAATTAATCAGTGCAGTGGAGGAAGACACAGTGGTAAGGCAAAAGTAGATCCAAAGCCAATTCTGCCTTTGTTTGTTGTGTGCATTAAGGACTATTACTCTGTCACTCTCTAAAATGGTTATAGAGAAGTCTAGCCATCTTATTTGTCTTTCAGACCTTAAAATAGGCCATGCTTTTCCTGCTTCAGGGCCTTTGCACATACTACCATCTGGCTGAAATAAGAAATGATGTTTTTAAATCTTTTGCTGGTCTTTATTCATCTTTCAGGTTCTAGGTAGAAAAGTTCACCACTCTAAGCAGTGTGCTGAACTCTATGGCCCAGAATCGGAGTGGAATAGAAGCTGGGTAATAATAACCCTGGGTAGTTCATGTCAGATGTAGCCTGGGAGTTCCCGCGGATGCTAAGAAAGCCCATGCTATGAGTTGAGTTGTGATTCCCACCCCACCCCCCCAAAAAAAAGATATAGTGAAATCTTACTCCTCAATACCTCAGAATGTGATCTTATTTGAAAATAGGATTTTGACAAAAGTAACCAAACTAAAATTAGTGCAGCACATCCCTTCCCCAGTGACCTCAAGGAGCATGGCCCTATTGATTTTGTTCTTCCTTTCAGAATTATGAGACAGTGCATTTTCTAAGCACCCCTGTGTTTGACACTGTTACCCCAACACAAGGAAGCTAATAGAACACTCTTCAGAGGGTGAATGAGGTCCTGGGATTATATATAAGCCTGCAATGTTCATCTCTAGGGATATAGAGGTTAATGTGACTGCATTTTTTTTTTTTTTTACCCACAAGCTGAGAACTGGAGGTTGTTTTTTGTTTTTTGTTTTTCTTAAATCTAAAATTTGGCTTTTACCTCAATCCCTTGGAATCTGTATTGTGAACAATGGGTGCTGAGGGGTGTGGAGCCTTTGGAAAAATGTCATCAGTTGAGTGTTGATCCCTGAATATATGGGCCAAAAGAATTAGTTTGTCACCGCTCAGACCAAGAACGCTGAAATTATATGGAGCAGCACTGAATAATTATGCTGAGAATAGGGACTGCTTTTATGCTAAATATAGATAAAAAGAATAGCTACTGAGAAACTTCAGTAAGTGAATTCTCAGAAAACTTCTTCAAGAATTAAATACCTAAATCACATTTTCTGCTTGAGAGTGAGAGAGAGAGAGAGAGAGAGAGAGAGAGAGAGAGAGAGAGAGAACTAATCAGTGATTCTTAGCATTTTGTTTTTAAACTTGCCTCCATTTCTTCTTTCATGCTAACAATTAGTCTATCAAATGTGGCACACCCACAGCATGTTAAAATATACTGAGTCCAGTCATGTGTTAAATTGTTAGCATGAAAGAAGAAATGAAGGCAAGTTTAAAAACAAACTGCTCCACTGCCAGCCTGTTTGCCCCCAACTTTCATCCTCTGCCGGCCTGGTCACCCCTAACTGCCCTCCCCTGCAGGCTTGATTGCCCCCAAATGCCCTCCCTTGCAGGTCCTGGAACCTCCCAAAGGCCCTCCCCTGCTGACCATCTTGTGGTGGCCATCTTGGGTCCACATGGGGTGGGATCTTTGACCATATGGGGGCAGCCCTCTTGTGTGTTGGAGTGATGGTCAATCTGCAAATTACTCTTTTATTAGATAGGACAGAGGCCTGGTGCATGGGTGGGGGCCAGCTGGTTTGCCCTGAAGAGTGTCCCAGATCAGGGTGGGGGTTACTCTACGGTGAGGGGCAGCCTGGGACAGGGGCCTGTGGAGGTTCACAGGCTGGCCACGCCCCACAGTAACCCAAGTGAAGGCCCTGGGATCCGGGATTAGTTTATATCTACAATTGAACCTTTGTAGCCTGGAGCGGAGCCTACCCTTTTGCTCATTCGGTGGCGGCAGCCATTTCTGTTTGAAACTTTGTAGCCTAGAGTGGAGGTCTAGTCCAGCAATGGCAGGAGGAAAGCTTGGCTTCCTCTGTTGCCAGGGAAATCCAAGCCTCTGTTCTCTGTAGCTCAGTGGCTGCTGCCATTTCTGTATCTTTTATAATTTAAACTTTGTAGCATTGAGTGGAAGCCTCGGCTGGCAATGGCAGGCAGAAAGCGTGGCTTCCTATGTTGCTGGGGAAACCTAACCCTTCCTCCTGCTCTCAGTTGTGGCAGCCATCTTGGTTGGGGTTTATTTGCATAATCTGCTCCTGGTTGGATGGTGGGCCTGGCTGTGGGCGTGGCTTGTGGGTGTAGCAAAGGTATGGTCAAATTTGCATATTACTCTTTTATTAGATAGGATAGGTTTCAGGTGTCAGTTTCTGTTACAAGGTCTGTATATTGCACTGTGTGCCAATCACCCAAAGTTAAGTCATCTTCCATCACCATATATTAGGCCTCCTTCACTCCTTCCTCTCTCCCACCCTTTACCCTCTGACAACTACCACACTGCTGTTTGTGTCCATGAGTTTCAGTTTTATATCCCACATATGACTGAAATCATATGGTTCTTAGCTTTTTCTGACCAACTTTTTTTCACTTATCATCATATTTTCAAGGTCCATCCATGTTGTCACAAATGGCAGTATTTCATATTTTCTTATGTATCCCATTGTGTATATGTATCACATCTTCTTTATCCAGTCCTTTATTACAGGACACCTTGGTTGTGTCCATGTATTGGCCACCTTGAATAATGCTGCATTGAACATAGGCTGCATATATTTTGGGGGATACATGTCTTCAAGTTTTTCAGGCACATACCCAGGAAAGAGATTGCTGGGTCATATGGTAGTTCTATTTTTAATTGTTTGAGAAGTCACCAGAATGTTTTCCACAGTGACTGTACCAGACTATATTCTTACCAGCAGTGAGTGAGGGTTCCCTTTTCTCCACAACATCTCCAACACTTGTTATCACTTGTGTTGTTGATAATGGCCATTCTAACAGGTGTGAAGTTGTATGTTATTGTAGTTTTAATTTGCATTTCCCTAATTGCTAGTGAGTTTGAACATCTTTTCATATATCTATTCGGAGAGGTGTCTGTTCAGTCCACTGACCATTTTTTTGGTTTGTTTGTATAATTATTTGTTTGTTTTGTATTAAGTTTTACTTGCCAGGGCTATTGTTTGCAAATATAATATTAAACCCTTATCAGATATATAGTTTGTAAATATTTTCTCCCTGCTCCATAGATTGCCTTTCACTCTGCTGCAATTCTCTGATTGCTTTGCTGTGCTTAAGTTTTTTTCACTTTGACAATTTTTTTTAGTGGAAAATTGTTTATTTTTGCTTTGATTACTTCTGCTTTTAATGTCATATCCAAGAAATCATTGCTAAGACCAATGTCATGAAGCTGTTCCCAATGTCTTCTTCTAAGAGGTTACAAATTCAGGTCTTATGTTAAAAGTCTTTGAGTATTTGGGGGTTGATTTTTGTTTGTGGAGTAACGAGCCTAATTTCATTATTTTGCTTGTGGGTATCCAGTATTCCCAGCACCATTTGTTTAAAAAAATATCCTTTGACCATTGTGTATTCTTGGTACCCTTTTATAAATTATACTTGTCACACTTAAGTATAACTGTGGACCTATTTGGGGGCTTTCAGTATAGTTCCATTTGTGTATGTTTCTCATTATGCTAGTACTATGTTTTTTTTTTAATTGTTGTAGCTTTGTAATGTGTTTTAAAATAAGAAGTGTGAAGCATCCATCTTTGCTCTTTTTTCTCAAAGTTGTTTTGGCTATTTGGGATTCTTTGTGATTCCATATTAAAAAAGAAATGCATTGAATCTGTAGAACACTTTGGGTAGTATGAACATTCTAACAATATTTAGTCTTCCAAACCATGAAAACAGGATATATTTTTATTTATCTGTGTCTTCTTTAATTTCTTTCAACAATGTTTTATAGTTCTCAGTGTAGACATCTTTGCCTCCTTGGTTAAGTTTATTCCTACATATTTTATTATTATTGATTGTTATTATAAACAAAGTAAGCTTTTTAATTTCATTAATGTTATTTTGGATTGTTCATTGTTACTGGGTAAAAATGCAATAGATTTTTGCCAGTTGATTTTTTATCCTGCAACTTTATTGGATACTAGAGTCTCGATACTCAAAATTTGCACATGGGAAGGGGCGTCCCTAAGCCTGCACCCTCTTGCAATTCAGTACCCCTAGGGAGATGTCTGATTGCTAGTTTAGGCTCGATCCTGCAGGCAGTAGGACATCCCTCTCACAATCCAGGACTGTTGGCTCCTAACTGTTCACCTGCCTGCCTGCCTGATGTCCCCTAACCAGTCACCTGCCTGCTTGATTGCCCCTAACCTCATCTGCTTTGGCCCCCACCAAGTCAGCTTCATCTGGAAGGTTGTTTAGCTGCCTAGTCTAATTAGCATATTATGCTTTTATTGTTATAGATTTTTATAGCTCTAATGGGCTGTGTGTGTGTAATCGTTAGAGTTTTCTACATGTAAAATCATTTCATCTACAAACAGATAATTTTACTTCTTCCTTTCTCTTTTGAATGCTTTTATTTCTTTTCTTGTGCAATTGCTCTGGTTGGGACTTTCAGTAGAAGCAGTGAGACTGAGCATTCTTATTTTCTTCCTGATCTTAGAGGAAAATATTCTTTTTTATTTTATTATTATTATTTTTACCACTGAGTATTGTGTTAGCTGTAGACTTTTCATATGGATGGTAAATTATATTGAGGTCACTGTTGCTCTGTTCCTAGTTTGTTGAGTATGTCATGGGGTGGGGGGCAACGTCCTACACTAGCCAACCTCCCATGTCTGCTAACCCCCTCAATAGGCCCTACCCCTGGCTGGCTGGCCAACCTCCTGTGGTACCTCCCCCTGACCAGCCAGCCAAGCTCCCACAGTTCCTCTCCTTAGCTGGCCAACCTTCCTCGGTCCCTCCCCTGGCTGGCTGGCCCTCCACCCCGATCGGCCCTGATCACCAGCCAGGCCCAGGGACCCCACCTGTGCATGAATTCATGCACCAGTCCTCAAGTTTTGTTATCATAGTCCAAATGGGCTAAGACACTCCTCCAGAAGTAGATAAAATTGATATACTTTCCCATTTATGTAATGAGCCTGATACCAAAACAACAACAACAACAACAACAACAAAATTATAGACCAATATCTGTCATGACTATTGATACGAAAATCTTTAACAAAATATTATCAAATAAAATTAAGCAACATATGAAGAAAATTATGCACTGTGACCAAATGGGGCTTATTCTGGGGATACAAGGCTAATATTGGTTCAACTTGGACATAATTCAATGTCATCTACTATATTAACAGATTAAAGAACAAATATCATATAATCATATCAATTGATGCAGGAAAAGCTTTTGACAAAATTCAACATCCATTAATGACAAAAACTCTGAAAAAAATAGAAATAGATAGGAACTTACTTAACTTGATAAAGTGCATTATAAACACCCTATTGTTAATACTATATTTAATAGTGAAAGGCTGAATGCCCATAAAACCAGGAACTAGTAGGCAAGAATGCTTGCTCTTACCATTCTTATTCAATAAAACATATTCCAGACTTCTATGTTAAAATATGCAAGATTCTGGTAAAAGAATTCAAAGATCTAAATAAATGAAAAGACATAATTTGTTCATGAATTATAAGAATCAACATTAGTAAAGATGTGACTTTTCCCCAGAATTGATGTATAGGTATAGTGTGCTTAACCCAAAGTGCCTAAGAGAAGGAGGCTGGTGAGATGCTCAGGCATAGACTTTGAAGGAACAGTATTTTGTTGAGATCATTTTCATTTGAGCATGAAGCTCAGATTTGCAAGACCAGAACATTTTTTAAAGATGTGATGAAGGACTGTTTTCCTTTACAGTGGCTAAAGAGTGGGAAGCCTTTTGGGACTACTCTACAAATCACATGACATTAATAACCAAGATGGCATGTTGTCAAGAAATCTGATCTGCAGGCTTATTTTGTTTGGCTAGCAATGTTATTGTTGTTGTTAATGAGAGTTAGGGTGCTTTCCATGGAGACCCATACTCCCTTATTCACCACCATCCCTGTCACCCTCTGCTGCCTGGCACTTGGCCCTGCCTATTCTCCTGTACATACTAAAATTAGTGACTCTTGACTTAAAAAAATTGTTGCAACAAAAACAAATCAATTCCAAGTTCAAATAAATGACCTTAGGAACAAACTTTTACAGCCCATAAGTTGATTAGAAAGGGATTTTTAAGACATGCCAATAAAACATACAGGAAACTAGATATTTAGGTCTAGGAGAGAAGGTTTCAGGATTTAGTGTACTGGCTACCTAGGGCTTCTCCTTAACAAGGTAATTTGAAAACAAAAATAGGCTCAGTAAGTTTTCTTAGAGAAGTTGAGCAGTTATTCTAAGACAGAATATTGCGTTTTAAAAGGAATTTATGAATTAAAAAAGTTCACTTTTTCCATGCAAAACCTTGATTAATTATCCCCATTCT
Source organism: Antrozous pallidus (assembly GCA_027563665.1). Classification (NCBI taxonomy): domain Eukaryota; kingdom Metazoa; phylum Chordata; class Mammalia; order Chiroptera; family Vespertilionidae; genus Antrozous; species Antrozous pallidus. Next base: position 26,099,931 of record CM050522.1, read on the forward strand.
GCAACACCGTATGTCACACCAGTGATCAAAAAACTACACTCATTAGTCTCAGTGTTTTTCAAACTGCGTATCCCTTGGCAGATAGATTCTTATTCTTCAGCTTTTCCTTTTTTAAGCCTCTGCACAAATAAGACTCCTATGGTTACATCAATTGCTGTGATCGTTTGGTAAATGAACAATAGATAAAGCTATACACTGTTTATATTGATTCAAATGAAACATAACTTGGATCTCTTAATTCCATTTGGAAGAGCATACTGTATTAGTGGTGTATTGACTAGCTATCTCTGAAACTGTTATATTTGCATATGGTGGATATTTTCTGTTTTAATTCATGAGTTTCATTTCATTTCAGATGACATGGGACATCACTTGTTTTAGCAGGGCAGAGTGGACTACTGAGCAAAGGAGGATCTTTGCAGTTTAATGAGTGCTCATAACAATCATTTCCTATATTATAATCTTGGCTAAGTTATATATATATTAATTGTTTCTTAATTTTCTTAGCTATAAAAGGATTATACTAATCTGTAATCAATGAGCTATTGTAAACATTATACAGAAAATACACCTATTTTAAAATTTTTATTAAATTAGTTTGGATGATATTAGTTAATAAAATTATGTAGGTTTGAAGTGTATAACTCTGTAAAAAAATGTATATTTGCATTGAGTTTGCCACCCAAGGTACCATATACTAGTATTTGATTGCTTTTACCATTTTCTACCTCCCTCCACCCCCTTTCCTTCTGATAACCACCATACTGTTGTCTGCCTGTGAGTTTTGCTTATTTGTTTGCCTTGTTTGTTCACTTGTTGCTTTCAAAGTTTTATATCACACATGCGTGAAATCACATGGTTCTTGACATTTTCTATTTGACTTATTTTGCTTAGCAGGACATTTTCAAGATCCATCCATGTTGTCACAAATGGCAATATTTCATCTTTTCTTATGGATGAGTAGTGTTTCACTGTAAATATGTACCACATCCTTTTAATCCAATCAGTCACTATCAAAGGACGCTTTGGTTGTTTCAATGTCATGACCAGCATGAATAATATTGCAGTGAACATAGGGGATATATATCTTTAGGAGTAAATATTTCCAAAGATTTGGGGAAGATACCCAGAAGAGAGATGGCTGGGTCATATGGTAACTCTATTCTTATTTTTTTTTTAGTAACTTACTGTTTTCCATAGTGGTTGTACCAATTTACATTGCCACTAGCAGTGTATGAGGGTTATATTTTCTCCACAACTTTTCAATACTTGTGATTACTTGTCTTGTTGATAATAGCCATTCTAACAAAAATAAGAGGTGGTATTTCATTGGGCTTTGATTTACATTTCTCTAATAGCCAGTGAAGCTGAGTATATTTTTTAAAATATATATTTTTATTGTTTTTTTACAGAGAGAAAAGGAGAGGGATAGAAAGTTAGAAACATCAATCAGCTGCCTCCTGCACACCCTCCACTGGGGATGTGCCCTCAACCAAGGTACATGCTCTCGACTGGAATTGAGCCAGGGATCCTTTAGTCCACAGACCACCGCTCTATCCACTGAGCCAAATTGGTTTCGGCAAGCTGAGTATCTTTTCATGTATCTGTTGGTCAGTAGTATGCCTTCTTGTGAGAAGTCTCTGTTCAAGTCCTCTGCTCATTTTTTAATTAGATTCTTTTTTTATACTAACCTTTTATTGGAGGTTCTGGGTTCTTTTGCTATGCAGAGCTTTTTAGTTTCATACAGTCCCATTCACTTATTTCCCTTGCCTTTGGGATCAAATTCATAAAATCATATCTAAGACCAAGGTTCATAAGTTTGATACCTACATGTCCTTTTATGTATTTTATTGTTTAAAGTGTCTTACATTTAGGTATTTGATTCTTTTGGAGTTAATTTTTATGTGTAATGACAAAGATCAGTCTAGTTTCGTTCTTTTACGTGCGGCTTTCCAATTTTTCTAGCACTATCATTGAAGATAGTACCGTTAAAGGTGCTTAGTTTATAGAGGTATGCAATATAGTGTTTTTTCCTCAGAGTGAGCTATTTTCTGACTCTGTCCTCACATTAGGGAGTGGGGAAGATGCTAATGAGAGACTCAACTGGTGTTTCCTCAGCAACAATTATGGAACAAGTGTTTAAATATAAACCTCTCAAAAATGTAATTATTTTTGTAATATTTCTGGTATAATCAAGCAGTGTGTTGCATACCATAAATTATAGCTTAAAATGTTTTGTCTACATCCTAAATTACCATTTATATTTTTCTATGGTAAAATGCATTCCAGATTTTAAGTAATCAACTGGGAAAAAGACATTTTGTATCATAGCCTACTCATAAATCAAGACTGCAAATAGTGCTTAACTTTTATGTTCTTATATCCTAATATTTTATATTTCTCCAGAATAGCATCGTCTCTGATTAGTAAGGTGTTTTGGTGACAGTAGGTTCTCAGTAAATATTTTTTCTTTACTTTGATGTTTAGAATTAAGAAATAAAGGAAATCAACTGAGGCAGGCAAATTAAGTGTTAAAATGGCCCTAAATTTGTCCCCACCAATTAGTGGCAGTTCTTCTTTCAAAAACTGGAGTCTATTTCCCTGCACATGGAAGCTGGGCTGGCCTTATGATTTGCTTTGACCAATAGAACATGGCTAAGTAATGATATATTTAGTTCTGAGTTTAGACTTTAGACTCAGAACTGACTGGAGAATGGCAGACTATGTAAGGAAAGTCCAGATGTCTCAGCTAAGGTTATCCCAGACTAGTTTACAGCCAGCTGACCTCCATATATGTGAAAAAGCCCCACCTGCTTAACCTATAGCTGACCACAGATACATGGGTAAGCCCAGCAAAGAGCAGCATAACTGCTCCTCAGACCCTTAGACACATAAGCAGTAATAAATGCTTCTTGTTTGATGCCAATAAGTTCTGTGTTGGCTTGTAACACAGAAATAAGTAACTGGTATATCACTAGCTTAGGTTCTGAACAATGAATAGGAACTGGTTCAGAAAGTACTGTGCTACGTTTTCAGTGGTGACCACAAAGGAAATGAGTTAAACATTACAGAAAGAACAAAAAGCAAACAAAGAAATCCCTAGATTACTCAAATTTAGAAAAGAGTAACAGAAACCATAACAAAATGTTAGGCATTGATTTGTGAAAAATAAAATTTTATACATATTCAAATGCCTGTGGAAAGTCTGATGACCTCCAAAACTACCAACTACCTATTAGAAGGGAGAAGGCCACTCACCTGTGTGACATGTATCTAAAGTTCAGACATTCAAACAGAATGCTGCCTGTTTTACTGGCAATATTATCCAAGGAGAGGGGCCATGACTGCAGGCTACAGATGTAGGTTCACTGTTGAACTGTGAGGTGTTGGGAACAGTACTGAGTGCTTAGATCTGGGGTGACAAACAGGACCTTTGGGGGAGACAACTCTGAGACCACACCTGGTGACATGCCTGAGCTATGACAAGGTCAAGGTTGGCAGAAATATTTGCTAATCAGAGGAGAAATAGCATTAATAGTAAGTGCCTCAGACCAAGCTCATGCCTTTTTTGTTTTTCAGTTGTCTTATTGTCATTAAGATGGAACCTTTCAATGATCTTGCGTGGGATTCGGAATTGAGTTATATGACATTTATTGGGATAAGTAATCCCAGAAAAAAAATGCTTAACTTACTCCTACAACTGATAAGTAAAATTGGAGGGGGGGGGATATTTTCTTAAAAATAGAAATAATTACTGATCTATTTGAATTATTTGACTAGGATATAGGCCTGAGAAAAATCAACTATTTTAATTTATTGAGCTGCTTAAAAGACCTTTGCCAGAATTCCATGGCCAAAAACTACTTAAATTTTTTCTTCCTATTTTGAAATATGAAGCATTTCATATTTTCTGAAAAGGTCAGAATATGAGAGAGCAGACACCCAAATACTGACCACCCAGATTTAACAGATGTTAGTATTTTATTGAATTTGCTTCAGATCCTATTTTTAAAAATAAAAATAAAATATTTTGCATGGAGCTAAAGTCTCAAGGCCATCTCTTCCCTCTCTTATTGCCTAGAGAGTTTACCACTGTTCTGAACTTGTGTATGAAGTTGTTTCATATTTCCATAAAGCAATTTATTTTTGTGTATGTTATAAAATTTTTAATTGACTGGAATTATCTTATAAATTTTTACCTACTGTTCACTTATAATTTTTCATTTCTTTCATATCTGTGGACCTAGACTGCTTTTATTCCTAATTTTTTTCTTTTCCTTTCTATTTTATTTCCTTTATTAAAAAACTATTATGGATGTGCTGGTGTTTTATATATTTCACAGATCTCTTCAAATAGCTTCTTGTTTATTTAAAAATTTTACTTGTTTTATATTAGCTGTTTTTCCTTAACTGATGTGTTTGTCCTTGCTTTTTCCATATCACTTTTTGCTTTCTATATTCTCTGTTCTTAGCCCTCTAGACTATATGTGATGCTCCTTTATCCCTAACTGCATAAAACCTATTTAAGCAAACAAACAAACAAAGAACAAAATATAATAAATAAATAAATAAATACATAATAAAATATAATAAATGTATATGTTAGATTGTAAAACATATTTAGTTGAAACTATTTTTTCTGAAATTAACAACTTTCAAATATGATTACCTTAACTATGCTTATTTCAAATGAAATGCCTAGAAAGTGTTTCTCAGCAGTAACAAAATCAACATTTTGGGCTCTATAATTTTTGTGTGAAACTGTCAGCTGATTTTCTATCCTTTGAGCAATGTTCGGTGAATAAAAGAACATGGATTTCAGAATTTCTAAAAGCACGTCTTTCCCTGATATAATGAGGAAATTGTACAGTAGAAATAAACTTACACCTTATTAAGGGACAGCTTCACTACATAGCTGTTTACTTAGGAAGGCCACATCTGATCTCAAGGAGAGAGACTTATTGCAGTCATACAGGGACAGAGGCAATCGATATCCAATGTCTCTGGGCAAAATGGAGCCCCCACTGTACATGAATGCTGGTCCCAGGTATTTTTCTGCTCTTGTGCCTGCCTCCATGACTTATAGGTTAGTTTTCTCAGATATGACATAGAGCAATGCTGACCTCGCAGGCTGGGAAGATTGACTAGAATCACAAGGGTCTATAATGTTCATGACACAATGCCCATTTCACTGGTTCAGTTCATCATTATTATTTAATTTTCAAGGTCTGTTACACTCACAATTTCTATCATCTTGTGTATTTTCCCTGTTTATTACCAGAAAAGTTATTTTACTAAGTTTTCTTGGATTTTTTTTTCCCCCTCTATGTGTGGTAAGGCTAACCCAGATGATTCTGGGAATAAAATCATTGAAAAGTAAAATCTTGTGTTCAGTCATGTTCAACCAATTCTCTTGTTGCCTAATAACTATCTGAAGAAAATAACTCTCAAGATACTATTTTAGAAAAATGTCTTCACTAATGGTTCCACTAGCTTTTGACAAGAGTCTGGGGTTCAGAAAGATGAGATCCGGGAGCTGCCTTCATTGAGAATAAAGCCTTCGTGAAGTTCATTCCTATATGGGATTGTTACACATTACAAGGATGTCCAAGGAAAGGTCAGTGAGATCTTTTCATTTCACTGGGATAAAATTAGACTGCGTTTAGAGGAGTGTGATTGAGGGCCCTGGGCACAGCTTTATAATGTGGCTGTGCCTACAGACTTACCCGCAGAGCATTCCCCAGGGATTCTGAAGCCAGCTGCCAAATTTACCACTCAGTCCCTCTGCATGTTCCCAGTGACTTTCTGCTTACCCTGGCTTTACTTTTAGTTGTTTTGATCCAGTTGGTTATCTTGGCACCCTTGCCCTCAACTTCCCCAATAACCTGACTCCCTGGCTTCCACTCATAGCCCCTCTACTGGAATACAATCTTAATTTGACACTATCCTGAACTTGGTGGCTTGTTTCCTTCCTGTGAGAAAAGGCTTTTTCCAGGCAACAGAAGCCAGGATCTTAAACCAGCTAACTCCTTTCTGCTGGATATATTAACTAGAGGCCCAATGCACGGATCTGTGCACTGTGGGGTCCCTCAGCCTGGCCTGTGCCCTCTCACAATCTGGAACCCCTCAGGGGATGTTGGACTGCCAATTTTGGCCTGATTCTCATGGGCCTGGCATGCCCCGAGGGATGTAGTAGTGTGTGAAGGGCCAGACAACCAGGGAGGAGCCTGAGCCTGAGCCCGGGCTGGGTGCCACACCATTTCTGCTTTTCCTGATCTTCTGCACCTGTCACCACTCGGCCCTGCCCCCGGGAGCACATTGTCCCCCAGGGGGCAGGTCCTGTGATGGGCATCTGCCCCCTGGTGGTCAGTGTGCATAATAACAACCAGACATTTGGTCATTAGGTCATTCGTTCACTTAGGCTTTTATATATATAGACTAGAGGCCCAGTGCACGGAATTTGTGCATGGGGGGAGAGGGGGTTGTCTCTCAGCCCAATCTGCACCCTCTCCAATCTGGGACCCCTCAAGAGATGTCTGACTCCTGGGCAGTTGGACATCCCTCTCACATCCAACTGCTCGCTTGCCTGCCTTCCTGATGGCCCTAAGCATTTCTTCCTGCCAGCCTGATCAGCCCCTAATCACTCTCCTGTCAGTTGATTGATGCCTAACTGCTCCCCTGCCAACCTGTTTGCCCCTAACTACCCTTCCCTGCAGGCCTCGTCACTCCTAACTGCCCTCCCCTGCAGGCCTGGCATCCTCAACTGCTCTCCACTGCAGGCCTGGGTCCCCCCCAACTGCCCTTCCCTGCAGGCTTGGTCACCCCCAACTTCCCTTCTCTGCTGACCTGGTAACCCCTAACTGCCCTCCCCTGCAGGCTTGATTGTCCCCAACTGTCCTCCCTTGCAAGCCTGGTGCCCTCTTCTGCTGGTCATCTTATGGGGGCTATCTTTGTCCAAATTGGGCAGGATCTTTGAACACATGGGGGCAGCCCTCTTGTGTGCTGGATTGATGGTCAATCTGCATAATACTCTTTTATTATATAGGATAGAGGCCTGGTTCACAAGTGGGGGCCAGCTGGTTTGCCCTGAAGGGTGTTCTGGATCAGGGTTGGGGCATGGGATGGCCTGGGCGAGAGGTCTGTGGTGGTTTGCAGGCTGGCCATGCCCCTCAGTGACCCAAGTGGATTCCCTGATATCTGGGATTAATTTATGTTCTACAGTTGCACCTTTGTAGCATGAAGTGGAGCAAAGCCTTCTACTTGCTCTGTGGTGGCAGCCATTTCTGTTGCGATTTATGTATCTTCTATAATTGAAACTTTGTAGCCTTGAGTGGAGGATTAGGCCAGCAAGGGCAGGCGGAAAGCTTGGCTTCCTCTATTGCCAGGGAAACCCAAGCCTCCTGCCTGCTTTCTGTGGCTGGCAGCCATCTTGGTTGGGTTTATTTGCAAATGTTCCTGATTGGCTGGTGAATATGACTGGTGGGTGTGACTTGTGGGTGTAACAGAGGTACAGTCAATTTGCATATTGCTATTTTATTATATAGAACTAGAGGCCCAGTGCACAAATTCATGCATGGGTGTGGTCCCTCATCCTGTCCAGCTATTGGGGCATCTCTCCCAGTCCCAATCTGGGCCAACTGCGGCCAGCCAGTAGGAAGAGGGACCACAGGAGTTTAGCCAGCTATGGGAGGTTGTCTGTGGGAGTGCACTGACCATCACGGGGGCAGCTCCTGTGTTGAGCATCTGCCCCCTTGTGGTCAGTGCATATCATAGTGACTAGTTGACCAGTTGTTTGGTCTTTCAGTCACTTAGGCTTTTATATATATAGGTTGCTGAGTCTCACTCTTTCCTTCATTCTCTCCCTCCACCCCCTTTTCTTTCCCTCTCTTCCTCCTCCCTCCCTCTCCTTCAACCATAATATTCACTTCTGCATTCCTATTAAAATTAATCCTTTGAATCCTGTGAACCCTTAAAATAGGAGTCTTTATCATTTGATCTATTATTCTTTTAAAGTTCATTCTGAGTTTAAATAATATTAAGTTCTATAGCACTTTTCTTGGTAAAATTTTGAAAAATACCAGTTAGTCCTTTTATTATTTACTTCTCCCAGCCACTCCCATCCACTTACCCAAGGCAGCTTTGATACTGTCATCATTAACTACCATTGATTTTTTTCCAGCTCAGGGTTTCCTAATGTTGGCACTATTGACATGGGGGTGGAATTGGGGAGTGGATAATTCTTTGTTGTAAGGGACTGTCCTGTTCTTTGTAGAATATTTAGCAACAACCTTGTCTTCTACCAATTAGAGGTCAGTGACAATTGCCCTCTTCCACTAGTGACCAGAGGGGAGGGGACAAAGTTACTTAGTTACTTCCAGGTAAAAACCACTGTAGCTGATGCACCCCATTTCATACACATAAAGAAAATGTTTTAGATAAATGTTATGGATTACTTGCAAGAGGATTTTTAAAACCTTAATTGGGCTTTCTTCTTTTCTGAGGAACTTATGAAGCTTCTACATACTGAGGGGTTATAAGGATTTCCTTAAATATGCGTACAAAAAAGACTGGTTGATATTTTAAAGCTATTACCATGCAAGCGCCAACTTCACAAGTTAAAATCTAGTCTTCAGCAATTCAAGGCTGAACAGTTGATCTCTTCCTGCTTCTCCAATGTTCTCTGCTACATTTATACTGGACCACAGGAAAGGTGTGGCAGTCATAAACTAAATTCTATCATATGTTTCTTCATAATGAAAAATAGACACTGGTCTGTTTTTAAAGCAGCTTTTCAAAAGAATTGATTGTGAACACATGTCAAAGTTTTACTTTAAAGTTGCCATTGCCTGCAAGGAGAAATACTTACATTTCTCTTTGGGTGGACTTTACAGGAAACTAAAGGTAGATGGAAAATATTGTTAGCTGGTTATAAGAAAGAAATGTCAAGTGAAAAGTCATTTGGCTCATTAAAAGACTGATGATTAGATGGGTGAATAACTTCCCAGAAAACACTTAAACTCATCAAAATCTTTCAGACATGCTAAATACTTTCCAGCAGGGCTTGTTAATAACACCATAAAACAGAGTTCTGTTTCTAACATCATTTTCTAATATTTGAAAGAATTATTTTTCTTTACATTGCTAGCTTTTAAGAAATGAATGTTGGAACTAGGGAAGAAATAAGGGTTAAAATATGAATATAGAGGAGTGTGTCCCTTTGCTAGAAGCATATTTCTAGAACATATGATTCCTAAACTTTCTTCTTATCCACAGATCTATGTCTTCCCCTACTTGAGCATATTATTTTTAGACCTTCACCTAGTGATTTTTACCCTCATCTTTTTTTGGACATCTTCCATTACATAATTTAATTTTGATCCAGGATTACCCCTCTCCTTACACTGAAATATATTTTAAGCCTAAATAATTGATAATAAGGTTCCAAGTTCTACAGAAGGAGAATCCATTTGTATATATCCTGCAGTTTATAATGAGGCCTTACACTAGTATGGAAATAGATTACCCACTGAGTTACACACACAGACACACACACAGACACACACACACACACACACGCACACACACGCACACACACACACAAATACAAAGGCATGAACTCTTTGAAAAGCAAACATCAATTTTTAGAGACTATGCTATTGTTCTTTATATAAGCTATAGCAAATATTGAAATTTTTCTCTTTTTTTATTAACCTTGTTGCAGTGACATTGGCTAATAATATTATATAGGGTTAAGTGTACATTTCTATGATATATGATCTGTATATTACATTGTTTTTTTTACCACTGTATTATCAACAATAAAACACTCTGGTTTTAATATCTTTCATTTCCAACACCTGTCATTCAAATTTTACTCAGAAGTAACTATGTGTGTGTGTGTGTGTGTGTGTGTGTGTATCATACTGAGTGATATACTTCTTTCATAACTACCCAAAGGCTGCTTAGGTTTAGGTATTAGCACTTTATGCTTTAGTTGAGTTCTTAGGCAAGGAATAATTAGGATATAAGGCTAAATAAAGATCAAGGGCTAATATGATATGCCCTCTCAACATCTGGAGAAACCAGGACTGCCTTGAATAACCTAACTGAAAGCCCTCCTCCCCCTTCTGCTCCCAAAGCCAAGGTCTGGCTAAGTAACATCCTTTATCAGAAAACCCAGGCACAGTTCCTATTTATCCCTGGTAAGTGAATTTCAGTCTCTTTCCAGCCACAGAATTATTCAAACAGCTCAATCACACCCTTCTGTGGGGACCAGGAGCACCCCAATCTCATGATAGTACAAAGTCCACCCATCAGCTCTCCCTGTCCACTCCATTCCAAAGCATAACCTCTGTGTGGTCCTGTGTGGTGTGTGATGTCCTCCTTCCCTGGGCTGTGGGAATATGTGACTGATAAGCTGCTGTTGATCTCATCTCCGGGAGATCAGCCATCTCCAGGACCCTGGGCGAGAATGCATCCCTCAACAATGGGGGGAATAGTAGGCCATTAAAAGCATAATGACCCTTACATTTGCTGTAATGATGGTGGAATAACAGGGATGTTATTCTAGGAGCATTATAAAAGTCAAAAGCATTTTATACACAGTAAAATGTACAGATATGCAGCGCACAGCTCATTGCTTGTTATATAGTGTATGCTTTTTCAGATTGTTCTTCATACACTTCTAAATTATTCATTTTTATTATGGTTACCTTTTCTTTTACAGTAAATGCATATTTAGATCTATTGCCAGTTTTATATTGATTCTTTAATTCAATTTCTTCATTTTATATTCTGTTGTCTTTTTCCTGAGCATACTCTGAGTGCAGTGCTTTTATTATGGCCTATACTATACTGCAAAGTGTCCAGGTGTGGAAAGAGTATGAATGTATGTATATTGATTGATTTTTTTTATCGAGTTGTAACATATTCAGTAAATTGTACATTTCAACTGAAGTTCAATATAATTTTAAGTGTGTATAAACCTTTTTATTATTCAATTTTTTTCTTTTTTAAAAAATATATTTTTATTGATTTCAGAGAGGAGTGCGAGGTAGAGAGAGATAGAAACATCAATGATGAGAGAGAATCATCTATTGGCTGCCTCCTGCACGCCCCCCACTGGGGACTGAGCCTGCAACCTAGGGATGTGTCCTTGACTGGAATCAAACCCGGGACCCTTCAGTCCACAGGCTGACGTGCTGTCCACTGAGCCAAACTAGCTAGGGCAAGTTTTCTTTTTTATTAAGAAAATGAGAATACACCTTTTACAGTATGACTTTTTTTTTTAAATAAAATATGACCTTATGTATGATATTAATAACAATATAGCATTATCTTATATCAAAATGAAAAATCTTACAGAAAAAAATAAATCTTTACCTTTTTATATTGATATATAGCCTAGAAAACAAAAGAAGGTTTTTCCCGTTTGTTGCTTTCCAATTACAGTTGACATTAAATATTATTTTATATTACTTTTAGGTGTACAGAATAGTGGTTATGCAATTACATAGTTTACAAAGTAATGCCCCCAGTAATTCCAGTACCCACATGGCAGCATACATAATTATTAAAATACTAGGGGCCTGGTACACGAAATTCATGCACTGGGGGTGAGTGGACTCTCAGCCTAACCTGGCCCCTGTCACATACTGGGAGCCCTCAGGGGATGTCCTACTGATAGCTCACACCTGGCCTGCCCAAAGCCGAAAACCTCTGGCTGAGGATTTAGACCTTGGGCACCCAGTGATCACCCTGTGATCAGGCCAATCGCCTTGGGCAGGGTACCTCGGCCACGGGACCCCCAGCAATCACCCTGCGATCGGGTCAATGGCTGGCTCCACCCCAGCCCCAGCCTGCCCAAGGCCGGAAAGCCTCTGGCTGAGGCTTTCCAGCCTTGAGTAGCAGCCATCTTGGTTGGCGGTTCATTTGCATATCACTCCTGATTGGCTGGTGGCCATGGCTGGTAGGTGTAGCAGAAGTATGGTCAGCTTGCATATTACTCTTTTATTAGGTAGGATTATCAATTATATTCCCTATATTCTCAATACTTTACATGACTATTTTGTAAATGCCAGTTTGCATTTCTTAATCTGTTCACCTTTATCACCAGCCTTGATCCTCCTTCCATATGACAACCTTTAGTTCTCTGAGTCTGTTTTCTTTCTTTTATGCTTTATTTTTTATTTAAATCTTTATTGTTGAAAGTATTACATATGTTCCTTTTTCTCTCCCAATGATCCCTTCCAACTCACCCAACCCCCAGGCCTTCACCACCCTATCCTCTGTGTCAATGGGATATGCATATATGCATACAAGTTCTTTGGTTGATCTCTTCCTACCCACCCACCTCTGCTTTCCCTCTGAGATTCAACTGTCTGCTTCATGCTTCTATATTTCTGGATCTGTTTTGTTCAATGATTTATTTTGTTCTTTAGATTCCATATATAAGTGAGATCATATCATATTTGTTTTTCTATGTCTGACTTCTTTTACTTAGGTTGATGCCCTCTAGGTCTATCCATGCTACCACAAATGGTAAGATTTCAATAATTTTATGTATATTCCATTGTATATATGTACCACATCTTCTTTATCCACTCCTCTGTTGATGGGAGAGTGGGTTGCTTCTGTATCTTGGCTATTGTAAATAATGCTGAGGTGAGCATAGGGGTGCAGATATCTTTTAGAATGCGTGTAATGCATTTCTTTGGCTATATATCCAGAAGTAGAATTGCTGAGTCATAAGGTAGGCCTATTTTTTAATTTTTTGAGAAACCGACAATGTCCAATATGTACCTATCCTTTTTTAACCACTACCCCAGTCAAGATTTAGAACATTTCTTTCACCCCAAGAAGGGTACCCATGCAGCTTCCTTGTCAGTACCATCCAGAGGTCACAGCAATTTGATTTCTATCCTCATAGCTTAGTTTTGCCTGTTTTTGAACTTGAGTTCAAAATGTACAGATAGAATCATATAGTGAGATTAGGGGCCTGGTGCATGAAATTCATGCACTGAGGGTAGGTGGTCCTTCAACCCAACCTGCCCCCTCTCACATACTGGGAGCCCTCAGGGGATGTCCAACTGATGGCTCACCCGCAGCCTGCCCAGCTCAGCTCAGCCCCGCTTCTTCTGCTCACAGCGCCTGGGGGCCAGGCACTCCCTGCCATTGCCACCAACGCTACTGCTGCCTCCTCTTCCCCGCACAGTGCCCGGGGGCTGGGTGCTCGCTGCCACTGCCATTTTATCTCCACCCCCAGGGTCCACCACTCGTGCCACTTGGCCCTGCCCCCACTCCTGATTGGCTTGTGGCATAACCAATCAGGAGCGAAAGTATAGTCAAATTTGCATGTTTCTCTTTTATTATATAGGATACTATCGTTAACTTTTGGAAAATTATTCTTTTTTTGTTTTCGGCATTGTGATTCATGTATTTATAGGTAGATAATATAGGCAAGAAATAATTTAAAATACAGCTACCTATCTTTTGATTTATAACAGATATTAGCAAGTTTTGTCTATAAAGGACAGGTAATATTTTAGCCTTGGTGACCACAGTCTGTTTCATTTTCTCTCTTTCTCCCCCCACAAAAAAATACTTAAGCAATGTAAATAATACTCTTAGCTCAAAGACTTTATGCAATAGGTTGTGCCTATATTTTGCCAACCCCTAGTTTAAAGAGATACTGTTATTATCATTTGCTTCCTATTTCTTTAATCCAATTAAAATTTGCTTTACTCTCTCCCCAAAACAAGTTTATGAGGAGTAAAGAAAATGTATATTCCTTCACAAATTTAACTCATAGATTTTATAAGTTAAACCAGCATGCAAAAAGTCCCTAACTTCTAAAAAACTTATAGTACTTCCTGATAATATTTGTGAAAAAGGATGTGGTTGAAAAAGCAGATGAGACTAGATCCAAATTCCTATAAATTGTTGAAATTTATTTAAATGAATTAGTGTGTTTAATATACTTATTCTATTAACTAGTCCCTATTATTATTATTATTATTATTATTATCCACCTCTTTGAAAGATCCTCCAGTTTGCCATAGCCTCTGAGTGGAAGACATCTTTGCAATTTCTTCAGTAGTCACACTGGCTAGAGGGCTTTTCCAAAACTGGAGCAAGACGCCAATTTAAACTACAGTTACGTCTGCCAAAAACATTGGCCAGCACAGGTAGCAAGGCAGAGCATTCCCACAGCTATAAATTCACTGGAGAATAATTTGCTCTATCAGTACATTCCATCTATCTTGCTACAGTAAGGGTGGGTGTTTGATCTTATCTCTCTGAGATTAGGGCCAACCAATGTGCTAATTGTGACCTTATGTAACAACTTTAGTAACCCAGGAAAAAATAAAGTTTCCTAATGAAAGATGATTCAGTCTTCCTTAGCCAGAACAAGGGGATTTATTATTTTGGAAAATCTCTGTTTTGGAAAATTTCAAATCATATTTAAGAGAGACATTTATGTTTAGAGTAAACATTGTTAGAATCCTTTGCAATCACCCAGTATAATCAGGGTACAGTGATTAGTTTTCCAGGGTATTCTCTCCCCAGTTCCCTCTTCCTCTTTCTGTCCCCTTTCCAGATCTTTCAGTTTGATTGCTGGTGGGAGGCTATGCCAGCCACTCCTTTGGCTAACCCTGGTTTTCCAGAAACACATCTCTTGTTTGCATGTACTGATAATAGCATTGAAGGATGATACCTGTCAATAACACCACAAGTATTAGAAAGACCATAAAAATGAATATATGAGAGAGATCATCTTTGGAATTCTATCAACAGCTGAATGTTAATGAACTGAACTCGAGTTATCCTTTGAGATAAGTCTAACATCTGGAAATCTGCTTATAAATTTGAAGATCTACAAAACAGCCGGAAAACCCTGAACTTTAACTGAGCTCTACCCTCACACAAAACCTTCTCTCCTGGCTGAAGCTTATCTTTTAGTTATGATTATGCTTCTAGAAACACAAAAACATTTCCGCATTTAACTGTATTGCTTGACGTTGTGTTTTTCATCTCTGTTGTTTATCGATCCACAGGGAGAGAGGGAGGATGTCAGATAGGAGGCAAGGACAGAGCATCTTGAGGCTTCGTTTGGAATACCATCTTGCAACGTAGCTGGTTACATAAACTTGAAACAAATACTCTCCTGGAGCATTTTGCAGAGCAGATCCTGTTTGTACATTTAGAAACAAATATGTAAAAATATGGGCCTGTGTAAGCTACGTGGTTTCTTTCCACACTGTGAACGTTTCGTCCTTTGCACAATGTGTATGTTTTATTTTATGGACGTAAAGTATGGAAATACTCATCAGCAGTTGATGTCCAAAAGTGTATTTTTTTTTCTTTATAGATAGGCAGATCTCCAGTGAGGAAATCGTGAATTGTTAGCTGTGGTTTTCAAAGGAACTATTGCAGGCTCTAAAGGCATCACGTTTGATAATCCATAAGTTATAGTCACAAAATCATAATCTAATTGCCCTAAAGACACATGCCTTCTGAGTTTTAGAAACAGTAAATGTTTTTCTGTCCACACCCTTCCTTTTATGTGCCAAAACACATCTGATAAAAGAGAAAGAAGAAAGTGAGCTACCTAAAAAATAAGGTGCTTCAAGCCAAGGAATGAGAGGGGTGAAGGAGATGGTTCAAAATTATCTTTTCTACTAATGTTCAAAGGTGTCTCTCTATGCTTGATTTGAAAATGAGAACTTGCATATTCTTAGTAGCTCCCCTAAAGAGCATGTTCTTTCTAATACTCAATTTATAACAGGAAAAGTAAACAAACAAATAAACAAAAAAACTGTCCACAGATGCCCAGTGAATCATTTCATTAAATCCTGCTTGGAACAGATTCCCGGATTCTGTGTTGTACCCAGAACTTGTGATGAAAAGAAAGTGCAATAACAGCGATGTTGTAATCACTTCATATTTATGTTTTCTGCTTCTCCACCCAAACTCACCCTGATAACTTCAATTTGAGGAAAAAAAATTAAAGTCTGATAATATAAAGAGTTAAATTAGGCAGGCTCATCCTGAAGTAACATTTTAATGTAAATATTTCTGTGGTCTGCAAATATTTAATGCAAATATGAATAGGTATAAACACATAACCTCATTAAAATAAAACTTAATTGCACTACTTATAATTGCACTACTTGTTCTCATGATGAATCACCTTCTACCTGCTACTACCCTGTTTCAGGTTTTTCTTAGAGAACCTTTATGTATAGTTTCTCATTTAATCCTTCCACAGCTCTAGGAGGTGGGTTATAATTATAATATTTGTTTTTTTAAATGTGAGCATAAGCTCAGGAAGGTCACCCTACAACTGGTCACTGGAAGAGCTATTTTAGAATTCTACAAGCAAGAAACTAAATTTCATAATCTTACCTGTGGCCTCTGCTCATGTGATTAGCTAGCAGAAGGTCTGAGAACAGCAGCCTGGCCCTCAGAGTTTCTGTCCACGGTTCCTTTTAACATTTCACATCTTTCCTACCCATAATCCTGCTTCAGCCCAAAGAAGACATGGTCTGGACAGGGAGCTGGATGCAAAAGGTAAAATTTGTGGCTGGAGTCTTCAGTCTCAACTCTTAAATCTTTTAGTGACCCAGAATCTGTTACTTACAAATTATGATGTAGATGCTTCGTAAAGTGCATCAGAGGTGTGCTTCACCTGAATAATCTTTTTTCCCCCCATATAGAAATAGAAATCTATACACCCCTTCCAATTTAATGAATAAAACTGGCTTTTAAATGGGAAAAAATGATATTTTCTTTTACTCTTTTAGACAATGACATCCTGTAGTTAAAAGGAAGCAAATAAACTATTTGTACTGCTGCAGCCTCATATCATATATAGCCTAGTTAAATTCACAGTCAAAAGACTCAAAGCTAGGCTCTCTCCTTCCTGCTGAAACTGGGACACAGAATAGGTACTGCATCCAGAGGACATCCACCAGGGAGAAAAGCAGACATACTCCCCATCCTTCTAACAGGACCACTCAAATGCCTGTCTCCAACAGGAAGCCTAATACATCAAAAACTCTTCATAATAACACAGGTTGCTGTTTATTATTATTTTTTTTATTGCAAACTGATACTCTGAAAGCTAAGTTGCTTGAATTTCAGTTTTATTCATGCTTTAGTATTCTTTTGCTGACCATTAATCTCATATTAAATAGGATCATATATATATATATATATATATATATATATATATATATATATGCCCATTGCTGGTGAAACTGTGAGAAGCATAGTTGTACATTTTCACATCTGTTCTTTGGACACAGATTCCAGGACTCCAACATGCCTGTAAGGACATGTTGGTTTTGAAAAATTGAATGGAGCAAACTTCAGATAACTGGCCTAGAAATTCATGGTTTGGTGTTTAGTTTCTTTGAAAGGTTCCACTTCAAGTAATTCATTCCAAAATTAGCAATGCTAAGCACTCGCATGCAGCAGATCCCAAATTAAGAACAGACTAAGTCTTGGCCAAATAGTGGAGAAAAAGAATGGGAGTAATGATCAGGGCGGATGGGAGAGAGGTATTTTTGTGAGGTCAACCTGGTCAACAGTCACCTCTGTCAATGGCAGTAACCATTGAGCCCCCATTCCTGGGAGCACCAGGCTTATTTTAGGCACTAATCTGGGAAAGGCTTACTGACCCATTTCTCTTGTTCTTCCTCTTCTTGAGGAGCTGGAAATATCTTTTGCCCCTGAACTTCTGATTAAGGATTTTAGGGCCTTCACTGAAACTTGTGAAAGTCCCTGAGATATGTGAAGGATTTGATGGTAAACAATCAAATACAAGCTAATCACCATCACTGCAAAGAACACCATGAATCATCATTTTCTTTATTATTTGAACATATAAGTTTTGCATTTAATTTCTTTTTATCCTTGTTTGCTTTAAAATAAATCAGCAAAAATGTTTAGTATATTAACCCATTTGTGCAAATGGATTCCAATTTCTTCCTTAAATTGTATTGGTAATTTAGTAGAGATTTCCATCCTATCTAATAAAAGAGTAATATTCAAATTAACTGCACCTCTGCTATACCCATAAGCCACACCCACCAGCCAATCAGAGCGGGTATGGAAATTAACCCAACCAAGATGGCAGTTAATTTGCATATCCAGGTGCAGAAGATGGCATAGAAGGAAGCCAAACACTGCAGAAGGGAGCAAAGCTGGGGAGAAGCAAGCAAGCAGGGCAGGAGAAAAGGGAGGGAGCAAGGTAGAGATGGGAAGGAGCAAGCAGAGGAGATGGGAGAGAGCAAGGCAGTGGAGACAGGAGAGAGTGAGGCAGCAGAGATGGGAGAGAATGAGGCAGCAGAGAAGGGAGGGAGTGAAGCAGAGGAGATGGGAGGGAGCAAGGTAGCAAAGAAGGGAGGGAGCGAGGCAGCGGAGAAGGGAGTGAAGCAGAGGAGATGAAAGGGCACGAGGCACCAGAGGTGAGAGGGAGTGAGGCAAAGGAGATGGGAGAGAGCAAAGTAGAGAAGATGGGAAGGAGCCAGGCAGAAAAGATGGGAGGGCATGAGGTAGAAGAGATGGAAGAGAGCTTTGCTCGGGCTGTAGGAAGCCCTATTCTTGCAGGAATCTTCCTGCAACAGGTCTCTAGTTCTACCTAATAAAAGAGAAACATGCAAATTAACCATCACTTCGCTATGCCCACAGCAAATCAGAGTGAGTATGCAAATTAACCCAACAAATATGGAGGTTAATTTGCATATGAAGGCACAGAGTGATGTAAAGCCTGCTATGAGGGGAAGGGGGGTGGCAGAGGGAGCTACTGGAGTGGTGCTCCAGACAAACACAAGGACTTGCTGGTTTCCAGGTGGCCAGAGAGTGGGGACTTGCCAAGTCTTGGGCGGTTGGGGAGAAAGGATTTGCTGGCCCCCGGGCAGCTGGGAGTGAATATCGTGCAACAGGCTTCTAGCATAAATATCATTACACTGAATGAAGCTGCAGTTTTCTATGTTAGTTCTGACTATATTTACACTCTTATAGAACACTTTCATAAACAACATATCTTTCAATACTTCATTGCTTCCATTTCCAAGATTAAAAAACAAACAAAAAACAAAATAAACAAAAAAACCCACTAGAGTCAGAGAAGAGGAATTTGCCAGTAACCACATAACCAAAGAATAGTAAATCCTAAAAGCAGTTTTTATATTTTATTTTAAGTCTATCATTCTTTCCATGTACATGGATTTCAGATATAGTGTGGAAATTGATTATATTAATTCCACCATGCTTGTAGAATTTCAAACTTGTTCTCATTTACTGAGACTATGGTCAGGGCTCAGTCTTATACATAAAGAAGCAATTAGTTTGAGAATAAATTTTTAAACAGAAACTTAATCAATTCGTTGTACTTCCATATTATTGACACTGCCTGACTTCTTAACCTTATTTTTCTACAGATGTAATCAGTCACTAACAGAATATACTTGTTACCCTAGCAAAAGATTAGAAGAAGATAGGGTACATCTAAGAAAGAATTAAATGTTAACTGTGAGCCAAGCAGAGGCCCTGGCATCTGAGATTTATTTATATTCTACAATTGAAACTTTGTAGTCTCGAGTGGAGCCAAGACTTCTGCTTGCTCTGAGCCATTTTTGTTGGTGTTTATTTAAATTCCATAATTGACATTTTGTAGCCTGGAGTGGAAGCCTATGCACTAGGCTGCAGAAGTTTGGCTTCCCTTATCGCCAAGGCAACCCTAGCCTCTGCTCTCTTCAGCTCCATGGCTGCTGCTGTTTCTGTTGGGATTTATGTATCTTCTATAATTGAAACTTTGTAGCATTGAGTGGAGGCCTAGGCCTGCAAGGGCAGGTGGAAAACTTGGCTTCCTCCATTGCCAGGGAAACCCAAGCCTCCCTCCTGCTCTCAGTGGCTGTAGCCATCTTGATTAGGGTTTATTTGCTCTTGATTGGCTGGTGGGCATGGCTTGTAGGTATAGTAAAGGTGCAGTCAATTTGCATATTACTCTTCTATTAGATTTGTGCACTGGGGTTGGGGGTCCCTCAGCCCAACTTGCTCCTTCTCACATTCTGGGAGCCCTCAGGGGATGTCCCATGGGGAACAGGCCTAAGCCACAGTCTGGCCCCCCTTTTTGGGAGGCGACCAGGCTGATCAGCGGAAGGCACCAGCCCCATCACCCACTGCTGATGCCACTGCCAGTCACCACAGCCACCAAGGTGTTTTCATCAACATGGACACCAGGCCCTTCACCATGAAAAAATAATAACTTTCTTAAGGCATTTTCAAGATGTGTCTTTCATAGGATATGACATTTCTTTCTTTCTTTTCTTTTTTTTTTTTTATCCTCACCTGAGGATATGTTTCCATCGACTTTTAGAGAATGTGGAAGAGAAAGGGAAAGACGGAGAGAAACAGCAAAGTGAAAGGAACATTTGATTGGTTGCCTCCTGCATGAGCTCTTACCTGGTCCCTGGCCAGGGAGCAGCCTGCAACCTAGATACATGCACTTGATCATAATTGAACCTAGACCCTGTGTTTGGTAGGCTGAGGCTTTATCCACTGAGCCAAACTGGCTAGGGCAGGATATGACACTTCTTAGCCCTCCAGCAGCAGACCTTCATTTTTTTCTCCAGAAGTGTGATGGAAAAACCCAAGATCACCTTTTTGGGTTCTTATTACCCAAGTTATTAAGAATATTACCGCCGAGACCGGTTTGGCTCAGTGGATGGAGCGTCGGACTGCAGACTGAGGGGCCCCAGGTTCGATTCCGGCAAGGGCATGTGCCTTGGCTGTGGGCACATCCCCGGTGGGGGGCGTGCAAGAGGCAGCTGATCAACGTCTCTCTCTCACCGATGTTTCTCACTTTCTATCCCTCTCCCTTCTGCTCTGTAAAAAATCAATAAAATATATATATTTTTTAAAACAAGAATATTACCAATGCCATATAGGAAGCTTAGCCAATGAGCAGTCAGAAAAGGTGTTTCTTCTGTAGTTCACACTGATTGCCAATAGCCTCTGGTCTCCAGCTCCGCCCCTGCCCAGGCCTAAAGCCTCTGGCCAGTGCTTTAGGCCTGAGCAGGGACCCCCAGCTCCTTCTGATTGCTAGCTCCGCCCCTGCCCCCTCAGCTCTTATCCCAGCCTTGGCCCTGCCCAGGACCCTACTCCCCCAGCTCAGTCCCTTCCCAGGCTGCTCAGGGCCCACATGGGGTCTACCTCAGAGTGACCTGGGTGCCAGAATGTTCCCGGGACCCAGGCGCTGGGTGCCTATGTATGCAAATTAATTGCCATTTTTGTTGGGTTAATTTGCATACTCACCCTGATTGGCTATGAGTGTAGTAGAGGTATGGTCAATTTACATGCTTGTCTATAATTAGGTAAGATGATTTTTACATATATGTCTGTGTTCTACCTTGAGTTGACTTTTGTAAAGGAGTTAAGATTTAAGTTTTCCATATGGATTCCTTTATTTTTTCCTTTTCATTGAATTTATTAGGATGACTCTAGCTAAAAAAATAAAAAAAGTATACAGGTTTCAGGTGCACAGTTTTGTTTCCCCCCACCCCTGTTTTTATTGATTTCAGACAAAGAGGAAGGGAGAGAAAGGGGGAGAGAAACATCAATGTGAAAGAGACATGTCAATTGGCTGCCTCTTGCATGCCCACAACCCAGGCATGGACCCTGGCTGGTAATTAAACTGGCAACCTTTTGGTGTATGGGATGATGCTAAACCAACTGAGCTAGAACTGTCAGGGTGATGTGCACAGTTCTACAAGACATTATCTGTGCACTGTAGCGTGTGATCACCACCCCAAGTAAAGTCTCCAACCATCACTATTTATCCCTCTATACACTCCTCCACCTCCCCTTATCCCAACCTCCTCTAGGCAACCATTCAGTCACAAAACTATTGTCTGTGTCCATGAATTTTTTCTCAGTCCCTCCACCACCTTCACCCAGCACTTCCCACAGATAGCTAGTTGTCCGTCTGGTCTCCATGAGTCTGTCTTGTTAGCTCATTTTGTTCATTACATTCCACATATGAGTGAAATCATGTGCTACTTGTCTTTCTCTGAAAGCCTTATTTGACTTAGCATAATGCTTTCTATGTCCATTCTTGCTGTCTCAATGGGTAAGATTTCCTTCTTTTTTATGGCCACATAGTATTCCATTGTGGAAATGTACCATAGCTGTTTTATCCAATCATCTATTGATGAATACTTGAGCCCCTTCCAAATCGTGGCTTTTGTAAATAACACTGCAATGAATATAGGGATATATATATTCTTTCCAATTGGTGTTTTGAGTTTCTTCAGATAAATTCCAGGAAGCAGAATTGCTAGGTTGTAAGGCAATTTATTTTATTTATTTTATTTTTTGAGGTAATCCATACTACTTGCCACAGTGGCTCCAATAACAGGGTATGAGGGTTCCCTTTCCTCCACATCCTCACCAATATTTGTTTGCTGATTTATTGATGATAGCCATTCTAACAGGTGTAAGGTGATATCTCATTGTGATTTTAATTTGCATCTCTCTGATGATTAGTGATGTTGAGCATCCTTTCATATACCTTTTGGCCATCTGTGAGTCCTCTTTGGACAAGTGTCTATTCCAGTCCTTTGCCCATTTATCAATTAGACTAGAGGCCAGGTGCACAAAATTTGTGCATGACGGGGGGAGGGTGTCTCTCAGCCCAGCCTGCACCCTCTCCAATCTGGGACCCCTTGAGGTATGTCATACTGCTTGTTTAAATGGCCAGTTGAACATCCTTCTCACAATCCAGGACTGCTGGCTCCAAACTGCTCACCTGCCTGCCTCCCTGATTGCCACTAACCACTTCTGCCTGCCAGCCTGATCATGCCCTAACCACTACCCTGCCAGCTTCATTGATGTCTAACTGCTCCCCTGCCAGCCTGTTTGCCCCCAACTTCCCTCCTCTGCTTGCCTGGTCACCCCAAACTGCCCTCCCCTGCAGACTTGCTCACCCCCCTCTGCCTTCCCTTATAGGCCTGGTCCCTCCAAACTGCCCTCCCTTGCAGGCCTGGAACCTCCCAATAGCCCTCCCTTGCTGGTCATTTTGTGGTGGCCATCTTGGGTCCACATGGGGGCAGGATCTTTGACCACATGGGGGCAGCCCTCTTGTGTGTTGGAGTAATGGTCAATCTGCAAATTACTCTTTTATTAGATAGGATAGAGGCCTAGTACATGGGTGGGGGCCAACTGGTTTGCCCTGAAGGGTGTCCTGGATCAGGGTGGGGGTTCCCTTGGAGCATGAGATGGCCTGAGCGAGGCTCCTGTGGTGGTTTGCAGGCTGGCCACACCCCCCAGCAACCCAAGTGGAGGCCCTGGTATCTGGGATTAATTTATGTTCTACAATTGAAACTTTGTAGCCTGGAGCAGAGCCAAGCCTTCTGCTCACTCTGTGGAGACAGCCATTTCTGTTTGGGTTTATTTAAATTCTATAATTGAAACTTTGTAACCTAGAGTGGAGGCCTAGGGGCTAGGGCTGAAGAAGCTTGGCTTCCTCCATTGGCTAGGCAACCCTAGCCTCTAATCTCTCCAGCTTGCTGGCTGCTGCCATTTCTGTTGGATTTATGTATCTTCTATAATTGAAACTTTGTAGCATTGAGTGGAGGCCTATGCTGGAAAGGGCAGATAGAAAGCTTGGCTTTCTTCATTGCCAGGGAAACCTGAGCCTCCCTCCTGCTCTCAGTGGCTGCAGCCATCTTGGTTGGAATTTATTTGCTCCCGATTGGCTAGTGGGCATGGCTTGATTGGAGCTATGGTCAATTTGCATATCACTCTTTTATTAGATAGGATTGTTTGAGTATTTTTGTTGTTGACCTGTGTAAGTTCTTTATAAATTGTGGATATTAGCCTCTTATTCAGTGTATCAGAGAATATTTTCCTCATTCGATGGGTTGTCTTTTCATTTTGTTGATGATTTCCTTTGGAAGGCAAAACATTTTTAGTCTGATGTAGTTCCATTTATTTATTTATCTTTTTTTATTTTTCTGCACCAATAATAAAATATCAGAAAGGGAAACAAAGAAAACAATCCAATTCACAATTGCTTCAAAAAGAATAAAATATGTATATAAATTTAACCACAAATGTATTAGACTTGTCCTCAGTCACTGTATAAACACAAACAAAAGACATTGAATAAGATACAAATAAGTTGAAGCATATTTCATGATCCTCGATAGGAAGAGTTAACATCATTAAAATGTTCATACTACTGAAAACAATCAATAGGTTCCATGCAATTCCTATCAAGATATTAGTGGCATATTTCACAAAACTAGAACAACTTTTCCAAAAATTTATATAGAACTGTTTACCATAGCATGGTAGACCTGGGGAGTGTTAGTCTTAGTGCAATAAGCCAGTCTGAGGTAGACCAGTACCATATGATTCCCCTCATATATGGAATGCAATGAACAAAATCAACTAACAAGCAAAGTAGAGACAGACTCACAGATGGAGATCAGACTGACAACTGCCTGTGGGCAGTGCTGGGTGAGGGTGGTGGAGGAATTGAGTTAAAAAGAAAAAAGAAAAAGAAAACAACTCATGGACATGGACAACAGTTGGTTGGTTTCCAGAGAAAGGAGGTTGAAGGGAGGTAGAGGAGAGTGTAGTGGTGATAAATGGTTGGAAACTGACTTGGGTTGGTGAACACAAAATAGTGTACAGATTACGTATTTCAGAGTTATGCACCTGAAACCTATATAATTTTGTTAACCAGTATCACTCCAATAACTTCAATAAAAAGGAAAAAAAAACAACATTTTATATGGACCCACAGAAAACTCCATATAGCAACAGCAATGTTGAGAAAAAAGAGCAAATGTGAAGGGATCATGCTACATAATATGAAGCTATACTACCAAGTCATAGTAATCAAGACAGGATGGAACTAGCATAAAAACAGACCTATAGCGCAACAGAACAGAGCCCAGAGCTTAGAAATAAACCCATACCTATATAGTTTATTAATATTTGACAAAGGAGGTATAACATATGATGGGGTAAAGATAGTCTATTCAATAAATGATGTTGGGAATATTGAACAGATGTGTGCAAACCAATGAAGCTAGACCCCCTTCTTATACCACACACAAGAATAAACTTAAAATAGATCAATATCTAAATGCTTGACTCAAAACCATAAAAATTCTAGAAGAAAATGTAGGCAGTAAAATCTCAGATATTTCTCATTGCAATATTTTTTCTGATATGTCTCCATATGTGTTCCTATACTTCATAAGCATTTATTGAAAAGACCAATCTTTCCTCAATAAATCTAATAGAGCCTTTTCCATAAATCTAGTGACCATTAAAATGTGGATATATTTCTGAACTCTTGATTTTGTTTCACTGAAATATTTATCTGCTTTGGGACATTATCATTTTGTCATATTAATATAATAAATTTTGTAGTAAATCTTAAAATAGTAGCATAAAGATAAAAAACTTTACATTTTTATGCCAAGATTATCTTAGCAATCATTCTAAATTCTCTGCATCTCCATATAAATTTTAGAATAATTCATCAATTTATATATACTTACTCAAATCTGCTCGCATTCTGATTTGATTGTATTAAATCTATAATTCAATTTGTATGGCACTGATATCTTAATATCAAGTCGACCCCATCTCTGAACATAACATATTGCTCCATTTATTTAGGTCTTTTATTATTTTTTTATTTTGCAATTTAAGTAGATCCTTAAACTTATTTCTAAGTATATAAAATTTTCAATGCTATTATAAATTATCTTACTCAAACTTTGTTACTAGCAATAGAAACATAATTTAATTTTTAGAATATAGTATCTGGCAACATTGCTGAGTTCATTTATTCTTAATAGCATACAGATTGTTTTGTATTTTTGTTAAAAGGAAACAGTTTTCCTTTTCAGTCTTCATGTCTTTTTCTTTATGTCATATTATACTGACTAAGACCTCTATTACAATTTTGAATAGAAGTAGTAAAAAATAGAAATCTTCACTTTGTTCCCAAATTTAGGGTGAAAACATCCAATATTTCACTATGAAGTATGATGTTAACTGAACTTTTTCAAATACAAATCTTTGATCAGATTAAAGAAAGTATCTTCTATTCTTAATTTGTTGCTAAATTTGTTATGAGTAGTTACTAAATTTTATAAAAACATTTCTAGGCATCTACAGAAATAAAAATTTCTAATATGAAGTTTTACTTATTTATTAGCTTTTTGAAATAAGTCAAGTGATTGATTTTTAAAGGTTAAATCAACCTCTCATATATGGGATAAATTTCATTTGATCATGATGTATTATGCTATTTATGTATCACTGTGGTCAATTTTCTGATATTTAATTAAGAAGGTTTTATATATATCTTCATAAGAAATATTGATCTGTAAATTTATTAATGTCCATGTCACTCATCACTGCCAAGCCTTCATAAAATGGATTGGGAAGTGTTCTTTTCTTTTTCCTTTTCTAAAGGAGTTTAGATAACAGTAATATTATTTCTTGCTTAAAAGATTAGAAAAATTTATTAATGAAAACATCTTGGCCTGAAGTTTGCTATTTGGGAAGGTTTTTAATTATGGAGTTCATTTTTTAAGAGAGCATTATTCAATATTTTTACTTGTATTAGTTTAGAAATTTGTGCTTTTGAAATAATTTGCCTATTTTGTTTATATTGAGTTTATTGGCGTTCATTAGTTGATAAGAGCATCTTATTATCCTTTTTAATATCTACAAGATCTGTAGTTGTATCTGCTATTTCATTTCTGTTACTGATAATTTTATATTTTCACTATACTGAGAAGTAAGATATATCTTACTAAGAGTTTATTATTACACTAGAGACCCAGTGCACAAAATTCATGCACATTGTTGGGGCGGGAGGGGGTCTCTCAGCCTGGCCTGCACTCTCTCAATCTGGAACCCCTTGGGTGATGTCCAACTGCAAGTTTAGGCCTGAGCTCCCAGTCATACATCCCTCTCACAAGCCAGGACCACTGACTCCTAACCCAGTGGTTGGCAAACCACAGCTCATAAGCCACATGCAGCTCTTTGACCCCTTGAGTGTGGCTCTTTCACAAAATACCAGGTGCGGACTCACACATACAGTGCAATTGAAACTTTGTGGCCCATGCAGAGAAGTCGGTTTTTGACCTGGATGAGTCTATTTTAAAGAAATGGCATTAGAATACTCAAGGGGCCGAAGAGCCACATGTGGCTCATGAGCCCCAGTTTGCTGACCACTGTCCTAACAAATAACCTGCTTGCCTGATCACCCCTAACCACTCTGCTTGCCGGCCTAATTGCCCCTAACCACTTCCGCCTGCAACCTAATCACCTCTAACTGCCTTTGCCTGCTGACCTGATTGCCCCTAACTGACTCCCCCCTTGCCAGCCTGATGGCCCCCAATTGCCCTCCTCTGCCAGCCTGATCCCCCTAACTGCTCTCCCCTGCTGGCCTGATCGCCCCTAACTGCCTCTGCCTCGGCCCCGCCACCATGGCTTTGCCCAGAAGGTTTCCTGGTCTAATTAGCATATTCTTTTATTAATACAGATTATGTAAATTAATTACTTTATATCATACCTTTCAACAAACTTTTGACTTGATTTTCTGATAACTCTTCTCTAAAGTCTATTACTTATGCTCTTATATCTATTATTTCTTTTATCCTTACTTTTTTTGAGTTGATTAATAATTTTTAACATTTCTGAAACAATAGAAGAATATTACTACAACCATCTGTGCTTTTTTGTCATATATTTAACATTTCTGTTGTAAACAACTCTTGACATATTTCTGATTGTTTTTCAAACATTTAATATTCTTTCATATTTTTACACTTCCTATATTTGCCACTTTTGTTGCTCTTCATTGCTTCCTTCAGTTTTGTTTCCATTATGGGCCATTTTTCTTCAGCCTGAAAAACTTGTTTACCCTTGCTGTGTGTGCCTACTGGCAGTAAATGCTATCAGATTTTATTTGTCAGGAAGCATTTAATTTGGTTTCAGTTTAAGGATTTTTTTTTTTTTTTGGCTAGGCATACAATTAATTATAGGTTAGTAGTTTTATATTTTCTTTCAGCACCTTAAAAATGTCATTTCATTGAGTTACAGCTTCTATAATTTTTGTTGTGAAGTTGGCCATCAGAATTAGTTTTTAATTTGAAGGTAATATATCTTTTTTTCTTTGTATGCTTTATATGTTGTTTTTTTTTTGCTTGTTTTGTTACATTTTGTTTTCAGCCATTTGTCTCTGATATTTCTCAATGCGATTTTTCTTTCTGTTGACCCATATTAGTTTTCCCTGACTTTTTTTTTTTAAATCTGTGGAGGGATTTCTCTCATCTGCTTTGGAAAATCCTCAATCCTATTGTTTGCAACTTCTACTGCATTTTCTTTCCTCTCCTTCTGAGATTCCAACTACGTAAGTGTCAGTTAAGTCTTTTGTTCACAATCTTTATGTTTCTTAAGCTCTATTTTTCAATCCTTTTGTCTCTCAAGTGGATATTTCCTCTTACCTGCATTCAGATAAGCTTGGCACATCTTCTGTGCCAAAAAGTAAGAAAGTGCTAAAAAAAATTAAGGATATTTCAACAGGACTTAAGTAGCTGCCAATATGTGCTAATTTGAGCAACAAAATAACATAAAGTTAGTGAAAAATTATAACCTATAAAGTAAAATACATAGCCATGAGTTCATGCTGATATATCTGGTTGAATTATTAAATAAATGTTGAGATGGATAACTATTCTATGTAGTAAAATTCCATTTAATTAATGCAGAAGGACTAAGAGCAACAGAAAATATCCATCTGGCAAACAACACAGTAATAATTATTACAGATAAAAATCATCAATCGCTGCTGAAATTAGTAGGTGAAAAATATGATGAGAATCAGGATATTTGCATAGTCCCAAAGTATTTCCCCACATGGTAGTTATTAATTACAAAGGGAAAAATAATAACTTAGCAGTGGAGAAACCTGTCAGACACTCCTTTAATCAAGCAATCAAAGTTAACATCACCAGTAAGTAATAAGGGTCTCATGTACCTAATGAGATGATGCACTGCAAAGGGTTCAACATTACTTCGATGATATTTTTGGGAAAAATGTGTAACCTCAATCCAATCATGAGACAGCATCAGATAAATATAAATTAAGGCACAATTAAAAAAATATCTGGCCATACACTTCAAAAGTATTAAGGTCTTGAGAGAGAAAAAATACTGAGAAATTGTCCCTGATTAGAGGAAATGAAGAAAAAATAAAGGGTAAATGCAATGTGGGATCCTAAATTGGATCCTGAATCAGAAAAAGAAAATTAGAGGGTCAGTTGGTAAAATTCAAATAAGGTCTGAGGTTAATAATAGTTCTTCAGTATTAATTTTCTGATTTAGGTGGGATGGTAACATAAAGGAAGGAGGAATGAAGGGTAGATAAGAACTCTGATGGACCACTTGATGGACTATTTTGCAACTTTTTCTGTCTATAATATTGCAAAATAAAAATGATTAAAAATAAATACCAGTCTTTTTCTTAAAATATGTAAAGCCAACAACAACACAATCTATTTCTCTTGTTAATTATTTGTCTTGGTTTCTAGTCAATTTGTACTGTTTTAGCATGCCTCATGATTTTTGATGTCATGTCAATGTGGATGAAAAATCCAGACTCTTACAGATGTTATTTTCTTTCAGTGAAGTTTAATTTTTCTTGCAGACAAATGCATCACCACTGGATCTCCTAGGTCCTATATAGAAAAGTGGGCAATTAAAGGTCAGATATCAAAGCTAGTAAACTTTTTTATATTGGGGGAGGGGCTTTAAGTACTCAAATCTGAAAGCAGCCATAGACAATACATATAAAGCAATGGATATGTCTAGCTATGATCTCATAAATCTTTATTTACAAAAAAACTGGCATAGTTTGCAGACCTTGCTATATTGGGTTTATAATGGCTTGTATATTCTAATTTTGCCCTTACTTCTGGTGCATGGCTCTCTGGAATCCAAGGAAAATGCTATAAATCATTGCCATTTTCTTTAAGCTTATTGGGACTTGAAATCTAAACTCTGTCATCCAATTTACTGATCTTTCTTCAGCCCTTTAGCCTCCCACTTAATGCTTTCTATTCAGTTCTTTACTGTCTGACTTTGAGACAGCCTAGAGGTCAGCCAACAATTTGAGTACATTTGTATGTAGATTTTAGGGCTTCCTCCTTTGACTCTCTCCTTTCCAGTTTTCTTCTCACTTATTTCAAGGTCTTTCTGGCAGCCCCAAATTCCTGGTCTTTCCAGCCCAGTAAGATGCCTCCCTGGCCCACTGAGAACTGGAAAGGGCACTCCAAGGAAAGGCCAGGTAAATGTGAAGCTCACCTAGTAAAATCCCTTCTTTTGAAGACTATGCATCCTAAGGAAAATAAGCCAGGCAGAGAAAGACAAATAGCATATGATTTCACTTTATATGTGTAATCTAATGAAGAAAACAAACAAGAGGGAAACAGTCTCAGAGATACAGAGAACAGATGGACAGCTGTCAGAGGGGAGGGGGTTGCAGGGCTGGTGAAAAAGGTGAAGGGATTAAGAAACAATAGCTCATGGACACAGACAACAGTATGGTGATTACAAGAGGGAAAGGAGTGGTGGAGATAGAGGAGGATATAGTGGAGGTAAATTGTGACAGAAAGAGACTTGACTTTGAATGATGAACAAAATACAATATATAGATGATGCATTGTAAAATTGTACACTTAAAAGCTATATAATCTTAATAGCCAACTAGAGGCCCGGTGCTTGAAATTCGTGCAAGGGGCTCGGCCCTCAAGGCCCTGGCTGCCTTGAGACTCCAAGGTCGGTCCCGAAGGCCCAACCACTGGTCATTATGGAAGGTCATTCTGCTGTCTGGTCTAATTAGCATATTAGTTCTTTACTATACAGGATGTCACCACAATGAATTCACTTCGAGTGAGAAACTCAAAGATGTGAATTTTTTGTTGTGATGCATTGTGGCTTTTTCTTTGGTTTTGATTTCTTTTTGGTCCAACTTTTATAATTTTTACCTATAAAGACTAAGGCTAATATATCCTCCTTTACCATGACCAGCACTGGAATTGCTATTTAATTATTTTCTACAATGTTATTTTGGTTTTTTTTTTATGTTCTTTCCTCTCTTTTCCTGCCTTTATTGGATTGAGCTTTATTTTTAAATCTCCTGTATTTTCCTCTGTTTTTTTGCAATTTGATTATTTGCTTTCTGTTTTGTTGTTGTTGTTGTTGTTGTTTTGTGTGTGTGTGTGTGTGTAAGAGAGAGAGAGAGAGAGAGAGAGAGAGAGAGAGAGAGAGAGAGAGAGAGAGAGAGCTAGAAAGAGACTGCTCTTAATTGTTTCATTTTTAAATTTAAAAAATATAAATTAATCAATACATTTGCCTTCTGAGTCAAGGGTCAAAAGGAAAGCAATAGCATTCTCCAAATAAGGTCACATGAAGAGGGGTGACTTGAAGAAGGGCTATTTTCAAAGATGAGTGGAGTCCGGGGATTAACACTGTGGAGTGTAGGAACCTAGATCAAGCAGCGATGGGAATATCACTATTTCTAGTCTCAAAACAAAGAAGAGAAGTATAGGATCCTGGAAGAGTTGTGTCTCTTTCTTGATTCCCATCAGTCCTAGGTGAACCCACAGAAGGAAAGTGTGGAGAACACATATGCTTTATCTCCCTATCCTCCCTCCCTCAGGTCTGCCTACTGGCTGAAGTTAATTAGAAGCCATAGGGTTTAGAATCATGATAATGTCATGCATTCAGGTCAGTCTTCCAGGGCAGATTGTAGGTATTGTGGTAATTCTATCAGATGGGGCAAACAGAAGCTACAGCCCATCTTTTCAAGTACAAATGGCATCTTAAATGCTTTCATTTCAATTGCCTCCTTTTTGCCCCATGTTTTTGATATGGTGGTTAGCATAGCTGCCTTCTAATTACCTCTCTACCGATTTCTAGTTTATTGATTGTTTTACTGTTTTAGTTTCATCTTTTAGTTATTATTATTATACTGTTATTTTTATTTACAGTCCCTGTCTATTCCAGTTTACCCATATGTTTATTATTTTTGTTCTGTTGCTGTTTTTTTCTTGCATGACACACCTTGCTGAATATATAGTTTCTCTTTTTTGATTAGCTGGTAGAGTGGTTCTTCCAGCAAGGCTTTAAATGTATTCCTCCCAGTCTTCATATGAGAATATATTTTGCTCTCACTCTTAAATGATCATTTAGCTTGGCATTCCAAGCTGGCAATTATTTTTTTCTCAGCTCAATAAAGAAATTCTTTTATTGTTATTTGGCATCTCTTGTTGTACCAGAGAAATCTGTTTCTATAATTGACATCCCTTTGAGAATTATCTTTTTACTCTCATAGCACTTAAAATTTTCTCTGTAATTTGTGTTCAGAAATCTTAATAAAATAGGTCTTTGTATTAATTTTTACCTATTCTATATAACTTGCTGTGCTTCTTAAATATGAGGATTCTTGCTTTTCATTAATCCTTGAAATTATTACTCACTATCACTACTGTTCCACTCATGGGCCCCTTTTCTCTCAAAGCCTCTTCTCATCTTTCTTAGTTTTACTCTGTATCTTAGAATGGCTGATTCATGCAAGCTGCTTTTCTCAATTCCTGAATTTATTTCTGTAATAATTTCAACATAGATTATAATCTTTAAAAGCAATTTCCATGAACTTTATTGAGACTTTTAACTTAATTTCTTTGAATCTATTAATTAATGTTCAAGTTGATTAGTCCCTTGTGTATCTTATAATTTAAGAATGGAGCTATTTATTAACTTATTTAATCCTCACAATGCCTGGACAATTTGCCTGAGAGTGTCCCACTAGAGAGATTTGGTGTTTCATGTCTTGAAGTAAGTAAAGAGAAAACAAAATCAGTTAGAATATTCCAGTTCCTGAAGCTACTTAGAAGTTATTATGCTATTCCCTCTACTTTTAGGTATATTTAAAATCTTAAATAATATTAAGTTCAATAATTTAGTCAATTGGTTTACTTCTTCCTACAGTCATGGAAATTAATTTTTATATCAATCTCTGTCTCTTCAGTTAGATATTTGGTAAGATAGGTAGATAAATAGATATACAAAAACAGCCTATTTTACTTACTGCTATACGTAGCAATGAGTTATATTTTTAGGCTAATATACTGCATGATAATAAGAATGTTTGATGCCTTTGTTCATTTATTTGTTCATTCAACAAGTACTTATTAACCTCACCATGCTAAGTATGAAAATATAAATATATATCCTTGTAAAGATTATCTAGTAAGGCCACTAGATTAGCATCATTATAGTTTATACACCAAGAACAGATGAAGACAGCTGGAATGTGAGGCAGAAAATCAGAAAAGCTCAGATGTCAACTGAAAGGAAATATTACTTGAAAGACTATTTTGTCTAAAATGCCATGTGAGTTACTCTCACCAGTATGTGTATTTAGAAATACTAATTTATTGTTGGAATAAGTAAATAAAGCTAATTCAAGCAAGGAGGTAAAATAGTTCGGTTTAATAAAAAGGAAACACCCATATTGGCGTTCTTCTCAATTGCCACAGCACAGTAGGCATTCTGTTACGTAGTTTCTATCATCACATCCAGTCCTCAAAAGACAGTGTAAAGTAGGTGTTTTTAAAATGAGGAAAACTGAGAGAAGTAACTGCCCAAGGTTATGGAGCTATTTAAGTGCATGGGTTAGCATGTGAATCCAGTCTCTGAGCCTCTAAATCATGTTCTTTCCACTACATCACAGCACCTCC
Organism: Antrozous pallidus; assembly: GCA_027563665.1. Taxonomy (NCBI): domain Eukaryota; kingdom Metazoa; phylum Chordata; class Mammalia; order Chiroptera; family Vespertilionidae; genus Antrozous; species Antrozous pallidus. The sequence goes on from CM050522.1 coordinate 26,133,782, forward strand.
CAAGTAGACAAGTGCCTTCTCCATGGAAATATGGGATCCTGAACTGCCCAGATATTTTAATGTTGTGAATTAAAAGCCTGCCTGATGTAGGTACTGGGAAGCATTTAATTCATTATAATCATGTCTTTATTTTTTCAACTATTTTTTTTTATTACTTGCCTTGATCCCATGTGAAGGAACTTTTGGAAGTGTCATACTGGAGTGTCAACATCAGAGCTAAATATTAGGCTCTACATTTTATGATGTAAATATTTACAAAGTGTGTGCCAGATCGCCAGAGTAACCATCCAGTTCCTGTCCCGGTTTTGGAATTTTAGTCTTTGAGGACAGAGGAAGAAAGCAGAGCAAACTTCCCATATTTGATGGCAGCATACCATGGCTCAGAAGTTTTCACCCCTTTTACTTTCCATGGGTTTCCCTTCTTGACCAGAATCCAGTTGGTAAACACACTGTGATACTCAACACCAGCCCCTCTGAGCCTGCCGCTGTAATTTACAACTTTCTTCTTGTCACATGACCAGCTTTGATCTCATGCTCTCATCCTACATGATCGCCTCTGGAGGCTAAGGAATAGGCGTTAGTTTTTCCCCAGCACAAATTAGAAAAATAATCACATACTTGAGTGAAAAATCAAAACCTCTAACAGTTTAGATCTTTCTCCAAATAAGAGGAGATTTCTGGAAAGGAAATAATCCAACAGACTTATTTTCTTCCCAGAAACTCTTACTTCATTATCCCTGTAAGAGAGTTTAAATTGCTAAATTACCTCCTTCTGTGGCGTGTGTTTAATTCTGTCAGTAATGTTATATAAAAATGCTCAGTGTCCAAAACTTGGAGTTTATTAAAAAGTAGTTGAAAACAATGCAGACCCTAGCCAGTTACCAAAAATAGAGATTAAAAAAAATTCTTGTTCTGACCGATCCTCAACCTTATAATTTAAACCACTTCTAAAAAATCTCAGAGATATAACTCCAATAGGAGCATATTCTGCTACAGTTTTCATCAATTTTTCTTTTCTGACACATTGAATTTTGTAGAATAATATAATTCCTAAGACTGTCAATCAGAGAGGGCATTATATCATTTGCATAATTTAAAATTTTAGAAATTATTAAATTTTCAGTTGATTTGATGGATATATATACAAGGTGTGGCAAGGTATGTTCATAGTTGTTAGTCCATAAAACAGGGAGGGTTTATTCTTGTATTATTATTTATTAGTTACTAGAGGCCCGGTGCACGAAATTTGTACACGGGAGCTGGGGTGTCCCTCAGCCCAGCCTGGACCCTCTCCAATCTGGGACCCTTCAAGGGATGTCCAACTTCCCGTTTAGGCCCGATCTCAACAGGATCAAGTCTAAATGGGCAGTCAGACATCCTTCTCACAATCCAGGACTGCTGGCTCCAAACTGCTGACCTACCTGCCTCCCTGATTTCCCCTAACTGCTTCTGCCTGCCAGCCTGATCACCCATTAACCACTATCCTGCCAGCCTAATTAATATCTAACTGCTCCACTGCCAGCCTGTTTTTCCCCAACTTCCCTCCTCTGCTGGCCTGATCACCCCTAGCTGCCCTCCCCTGCTGGCCTGATCCACTACAACTGCCCTTCCTTGCAGGGCTGGAACCTCCCAACTGCCCTTCACTGCTGGGCATCTTGTGGTGGCCATCTTGTGTCCACATGGGGGAGAAACTTTGACCACATGGGGGCAGCCCTCTTGTGTGTTGGAGTCATGGTCAGTCTGCATATTACTCTTTTATTAGATAGAATTGTATTATTTTCCATGCATACAACTGTAAAACTATTTTTTGATTAATCTTGTATATATGTACTAGGATATCCTATCTAATAAAGAGGGAATGTACTAATGGACTATCACACCCTCACAAAGATAGTGAAGCCCACAGCCAATAAGGAGGGAATATGCTAATTGACTGCCACACCCTCAAAGATGGCAGTGCCCACAGATACAGGATGGTGGCACCCAGACCCCTCAGCCCTGCTGGGGCAGCAGGCATGCAACATGGCTGGGTCCACCACCAGGCAGGTCTCTGCATGCCTGCCTCCAGAGTCCCCAGTGCTCTTTAGACACCCAGCTGCCCAGGGCCAGCCCAAGGTGCAGGCAAGTCTCAAATGCTGGCTACCCACCTGCCCAGGGCTGCCTGAGGCTCAGGTAACCAGGGCCAGCTGAGGCTTGCACTGCTGGCAGTAGGGGCAGCAGGGGTATGATGGGGGCATTGCCTTGCCCTGATCTTCGGGTTGCCTCCTGCCCTTGAGGGCTCCCAGACTGTGAGAGGGGGCAGGCCACGCTGAGGGACTCTCTCCTCCAGTGCATGAATTTTCATGCACCAGGCCTCTAATCCTATCTAATAAAAGAGTAGTATGAAAATTGACCATACCTCTGATCAAGCCACTGCTATCAGCCAATCAGGAGTAAATTGTGCAAGTAAACCCCAACCAAGATGGCTTTGGCCATTGAGAGCAGGAGGGAGGCTTGGATTTCCCTGGAAATGGAGGAAACCAAGCTTTCCACCTGCCCTTGCCAGCCTAGCCTCCACTCAATGCTAGAAAGTTTGAATTATAGAAGATGCATAATCCCAACAGAAATGGCGGCAGCTACAGAGCTGGAGAGAGCAAAGGCTAGGGTTGCCGGGGCGATGGAGGAAGCCAAACTTCTGCAGTCTTAGTGCCTAGGCCTCCACTCTAGGCTACAAAGTTTCAAACAGAAATGGCTGTCACCACGGAGAGAGCAGAAGGCTTGGCTCCGCTCCAAGCTACAAAGTTTCAATTGTAGAACATAAGTTAATCCCAGATCCCAGGCCCTCCTCTTGGGTTGCTGGGGGTTGTGGCCAGCCTACAAACCACAACAGGCCCCTCACCCAGGCTGCCTCATGCCCCAACGGAACCCCAACCCTGATCTGGGACACTCTTCATGGCAAACCAGCTGGCCCTCACCAAGCACCAAGCCTCTATCCTATCTAATAAAAGAGTAATATGCATTTTGACCATTACTCCAACACACAAGAGGGCTGCGCCCATGTGGTCAAAGATCCTGCCCCCATGTGGACACAAGATGGCCACCACAAGTTAACGGCCCTTGGGAGGGACCAGGTCTGCAAGGGAGGGCAGTTGTGGGGGATCAGGCCAGCAGGAGAGGACAGTTGGGAGGCACCAGGCCTTCAGTGGAGGGCAGTTAGGGGTGACCAGGCCAGCAGAGGAGGGAAGTTGGGGGCAAACAGGCTAGCAGGGGAGCAGTTAGACATGAATTAGGCTGGCAGGATAGTGGTTAGGGGGTGATCAGGCTGGCAGGCAGAAGCAGTTAGGGGAAATCAGGGAGGCAGACAGGTGAGCAATTTAGAGCTAGCATTCTTGAATTATGAGAAGCATGTCCAAATTCCCCTTTAGGCCCCATCCTACTGGGATCGGGCCTAAACGGGCAGTTGGACATCCCTCGAGGGGTCTCAGATTGGAGAGGGTGCAGGCTGGGCTGTGGGACATCCCCACCCCCTATGCATGAATTTTGTGCACCAGGCTTATAGTAGTATATATAATCCCTCATTGGGGCTGCTTTAAAATCATTATCTTAGTTACATACCAATATACAGAGTGTCCCCAAAAATGTATATATACTTTAACACCTGATAGGTCAATTTTGAAAATTAAATCTGTTTTAATAAACAGTGTCCTTATAATTATTTAAAGTGTGTGTGGACATTTTGGGGAATATATATCTATATCTATAGGTAGTTAAGTAGGTAGGTAGGTAGGTCGGTAGATAGATAGATAAATAATGTCTTAGATAATGACTCCAAAACACTGTCAATAAAGGGGTAGCATACTGACTTTATACATTTTCAGAAATTCTCTTGTAAACTTCCAGAATATAATAGCCTCTAACTGAATAGCCCCATGGACAAAAATGCTGTAAAATCATTTAAATTTAAGAATATATGTATTTTATGATTTTGTTCCTCTTCACATTTCAAGGGAAATTCCCTCTTGGTCTTGGTGCTTTATTAAGCTGAATAAGATACTTCACCAGTACAGATGTTAGCCTTCTACAATGAACTGTTAAGAATATAATCCTTTACACTTGCAAAGTGATTCCGCATCAAACCTCCCTTTCCTAGAAGGCCTGATAGTTGCTAGAGAATCATTCAGGGGGAATGAGCAACATGCTAATGGTCGGCACCACAGTTGTCATGGAGTGTTTGTTGTTCCATCTCAGCCTCACCCCGATGGATGCCAGTGCTGACGCTGTCCTTGCACTTCCTTAGCCCTCTCCAGATCACATAGTGTTAAAGGGAATAGTGGGGAAGGTGGGGAGTGGCAGGCACTGGAAACACATTTCAGAACAAGACTCAAGGCAGCAGTTTACAACAGGAAGCAAAGAAGATTGTGTCTAATTAGAACTTCAGGGGTAATTTCAAAAGGCCTAGTGTAATGACCTGAGTGGGAAGATAGCCAGGTGGAGGGTAACACCTCTAGTCAGGAGAAAATGTTCTATTTATACCCCCGAACTCATTCAACTATAATTTCTGAGTGCCTATGAAGGAAAATAAAATTTCTACCTTTCAAAATGTTGTGTTAAGTATATTTTAAGGTTCCATGAGCCATAATTTTTACTGGAACTTTACATCATTAAACAACAAATGACCTGTTTATTCAATTTTAAATTTAGTCTTATTTTGAGTTAAAGGTACAAACTATGAAATCTGTATTGTAAAGGGTTTTTACCTTACAAACTAATGAAAATTATTTAAGAAGTCAGAATATTAGTCACGTTTAATCTGTGCATATGACAAAAATGGTTTTCAAATTCAACCTTTTTCCTAAACAAACTTTAAAAACTTAGATTGTAGAAAACTCTAAGATTTGGTAGATTTAATTTAAAACTTGCAAACATGCTAACTTCCATTAGTTCATGACAAAAATAAAATATTATGCTTAAAGAGATAATTGATACAAGTGATTAATTTTAACTTTGAATAATAGCATTGTGATCAAGGTAATATAAACCCTTTTTTTTCTAATAGATTCATTTGTAGCATCTTGCTTCCATGTGGTTACAGGAAAGAAAAATTTGCTTTCATATTTAATAGAGCAATGCTGACAAGCAATAAAATGTTAATTTCTTCATATCCAGCATATAAAATATATTTCAATTAATCTAGGCAATTTGTTTCGTATGCTGAGACCAAGAACAGCAAATAATTAACATTTTAATATGCTGTGCAATGTGGCTTTTATATTCAAGGTGGGACTTACGGAGCATTCTGCTTTTACCCTTGAGGTCCCTCAGATGGTATGGTTAACTATGATGTGTTTTACTGCTTTGTCTTGTTGGTGATTTTAACCTAACACTAGGTCAAAGCCATGTAGCCCTGCTCTTCTCTTTGGAGAAGAGAGACATTTGCTTTGTCTACTAGATCATGCTTACATGAGGCAGCTTTACAACATAACCTACTATTTAATAAAACTAAATTTAATCACTACTGCTCACTGGAAAGTCCTCCCTAATCTGTAATGTTAAACATAGATGCCCTGGAGAATGGAGAAGGTCAAGGAGACCTGCCACCTAATGTCATCTTGCTGACCAGCAGCAGATCCTTGGGCCCTTCAGACCAGTGTCATGGTTGGAAACGCAGAGAAGAATGACCAGGGATGCTAGGTTCGCTATGGTAAGAAAATGTCATAAAACAGTGAGAAGGAACAAGAGGAGACTGTCAGAAGCACTCTTTCTCCTATTAAGTCTTTGGAATTAAAATGCACAAAGTTTCCATTACCAGTCTTTAGGACTCTTTCTTTTGGCTGCAGTCTCCTTCTCTGCCTCAGAGTAGGCTCACTGCATGCAGAGAGAGAGGATCTGAGTTTACTCAGTTCCCTTCTAAGGATGATCTGCATTCCCGTCTAAGTCATTGGAGTAGCAAAGGAAGTGGATTTCAGATTCTGTGAGTTCCAGTGCTTAGGTGAGGAGTCACTTTCTTTCACTTTGCAGGAAGCTCCCACACTTGACTTCTCAGTTGTCACATAAGAAAAAAAAAAAAAGAAAAAGCTTATGGCAGGCAGGGATAGGAAGAAACGCAAGAAAAAATGGTGAAAACATTTGGTTATGGTCATCTCAGGGTTTCCTGAAATCAACTCTTGCCTCCATGATCAGGCAAAATTCAAATTGTTATTATTCTGACAAGGGCTTAGAATGCATAAGAATAAGAAAGTGAACATTCCATTATTCCGCATGTTGAATCTCTGTTGAAACTGAGACTTTTGGCTTATGATTTCTGAGTCTAATTATCCTTTCTCTTAACTATTTTTTAAAGCTCCTATTGATCAGCCTTTGCGTATCTAATAGCATTTTATTAAAATAGGAGTATCTAGGAAAGATTTAGAAGTATGGTATTTACTGGAAATCTAATTTGGCTAAAAGCAAAGCATCTGGCAAGTTTTAGACGTCTACAGCTTAAGAAAGTACAATGTTCTAAATATTTAGATACTCTTTTTGGTAGTTTGGGATAACATACCATATAATCTTTAGTACTTTGATTATTAGGAAAGGGAAAGGCTAAATTTATTTAAATGGGTAAATGGGCATGCTAGATAATAGGAATGTAAGAGTCAAAACAAACACAAGTAAACATAAAACAGGTTACTTCCATGGTATTTCAAAAATAAACTGGTGATCATATTAAAACAATATAAGAAATGACACAAGAAAACACACGATATATCAAAAAAGTGATGCATTTTTAAAATAGTTATAGAGCTTCAATCACTAAATTTCAAGAAATTTATTATTTATCTGAAGAGGTAAAGGGGAAAAATTAAAATAATCAAGGAAATGGTGCTATTGCTTTCTAAGAAATAGAGCATAAAAGGTAAAAAAAAAGTTTAAAATCTATAAATAGGATGTACAGGGGACATTGTTAATAATCAGCACTTGATATGCTAATGTGTAACCTTCATTTCCTAAGGGATTATGAGGATCTGACTTTCCCTGACTTATTTGCCCTTGTCCATTAGAACCCCTCTAACACCTGTGATGTCTGGGGATATTTGTGGACTTTGTAATTCCATGGGTAAACACTTGGAAAGCTCTGCCATAGATCATAATCTTAGAATATTTGAATTCTAGAAACTCAGAAATCATGTAGTCCAATTTTTCACTTTTTGATGAAGTAACTACAACCCTGATAAATTAAGTAATTTTTGCTGGTTTTCAGGTAGAAGCAATGAAACTGGAACTCATAAGTTCAACCCTACACCATCACTTCATGCTGAATTTCCTTAGTCTTTAGTCATAAACGAGGTTGTAGCTAACTGTCAACTTACAATCAATATAAGAGTAGGAGATAACTTTGTGAGAGATATATGTGTGTGTGTGTGTGTATATATATATATATATATATATATATATATATATATATATATATAGAGAGAGAGAGAGAGAGAGAGAGAGATATGGAGGGATGGTAAAAAGTGCTAACAACAGTGAGAACATTGTCGTATTGGCCAAATCCCCACATCTGCCCACTCCCTGCCAGTACACCTGTCACTACAGATCTATTTTAGAGCTAGATTTTTGCCTACTCCCATAATATCAGATATAGCATAAGTAAATAATAGCACCCTGAACTCAAACAGATGTAAAAACTACTGAACATAAAGCATTTTAGTGTTTATATTCTGCTTAGAAGGAGATCAATTTACAGATTAGGTGGTAGGCAAGAAATACCCCTTATCATTAAATAGTGTTTAAGCACTCTTACTTTTAGCATTGTCTGTGATTAAAATCTCTGATCCCACAGGAGAAAATATATGGTCCAGGAAGAAAGCAGATATAAACTGTGAACTTAGAAACTGCTGCAGCTATACAATCACACAGATGTTTTCATTAGCAAAGTTAGCAGCTGAATAGATTTTCTCAAAGGAGCTTGGAGATAGGAAAAATTATTTTATTCATTCACTTGCTCATTCATTCATTCAATGTTTTTTGAGTTACTAGTACTATGTGCCAGACACTATGAACCTGTTAGTAGATAAAGCAAATATATTTCCTGTTCTCATGGATTTGGTATTTTTATTGGGAGGGGGAAAGCACAATACATAAAATTTAAGAATAAGTAAAATGAAGTCAGATAAGAAAAAATTATTAGGAAAAAATAATGTAAAGAAAGAAGGAGGCAGGAAGCATGTTCTTAGTGATGATACTTAAATAAAGATATAAAGAAATAATAGTGAACAAATAAATTAAGAAATAATTTCTAGGAAGAAAAAACAGTAAATACAAGGGTGTGTCCTAAAAACAGCAAGAAAGTTAGGGACATGAGCAAAGAATAGGGTACCAACTAATCAAAACTGATAGTTAATGGTGAGGAAGACTTTATTTTAAGCAAATGTATAAATAAAATCTGAAGTTAGTAACTATAGCCTCAGAACATGAAACTGTAGTTTAGAGCTCATGGAAAAATGACTTTCATGGACCTAAGATAAGCAATGTCAGAATTTAAACTAGTTATTTATCTTTCTTACTGGCAAATTATTAATAGTTTCTTTATGTGCCAGAATTGTAAGTTGTCATCATATACATATGTGTGTATGATAAAATGTATAAAGTTTTAACATAGAGTATGAGTATAATAATTCTGAACAAATTCTTTATCTTCACAAAATTCAGAAGAAAGAATTGCTTTAGATATTTTTATTTAGATATGCCTAAACTACCAGTCATTATTCCACTGTCCACTTTCATACTGTTGGAGTGTAGATTGATGTAAATATTCTGGCAAGCTATTAGCTTTTAGTGTACAAAGAGCCTCGAAAAATCCATGCCATTAGACACAATAATTCCACTTCTAGGAATCCATCCTAAGGAAATAAACAAATACAGACAAAGATTTATGTGCAGGGATATTCACAATAGCTCTCTTTATAATAGTGAAAAATTAGAAACAGCATAGAAGTTGAACAATAGAAATTAACTGTATATCCATATGATGAAATATTTCATAACCATTGTAAACTGTGATTTTAAAGATTTATAATGAGAAGGAGGAGTCCTAGTGTGCTGGAATAAAATGGGAAAGAGGTTGAAACGTTATATGTACAAATTATGCAAAGATGTATGTTACTGTACATATCATAGAGAAAAAACAAAAATTATATGCACCCAATAACTGAGCTGCAAGGGATAGATAACTTTTATTTTCTTTATTTTTCTTTGTTTTTTTCAAATGTTCTACAATGAGATCCTATCATTCTATCTAATAAAAGAGTGATATACAAATTGACCATCACTCCAACACACAAGGTGGGCACCCCCATGTGGTCAAGGATGGCCGCCCCGATGTGGACACAGATGGCCACCCACCACAAAATGGCCAGCAGGGAGGGCAGTTGTGGGAAATAAGGCCAGCAGGAGAGGGCAGTTGGGGGGGGACCAGGCCTGCAGGGGAGGGCATTTGGAGGAGACCAGGTCTGCAGGGGAGGGCAGTTAGGGGTGACCAGGCCAGCAGAGGAGCAGTTAAGTATTGATCAGGCTGGCAGACAGAAGTGGTTAGGAGCAATGAGACAGGGAGGCAGGCGAGCAGTTGGGAGACAGCAGTTCTGGGTTGTAAGAGGGATGTCTGACTGCCCATTTAGGCTCGATCCCGGTGAGACATTCCTTGAGGGATCTCAGATTGGAGAGGGTGCAGGCTGGGCTGAGGGGCACCCTACCCCACTGTGCACCAGGCCTCTAGTTTATATATATATATATATATATGAAACATTTTAAAGAAGAGTGTGAAGATTTGGCTATCCTTATCCTTGGCCAGCTCCCCTTTTGAAGGAGGAAAATTGACTATTTGTTTTAAGTATTATAGCTTTCTATAGAAGAGATCATCCTGGTACATTTGACTCACTGATGTCTGGGTCCAGGAGTTATATTGCCTTGAGGGTAAGAATTTAGCTTGTTTTAAAAATGCGTAGTTCCCAGCCAGATTTTTTCACAGTTTGTTCCATTGTATTTCTAGGGGATGTTTTTTGAAACAAATATTTCCTTGGTAAAATAAATTTGGGAAATGCTATGTAGCATATCCCCTTCTTAAAAGACACAATGCATAGTAAGATGTTCAAGTTTCCAAGATGTACAGTAATATAGAGAATGGACTGATTTGTTTACCCAGCATATGCTTGATGAGAAAAAGCTTTTTTTTGGTTTGTTTTTCTTCACATATTTTCTTTTAACATTTTACAAAACTAGAGTTCCTTGGAAAACTCTTCATGAAGTTAAGGATTAGATAATTTGAGATGGATAAATGGGTAAAGGACTGTTTTAGAAAATGGAGTACTTGGGAGAAATGTTTTCAGAACTGTTAAGACAAAAAAGCCTTTCAAGTGGATCTTAAATAATACAACCATGACTTAACTCAGTGTTTCCATTGTGCTTCTGCTATTAGAAACCTGCTTCTCAGCATCAAATCCTAGTGCCTGTTTACTCCTAGACCCGGCATCCAGACTGAGAATGAATCAGTTTATTCAGTGAATTCAGTTGTACTATGTCTTAGAGGAAGGAAACTCAGTTTAGTTGTAGCCCCGCTGTTTCTATGTGTCCAAATGCAGTGACTGAGTCATGGTGTAATTATTTAACTTATGTCCATAGAATTGAAAACAAAGTTATTGCCTTTCATCACTTTGAATACAGCAAGAAAGATACAAAATTCATTTCATTTCTGCAATGATTTTATCATAGAAAAACAAACAAACCCTTAAAGTGCTTTTCTATTTCAGCCCTGTATCTCCAGAAAGCTGAATGTTGTTAACCTTCAAGTAAAAAGCAAGGAAAGTTAAGTGACATGTTCAAGGCCACAAAGTCTTTGGCTTTCTGCTTCTGGGCGGGAAGAGAGGAAGGTGGCTGTCTGAGGTGACAGAAGGAGGAGAGTGGCCAGCCCGCAGACCCTTGGGACATCTCACTTCCTGTCACCCTGGCCCTCGGTCCTCCTGTGGGAGCCCCGTCAGCAGCCAGCCACTGACGGTGCAGAAGTCAGACCCAGTTCTGAGCATCCCCTTCTGCTCTGCTGTCATTGCAATTGGTATTTAAAAATTGATTGGGGTGTTGTACTTAATATTTATTATTCTGTCATAAATGAAGCAACAACAAAAAAAGAAAGGCCCAGTCTAACTGTGACGTGAACCACAGCCAGGGCTGGGGGATGACTCTCCGCTGGCAACTTGGTTTCTAAACAGAAGCCTCCCTCCTGCCTTCCTCCTCAGGACCCCTCCGTGATTCCCCCGCGTTCAGACTTGATGAGAAGCTGGGAGAAGTAGTGTTTTCAGGCTGCTTCTGCCTTCAAGCCTTCCAAAATCTCCATGGCAGGGAATCTAAAAGGCCAAATTCTGCTTTAAAATTAGGAAAGCAACAGAAAGCCCATGCAAAATTAAATGATAATCATAGTAATGGTCATTCTAGCTACCATTTACTGAATGCTTCTGTCAGTCACCCAAGTCAATACTTTTTTCACAGATTTATGTAACCCTACCTGATGAGGTAAGTCTTATTCCCAATTTATTGACAACAAAAGGAGGCTTAAAGGAATAACAAATACTTAGCCCTCTGTAGGTCAGCCAGAGGTTAAAGGCCACCTACTCCCTCGCTCCTAAGCTCCTAAGCCGCGCACTTAGTGTCTGCATTGCTGCCTTCCCAGACTTCAGAGCAGAACTTCTCCTCTGAAGGTAACATAGCAGCACATTTCATATCAATAAAGTTGATTCGTTCTCCAATTGGAGGCCTCACCGAAGCCAGCGATCAGAGGTGTAATTCCTGTGTGGGCCTGCTGACTGCTCACCTCTGGACACAGGTTGGGTCTCTAACCTTAGCCACCAGCCACCATTAAAACATGCTATTAGACAGAATAGCAAAACACCACTGAAGATGGCTTTGTGAAATTTGTCAAAGTCACACTTGCGTGCGTGCGCGCGCATACACACTCCTAAAGTAAAAGTAGTGCTGTTGTTGGTCAATGTAAAATTTCCAAGTGCAGTCCGTCACCGAGGAGCAGAGAGAGCCCAGCATGGAGTCCTGTCTGTTTATGGCACGGCCCTCGTGGAGCCCTTGTGGCTTGGGGATACTGGTCCCGTTTTGGAAGCTGTGCTTAGTATATCTTACCAATTGTGGCTGCAGGCACCAAGCATGCTATGAAGAGATGCTGGCTTGCCCATTCATGGGAACAGGACAATTTCTTAATTTCCACTAACAAATATATAGGCAATAGCCTGTTTTCCTTTAGTCCCATGAATATTTTCCGTGTTGGGAATAAGGACATAATAGTATCAGCATAATATTAGAGCATTAGAAAGTTAAGTTTGAAATATGTATAACAAACTAGAGTAAGAATGAGGCAAATAAGAAATATACTAGTAAGTTTTAGCCCTGGCCAGGTAACTCAGTTGATTGGAGCATTGTGCGGATATAAAAAGGGTACAGGTTGGATCCCTGGTCAGGGCAAATACCAGGAGTAACCAATGAATGCATAAATAAGTGAAACAACAAATTGATCTTTCTTTCTCTCAAATCAATAAAAAATATATGTTTCATATGAAGATAAAGTACATCGGCAATTGCCTGAAAAATCACGCTAGTTTTTAAAAAAAATTAGCTTATCTGCTACTGCACGAGAACGTAGATGACACTAATAACATAGCACATAACACCTTTTATAGTTGATTTAAATTTTAAATGTGATTATAAAAAATGCACAAACATAATGGGATCAAAACAGCTTGACATTATAAACATTTGGGAGTTTCAGTTTTAAAATGCTTTAGCTTAAAATCCTCTTTTGAAACGTGGTTAAGTTGAAATAATTGTACACCTAGAAGAAAACTATGGACGGACGTCCAGAGCTTGCCTCTTTCCCTCTTGAAATCAGTGAGTGGAAGTGATTTACACTCAGCCAGTGGCCATGCCCAGGCTGTTGTGGTGTTGTTACAGCTGATGTAATCTAGTGGTCCAGAAGCTACGGAATTCAAATACTTTACCAAAGTCGGCATTCCATTTGAGCATCTCTCTTTTTAATTAAAAGAAAAAGGCTCCCATGAAGATGAGGAATGGAATTTGTGAGTGTTTGCAATGTGGAAAGTAAAAAGGGAAAGGATAGAACACAGAAAACCTGGAGCACAATTAATTAGATGACCAAGTCTTTGCCAAGTGTGTGAGAACCAAATGCTTTCCTTTGCTACATCTGAATCACTGTTTGTCAGAGGCTATTACTTCATGCATTGCACTGCTCACTCCCACCTTACCTGGTTTTTGCCTTTAAACACCATTCCTGCATACCCACCCTTTCAGCCCCAGAAGGCCCAAAAGGTCTGTGTGCCGGGTTCCAGTTGGCACGGTACCCTTCACTCACTCCATTGAGCCTTTGTTTTCTTCACCCTCCAAGACAGGGCTTGGAGATGGAACCTCTAACCTCCCTTAATTTTGAATTTTCTGGCTTTTGTCACTTTAAACCAGATCCCTCAAGTTATTTAAATGTGAGTGCCCCCCGCCCCCCAACTTTGGAGTAAGGAGTGCGGTGAAGAACTTAATGTTATTTTTAACTGAACCTTCTTGTTAACCTTGGGAGACATCCCTGAAGTTGAAACACATTCAAGTAATACTAGTTTAGCATCCCACTCCCTGTAGACAGACGCTGCCTGGAAAAGCTCTTTAAAAGCACATTCGAGGCCTGGCCCTTTTCTTTGGGTTTCTGTGGAAATTTTTCTTAGTAACAATTTTTCGCTGAGGGGGTTACGGACACTTGTAAACTAAGGAGCGCTGAAAGGAGAGGAGAGGGCGATGGGGAGGGCCGCTGGCCGCACTAATTAAAACAAAGCCTGCTTGTGTGAGCGGTGTGCCCTCCTGGTGCAAAGGGGCCTCTCGGAGAACACAGTTCTTGAATCTGCAAGGACTTAATACTTTGAAATACAATTGCAAGTAATGCCCCTTTGTTGATTACACTCGCCTGGCCAACCTTGAGGACCTTCAAAGCTGCCAAACATTTACTTTTCAATCTCATATGCCAAGCAGACTTCCAAATGCTGTCGTTCTCCACAGAGGGCCGGCCGCCTGTAAGGACTGGCTTTCCAGGGCCTAGGGACTGTGTTTCTTCCAAAGGATGCTGGTTCCCAGACAGAGCAGGTCGAGCGGGGTTTGGTGTCACTCTGGTCTTTAGAAGGAAGATGGATTTGTTCTTGCCACTTGATAGAGTGCACACATTTTGAAAATGAAAAACAGCAAAGTTCCCAAACCCGCTTGTGGAAGCCGCAGAGCATGCAGTCCAGACCCAATCCAAAAAAAAAAAAAACAAAACAAAAAAAAACTTGTCAAATGGAAGAGAAATGCACAAACATGTCTGTACTTTGTCCTCTGAATTTTAAAAGCGTCTAACGTTACATAGCTCATGTGAACTTTATTTAAAGCGCGGCCATCCATGAAGTATTCCCTTTATGGTTTTAGGGGCTGTCCTTGCTGTTCAGGACTATGATTATTTTATAAGCCCTTTTGTAGCTGGGTTTATTTGACTTAACCTTTTAAATGTCTCTTTGTTTCTGACAATCCAGGAAGGTCGGATGCCAAAGGAGAGCTCGGCATGGGGGTTGGGGCAGGGGGTAGGCACCCGATGGGAAAGCAGTCTTGAGCAGACAGTAAACTGATTTGGGAGTTTCTCCGTGTTTCCAATGTGACCCTGTAAAGCTGAGCTCTAAGTTGTGATCCCTAGGTTTTATGAGGTTGCAGAGGTACGAAACCAATACTTGGCTAGGTGTTCTCTCTCTCTCTCTCTCTCTCTCTTTTTTCCTAATGAAAAATGCAGGCATGAAAAACAAGGTGCAGCATCCGTTTTCAATTAAAAAAATAAAAATTTTAAATCTCTCCCTCTGGGCCTGGTGCAGAGCCAGGTGAGGGAATGGGATGGGTGTGGTCACTGAGAAAGTTGTAAGATGAAAATACCCTTCTGCCTAGAGTAACTTTATATTTTGCTGGGTTTTCCCCTAGCCTAATAAATAAAAGTTACACTGTGCTAGCATCTTATTTTAAATGTTTTCCTTTAAAAGTTCAGTTACTTTGAAATTTTACTAATTCCCAAGGACACTGGCTTCGATTTCTATTTTCTCCGTACGTCTCTGATTTCTGTTCACTCCCACAGGAGTAAATAGTTGACATCCAGCCATTCCCAGGGGTGGCAGACCAATGTACTAAACACAGAGTCATTTCACTTCACCAAGAGATGAAGTCAGGCTCCAGGGGATAAACAGCCGTCCATAAATAACCTCTCAGAAATAGCCTAAGGAACATGTCCTGCAAAGAAATCCTGGCTCCGTACATTCTATTTGGTTTATTTTGCATAAACGTTTTCTTTGTCTAGATTTTCACCGGCATAAAAGCACTTTCAGCAAAACATACACTTAAAACAAAACGACCAAGTTAAAAGAAAAGAAAAAAGTTCCACCTGAAAGGAAATTAACTGTTGCCCTTTGAAATGCCAGGATAAAACCATTTCCCTGACATTCTGATGAGTAAAGAGTGGGGAGAAGGGGAGAAGGGGAGAAGGACTTGGGGGGAATTCCACTTCAAGTACTAGTATTCAGAGCCTCTGCCTGAAGTCTAGACCCTCCAGGCCACAGTTAAAAGTGTTAGCAATATCCGACTCCTAGTGGCAAACCTTCTGTCCTCAGCCGTGAGACCTGCCTCCAGATTTAACATGTGGCCAAGATGTAATTGACCCATCAGTACAGTGAGATGGCCGGCGTTTTGTTTTGTTTGTTTGTTTAATTATCTAGAGGAAATTTACTGTTTTAAAACATTCTTTGGGACTTTAATTACTATCTTTTAGTGAGATGAGTTCAAGCAAAGGGAAAGCTTAGTGGGGGAGAGATAGGTCCCATCAAGCAGTGTCATCCAGCTCAGTTTCACTTGTAGCACCTGAGGAAGTGATCCAATACATATGTGGATGACATGCATATATGTATACTTAGCCAAATTCAGAGGGTTTACGAAGACAGCGTGAACTTCAAAGACACCTCTCTCCTGGGGTTAATTAGTAACTATAATTTTTATATGAACAATTAACCTTCTAGGTTTTTCATAGTCAAGTACTTCAATTCTCATGATTCTTAATCTATTTCCCTTATAATTTATTTGATTTCTGTGTCCTTTATTTTTATTATCCCCCTAATTATTATCCAAAGTCAAACCCTTATCTCAGACATGTATTGTGATAATGAACAGCCTCAGAACTGGCTTCACTGACTTCAAGCTCCCCCCACCATTACATCCCAACCTCCATTTCTGGGTTATCTTAAAATCATGCTTTGCATCATGAGTTCACACTTCTCAGAATTTCTGTTGGCACCCCACTTCTTAAGGAGGAAGTTCCAGCTCTAACATTCCCTTGCTGTTCTAATTTTATATTTACTTCTCTAGCCAAACTCACTATTTTATGAGCTGTCCTCTAAAATCCTTCATGTCCCACTGCCTTCACTTTATTTACATGATGCCCCTCCTTGGAACATCCTTTCTCCACTTTGGTAACTCAAGGTCTGATATAAGCCCGACTCTCTCCCACAGTGGTCTCTGCTTTTTCTGAAGTGCTATGAACTAATATACTACTTCCTTTGGATTACTAGTTTATTTTGCTTATGTACCTCATAACCTTAATTAGGCTGTAAATTCCTTGAGCACAAGAACTGGGTCTGGCAAATCTTTTTATTCCCCCAAGCAATGTTTAGTCCATAATTAGTGCAAAGACACAATTCCTTCTTTAGGAAGGAATGTGTGAGCTGCTTTATTAATATATGGTTATCTGGAGGAACATTCCTTTGTTGAGATAACTTGTTTCCTAAAAAATGAGGTCTATCTCATGCTCGGCAACTGGTGGAGGGGAAGGGCCTGCTAACCAGAACTAGCCATAATGGGCAAAATCTATGGAACGGGGAGAAGATAGCTGAGCCATATTTCCTTGTACTCCCCTCTAAAGAGTCTGCATATCCAAGAAGGCGTTCTTACTTGGGGGCGTGTAAAGGGATATCTATCACAGAAAGACTCCAACAAGGAAGAGCCCGTTGGTAGAAAGCTGGCTTCACAAGTCAGCCCAATTATGTAGCCCAGGTTGACCAGATGCTGTTATTAATTTCCTTGTGCTATCTTCAAGCCTTTAATAAAGTTGTACGGAATGTCCCAGCCTTGTGTTAGATAATCTAATCACATTTAAAGGAATGGTCATCTGTCCAGTGTTAATGGGAGAGTTTCTCCCACTGGCGGGGCCCATAGGATAGTGGTGACAGTGGCTGGAGAGACAGATCAACCCTCGGTGTATGTTGTTCACCTTTCCTCCTACTCAGGGGGAGTCAAACTAAAGAGTTTGGGATTTGATATTATTTTTAAGTTTAATAAGAAAAGTAGCAGTTTCTTTTTTAAATTCTAATTTAAAATGTACAATACTGATCTGAGAAACAGATACTATTGTTGTTTACATATTGACTTAATTATAGCTGGTTTAAAAATCTATGCTCTAGCCTAAACCGGTATGGCTCAGTGGATAGAGTGTCGGACTGCAGACTGAAAGGTCCCGGGTTCGATTCTGGTCAAGGGCATTTACCTTGGCTGAGGGCACGTCCCCAGTAGGGGGCATGCAGAAGGCAGCTGGTCCATGTTTCTCATCGATGTTTCTGACTTTCTATTCCTCTCCCTTCTGCTCTGTAAAAAATCAATAAAAAATATATTTTAAAAGAATCTATGCTCTATAACAGATATATAGTGAGATAATTTCATTTTCTGTAATTACAACTTGCTTATAAGCATATATACACCTAGTTAGGGAAAGAAATTTAAATTTTCCTAATCAAGTAATTAGTCACTTTTGATTTTAAGTTTTAAGACTTTTCCCATTTAAATCAGCCTTTGAGGTAAATATTTAGTTGTTTAGTTTTTCCTCCCCATGTTTTCCTTTCCTTTCTCTCTAGGCACCATCTGGGCATGAAAGAAATCTTCCATAAGATTTTAGTCTCAAGGAGATGAAGTAAACCACTTGTCTGTGATTTCTTACCTCACATCATATAAAAATTAATTAAAAAATAGACCTAAATATAACTACCAAAATTATTTTAAGTATATTTTT
Source organism: Antrozous pallidus (assembly GCA_027563665.1). Taxonomy (NCBI): domain Eukaryota; kingdom Metazoa; phylum Chordata; class Mammalia; order Chiroptera; family Vespertilionidae; genus Antrozous; species Antrozous pallidus. Next base: position 26,151,912 of record CM050522.1, read on the forward strand.
AAAAGAGTAAATAACTTTGTGATTTGGAGGTAGGCAAAAATTTCTCAGAAAGAATAAAAAAGCACAAGTGATTAGCTAAAAATATTGATATATTAAACTTTATCAAAAATACAAACCTCCACAAAAGATGCTATTAAGAAAATAAAGATACCTCAGACTAGGAGATAAAATATGCCAACCTCTCATCTAAAAAAGACCTATATCCAAAACATATAAAGAATGATTACAACTAAATAATTAAAAAAATTTTTTTAAATGAGCAAAGATTTGAAAAAAGTCACTTTACCAAAGAAATGATACCAATGTCAAATAAGCATATAAAAAGATGCTCAACACCATTAGTCCTTGGGGAAATGAAATTTAAATCCATGATGAGATACTACTACATACCTATTAGAATGCCTAAACTCAAACACTGGCAGTAGTAAGTGCTGTGAGGATGGGGAATGCTCAATGGGACAGCCGCTCTGGAAACAAGGGGGTTTCACAAAAATAAGGAGGTTTCTTAAAAGAAGGAGAGGCTGTCAATTGTCTCCCCAAATGTTCATCCTCTAGTGCTCCCTTAGTAATAAGTGGAAGTGGCAATTGGCTTATGTCAAAGGTATTCTGCAGTCTCTCTTCCTGGTTATGCAGGGGCCAACTTCTTGTCAGTAAAGTAGAAGCAGAAATTGTTGGTGGGGAATCCCAAGGGAACTCTTTAAATCATAGAATTCAATAGAAATAGAAGAGAAGCCAAAATGAGAGCCAGGTATGTCATTTAAAATTTTCAACTAGCTTCATTTAAAAAGTAAGAAGATGCAGGTAAATTAATTTTAGTAATATATATTACTTAACCCAATATATCCAAACTATTATCATTTCAGCACAAAATCAGTATAACAAGTTATTAATGAGACAATTTTCATGCTGTTTTTGGTATGAAGTCTTCAAATGCTGGTGTGTATTTTATATTTTCAGCACATCTCAGTTCATACTGGACACATTTCAAATGCTCAAATAGCTGGTGGTTACTATATTAGAGAGCACAGTGTAGATAGATAAGCATTTTTCACACTTCTGCCTCTCTTCCTCTTCTGAGCTGCAATGTATTTGTGTTTAATGGAGTTGAGCAGCTCTCCTAAACCATGAATTTTCCTTGAGGTTGCAAGCTGTGGAACAGAAAAATAAAAGAAATCTGATAGTGGATGCCTATATAATTCCCTTACCAAATAGATTGCCAAATTCTGGACTTCTTTTATATGACTATAATAATAAAATAATAATATGGTAATTAGACTGGGCATTCTTCCAGACATCCTTCCAGATGACCTTCCAGATGAAGCTGGGGCTATGAGGGAAGCCTGGGTCCTGGGTGTCTGTCAGTGGCTGGAGGGAAGCCTGGGTCCCGGGTGCCAGAGAGAAGCCAGTGCTGGCAGCCGGGGAAAGGAAGGCCTACTCTTGCACGGATTTTGTGCACTAGTCATCTATTATTAATAAAGGGGTAATATGCAAACTGACCATCACACCCCCAAACAAGATGGCCACCCCCATGTAGTCACAAAATGGCCACCACAAGATGGCTGGCAGGGGAAGGCAGTTGGGGGCAACCAGGCCTGAAAAGAAGGGCAGTTGGGGGCAACTGGGCTGGAAGGGGAGGGAAGTTAGGGGCGACTGGGCCAGCAGGGGAGGGCAGTTGAGGGCAACCAGGCTGGAAGGGGAGGGCAGTTGGGGGTGACCGGGCTGGCAGGAGAGGGCAGATGGGGGCATTCAGGCCTTCAGGGGAGCAGTTAGGCATCAATCAGGCTGGCAGGGGAGTGGTTGGGGGGTGATCAGGCTGGCAGGCAGAAGCAGTTAGGGGCAATCAGGCAGGCAGGCAGGTGAGCAGTAAGGAGCCAGCAGTCCCCAATTGTGAGAGGGATGTCCAACTGCCAGTTTAGATCCGATCACTGTGGGTCTAAACCGGCACTCAAACATCCCCCAAGGGTCCCAGATTGGAGAGGGTGCAGGCTAGGCTGAGGAACCCCCCTACTCCCTCCTGTGCACAAACTTTGTGCACCGGGCCTCTACTAAACAATATAAACCTTGGTAAAAGTCATTCCTAGTGATGGAGAGAGCCACAAGATGGAAAAATATTTCATTATATTGGTTAAAAGCAGTTAAAGGAGCCATATATATAAGTGCAGATCTTGGCATGACCATGTACTGATCTTGAGATAAGTTATTTAAGCTTTTCAAACTTAAAATCTTTCCTTAACAATGGAGATAATAATATCACCTTCTTAGTTATTATAAGAACTAAAAGTAGTTAATTACATAAAATACCTAGATTATGTGTATCACATAGTAAGTTCTTTGTACATGTCAGGTATTGTTAATTTATTGGGAAAATATAATAATTCTAAATAATAATTCTGAACTTATATGCATCTGATAACATAAGCTCCAAATATATAAAACAAAATTGACAAAATTACAAAGTGGCTAGTAGATATGTAATTCTTGTTCAAGTCTGACACATTTTCTAATAACTGTCAGATGGAACAGACAAAAGAATGAAAGCAATTTCAGTTAACTAATGTGAAGCATGTGCCTTGGAAAAACCTCAGATTTGGATACTCTTACATTTAAATCTAAACTTCCTGAAAACTTAAAAATATGAAACATGTTCATTCAAATAATTTTTATTATTGTGAAAAAATAATGCTATTTTCTTATGTTTACCATGTTACATATATTTGAGGCTCGTAATGAAACATCTATATGCTCATTTTTATAATTTCTTTCCATTCCATTCACACACAACTATATAAAAATCTATATTTTAAGTTGAAATAAATCAATTGTCTCATGATTTATTTATCACATAAATATGAAGTTTCTAGTTGCAAACTCTCAACTCACTCTGTATATCCTTCACCAAAACAGCATAAGCAAATGAGTGGATAAAGCTCTATTTGGAGGCTGATGAATGTTCATTCCAGTGGGCGCTTTTTAGCACAGCCTTTTCCACTAGCCAGGCATCTGTCCCCTTTTTCTGTCTTCCACTGAGACACAGCAGATAGAAGGAACCCTGAACTTCCCAAGTGTTAAAACATTTGGGATGATTTCTGTTTTCAATAAATCCTTTAAAGTTTAGGTATTTTACCCCAGCTTTTGACTATCTTTTAAAACAGTACCTTTTGCTTGTTTCCTTCTTTATTTCAGTGAGATATTTTGCATAATTTGTGAAGAATCCAATTGAATAGGATGTGTGATTAAAACACACACACACACACACACACACACACACACACACACAAGCACTGGTTGAGTATTAGACTAGAGCTTGAGAGACGGAAAAAGAAACAAGATTCAGCTCAGACTTCCTAAACAATCTCAATAGCACAGCAACTACAGGCAACTAAAATACCCTCTGGAGAGTAACATTTCATGCTTCGGAAGAAGTTACTTGCTTCGTGCAGGAAAGTACTTTGCTCCGAAGAGGGGCCCTGGCTCACCATAATATTGTGTTTGGCCTATCATGGGACTAGACTTAAAATATTTCATGTTCTCAATTTATTTTCTCTCACATCTGGATTAAGGGTAATTTTTCTAGACCCGAATTATGGAAAATTTCTCTTTTCAAGTATATAAGCCATATACCTGACTGTAAACATATGGTCTGATTGCAAAATTTGGCATTGGGAAAGCTAATTATTTAAGGTGTGCGTCTAAAGTAAAATTTCTCCACCTTTATGTAAACCACAAACACATATCTCCGGGAACCTGAAGTGTTGAACTCCACTGCGAGGCAAAGAGGCATTTCCTGCTTGGCCCTCCCACAGGGAGAATCAGGCCTTTGGCTAGGGGTTGTTTCCACAAGCTGGATTCTTTTTTCCTGGATGTGGGGGTCCTCTTAGACACAGGGGAATTGTGGTGGCCCTTTGAGGTTGCACAGGGAATTATTTGAGTGCCTCCTTTCAGTTTCACTCACATCCCTTAACCTTGCTGTAACAAGGAGTCCATTCTCTTGTTAAGGGCTTCTTTGGCAATGCCTTAGGGTGAGTTGTTGCTGAACTGCCTCCTGTCTATACCCCTGCGTTTGCTGGAGCCAAGAGAGCAGAGAGGGATTCCCTTTTAGCTTTGTGCCAGGCGCTTTCACAGTTTTGTCTTTTTGTTTTTCTACTGGGCAAAAAAGAAAAAAAGAAAAAAAGAAAAAAAATCACTTTTTAATGTCTCAAAGTACTGCCCTTCACGCTAAAACTTTAATGGTGAAAACAAAAACAAAACTCTGCATATTATGAAAATAGAAATATTATTTATTTTATTTTAAAAAATCATAGCAAGTATGAATGCTTTTCAAAGATAGCTTTCAATGCTACTATAGATGGAATACAATTTTATGTATTATTCAGTGTATGTTCACAATGTATATACATAGTACATATGTACTATGTCCTGTGTGTTAGGCACAGACTATGAAAATAAATAATATTGGGTTCTAGTATAAAAATATTCACACACTCTCCTGGGAAATGTAAACAGGGAGGTGACAGAAATGCAAATATATAATTATAATGCAATGTATATGCTATTGTAGCTCAGAGAAAGAATAAACTCTGACTAGTGTGCCTTACAGCAACTTCATAGAGGAGGTGATATTTGATATACATCTGGGACAGTGAGTTGAATTTCAAGAAGGAGAAAAGCACTCTCTCTAAGAAGCAGAGAGAAAATGTAAAAAAGAAACTAAGATTAAAAGTGGCATGTTATATTTGGGGGAATAGATGGTATATTGGCATGAACAGGAGGCAGGGTTCAATGTGATACTGAGTCTGGACAGGAAAATATTACCAAGGTGATAATGCATATTATATGAAACTAGAGGCCTGGTGCATGAAATTTGTGCATTGGAGGGGGATTCCCTCAACCTAGCCTGAACCCTCTCCAATCTGGGACCCCCTCAGGGATGACCAATTGCCGGTTTAGGCCTGATCTCTGGATTGATTTATAGGTTCTACACAATCCCCCTAACCACTGTCTGCCTGGTAGCCCCCTAACTGCTGATTGATGCCTAACTGCTCCCCTGTTAGCCCAATTGTTCCAACTGACCTCCCCTGCCAGCCTGATCACTCCCAAATGTCCTGCCCTCCTGGCCCGATCACCTCCAACTGCCCTCCCCTGCAGGCCTGGTCTCCTCCAACTGCCCTCCCCTCCTGCCATTTTGTGACAATGTGGGGATGGAAATCTTGTGACAATGTGGGGGCAGCCATCATGTGACAACACGGGGATAGCCATCTTATGATGATGTGGGGGTGGCCATCTTGTGACAACATAGGACGACCATCTTGTGATGTGAAGGTGTGAGGGTAAATTTGCATATTACCTTTTTATTATAAGGGATGTTAAGATTTGCAGGCATGACTCTTTAGTCAGTGGCATTTGCCTTTGAAGGCTTACAGAAAGGGAGTGATAGGATTCTTTATGCCACATGTTGTACTAAGAGCTCTAGACAAATTGGCTCATTTAATCTATACTATAACCATATGGGGGAAGAATTGCAGTGATTTCCACTTTACACATGACCTTGGGAAAGTCAGTTTCCTCATAGATACTCCACCTATAGATCTGCAAATTGATCTATAGGTTCTACATAATCCCAATCAATACCATAGCTGGTATTTTGCTTTTATTTTTTGGAAATTAATAACCTGATTCTGAATTCATATGCAAATGCAAAAGCCCAGGCTTTTTAAAATAACAAAGTGTGAGTACAAGTACTTATACTACATACTTTTAAGACATACTATGAAGCTATATTAATAAAGACAGTGTGATATTTGAATCAAGATTGACAAATAGAATAGAATTAAAAAGTCAGTCACATAGGCGCAACTAATGGTTTATTTATTCATTCATTTATTTATTTATTTATTACAAATGTGCAAAATCTACACAGTGGGGAAAGGATAGTTTTTCAACAAAAGATGCCAGAACAGTTATATATCCAGAACCAAAACAAAAGGACTTTGATTCACATCTCACTCCATATATAAAAAACTAGAGCGTATACCTATATTTTATATATAAAACAGGAGAAAATTGCTATGACAAGTTTGGCAAAGATGTCTTAGATATGATACCAAAATTATGATTCATAAAAGAAAAATGTAATAAACTGGACTTCATCAGGGTTAATTCTTCTTCTATTCAAAAACACATTAAAATAATTAAAAAGCAAACAACACAGACTGGGAGAATAGCAAAGAGATATTAAGAGGCACTTCATCAGAGAGGATATGCAGATGAAAAGGTGCTCAGTATTCTTAGTCACTATGGAAATTCAAGTTAAAACCAAAATGAGATACCATTACATGCTTATTAGAATGTCTTAAGTTAAAATGTGTGACTATGTCAAGTGCTGTCAAGGATGTGGAGCAACTGAAATTCTCAATCACTCATTGGGAATGAAAGTGGGATAACTGCATTAATATTTTTGTAGTTTGTAAGAAGCTAAACATACATCTGCCATATTAGCCAGCCATTATTATACCAAGTGTTCACCTAAGAGGAAAGAAAGCATGCATCCATACAAAGACACATGCTTGAATATTCATACTTTTAGTTACTTATTTAGTATCATCCCTAAATTAGGAAAACTCAAAGGTAAATATGGATAAATGAATTATGGTATATCTATCCAATGAATTGTTAATCAGTAAAAATAGGAATGAACTACTGATATGCACCAAAATACAAATAAATCTTTAAATAATTATGATGAATAAATGAAGCCAGATTTTAAAAATACAAACTTTTTATAATATTTTTATAAAATTATAAAATGCAAATGAGAGAGTGGATGAGTGTTTCTTGTGGAGGGGAGATAAGAGGTAAGGGACAGATTATAAAGTGGAACAAGAAAACGTTTGGCATTATGATACATAATCATGATTGTGGTGATGGTCTCATAGGTATACATGTATGTCAAATCTGATCATATTGTACACTTTAAACATGTACAGTTTATGTTATGTTAATCACTCCTCAACAAATCTTATAAAAAGCAAAAATTTAGTGGGGAAATATCTGAGAATACTCTGTGACTTAACATTAAGCCTGGGGGAGGGGGTGGGAAGACAAATCTATATACTGTAAAAAGCATCATTAAAATGAAAAAAAATCATTGGTCAAATATTTACGTGATTCTTTTATTATTTACTAGAGGCCTGGTGCATGAAATTCATGCACGGAAGGTGTATTTCAGCCTGGTCCGCACCCTTTCCAATCCAGGACACCTGGAGAGATGTCTGACTGCTGGTGTAGGCCTGATCCCGCATAAATTGAGCCTAAACCAGCAGTCAGACATCCCTCTCACAATCCAAGACCACTGGCTCCTAACCACTCACCTGCCTGCCTGCCTGATTGCCCCTAGTTTCCTCTGCTTGCCAGGCTGATCACCCCTTAACTGCTCTCCCCTCTCGGCCTGATCACCCCTAACCACCTCTGCCTCAGCCCCTGCCACTGTGGCTTTGTCTGAAAGGATGTCCAGTCTAATTAGCATATTTTAGTATAGATTTGGCAAATATGTATTGAGTGTCTGTGATGTCAGCACTACTGGGTGTGCCTAGACTGAGACACATAGTAGAGGACAAGATGATGGCCCTCTGTCCTCACAGAATTTATTTGGTCAGCATAGCCATGTAATAGAGAGGTGTGAAGGGCAAACTTTTAAGCTGAAAAATCTATCTAAGAATTCTCCCTAAGTCTCCCACTTTTCTTTGGGGAAAATTGGGTAACAGAATTAATAAGTTGTAGAGTCAGAATTCAAATTAGACCCCAGAGATTTTAGCTTTTAACTTCTCTATTACCACTTGCTATGATGAGACACAATTATAATAAGAATTGAAACAGAATTGAGATGTATCAACTATCTTACTATGGATATAATGTTATTTCAAGTCACATCCATGTACTACCTAAAATCTGTTGAAGGACCAGAAATAAACAACCCATCCTGGGAAACAATGACTAAATGTTCTTTAGAGTCACATTGGGCTCTAGTTTCTTAAAAGCTTGTATTCTGTGTGAAGACAGAGGATAAGTCACACCCACTGTGATTGTCCGAGACTATAATGCTGGGAAAAGATAACATGTCCCATGTCCTGTATATGGGTCCACACAGGCATGAAAAATAGTAATATCACCTTTGACTTTCCTTATGTTCATAGAGGTGGGTAGTAGGTGTGGGGTACCAGGGAGTAAGAGAGAGGAAGCAAGAGATTCCTGATTGATTCAAGCTTCTCTAATGAGCTCAGTGCAATAGAGGAAGTGGCTTCATGGGCAGTGCCTGAAGCAAAGTGGCTCCTTTAAGGTTCTGTGCAGAATGTTGATTTCTCTTTGATATTGGATAACCCCCGCTTCTTAGCATTACCTTCCGTGAAGGAGTCTCCAGCAACTGGTTAAAATTCATAATGACCAATTCTGCCACCCAGGGACGAGGCAATTACAATGCAGAAAGTTTGGGTCTCGTTGCACATTTTAAAAATATATATATATTTTTTATTGATTTCAGAGAGGAAGGGAGAGAGAGAGAAATAGAAACATCAATGATGAGAGAGAATCACTGATAGGCTGCTTCCTGCACAATCCACACTGTGGATAGCACCAACAAATTGGGCATATGCCTTGACTGGGAATTGAACCATGACCCTCTGGTTCATAGGTCGATGCTCAACCACTGAGCTATGCCTCTGGTCGAGCTCATGGTACAGTTTCAAAGTTCTCTTCAAAGATTATGTGCATGGCACGGAGGAAGTCTGATCCCTCTGGTTTGTAGTTATCTACATCCTCACACACAACTGTGCAGCCCTTAGTCCCCATTTACATTCACCAGGTGCTGCTGCTGCTTAGGGTATTCATCAGCCACAAAGCACTGGGGAAAAAACAGGCCTCAGAGAATGCTACCCAGGGACCAAAGCCAGCGCTGTCCTTTCTTTCTCCTTACATATAAAGAGTAGGCCATTGGTTTTGTGTCTTCCTGCCAGTAAGGCAGGATTTCTAACCTCGGACCCTTAACATTTTGGGCCAGATAGTTCTTTGACTTCAGTGACTATCCTGTACATTGTAGAATGTTTAGTAGCATCCCTGGCCTCTACCTCTAGATCTCAGTATACTAACTCTGTAGCCATAATCAGAATGTCTGTAGACACTGCCAGATGTCTCTAGGGAACAGAATCAGCCTCCGATGAAAACTATTTCCTTAAGACAACTTTATTTCAGTGTCCTGAGTAAGGGCTCCCCTAGTCTGTTTCATAAATCTTGATAATCTCAATCACAAGGCGCTGAGACTGGGAGTTTATAGGGTCGCCATCTTTATTCAAATTTGCCTGTTTCCTTTCCAGCAGTCTTTAAACCAGAAAGCAGGACTTATTTTCAAATTCAAACAAGAAAAAGTCATATTTACAAAACTAAGATGGGTAACTTAATATTTGCCCTAAGTGATGATCTTAACCCAGAACACATGGTTGCTTCTATTATTGAGGATAAGAGAAAAAATGAAATAAATTCTTTAGGGCATTTCATTTCATTACATTAATATATTGTCTAAATACCTTGCTGTAAATACTGAGTAAGAAGAGGTAAGTAAATGCAAGCTAGTCTTTTTGTGCTTCTTAAAACTAACTTCAGGAGAACAAAGGTAGTAATTAGAATTCATTTTTTTTCCTCCTCATCAAGACTGCTCAGCCCCTCTGCTGAGCAAGCCTTTGCAAGAGCTGGCATTTTAAATCAGTGATTGATAGCGCCCACAGCTTCCAGGCAGGGCAATGTTCTCAGTGACCTCTACAGAGCGGAGGTACTGAGTTATGTTTCAACAGCTTGACAGTGCCAAGATGTCTTTCAGCTTGTGAACTTTCAAGACCAACATTATCATGAATTGGTTGATGGTTTCAAAATGTAGATTCTCTCTGATGATGGATTGGAAGCTCCAGGAAGAAATAATATCTCTGAGTGAAGAAATGAATTTTGATATTGGTGGTTTTTTTTTTTTTAGAAAATTGACCATTGTCTTTCATTGTCTGCAGTCATGCTTTAACATTTCATTGTTCCTTTGACCACCAATCTAAGGGCCCAATCTCACCCAGTGTTGTTGATGAAGCTCTTACTGACTTAAGGGAAAACTCTCTTGTCACCAGTATTACATCTTCTATTTCCTGATTAACACAGAGTAGTTTTTCTCTCTCAGTCTTTCTTAGTACTACCCACAAAATCACTCTTTTAAACATTAATTTTCGATTGTTATGTAACTTCCAAGTGTTTTTATTTGATTTGTTTACTGTAAGTCTACTGTATACCATGTATTCTCCTCAGCACTTTAGAAATAGTAACACATTTACATTTCAAACAGTCTCAAATGTTTTCCCAAAATGAAGTTAAAATATGTACGAGTGGTACCACTGAGAGACACCCTCAAAAAAATTTTTCAACCATAATATATTTTCTAACACCTAAGCAAGCATTCTTAGAAACTCTGAGAGGCTGTGATGATGTCAGACACAATCTTGGCTTACTAAATCCCTCCACCTAATCTGTTCTCCTTCCATTTTGCCACCTGGCAGGCTTCTTATTAACTATATACTGAGGATACTGAATGCCACAGGTTATAAACCTGAGACAGTCATCTATTTTCCAAACACTGCTTTACAAATAAGGTATCCCATGATCAAGGCAAGTAATTTCACCTCTGTGTGCTTTGGTTTCTCAACAATGGGCCAAATAATGTTACCCACCTCACAGAGTTGTTTTAAAGCTTGAACTTGTTAAGAAATATAAAATACCTAAAGTACAATCTGGCACATAATAAGCGCTCTATGAAACTTGGCCAATATTTATTATGCTCCTTTCTTTTTTTTTTTAATATATTTTATTGATTTTTTTACAGAGTGGAAGGGAGAGGGATAGAAAGTCAGAAACATCGATGAGAGAGACATCGATCAGCTGCCTCTTGCACGCCCCCCACTGGGGATGTGCCCGTAGCCAAGGTACATGCCCTTGCCAGAATCGAACCTGGGACCCTTCAGTCCGCAGTCCGATGCTCTATCCACTGAGCCAAATGCTCCTTTCTTTGCCTCTGGAATACAAGCTCTTTGAATCCCAAAGAGCTTAGATAGTGGTTGGCACATATCTGGGGCTTCCAACATATTGGTATAGCAATGGATACAAGGAAATCAAAATAAGGATTATAAGAATTAAGCAGAATTTGACGTTTAACACATAATGCCTATTTCTTAAGGATTTCAAAATAGCATTGAGACAATCCTCAATTCTCCTGGGAGACAATGACTATTGATGGGTATCCATGATAGGGAGAGGAGTATAGCTATATTCAGCCACAGAGAGATTCGGTTACTTTCCTGGGAACTGAGGGAAGAATTTGAAACAGTTACTTCAGTGGTAGACTGAGAATTCTAAGTACTTTAAGATAGCAGAATTAGCCTTTGTATATTTCTTTTATCTGGTTTTACTTCAGACATTTTTTTTCAAAGTGCCAATGGGACAGCTTTCGAAGATAATAACTGCACAGAGCAGGATTTTAGAAGATGTTTTTTTTTTTATGAGGTGCTTTGGAAAGCAAGTAGATCGTGTTACCTACTTCCATTGGTATTTTCCAGGTTCTCAGATGGCATCAGAACTCAGTGGGATCTACAATACAAAGCAAAGCAAAACAAAAAGAAGTATCTCCATTTCTGAATTCTAACAAACAGAACTGTTGGGTGGATGTCATTTAATTTGTCATCAAGTGAATGTCCTCCAACAGTTTCTCTGAGGGTTAGGAAAGTAAAACCAAAATTAAAAAGGAAGGGTGAAATCAATCATAGTTATCTTTCCAAATAGTCAAATATTTAGTAATAAGTAGACTAAACATCTGGGTGATGGTTAACATTTTCCCCATTTTTTACTCACATTTTTACCCAAAGATTGAACCCTGGATGGAAAGGCTCCACCATTAGCCTACAAAAGCTGAATCAACAGAGTTAATCATCACAGAAAGTCAAGTCACTTATTGAATTAGAGGTGGTCATAGGGGGAGAATATGAAGGAAACCTTAGCCAAAGTCAATGGCTTTGTGGTTGCATTTCTCTGGATTTATGCTAATGAAAAAAGTGTGCTTCTGTCCAGAAGATCAAGTCCAAAACAAATAGAAACATTGTCACGGTAGCTTAAAGAGATGCCCCCACTCTCTCTGGGGCCGGGGAGGAGGAAGGTCCCTGGAGAATTATCTAGGAGTGGATGACATACAATTTTGTTTGCTAAACATTCTTGACCTCGTGTCCTCTATAGAAATAGTTTCTCTCAGGACAGCTGAGAAAGCTGTGACTTTGCTGTCCCATCCTTATAGGCTGTTGGTTTTCCTCCTGGTGAGGATGGCTCTTAGTTTTCCAAAATGAGAGAAAAAAAAGGGGCAAGTTTAGTCATCTCATATTCCAAAAGTCTCAGAAGTAGTGTATCCTCCTTCCCTCATCCAGAATCCTCAAGCAGAGGAACCTGTCTGTGGTTCCAGTTTTTGAGTGTGTATAAAGACCCAGCGTGCACATTTCTCTGTTCCTATCTTGCATCACCCCCTCTCCTGCCCCTGACTTACTAGGTTCCACCTTGCCAGGGAGCTCTGTGGTATCAGGACGAACATTTTGATGCAATCCCACCACTGCTATAGCTATCTAAGCTCGAGGATTTATTAGTTGTGAACGTTCATTTTTGTTTTTCCTGGTCTGGTGCCAGTAAATAAGTCACCCAAACCATGGCTGAGTGTCATTTGATAGGAAAAGGCTGGAATCACAAGGAAGCCTTCTGTCTTTCAACCAAAAAAAAAAAAAAAAAAATTGCTGAGGTAAGCAGTGTCAGACCCAGCTGCATCAACATGATGGTGGTGAGACAAATGAGAGCTTTCACTGCTGGATATGAAGCTAGAGAGCAGCCGGCCCGAAAACTCTCTGCAAGCCCCGGGACAGCTGAATTCATGCAAGTTGCAAAGGGCTGCTGTTTGAAACTCCACGCTCTGAGAAGAAAAATTCTCTGTCCGTTTTGATCTGTCTTGCACACAAACAAAGCTCATTTGAAAGATGAGTAGGGACGAAAATCTCCTACACGTGCACACACAAAAACACACATGTACACACATATATGCAGACATGCGCGCGCGCACACACACACACACACACACACACACACACACACACGAGTGTTGTTCAGTGTGACTGGAAGAAGAATGTGGTGAAATACATGATGTCCCTATCTGTGAGTCAGTGGCCCACTGGCTAGACCATGTCGGGTGGGAGGCCAGAAGAGGGAGGCGGTTTGTGAGGGGCCATTAGGAGACCCAGGGTGGAGAGAAGGGGGAGGTAGGGACTTGGGAGGGGACTGCTCTCTCGCCACAGGCCCAGCGCCAGCTCCCTGTGACTGTTGCCTGGGCGATGGCTGGGGATTATCAGGAATGCCTGGAGCCCATATCCTTCTTTTGGACTCATGGATGGAGCAGAAGGGGGTGGATGGCTTTTCTCTTTCTGTTTCTTCCTTTCATATTCAGCAGATTAGAGCTGTGGGTTGCTGTGGCGACGACACGGAGGAGGGCTCCCGCACACCTGCACCACAAACAGAGCCTGCCAACGTGGACTTAGGCCATCCTAGGGGGCAGGTTTTGCTGTGGGAAACAACAACAACAACAAAAGAGTGAAGGAGAGAGTGGGAAAGAGAGATGGAGGAGCGGGAAAAGGAGTTAGTGAAGGAAGAAAATATACTACCATTTCTAGCAATGGCAGTGTTGCTCTTTAATAAACCAAAGAAATCTTCAGGACACCTTCTCCTACTCAGAAGACTTAGGGGGCTGTTTAAGTGTGACAAGAAGTAGGGAGACAGACATCCATATCCTAAAGCCACAGTTGCATACACCGTGGAGGGACAAAATCATGAAAATTCCGAGAGCTTTATGGTACAGCTCTTACTAGAGTGACAGAGTAGATGGAAAGTTACTCTGTGGCTGTCCTGAACGAAAAGAGATCTGCCATTTCCTCAGACTGGCTTTCTAATGGAAAGTGCACTATAATATAGAAAAAATAACATTTTGTGCTCTCTTTTTTAGCTTACAGAGAGAGGGGAGCGAGAGAAGGGGGTGGAGACAGAGGGGAAGAGGGAGGAAAGGGGGTGAAGGGAGGAAAACTGATGAGCTCCTAACTTTGAGGTTAGGCCCTTGGAATTCCCTGGCATGGCTCCAGGTTCTGCTAATGAAGAAGTCAGCTCCACGCAGTGTCCTGGCCTCACCTCTCTCAGCCACCCTGGCCTCTGCCTACAGTCTGCCCCTTCCTTCATCTGCCTCCTCCTCTTCATCTTGCAACTGCCTTCTGCATTATTGTCTCTGCTTCCATTAACAAAACAAAACAATGCATTAGCCTGTCCAAAGCACTTTGCAATGACAATATTTACGGAGGGTCAAATAAAATATGTATAGAGAGATTGATAGTGAATATGCAATAGACCTTTTAAACTTAGAGCATGCTGAGTTTGTTTGATTTTTAAGCTGGATTCTGCAGGCTGCTTCAGCTCTTTTAATATCTCCCAAACAATCCACTTAAATGGGAAGATGATTAGAGAAAAACATTTATTCGTTTAAATTTTTTTTTCTCTTTTCCTGGTAATGTGATTAGCAGTCAGCAGTCCTTATGGCTTCCACTTTCAGTGTGGCTGAAACCAAGATCATTTCTTTGGAGTGACTGCATTGTGTCACAAGAGACTGTAATGAGACATTTGATTGTCCCATTAGCTCATACACAAACACTGTGCTTCTGGTTCCTGAAGTCTTTGCATACCTTCATATTAACTCTTGCTGAATGAATTTAGTAAAATGATCAAAGCTTCTTTGGAGTTTAGCTTCTTTTCATAGAAATGCATGTTTGTCTCCTGCTGTAATAGAGAGTTTTTAAATATTTTCAGAAGAAAGTTGAGTTGGCCAAGTTTCTCTGTAAATGGCTGAATATTTTAAGTTTTGAGGTACATCCAGTCTCTGGAGCAACAATTTAACTATACTATTGTGGCATAAAAACAACCATAGACAACATGTAAATGAATGGCATAGCTATGTTCCAATAAAACTTTATTTAAAGAAACAACTGGCAGAGCCATTTGGCTTTCTCTAGGTCTATCTCTAGATAGACCTCTACTAGGTCTATCTCTTTTAAGTGTAACTTATTGAATAGCTTAGAATTCTCCCTAATGCTCTCAAAAATTTTCACAATTCCAGTGCCATTCTTTCAGTTCCTAATCTTACAGAGATATATAGTAACTAAGAATAAATAAGCAATAAAGTAGTTCATCTGAAGGAAGTGTCTAACTTGTTCACATGACTAGAATTTATTGATTCTGTTTTTTAAAAAATCAAATAAGAACCCTGAATGGAAAAGGACCATACATTTTTTAACGGTTGCAGTATGTGTTTGTTCCCTCTTGTACAGCCTGATCCATTGAAAAATAAATGATTGAGTAGATTATGCTTAGAATGAGTTGAATTTGCACTTCTTGGTGGTCATGCATTTCAAAGGCTATTTGGCACCCAAGTTTCTATAGAGGCCTGTGCCAAAATGCCTTTTCTCACAGGGAGACAAGCAGTGCAATTAAACATATTTTGTCAACTGGACACCATAAGTAGATACGACAGTCAGGACCCTCTGTCACTTCTCTTTCAAAGGGGAGGATGGGTCTCCCCAAAGTTCAAACATCTCAGTGTGACTCATGCTAGAGAACGCAGCAGGTAAGAGGTTGACCATACAATTCTAAGTTTCATTCTGAAACTTCTTTCTTTCCTAAATATGGATTCTGATTATTACCATCTCTGAATTTATCCTTTCTTTTTAGGGGTTGTATATGTTATTCTTCCTGTAACACTGTAGACGCAGATGGAAATGGGGATATATGTTCCCTTCATGCCAGTGTATGAATTCCAATGTGGATTATAATGTTAAGGCCCCCTATGAAGTCTCCCTAAAGACTGAGGAGCCTGTTCTCTGGGGATTACAGTGACACCTGTCTAAGGAGTTCTGAAAATTTGCCCTGGAAATAACCGGGAAGAAGGCTCTCCTTGTCCACAAGGGGCAGGGTTTGTCCAGAAAAACATTCCCATTGTCTATTATTGGGTAATAGATAAGGATTGGAAAGGCTGATCCAAAGTACAATAGTCATGTTCCAGGACATTCCCAAAGAAGCAATGAGAAGGGATTCGAAGAGTGGATTTGAACTTTTGAAGGAGCATCCCAGAAACACCTGTGGTAAGAAATTTGAGGAAAAACTAGGCTTGTTTAGATTTAGCCTGTTGGAGAATTCAGATTATAGTTGTCCCTTGAACAACAGAGTTTGACTTATATGTGGACCTTTTTTCCTCCAATAAATACTGTAATTGTATTTTCTCTTCCTTATGATTTTCTTAATAACGCCTTCTTTTCTCTAGCTTACTTTATTGTAAAAATACAGTATATAATAATATAACATATAAAATATATGTTAATTGACTATGTTGTTGGTAAAGTGTTCTGTTCATGGTAGGCTATTAGTAGTTACATTTTTGGTCAAATGTGTATATCTTTTATCTCTTCCTACACTTTAGTACACGTGCTAAGTCTCACTGAACATATCACATTATCAGGGAGAACGGAGAAGGTCAACTTAGGGCTGTCAGGATAATCCTGACTTCTGGCATTATATTGCACCAGGAAATAAACAACCAAAAGGCAAGATTGGAGACAGGTAATGGGTGAGGGGGAACAGTATGGCCAGCAGCAGCAAATCTAGGCAATTTTTGCAGTCAACATCTGCACAGTGTTACTGTCCACTTTCTGATGGTAGAACGGGGTTCTACCAAACTTGAACTACGCATGGTCCTGAGGAGCAGATCTTTTTATTCCTCCCGGGGTGGTAGGGAAGCCCCTAATTCCAATAAGAAAGATACTGCTCTCAACTCACTGCTGGTGCATGTGCTGTGGGGTCCCTCTTCCATTCCTGTATCATGTAAGGCCATATCATGCACTGGGTGTGGGATGGATATTATTTTCTTCAACCCCTCATTGTTCAAGAGTCAACTGCAGCCCGGAGTAGGTGGTCTAGTTGGTTGGAGCAGCATCCTAAAAACCAAGAGGTTGCAGGTTCAATTCCTGGTCAGGGCACATACCTAGGTTCTGGGTTTGATCTCTGGTCAGGGCATATTGGGGAGGCTATCGATAGATGTTTTTCTTTCACATCAATGTTTCTCTCTCTCTCTGAAATCAATGAACAACAACAACAACAAAAACCCACAATAAAATAAAATAAAATCAATGAACAAATCCTTACCTAATAAACATATCTTTGGGTAATGATTTTTTAAAAAATAAAATAAGATAAAAATAAGATAAAGAACCTGGTAAATCCAGGGACATACTGGTAGAGTTATATTGCTTATCATGGTCCTTCGTTAAAGTGGACTGATTTAAATATATCCCCTTATTGCTATGGAAAGATTCAAAGACTCCATTATTTGGGATCAATGTAGACAATTTGCCATTCAAGGTGAGGATTAGACAGGAAAGAAGATGGGGTTCAATTTTCTAAAAATAGTAAATGCATGAAAAGCTATAGAATAAAAGGCTCCCTCTCCCAACAGTTTATATAAAAGTTGAAAGATACAAAAGATCATCCTTACTCTTCTATTCAATTAGTATTAAATACCAGGTTAAACTAAGTTAACCAGGATATTATACATAAAAACCAGAAACAATCTTCTACTCTCATCTTTTATTTTTGGTCCATAACAAAATTAAATAATTAGGAATTAAGATTAGACCCAGCCAATGCCTATAATTTCATGTTAATCTGATGAGGTATTTTCTCAAAAGAAATAGGATTCATTCCAACAAGCCATTTTCCAGATGAACTTATAATGGGAAGGTTACTTGGCAGAAAACTGTGGTGTCATTGATATCAATACAATCTTACTCATGGAAATAGTATGAGCCTTCAAAATACTTGGCATTCCCTTTTAATAGTTAAGACTGATTTAGGAAATGACCATCATGGTGCAATGTTGGTTTTTTGCTGGTGAAATGTTAAATAGTGTGAGTGGGGAGGGGATTGCCTCTATAATGTTTTAATTTACAAAACAAAATGTGTTATAAGAGCAAATACAGGTATAGAAGAGTGTCTGTGTTCCCCTGTGTTCTGCCTGATGAGCTTTGGGGCAGACACCTGATGCATCATGTCTGATAGGAGAGATTGCTTTGGGCAAGTACATGCTGGTTGCAGTATCCAAATCATCTTGCATCCAGTTGTGCCAACAGTGGGATTTGATGGCTACTGAGGGTCAGGATTATAACTGTCTCTAATTACTGTTCCCATCTGTTGTAAAGAAAAGAAACATTTCTTCTTCTTGACAAAAGAAGAAAAACGGTAATAATGATATGCCCAAAGAAAAACCACTTCTCTGTCAGTCCTAGCACTGGATAGTCAAACCAGGTGCAAGGCGTCAATTCAGAAATAAGAAATGGCTTTCAGTAACTGAAGTTTGGTTTGTTAATTTTAGGGCTTAAAATCAAACACTGAGTAATGTCTCTTGTGCTGGAGACTATATTAATGGGGAGAAGAGAGGAGAAGGTGAAAGAGAACAAACCTACTGTTTACCAATCACCCACCAGGCACATTAAATAACAACTCTACTACCTACAGGGATCCTATAAAGTGAGTGCAGTTACTTCATTCACAGACATGGAAATTGAGGCTTACAAAATCTGCCCGACACTATAGTTGGAAAACAGGGATACAAGTAAACTTTGAGAATTGGAACTCTTGAGAGGAATGATTTCTTAAGCAAATCTTGTAGTAATGTAACTGCTTGCAAAGGAAATTTAAAAACAGCATCTCTGACAATCAGTCAGAACTACAATAAGAGATAATTCAAAAATTATCTCTTATTTCAAAAATTCCGGATTATAACTGACAACAGTAACAAAATGTGAATGATTTTCTGGTTCATTAATTTGTTAATGATTGTTATTGCATTAAGGACCCTAGCCCATGTTTATCATGTGCTGAGATATGGTGAGATCCATAACGAGTAACACAGAGAAAAAGGACTGTTGTTTCCCAAGGTGAATTCAGGATGAAGAAGCACACTTTTAAAAAAAATTATATAGTGCATACAAAATAATCAGATATGCACATTACAGCTGCCTTACAAGGTATTGAGAATTGAGTGTGGCTCTATTACAAATAATGATGACTAAATTCAAACGATTGTAATTTCTGTTAAGAAAAAAATAAGACTCAATGGATCATTTTGCAGCCACTGGAAAAAAAAGAGTCAATTTTTCTTAGTAAAGTGTAAAAAGCGGGCATTGAAAGGATATTATCAGCAGTCCTCTGATAAAGTAGCAAATAATTATTTTTCCTGAAATATGCAATGTCCAAAAATAGGAAGTTAAAAATCCTGGAGCCTCTGTTGATTTCCTTGACTGGGAAAAAAACAACATCCTAGGGGAACTCACACTGCCTTGTCCTTGAGAGCCTTACCTCCTGCCAAGGGAAGTTTCACAGGAACCCGGGCAGTGTAGGAAACAGGGTCTGCAAGATTGTCAAACACAGCAGGACAGCCTGGTGACCTCTTCAGAGGCTATAGGTTCTGAGTCTGAAGTAAAATTCCTAACTATTCCTTTCTGTTCTGGGAAAGTCAAAGAAATGGGGCAGATTGGGAGAAAAGTCTAACTCCTGAAAATATTTGTTTCACATGTCCCCACATTTTCCTTCTTCAATCCCATTTGAATACCCACTTCTATCAGAAGCATTCTGTCAGGTATGAGAAGTAGGGGTTGGGATCTGCTCCCAGGGATCTCAAATAGCATAGGAGGGGGCAAGCAATAGGTCTGCCCTAGACATTTGCAAGCCCAGGGCAAGACCATAAACCATATGTCTAAACATTTCAGTTATGAAACTTGAGCTAATAAATAAAATATGGTCTATTATTCTATCTTGAAAAAAATCTTTGTAATCATCTGGAAGACCTGGTTCACATGTAAAAAGTCTTAGATTCCTCAGAGTTCTGCAAGAAACAGTGCCATTGAAAGTAAGACCATGGCCTCAGTCTATTGAGGGCTTTTTCCTCTCCTATGAGGGAACCGAGAAAACCCTCTAGTTGTGCTCATAAATTCTTTCTACCACTCTCTTCCAATTACACATGGCAGCCAGCTGCTCCTGGGCCTCCCTTAGACCTATTGCCAAGTAGTGGTGGCACATGCCATCCTCCCAAAACAGGAATCAGAAGAAGAGGCCAGGACAGAACAGGACTGCAAGTGGGCTCATGGAATTTTGGGACAAAACTGTAGAGCCTTGGATCCCTGGAGGATGGTCTAGAAGGGGAGCCGTAGGCTACTGGT
The DNA here is from genome assembly GCA_027563665.1 of Antrozous pallidus. Taxonomy (NCBI): domain Eukaryota; kingdom Metazoa; phylum Chordata; class Mammalia; order Chiroptera; family Vespertilionidae; genus Antrozous; species Antrozous pallidus. Next base: position 26,172,311 of record CM050522.1, read on the forward strand.
AAGAACAACTCCCTGTCTCTCCGATGCTTGCTTTTATGTAGGGGCATAGGCTCATGCAAAGGCCTGTGTTGGACACTCTCAATATGGGGCCCAGAATAGGGGCCTCTCTTGACAGGGTCTCAGAGCAGTTTTGACAAGGCAGGTATTAAAATTCTATCTAATATAGGAATAATATGCAAATTGACTATTAAGATGGCCACCCTCATGTGGTCAAAGATGGCTATCCCCATGTGGACACAAGATGGCCACCACAAAATGGCCAGCAGGGCAAGGCAGTTGGGACCGACCAGGCTTGCATGGAAGGGAAGTTGGGTGGGACCAGGCCTACATGAGAAGGCAGTTGTGGGGGATCAAGCCTGCAGGAGAGGACAGTTAGGGGCGACCAGGCTGGCAGGGGAGGGCAATTAGGTGTAATCGGGCTGGCGGGGGAGCAGTTAGGTATGGATCAGGCTAGCAGGGGAGTGGTTAGGGGATGATCAGGTTGGCAGGCAGAAGTGTTTAGGGGCAATCAAACAAGCAGGCTGGCAAGTAGTTGAGAGCCAGCAGTCCTGGATTGTGAGAGGGCTCCCAGATTGGAGAGAGTGCAGGCTGGGCTGAGGGACACCACTTCCCCTAACCTCCACTCCCCTCGTGCACAAATTTCATTCACTGGGCCTCTAGTTGGAGTGATAAATACAGTATTATCAAAAGACTGTATTTCAGATTGGGATTTGTTGGATTAGTATCCTTCAACTATCAACTATCAGAAAAATGAGATGTTAGCCATTTCTCTTTGCTTATCTTCTTTGACAGGTTAAGCGGACCAACCTCCAATTCTGAATTTAGAGAAATTGGTAGCCACTGACTGGTCTGTTAACTCTTTTTAATAAATAAATAAATAAATAAATAAATAAATAAATATCACAATCATCATGTTAAGTTTTTTTTTTTTTAATGCTAGAAATTTTGGGATTTAAATTCATGTTTGGAAACATTTTAAACTGTGTGTCATTCTACATTGTCTTGTTCATAGTAAACTGGTGAAGAAATTTTTTTCTAAAGTTCTTCAAAAATTCTTTTTTCACGTTTGTTTCACTTCTCTGTTTATCATATCTGTTAGTCATTTATTACTTCGGTCTTTATCTAAACAAACCTTTGCTCAGAGTGTTCATGTTATCTTTTAGGTGCATTTGTCCTTAAATAGCACAATCACTCTCATGCCCTTATTTGGAATTACCTCCTCTTTCTCTGCATTTTTCTGAAAATCTTGTCTTCAGTCCCAACACTGACTTTTCTTGACTCAGTGCCAAATTGCCTGAGATATCAAGCAAAGATTATCTTCACTGTACTTATTTTTTCCCACAGATACATTTTTTTGTATTACTGGTATTTAAGTTTTGCTACCTTTAAATATACTACTCTTCTATAACTTAGGATGTGTTATTCAAATTTTTAAATCAGTTAAGTAATTTATTATATTTGCATCCGGACTCTATAGCTGTGCTTTCTAAAAATAAATTTTCAATATTCATTAATTATTTAGAATATTTATGCTCCTTATGTAGTACACTAAAATGGGAAGGGATAGCCCTTATTTTGTCAACAGTTTTCAACATGATAATGGATAAGGGCCTTACTGCTAGCTATCATCTTGTTCATTAAATTTGAACCTACCCATTCTGAAACTACTCCGTGTTGAACATTATGCACTCAAGGAAGATAAAATTATTGTTTTTCAACAGTATGCATGGAGTATATGGGATTTGGAACAATACTTGCTTTGGAAAAGTAAATTAGGCAAAATAAAGCACCAATTTTAGATTGAAGGTTGGCTCTAAATTGAGTGGATAGGAGTGGTGGTAATCTGCAAGTCTTACCTAAGTTTGGCTGCTGAACACTTCCTTCCCTTCCTTAGCAGGTATTAGAGGAAGATTACTAGACTTTAAGTCCAAGTGCCATTCCCAGTACTTTGGAGCTTCTAGATTTGAACAAATTATTTAACATCTTTGGGTCTCAATATTGGCAGTTTATAAAAGCAGAACCTTTTTTAAGCCCCTTTTAACTTTTATAATATATTCTTCAATTGTTATACCAGGTCTGAAATTTTCCTTCATTAGTGACTAATGAGTCCCTGCTGGGTAGGAGGACCATTGAGATTGGAGCATTATCTCCATACTTCCACAGTTGCGATGCACTGAACACTTCCACAGAGGTGTGTTTTCAAGTTAATGACATAAGTCTCTGGAAATGGAAAGTAGGTCTATGAACCTATCAGCTTGATTGTGTCAAATCAGGGGTGGTGAGCCAAGGGAGAGAGAAGAGGAGAGTGTGGGAGAAAAAAATGAAGAGCCACCAAAAACATGTTGGCTAAAGACCTTCCTGGTGAAAGTGACCTGTTAACCATTGACAAGCAATGAGGTTGCTAAGTTAATAAGGACTGAGATAATCAATAATCACTGAAATAATGTTATACATGTCTTAGTATCTTTCAGTGTGGTAAAGCACTGAATTAAAAAGTGCTAGGTAAATAGTAATTTCCTCTTGAATCTGCTTTGTGCAGCCTAGTAAATCTGTCTACATCTAATACTAACTATAATGTCTCAAATCCTTTTTCTCACACTTTCCATCTACAGCAATCCATATCCCTAATGGTCAAATCCGAGGCTAACGTCAAGTCTCTTCTCAATGTCACCAGACAGAGTTAACCATCTTTTCCTCCAGTGCTGACAGCATGTTGCCACCATCTCCTTGTGTTTTATTTCTTCCTGTTCCACGTTAGTGGGAGCTGTTTGGACATCTGTCTCGCTCCCACCCTGCCTGCACCCCGTGTGAACACCTGGCGAGGCAGCAATCCTCTCTGCTCTGTCTGACTTTCCTCAGTCAGTACCTTGCTTCCCTCAGGCCTTTCCTTACGAATCCCTAGAGGCTTTTTGGGAAACCAAAAGTGAACATGAATTGTGTCTTTTTTCTACACTCCTGCTATTACAATCCAAGTTCTCCTTCAGGCAGTGTAAACAGTCCTAATTAAAGGAAGGTTGAGGAGTGAAGGAAATCAACAAAAGTACAAAAATTACTATTTTTCCATTTTAGTGACAAACTTGGGCTTTAGTTTATTATTATTAATATTTTGTAGTTTTGACAGGGATTTGCATCAAAATTACCAAATAGGTTTGTAAGTTCTTCATACAGGCTGGGTCCTGATTCAGTAGATCAGGGCTAGGTCTGGTACCCACAAAATCTGCAAACAGAAACTTCTTGGGGATCTATCTGGCACACACCACAAGGTTAGATGGGAACTCCTTATAATGTACAGCACAGGGCTCTGGAGTCCCAGACTTGAGAGTGACCTGGGGCAAGTTATTTTAATTCTCTGAAGGTTATATATAAACATGCATATACAAATGTATGTACATGTATAATTTTATATTTATAAATTATATAAATATTAATATTTTAATTATAAAATATTTATAAAACTATGGTAGAATTTTACATTTATAAAAATTATGGTAGAAATTTCTTATGAAATTCTAATAGGTGGAAATGCCAGTTTATTTCAGAGGCTATATATACTCCAGAACATGTTTAAAGCAAGCATGAGAACAAGTGCTAGCTGTTCAGTTGTATTGAGCCATACAATTATATTTTATTTAGAAGAAAATTTTTATTTTTTATTTTTAACCAAGTGCTGTGGTTCATCCAGGTCCAAGTTCCTGATAATCGCTGTTTTACATTCTGTTTACTGAGGATTAAGCCACCAGCACTGATATTTTGTCAATAAGGTTTTCCTTCCCCTGGAGCCACTCCCATTTACTTTCTCAGGTGCTTCCCACTTCCCAAGAATATTATTTTCTGTGTGTGCGTTGGGAGGGGTGGAGAGACGCCTTCTTGCAGCTGTGCCAGGAGTAAACTCCCAGTTCCCTGGTCTGAACATAGCAGTTTTTAAAATTATTCCCCCAAACCTTTATACGCTTTCCTCTTTGACCTAGAGTGCTCCTGCCTGTTGTCCTTATTTTGTGTGTGTGTGTGTGTGTGTGTGTGTGTGTGTGTGTGTGTGTGTGTGTTTTCTATCTAAATTCTTTCCATTCTTTAGGTCCAGATTTTTATAAAATCTTCCCCGATCCTTCCTGTTCCAGTAATGCCTGCCTTTCATCTTGTCTGTGAATTGTTGTCTATAATATGCATTTAACATGTGTATGCTGTGTCACATTTTCATACGTTGCTTCATTGTTTTGGGAATGTATCTTGTCTCCCTAATTTTTAAGTATCACACTAATGGTGTTTCCATGGAATATTTCTGTGCTTCCTCCTCAGTGCCAAGCAATGCCTTGAAAATAGCACGACTATTATTCTTTAGAGAATGCTATTTGAAGTATTGCTCTTATAGGTAATAAACGATTATGCTTGGTAATATAAAAGGAAGTATATCAGAGCATCATTTATTTAGACGGAACCAAAGGTTTCCTTTCTGCTGATGTTGACTCTATTGGCCTAATAACCTGCCACCTGTGGGAAGAACCTCACAAGCTTGATCACTGGAAAAATCAAGGTATTTACCTTTGCCATTAGGATTCACTTGACACATCTCAGTTATTTGGACATAAAAGAACCAGGTTGCGTATTCTTTTCCTGTAAAAAAAAAAAATCAGGTCTAGTTCCCAGCATGTTATTTTAAATGGAGTTCAGTGATATTTACTGATCTCCTAGATGCCAAACACCTAGTCTTTGTTTTGTGCTGGGTAGGTCATTGCTCCCTCTGCCCAAAGTTGAGGCTTCCCCATGCATTCCTAGAAGTGTGTTTCTTATCTGCTTCCTTTCCCAAGGTCCCTGGCAGCTGTGCACAGTGGCTGGAGCTTTTCATGCAGTTCCTGATATTGTTCCATGTTCCCTTTCAAAAGGCAGGGAAAGCAAGGGATCGCTCTGCCATGAAAGGCTCACCGTTAGGAGGGTTGGGAGCAATGACTCAGAAGCAAGTGTGAGTTTTTCTCACTGAAATGCTGTTCAAGGCTTACCATTTACAAATACAAAGACAGGGTTCTTCTCAGCATTGCAATCTGCCCACCTATTGTTTTGCGGACCACTCAGTTGGCAATTGATAACTACTTGTTGAATAAACACAGGAGATCAGGTGCTGTCTCTTCCAAGAAGCCTTCCTGGGTCTACTCAGTAGGACTGATCACTTCCTCCTCTGTCCTCACTCCACCCTCCTTCGACTACAGAGTTTGTCTGAGTATATAATACTGATTTGTATAGGATAGATTTTTTACACTGTAGACTTATCTTTTGTAGAGGGGCTAAAGGACTTAGAAGGAATTGATGAATGGATGTCTTAGGTGTCAGGGTTTCACTTTCTGTCCTGTGTCCCCACTCCTGGTCCCCAACCCCCATGACACTGGTTCTTCTAGGATTGAAAGCACATCATAGCCAGAGTGTTACCTTATAGAGGTAACATGGAGGAAGAGGCTTCATGGAAGAAGAAACCAATTATCGAAGTAAGCGTTGTTACTGAAATAATTCCCACTAATAACATTTTATTACCCAATGCTGATTTCCTGTGAATTGCGGGCAGCAGTGACCTGCAGCAGGGTCCAGTCAGTGTCGCTGCTCCCCATATTCTGGGAAAGAATGCATTCAGTAGAAGTGGGACTCGCTGAAATGTTTAACTGGGTCCTTAATTCTGAACATACTTTAAGCATGTTAAAATGACTTTTCTGACATCATTTGTCTATGTTTGAATAAAATATGAGTAGCATGGCAAAGGTATTATATACCGATAAATTGATTGGTTGATTGATTGATTGAAATGTAGGTTTCGCCGACTGGCATGGCTCAATGATTGAGTCTTGACCTATGAACTAGGAGGTCACAGTTCGATCTGAGTCATGGCATATGACTGGGTTTCGGGCTCGATCCATAGTGCAGGGCGTTCAGGAAGCAGTCCATCAGTGATTCTTTCTCATCATTGGTGTTTCTATCTCTCTCTCCCTCCCTTCATCTCTGAAATCAATAAAGAAACATATATATGGTAAATGTAAAGAATACCAATTGATGACCATGCCTTGGCAATATTGTCAGACTCTGGTTAGATATGTTTGTATGCACCAGGAGTAAATTATAAATTATAGCACACATGTGCTGGAATATCATGGAATAACTTCTCAGTTTGAACATGTGTTCCTGTATAGTAGATCACCAGAAAAAAAGAAATTTAATTCAGGGGAAAGAGAGGGTTGCACCAAATGCCATGGTATGTTTATACTTTCAGAGTATAACCTATTCCTGGGAAGGTCATTCCCTCGTTTCTCTGTCTTATCCACATTGTTGGAACAGATGCTGAAGGCAAGCCCTCATTTGACCAGAAGCCTAACTGGCCACACTTGTCATACAGCTTCTAATATAAGATTATGGTCGTTGCAAGACGGGCACGACAAATGCAGCTGCCGTGCTTTCTATGCGTTCCATCTAGTAAGATGGGTTTTGGAGTCCAGGTTTGAGAAATACATGATTAAGAAATATTTGCAAGTGCTCATTCTTATCCCTGAATCAAAACAACCATTGAGGCACTTGATAAAATAGGATGATGACTTGGTTTTCAGATGAATTTTTTTTTTCTGGAAATCTCTGATCTCCTATCACTCTTTCAAAAAGAAGTCTCAGACATTTGTGAGTGCTTGGGCCAGGCGCCTTTAGTCAGTTCTCTATTTTTCTTACCACCCAGAGACAGAAGCATTTGGCGTACGTGGGATCCTAGTCTTTCAGAGCTGGAAGGGAAGCGCTCCCACCCTGGGTTTATCTGTAGGCTGGATAAAGGTTTAGGATTTAGCAATAGGCTTCTAGCTCAGCTTGTGAAAATCACATTCTTTATCAGCTCCCCAGATGGTTTAGATCATTAAAAACACAACAAAACAAAACAAAAGCCCTCAGAGTGTACACTGTGAAGATATTCTCTAATTTCCAAGAAAAATAAATATATGTCGAATTTCTCACAGATTTCTCACACTTTTCTCAGTGTACAGCCTGCATTGCTGGTGCTGAATGGAGAACTTAAAGCCATCGTTTTTGAAACTGCACAGCCTTGTACTGAATTCTTAACTTCTAGCAGCCCCTTTTGCCTTTCCAGCTTGTCCATCAGCCCCCAACTCTAAGTCAGTATTTATCTCCTGGAGATTAGCTTACCCTGAAAAGTGGATGTCTTTATTCAATGAATTTGGGGCAACTGGCTCTCAATAAGCAACACAAACAAAAAGGCTTTTTCAAGTCAGAGAGACCTCAAGACACTATCCCACCATCTGCTGAGGAGAGAGAAATGAGCCCGTGGGCCAATAGCTCTTTATTGAAGAGAAGGAATAGTATTGTAGTCTGAATTTTCTGCAACACTCTTTGGATCAAAATATTATAATCACAGCAAATAGATGCAGCAAATAGATGCGGCCACACTTAATGGATGCTCACAGGGCCAGACTACTGCTTGGCTTGGATTAGTTGCTGCCATTTGGAAGTAAAACTGGGGGGCCAAGGGGTTTGGGGTTGGAGGGAGAAAGGGAGACCTTAGGCTAAGCTGGCATGCACCAGTGGATAAATGGCTGGCATTTGCAGAACTGCCTTGCAGGGGAGCTTTTAGCAGTTTGCCACTGCCAGCTGATGTCTCTGTGAACATCGGTGCCAAGAAGCCAAAAATGAAAGCAGGTGCAAGGGCAGAGGAGCTGAATGTGGGGTGGGGAGGAGAGGAGGCGATATTCAGCAACAGAACTTCTGTTGTTAAAAATCAGTTGCCTTCATTAAAAACTAAACAATGCCTCACTTTGACTCCGCATCACTTTTTTAGAGTCCTGCACACACACTTAAGGCAAGCCTCCTACATTTATTCACTAGACTAAGGGACTCTGTGTGCTGTTCATGTCTCTCCAAAGCTGGGGATTGTCTGTGGGACTGCTGATGTCTGATTAGAGCAGCTTTCCTTCAAAGACAGGAAGGCTGGAGCATCTGCTTCTGCAAGTGCCCCTTTCCTCCCCGCCCTCGTGGAGTGCCCCCTCTTCAGAAAGTCCCACTTCTGCACAGCCAGGGCCTGGGAACTGGGAATACTCCTAAATTCCGCACGTCTTCACAGAACCCTGTCGCCAGTTCAGCTCCCTGAAATGCTGCTTTCCGATGAGAAAACAAGGACTCAGTGCTGCCTGCAATTTACATTTCTCTCAAAAGCTCTGTGTTCCGGCAACATTGTTCCCCAAAGCCCACCACAAGTGACAGCAGGAAGAAACAATAGGCATAAGCAAAAGGAATGAAGGTAAATGTTCAGGACCGACAGAGGAAAAGGACGAAGGCTTGCCACAGGGCACACCAAAGACAGAAAACAAAGCAGAGCGACATCTGCCCCCTGGTTGCCCTACCGGCTGAGCCTGTCCCTGTTCCCAGCATGGACTTCATCAGGGCACGTCCTCCCACACTGCAGAATGTGGAAGTCATCTTTCAGGGAGATAGGCCAGAAACCCAGATCTCAGGCAGCCTTCTCACAACTGCGATAGCAGAGAGCCAACCCAGGGAGAGGAAGCTGCCGGCAGTCTGTGCTGGGTTGAAAATGCACTTAATTTTTTTTTTGTGTGTGTGTGTGTGTGTGTGTGTGTGTGTGTGTGTGTGTGTGTTTTCCTAATGGACATTAGTGCAATGAGGGAATCTGAAGTATGTTTATTTGTTTTAACAGGCTTTCAAAAAAAATAAAAATAGCGAAGTTCATCTACAAAGCCAAATGCTCTGTAAAAACTATAAAGAGTTCAATCAATTAAAACTCTGATGTCACTACGTTGGGGTCAACAATTTCAATTACAGTTTAAGATGGGTAAGTATAGTGACTCCTGGGGAACAGTACTGGGGAGTAGGTTTGTTCCATGACCTTACACTTGGAAAGAGTTTATATATAGTCCACATTGTTTCTACCCCAAGTGCTACTGTCTTGTCACCAATAGATTTGGTTATTATAAGCTTTTGAAATGCAGAAGAAGGTTGAACAAACCAGAAACATAATTGGGGTCACATGCCAAAAAAAAGTCAGTAGATAAGAAAACAAACAAACAAACAAAAACTTAGTTCATCAAGCAATAAAGCCTAGATTTTCGTCTGAATGAAATACTGAGCTGGGACAACAGGAATCTGCAAAGCTGAGAAATCTGAGGGAAGTGAAATGCTCTAATAGGAAAAAGAAAACAAAAATATTGGCCAAGGATAGGAAGAGGCATTCCAAAAAAAGAAAGATCACTAATAACATAAAACAAGAGTTAAGCTCAGGACTCAAAAGAGGAACATTTGAAAGAAAACTACATGTCCAACTACAAAATGCACAGATTAAAATACATATATTTTAAATATCATTGAGTATTTGAGTGAAATGAGTTTAAATCTTAAAGGGAAAATTTTTAAATATTCATCAAAAACGTTAAACGTTTTCACTTAGGGACATTTATTTATCTTGGTGAAATATTGAGGGATATAGTATATTTATTACAAAAGAGTTCATTGTGATATTTAAACATTTAAAAGTAGAATTATGCTAATCATTAAAATGTAAAGAGATTGACTAAGAAAATTATGGTACATGCATAAATTATATTTTAGAAAAATATTCTCTGAAATAGAAATCGCCTTGCCCATGATTACTTGGTAGGAGGGAAAAAAGGTTTGTAAGTAGTATGTATAGGGTGATCTTAATTATGTATGAAGCCTTAACTCCTAAATGATAGCAATAGTTATTTTGAATTCCAGTTATAGGTGATTTTTTCCTCAAATTTTTCCCTATATTCTTTCATTTTTTTCAAAGCTTTTAGAGATAACTTATATACCAGTAATGTAAGCTTTTTATTGAGAATTATTCCATATATATAGAAAAAAGTACAAATAAAAGTGTAGCGTAATAAATTTTAAGAAACAGAAGACCTCCATGTAAGCAGCATCCTCAGAAGTAGGATGTAGCATTAGAAGCTCCTAGCATGTCCCTTCTGCCCCCTCCTGTCCTCTAGCTCTTCCGCCAGGGCAAACTCTGCCCCCACCTGTAAAACCATAGTATATGAGTTTTGCTTTTGTGTGTACTTTATTTATTTATTTATTTTTTTGTAAAATAAAACAAAACACGTTTGAGACCAAGCAACTCTGTCTCACTATGGAATCATGCTAGACAGCGATAACGATGCATCAATTGCTTTAAGCAAGGAGCATAGCAAAACACTTTCGTTGAATTGTAACAATTTCTGCATTGCTTTTTGTATATTTTAAATAAAGGCAGCATGCATATGTGATCTTTTATGCCCAGTTTCATTCATTCAACTTGGAAAATACATCGTTTTAAGCCAGAAGGAACTAATAGGAAATGACCATTCATTTAGGGCAGCTTGTTGTATTGGGCTTCTTTTCTTGCCTCGAGGGCCCATTCCTACCCAACTCCCTGGTGTGTCCTCTGAATCCAGTATTGGGCCTAAAACTGTTGTGATCTCTCAATTACAAATGCACTCTCCTTTTCTGAATTCTTATACCATCTGTACCTTCCATTAGGAAATTAATGGAAACCATATTATTTACTGTTGCATGAAACTTTTAATCTCCTGTATGATTAATTTGTCAAGTCTTATTCATATTTAACTGCCAGTCATTGGATGACTTCTATGTGCCAGATACACTACATATGTAAGATAAATTATACCCATTTTACAGAGAAGATGAGCGATTTCCCTAGGTTGTAAAGCTAGAAGGTGATAGAACCCCAATCTCTATCCAGATCCTTACATGCAGTATCATGTGGTCCCTCCACTGTACCCCATTCCCTCATTTGATCATCTTTCATCTCCTCGTTGAAATAGAAGGTCCTGGAGAGTTAAAAACATGCATTTATTTTTCTTTGATTCCCTCTCCTAGCACAGTTCTTAGCATGCAATAAGTTCTGTAAGTATTTGGTTACTAAGCATAAGTATGATGCTTTTAATTTGATTTTTCTAGTAACATAGTACTCTTTATAAATCTTTTTTTATTTTTATGAAACTTGTATTATAATATCATATAGTGTTTCTTAGCATCAGAATTGGAATTCTTATTCTAATTATTTTATGGAGAACATGGGTTTAATAACTGGCATGGCCAAAAATATCAATAGGAAAGTGGGTAAGGTTAGACAGGTGCAGCAGTATAAGTAGTATATTTGATATAAAAAATGAGTCATCTTTTAAACATCACTCTCCTTCATAGGACAGAACTATTTTATGTAATAATTATGAAATAAAATGAATTCAAAATAATTGTCAGGATATACCTGCACTAAGAAAAATTAAATTAAATATAAAATAAATATTTCAGTGCAAATAAAAAGTATTTGAATCTTTTTTTAATAGCATTGACAATTTTTTTTCCTTTTTATTTTTTTGTTCATCCTAACCTAAGGATATTTTTCCATTTATTTTTAGATAGAGTGGAAGGGAGAAACACAGAGAAAGAAATATTGTTGTGAGAGAGACACATTCTCTGCATTCTTTACAGACATATATTTATATAACAAAATTATTAAGAAATGTGTAGGGATGTTGAAAACCAAATTTAGGATAGAGTGTAGCTTTTAAGAAAAAAGAAAAATAGAATTAGAGACTGGAATTATAGTAGTTATACTTTGTTTCTTATGCTAAGTGGTGGGTACATGCCTGCTAATCACATAATTCGTTATACCTTTATATGTGAAATATTTCATAGTATTAATAATATTAATATTATTACTAGAAAGGGGACCTAGCCCTTGGTAGTTATGCCTAAGGCTGGAGTATGTAGTATATGGGTTTTTGACTTCATATAGAAAAAAATTTACAATACAAGTCCAGGTGAATTTTTGAGGTGACAGTGAAACAAGGAGGGGCTGGGGAAATGGGCCTAGGCTGGGCTACTTTGCCTCACTAAGAAGACAAGAAAAGGGGGCCTTGGGGAAAGCTCAGTGGGTCTGCCTAGGAGGAATTGCCACTGCCCATTATGGCCCTGGTTGCAAGCCTCCTAGGGTCATGTAGAGTTTAGGAGATGCATGCCTGTGGGGGAAGAAGAAGGCGGGATGTGGGCAGAAGGAGGTACTGGAGTGCTCCTGACAGGGAGAGCTTGCTCTAAGATCGTAATGGCGAACCTATGATACACGTGTTAACTCTGACACAAGTAGCCATTTTCGATGACATGCGGCCACATGCGGTCACATACAGAGAAGTATGGGGCCGCATGCCAAGAAGGACATTTCATCCTCGGCTACTGCATGGCCAGGTGCAGTAGCCGAGGATGAAACATTTGCTGTAGTGTAGTGTAGACACTCTGTGCTGGAGGTCTGTAGGCCAAAACAACAGAACTCTGGCATAGAGCGTCTAGTTCTGGGACTTCCAGTTAGGTCCTTGGGGGAATCTTTGACCTCACTTCCGGCCAGCGGAGCAGGGAGCAGCGGAATGCCACAGAGGATGGATCTCTGGGGGCCCTGTGATAGCCATTACCAGCAGCCACATAACCACATCAAGCATCATCCAATCTACTGTTCTGAGGTGTCTTGGATTTCTAATTGACCACCATTACTGTGATAAGGGAGGGGGAGCCTAGGACAGGTGAGGGCCTGTGCTATGGATGCCGTTTCCCACCATTAGAAATAGCAGCAGTCATCTTAATATATATAAGAAATGCCATTTTGAAGCATAGTGCAGACTCCATTTCACCACTATTACTGTTTTGCATGCTTATTAACCCTACCCTTTCCTAAAAAACAGAAACATGTGCCATCTTGTGGTCAGTTAGTGTAGTTAACCCCTAATTGCCTGCAGGGCTAACAGGCTATCTATAATTCTATCTTCTGTCACTGCCCCCCAAAAAATAAAAGACCAAGGTTAAGTAAAGGAAGTGGTAGTAGCAGTAGCTGACCTTTTCAAGAGACATGGACCGAGATGTATGCCATTAAAGAAAAAAATGGCAAATCATTTTGCATTCTATGTACTGAAGTGGTAGTAAGCAAAATGTGTAAATATAGACATTTTGAAACTAATCATTCCCAGCTCTTGAAAAAAAGTGAAGATGAAAGAAAGGAATACATTTCCAGGCAGCTACATCTTTATAAGAGCCAATCTAATTCCATCCTTAAATTTATAAAAGGCTCTACAAATTTGACTTCTGCCAGTTTGAGCATTGCTCACTCTATAGCACAGCATGGAAAAGCACTCAGTGAAGGAGAATTTATGAAAGAAACTCCCCTAAGATGTGTACCAGTTCTATTTCATGATATACAAAATAAAGAGGCAATTATTAAGAGAATGTCTGAGTTACCACTCAGTAGAAATATCACAAAAGACCGAATAATGAGACTAAACACAAATGTACAACATCAATTACAGAGAGACCTAAGTAATTGTAAATATTTTTCGATCTCTCTTGATGAAACTACTGATGTCACATCACATGCTCAGTTGGCCATTATTGGTCAATAATGGTCAATATTATTGGTCAACATTATTGGTCAATATTCTGATGGTCTTACAATGAGAGAAGAGTTGATAAAGTTAGTAGCAATGCCAAGAAGTACATCAGGAAGTGAAATATGTAAAGTTGTTATACAAATACTAGAGACCCGGTGCACAAAATTTGTGCATGGGGGGGTGTCCTTCAGTCTAGCCTGCACCCTCTCCAATCTGAGACCCTTCCAGGGATGTCCGACTGCCCAAAGGTATTGGGCCTAAACAGGCTATCAGACATCCCTCTCACAATCCAAGACTGCTGGCTCCCAACTGCTCACCTGCCTGATTTCCCCTAACTGCTTCAGCCTGCCAGCCTAATCACCCCCCTAACCACTCCCCTACCAGCCTGATTGTTGTCTGACTGCTACCCTGCCAGCCTGTCTGCCCTCAACTTCCCTCCTTTGCTAGCCTGGTCACCCCTAACTGTCCTCCACTGCAGGCTTGATAGTCCCCAGCTGCCCTCCCTTGTAGGCCTGGTCCCTTCCAACTGCCCTCTCCTGTAGGCCTTGTCCGCCCCCCCCCCCATAGCCCTTCCCTGCAGGCCTGCCCCCCCAACTGCCCTTCCCTGCAGGTCCAGTCACCCCTAGCTTCCCTCCCCTGCAGGCCTGGACCCTCCAAAATGCCCTCCCCTGCTGGCCATCTTGTGGTGGCCATCTTGTGTCCACATGAGGACAGCTGTCTTGTGTTGGAGTGATGGTCAATATGCATATTACTCTTTTATTAGATAGGATTCTGTGACCTAATTATTGATATCTCTAAAGTTGTGTCAGTGATGACAGATGGGGCACCAAACATGGTGGGGAAAAAAGTTAGATTTGTCAAATTGTTTAGGGAAGCTATTGGACATCCGATTGTGCCTTTTCATTGTCTTATCCATCAGGAGGTTTTATGTGCCAAGGCAGGAATCACTGAATTAAACAACGTAATTCAGTTGTTACAAAAATAGTTAATGTAATAGCTGCTCGCCCCCTTCACAAGCAAGAATTTTCTGCCTTTTATTGGAGGTTGATTCCATCTACAGTGGACTGCTGATATACAATAATGTAAGATGGCTGAGCCGAGGCAAAGTTCTTGAGCGCTTTGTGGAGTGCTTTGAAGAAATTAAGGTAGTTCTTGAGGATAAGGATCTGGGAAACTTTTCTCAGCTCAATGATGGTAAGTGGGTCAACACGCTGATATTTTTTATAGATCTCTCTGTTCATATTAATGAACCGAACTTAAAGTTACAAGGTTTTGGCAAAAGTATTGATGTTTTATTTGGATACATAAAAGCTTTTGAAAGTAAACTTAAAATTTTCAAGTGAGATGCAGAAACTAAAACTTACAAATATTTTCCTCGAGTAACAAAGTATTTTGAGAAGGCCAGTGCAGCTGTACAAAATGAAATGGAACCCTTGCATGTAAAGTACCAGCATGTTTAAGACTGGTTACTTGACCAGTTCACTTATAGATTTAATCAAGTTAGAAGCCTAGAACAGACCATAAAAATAATTAAGTATCCTGATGTAGTAGTCTACAGTAGTTTGGAATTAAATGGTTTCCAATTAATGCAAATTGATGATTTGGAAATGCAACTTGCAGAATTTCAAGACAGCTTCTGGGCTCAGGTGTTTGTTGACTTGAGGTCAAAGCTTGAGAATCTGGAAAGGTGTCATTTGGAGAATCAAGAGGAGTGCTACTATGAACAGGAAATTTTTAGTGCCTGGAGCCGATTACCAGGCACTTTTAGCACCCTGAAAAATATAGCAATGGCTTTACTCACAATTTTTCCCTATTCGTACTTTTGTGCGACCTTATTCTCAGCATTAAATAATATCAAAACCAACAAAAGAGGAAACAAATTGACAGATGAAGTTAGTAGCGCTTGCTTGGGCTTGAAGTGTACAAAATACCAACCTTCAATTGAAAGTTTAGCCAATGAAATTCAGCAACAAAAAAGTCACTAATAGGCAGGTTAGTTAAAGAATTCCCCCTCCCCCTCACTTATCTTAGTTCATGGCATCCCACACAAGTTAAATAATATCAAGACCAACAAAAGAAACTGACTGACAGATGAACAAAGAAGTCACTAGCAGGTAAATTAAATAATCAGGTTTTGGTTTATTAAATACAGTTATATATTACAATTATACATTTTTGTTATTTAAAGTATAAATATCGCAAAATTATGGTTTTTATCTCGAAGTGATACATCACCCGTGTTATGCTCAGTTTTTTTTGGCAAATTTTGACACACAAGCTCAAAAGTTTGCCCATCACTGCTCTAGGACCTTCCTTTTGAGGGTTTTTAAAGGCTGGCCTTTTAGCAGAGGTCTTATGGGAGGATCTCAATAAAATATACATCAGCTTTATGCTGATTTATCAAAATGAGATTTATTCCTTTAATTTTACCTGTCCTTGGGTGTGGTTGGCAAATGGCACTCATTGGATTTCTGCTACCTCCCTGAATAGGGTGATTTAAACTATTTACCCTCTGGTTGGGGAGGAGAAATGCTAACCATTTACTCTTAAGTGTCCTTGTTTTAGGGAAGATAGGCTTACTAGATAGGTTTACTAGATGGTTGCAAATTGCTATTTAATTATCTATCTCAGTTTCCCTATTCCATTTGTCCTGGCTTATTGGCCTGTCTCAATATCAATAATAATAACAGCTTACCTGTACTTACTTTAGGTCAGACACTGTACTAAGGATCTTACATGTATTAATTTGTTTCTTCCTAACAATAGCACTGTCAAATGGGCACTATTATTAACCTAATTTTACAAATGAGCAAATCACAGCATAAGGAAGTTAGGTGGGAAATATGAGATCTCATCTAGCAAGGAGCTGAGCTGAGTCTTGAGACTAGGCAATAGTCTATACTCTTCTCTTAACCACTTACAGACATACATATAAAAAAGATGGTCTTGCCCTGGCCAGTTTTTCTCAGTGGATAGAGCATTGGCCCATGGACTGAAGGGTCCCAGAAATGATTCTGGTCAAGGTCAAGTACCTTGGTTGCAGGCTTGAAAAAAAAAAAAAAAAGGTTGTCTTGCAAGATAATGACCTGCCTTATTTTTGTCTTTTTATGTGCTGGAAGCCAATTCCAATATTCCACATAACTGCAAGAGTTTCATTGATAAGTTGATGGAACTTGGGAACTCAACAAGGGCTGAGTCACATCTGTTATCACCTGCTGAGAATGGCTAAAGGCATTTCCCCAAACCTGAAAAGGACGATTGTTTACTACAAGACAGCTAAGGGCATCTTAATGGTCATGTTATTGTCTCCTACTAGTCAAACACTTGAACAGCCATATGCTATTCCCCATTCTGACAATGAAGTCTGTAGGAAACCCTACCCTTGGGGAGAAGTGTATATCTATCTCCCCTTAGGACAATTCATGTTAATAAAATGCAAGGGGTCCTGAGAGGAGGAGAACTTAGTTTCTTTAGCTAGGCTCCTTTGACCCCCAGTGCCTTTCAAAATTATCTTTAGTCTCTGGACTCTTACTAAGTTACACACAGCCTTTCCTCAGATCCCTGAACCCTTCTTAATGCCAGAACAAGAATTCTGACATTTATGGAATGGGTTCCTCAACTCTGAAAATGTAAACAACTGATCAATCCTAAGATTTCTCTGGGTGGCATTACATTGCAGTTTGTGAGAGATCAGGCTATCTTAATTGAACTAATGTCAGGAAGAGCTGTTTGAGGGAAACACAAGGGGTTCTAGTCAGGCATGTTGAGTTTGAAGTTAAAAGGTGGCCGGCCCAAAGTTACAGATGATGGATTTTAGTTTGTGTTACAGGTAGGAATTGGTTAGTCTTATAGACCAAATATAGAAATTGATGTAATTATCCAAGAAA
The DNA here is from genome assembly GCA_027563665.1 of Antrozous pallidus. Lineage (NCBI taxonomy): Eukaryota > Metazoa > Chordata > Mammalia > Chiroptera > Vespertilionidae > Antrozous > Antrozous pallidus. The sequence continues at coordinate 26,189,628 of CM050522.1, forward strand.
CATGTAGAAAAAAAATGAACTGCTTTGCCACACTTGGCAGGAGGAGGAAGAGGAAGAGGAGACTATTTCAGTCTGTTTATTTCTCTCTCTTTGCACACATACTCACATATGCATTTTGTTCCTTAAATTATTACAAACAGTTCTATTTCTTCTTTTAATATGGGTGGAAGCAATTTCCAAATGTGTCAGAGATTAACTAATTGCCTCTTTGAGGTAGATGTTAAATATCTTCAGTTTCTAAATCATAATGCCTCCTTCATCCCACTTGCATTACAATCTGAAGAATTTGCGTGAGTGTGCAGACACACACACACACACACACACACACACACACACACACACACACACACTTTTCCTGATAATTCTTTCTGTACCTTTAAAGAAATAACTGTGTCCCAATAGCAAATATTCCACACTTCAACCTATATTCTTGTCAGTTAAGAGAAGCATACTCAGCATCTTGATACTTTTAGAAGGAAAAGTCCCATAAACAATTTATAAGCTCATGTTATTTGTGTTAAACTATAAAACAATATCATTTTGCATAGAGAAGCTAATCCTAAGGAAACAGAGAAATATGTTCTTTTAGCATGCTCACTTTTGTATGTTCATTGGCTAGCATGCCAAATACAAAGATGAATTGTTTCTGAATTTGAGCAAGATGACCAGTCCTTGCACATATGGTTATTTCTCAGCAAGTGGATTGTAAGAATCATCCTAAAGTATGAGCATCATCATGTGTGAGGGGTAGTGTTACTTTGATCAGATCCTGGTGGGATTTGGTGTTAGCTCCTATTTAAGAAGGAGGCAGCTGACCCATCTTCTCTTGGCTGATGCAAAAGTGGGGTGATTGAACAGAGGAATAGGTAGAGAAACAACTTGAGAGGGAGAAAGAACACTATTAGTCACTGACTGTACCAGCTATACATGTTTATAACTCTTGGCAGTTTTTCTCTTAGTTATTATTCTCCTGTTTTTCTGATTTTGGAAGTAGGATTCAGACACTTTAAGTGAATTCCCTGGAAGTCATACAAGATACAAACCAGGTATGCTTTGGCTCCAAAGTCCACACACTTTCATTTATATTTTTTGTACAAAGAATATTAGGATTTATTCATCACCCGAAGATTCATGTATTCCTCCAGCTGACTAATATCTTCAAATGTGTCTCCATTAAAATTGATACTGCTCTCTATTTGTCAATAGATTTTTGATACCTGGTCTGTACCTGATAGAAAAAAAAAAGATATTTTTGGTCACAGCTTCCACCATGGCTCTTTGCACTTTTCCTTTCTTTTTTTTTTAATCTTTATTGTTCAGTTTATTAATTACATTGTTTCCCCTTTTTATCCCCCTATAGCTCCCCTCCACCCTGTACCTATCCCACCCTCCACCCTTACCTCCCCCTCCCCACTGTCCTCTCCCATTGTTGCTAGATTTTTGTCCAGTCTCTTGCTGCACTTCCCACAACCCTTTTCTCCCCAAGAATTGTCAGTCCATTCCCTCTCTATGTCCATGTCTCTGTTATATTTACCAGTCTATCCTGTTCAACAGCCTATCAATTCACTTGATTTTTATGTTCATTTGTTGATAGATGTGTATTTGTTGTTCATAATTTTCATCTTTATCTTTTTCTTCTTCCTCTTCTTAAAGAATATCTTTCAGCATTTCATATAATGTTGGTTTGGTGGTGATAAATTCCTTTAGCTTTTGCTTATCTGCGAAGCACTTCATCTGACCTTCAATTCTGAATGATAGCTTTGCTGGATAGAGTAATCTTGGTTGTAGATTCTTGCTGTTCATCACTTTGAATATTTCTTGCCACTCCCGTCTGGCCTGCATCGTTTCTGTTGAGAAATCCGCTGACAGTCGTATGGGTGCTCCCTTATAGGTAACCAACTGTTTCTCTCTTGCTGCTTTTAATATTCTCTCTTTGTCTTTTGCTCTTGGCATTTTAATTATGATGTGCCTTGGTGTGGTCCTCTTAGGGTTCCTATATATTGGGGTTCGGTGCACTTCTTGGACTCCTAAGTCAATTTCTTTTACCAGGTGTGGGAAGTTTTCAGTCACTATTTCTTCAAATAGGTTTTCATTGTCTTGGCCTCTCGCTTTTTCTGGCACCCCTATAATTCGGATGTTGGTATGCTTGAGGTTGTCTCAGAGGCCCCTTACACTATCTTCAATTTTTTGGATTCTTTTGGTTTCTTGCTTTTTCAGCTGAGTGGATTTTACCTCTTTGTATTTCAAATCTTTAACTTGGTTCTTGGGGTGCTCCAGGGCACTTTTAGGTCTTTGTATAATACTTTCTGTTTCAGTCAGTGTATGCTTAATTTCTGGTTGGTCCTTTTTCATATCCTTGAGAGTCTGCTTTATATCCTTGAGGGTTTCTTTCATTTCCTTGTAGGACTCATTCATTTCCACATTGGTCTTGATAATTTCCACGTTGGTCTTGATCATTTCTTTGCAGCTCTCGTTTATATCCTTGAGGGTGTTGTTCATTTTCTTGTAGGACTCATTCATTTCCTTTGTGGTCTTGCTTATTTCCTTATAGGCCTCAACCTTTTGTTGGAGCCTCTTGAAAAACCCTATAACCGTAGTTTTGAATTCCATGTCCAGTCGTTTTTTTTCCTCCATTTCTTTCCCATCTGAATTCTCTCCATGTCCCTGTATGGTGGCTGCTTCCCTGAGTTGGTCAATTAGCTTTGTGTGGTAGACTTCCTACTAGGGACAGTGGTTCAACCTCCCCAGTTACCTGAGGTGGATATGGGCTACACAGTCTTGCTGAAGTTAAGCTCAGTTAATTGTTGTTAGCACTTGGAGGGTTGACCTCCAGGCCAATTGTCTGTGAAGCTCAGCTGTGCTCAGGTTGGGTGGGCGGAGTCTCCGGGCCAAGCAGACAGCGTAAGCTCCGCCCTATCCGCCCCAGGGACTCTGTGCCGGGGGCAATGGCCGCCAGCACCTCTGAGAGAGAGCCGCTGGGGAGCTCCACCGGCTGCTGGTTGCCGGGGAATTCAGACTTTCCCAAAATGAGTCTGCATGCACAATGTCTCACCCAGGGTCGTAAAACAAAGCAGTCTGACGGTTTTCCGAATGAGAGGCAAGTCGCGGTGCGCTCTCTGTGCCGTCACGCAGCCGAGCTGTTCGCGCAAGCTGCCTTCTCCACAAGCCGGGAGACCCGGCAGCACCCAAGCTTCGGCGTGCCCTCCCACTGTCCAGTTTTCACCCCGTGTGATAGTGGGTTCTCTGGACTTCGCCCAGAGCTGGAGAATCAGTCCAGTGGGACGCCTTTGTCTCCCCATTCGAGAAAACTGGCCGGTTTTCAGCTGCCCGCCCTCTCCGCGGCGCACACTCCAAACCTCTCTCCATGCGAATCTTTCAACGCTGTTCGCCACCGCTCCTCCGAGTCACAGTGTCTTATTTTCACTTTTATTTGTGGAATTTTCACTCGGCGAGCTTTCTGGTGATTCTGGAAGGTGTTTGTTCTTTCTTTAAGTTGTAGTATTAAAATTGCTGATTATGACGGCAAGATAGGTGTTTTACCTTTGCCGCCATCTTAGTTCTCCTGCACTTTTCCTTTCTTTCTAAATGCTTAACATGATATTTGGAACCACTGCGTTATACATTTCCAAAATGTAAATTTATTTTTTTACTTGGTAAATATGATTTTTAATTGGTTTTATGTAATTAATTTCCTATTTGTGCCAAATATATTTCCATTCTATTCTACCTTTGCTGATCATTGGTTTGTAAGATTTATATGAGAGGCCATGTTTTAGTGGTAGCCTTTGTTCATTCTGAAGGGACTAGGTTTTATTTCCTACTATACTCCTGCACTTCCAAAGGTGCCTTGCACCAAGTAGGTAATCAACAAATCACCACTCTGCCCCACCTAAGCATTACCTCCTTCTTGTTTATTCTACTTGCAACAAGTAGGTAAGGAGAAAAGCCACACAGGCAATGACATGAGTTTGATAACCCATAAGAGATCTAATCAATTTTGCCAGCTAACCTCTGCTATGTTGAGCTTCTTGTGTATATTATTACATTTAACTTTAACAATATTTTGGTGAGATTGGTACTATTATTATGATCATTTATTACTGTAATTTAATGAATGACAAAACCAAGGCTGAAGGTTAGCAAGAATTTTGGTTTGTACTGAGACCTCTGAAATGTGAATGCCTTTGTACATGTCAAAAACAATAAGCTAAGAAAATTAAGTAGCTGATATATTGAAGCCACCGACACTGAAAGGGACAATGGAACAGAACAGATAATTTCCGCAGATAAGTTTCCTTCCAGATAAATACTGAAACACCAGTTCTTCTTACTGTCTTCTATTCTCTGGCATCTAATTTGGTAGAAGGTGGAAAAGGACAGCAGATCAGATTGGGATGGAGTTGGAGGTACTCACAAACTCCCATTATTGCATCCATTAACCTGATTAACAACCAGTCTCTCTCCACATCAAAATAATGGTGTTACTGCTGCATTGTTGCCTTGGCAACCCCTCCAGTCATACAGTGGATGCTGCTCACATGGTGACTTTGGTCCCAAGCAGTAATAATCCCTCCTGCCATTTTGCTGCTGCTATGACTGCCAGCTTTTGGTCTGGCTTTTTAAATGGTACTATCACTAACTTCCTATTCATTCAATAAATATAACCAGTGCTAGGCATTCTACCATTAGAACCTTTTCTAGCCACAGTGCCTGAGAGAGGTATATACTTCCTTTAATAAATGGGACAAGCCAAAAGTATAGATTCCTGCTCAGGGACGGATTTTCCTTTAGGGCTGTGTGCCAACTTGGACTAGGGAAGATTCACTCTTTCTTTCTTCCTTTCTTTCTTTCTTTCTTTCTTCCTTTCTTTCTTTCTTTCTTTCTTCCTTTCTTTTATTTATATTTATTTTTATTTTTTTCTGGTAAGAAGGGCGGTCTGTTTCCCAAGGGTACAGGAGCTGGGTCTTCTCTTGGAGCCATTTGCCTTTTAGTAATGGCTTTCTCCTAGAAAGATTTTATTTATCCAGGAGACTTGCCAATCTTTGTGAAAAAGCTTTCCTAGTAACTGGAAATATTAAAGTTGAGTCAAAACAATGGCACACACAGAAAGAAGAGTTTCTTTTCTTCTCCTTCTCCTTGCTCTCTATCAAGCCCACCTTTGCAGAACTAGGCCTGCACCAGACATGAACTGGCACTGGAGCAAGGGACAGAGTAAGTGAGAATGACACCAGGCAGTCCCAGGGTCTGCACAAGTGAGTGCCAAAAATCAAAAAAATAATCACAAAATCACAAAAGAGATGTCAACCAAAGAGAGGAAGGTTCTGCTACTTGTGGTTTGACTCTCCCTTGCAAATAGTATTGTCCTTTGGAATCAAAGCTAAATCACAAGAGTTCTATTGCCCTTCCAAATCCATCATTTAGGTCATTGGCCACCCTAAATAAACCAATGACTAGTTTCCAGCAAAGTCTGCCTGGTGTCCTGAGATGACAGATCAAAGGTTAAAGGTCTTGAAGAGTTTAAAGCTGATGAGATTGGCCTTATCCATCTGGGGTATAAAGTATATGTATAAATAAAACCTACTATTGAATTACCAACTTGTTTAATATTACTTAGGAAAAATACAACTCACAGCAAGATTGAAAGGACTCCAGATACTTAGATATGTACTACATTCACTCAAGATAAATAAAGCATTGTTATTTATCCTTGCTTAATCTATTAAGCTAGGTGGTTTATTTTCCAGACCTAAAAAGAATCCAATACAACTACCTTCCTAGCATCTAAAATTGCCTAGCCTGTTCACATTGGCAGTACTTGATCAAATTTCATTTTTTCAAGGGAGTCAAAAAACACCTTTAAAAGCCAATTGAACAGGGCAGAGCAGTTTAAAATAAAATCAACTGCACAGTGATTGTTCAGATTGAGATAGATAGCATAATGTGTGAGAACATTGGAAAAAGTTCTAAGGAGCCTTGAAGGAAGTGGGGAGGAGTATGGTGAAAAGTAAAAAATAAACAACAGCACTCAATGTCAGCTGCATTGGTCAGATCCCTTCCCTTCCTCTTGGTTACTGATCCATATGCCAAGTAGGATAGAAGAATGCCACACCTCTGATACAAGTTGATAGGAAATAATATGTCCTCTTCTTTAGAACATAAAAAATGATCTGAAATTATGTATATTTCATGGGATTTAGACTATGATTTAAAGCCCTTATGCAAGTCTTAAACATGAATGACAACCTATGAAATAAGTATAAAATCTATACTAATAAAAGAGTAATATGCTAATTAGACCGGGAGACCTTCAGGACATTCTTCTGGACAAAGCCATGGTAGTGTGGCTGAGACAGAGGTGGTGAGGGGTGATCAGGTTACCAGGGGATGGGAGCAGTTTGGAGCTATCAGGCCACCAGGAAGGGGGGCAGTTGTGGGTGAGCAGGCCGGCTGCTGAGTGGTTAGGGGTAATCAGGCAGGCATGCAGGTGAGTTGTTAGGAGCCAGCAGTTCCAGATTGCGAGAGGGATGTCCCAAATTGGAGAGGGTGCAGGCTAAGCTGAGGGACACCTCCCCCACCCCATGCATAAATTTTGTGCACCAGGCCACTAGTTAATAATAAAACTACACTATTCATACATTTGCTGTAAACTGCACTGAAGAGCAAAAACTAATAGGTCAGCAAAAGTACATTTTTCAGAATCATTGATTGAGAAAAGACTTATGAAATGAAACTGTGGACGCTGTGACTTATATCATCAGTCTCTTAATTTTGTGCATTTTGAACATCATCCAAAAATATTAATCCGCTGTTGAAATTCTGTGAAAGGGAGAGAGGAGAAATAGCCTACCTAATGCCATTGTCTAACCAAAGGCATTCACATCCGGCTGTAAATGTATCAGGCTAGTTGAATATGCCCCCTGTTTTGTTTTGCTTTTGCAGTTAAATCCTCTTATTTTACAGAACTTTAATGTTTGGCAAGAATATGCTTTTTAACAGTTCTTTTTCCACCTCACCCCTTGACTTCACATGAACAATACCAAAAGTGTAGTTGAAAAACTCAAGCATATATTCATTTTGGAACAAGATTTGACTTTTTTTAAGGCTCATTTATGTGTTTAATGTTATGTTGATAAGTTACAGGAAGAATTTTTTTTGCCTATTGAAGAGAGGCAGGAAAATAGGTTTAAATGAATTATTTATGCATTGATATTTGTCATGTACCCTGTGCAGACTTTTAGAAAACCTGAAGAGAAATTGAACCATAGTTTGTATAAGTATATATACCTGTTTTCTAGTCTTTGTATTTTTAATTTCATGTCACCCTCAGCTAGTAATTATAATTTATATGGCAGATATAGATATTCCCATTAAATCATCTCTTTAAAAATGTAATGCAGATTCTTTTTAAAAAGCTAAACAGGTCTCTAAATTTCCACATTCCTCTATAAAGAAGTAAAAAGCAGAAGCATGAATCCTCCAACAGGAAAAAATGACTGGGCATTTCTAAATGTGAACTCCATTTAATGTGGGAAGCATTCATATCTCCTGTTTGTTAGGGTGAGGAAATCAGTTTCTGTTTATCATTCACATTTTCCCCAAATTTAAATTGCTCACATCAACACAAAACTAGTCCACACATAGGGTGATCAAGTAAGATGACATTAAGTATTGCATTTTTACGCCATAAGCTCCTTTGACCATATGCTAATTTCCAATATCCAGGTCTCTTAATGTCATCAAGACTGTGTTTGTTAAAACTTTTATAATTTCTGTTTTCATTGAAGTTGCTTTCTCAGCTATAAAAATACCAAAACTACCTTATGCCTGCATCACTTTCATTTATTAAATGGGTCGGAAAACGTTTAAATAGCTGTTCCATTTTCTGTTCAATTCATAGTTGATAATGTTCCTGTTGAAATATAAAATGTGTTGGCTGTGGCATTAATTGAATTTTTTAATAGGCAAGCTGTAATTTCATAAGAAAACAAGGAGGGGTATATGTGTGGAAGGAGCTATTGTATAAGCAATAGGAAATCTCACAATGTGAGGGAAGACAAACAGGATGTATAAATTGCAAAGCCAATGCCAAAGTTTTCTGCTAGCCAAAACACATATAATTTGAATTCTCTTTTCACCTGGTAAGATTCCAAAAGGAAATAAATAGTGGTATTCGGGATTATTTCTTTAATGAAAGAGGTAACTAAAATTAAAGTTAAAAGGTTACATAACTCTTTGCTCAATATAAACAACTGCCTTAGGATTTCTAGCACACACATTTAGAATATTTTTATTTAGGCTTGAGAGTATGAGCAGAAAATTCCCTGAATCGTCCCCTAAGTATATACATCAATTTTCCCAATAACTTTTAATAAAGTAAGTGTACATTGTAAAGCAGAATGAAGAGAATATAGTTGGTAAAAATAACTTGCTATAAATATTTAAATTACATATTGTACTTGATGGTTCCTTTAGCTTCTACATAGTCATCTATATTATGAATTTCCTGGCTCCTTTTATTGTCAGAATATACATCATCCAATAAGATTTTATTTCATTTCATTTCATACATGTCAGGGAATAGAAATATTGTGCAATAGATAAAATATAATTTGAAGGATTTTTAAATGAAATATCTATCTGAGCATCTTGGGTCTTTTTTTCCTCATCTATAAAAAGAGAGGTGAAAGAATATAATCTAAGGTCCCTTGCAGGTGAGGAAATTCTATAATTCATGCTTTCGAAAGACTACACTTAATTATTAAAAAATGATGGTAGAAACAAGTAGGTACTTTGAGAAATGACTTTAGAGCCCCGTGTAGTGGAGTACAGACAATTTCTAAACCTCAAAGTCTTTTGACAAAACCTGGGACTAGGTACGACCTTCATGGAAACAATAAACTCATCTTACCAAGGCATAATAATGGCAATGTAAGAAAGCAAGGAGCTACACCACATAGTCAGATCATAGCCCAGTAAAGGAGATAAAGGAGTCAAGACAAGTCTTAGTGTGATTATGATAAACACTACGATAAATACTAGGACAGAGGTAAGTACAGAGGCAATGGAATTTCATGGGAAGAAACTGCTGCAGGCTGGAGAGCATCCACAGACTAGAAGACATATCACTTACGATATGTAGAATCTTAAAATAGATGACAATAGATAAGGGGAAATATATACTAAATTCCTAAATCTATTGGAGCAAATATTCCCTTCTTAATCTTTGAAGTCCTTATATTTTGTTGTTGTTGTTTTAAAAATATATGTATATATATTTTTATTTTAGAAAGAAAAGGAAAGGAGAGAGAGAGAGAGAGAGAGAGAGAGAGAGAGAGAGAGAGAGAGAGAGAGACATCAATGATGAACCAGAATCATTAATTGGCTGCTGCCTGTACGCCCCCTACTGGGGATCAAGCCTGCAACCCTGGCATGTGCCCAATCCTGGAATCCAACTGCAATTCCATCCTGGTTTATAAGTCGAAGCTCAACCACTAAGCCAAGCCGCCTGGATCCTTTAATTTCTTATACGAATTTTAATACTAATATCAGAATAAGGAAACTGAATGTATCTTCCTATTCCTAAATTTAGTCTTATTTTAAGTCATCTCGCAAAGTGTTACATTTCCCATATGGAAGGACTTATTGATATTTTATTACACTTATTATTCTTTTGAAAGGAATATTTAACTACATTTGAAATTATTTATTTTAAATTATTAATGATGTATTAAATATTACTTATCTTTTTATTGATGTTATATTCAGGAGCTGTGCAGAATTTTTTATTAGTTCTAATAGTAAATTATTTAGAATTTTCTATGAAAATAATCATATCAACTTCATATAATGATAGGTTCTTTTTATTATTCCTTTTTTAATTCTGTAAATATTTGTTTGTTTTGATTTTTCTTTTACTGATTGGCTAAAGCTTTTTGAAACAATGATGAATACAACTAGTTATAATAGGCACTGTTGAATGATTTACTTGAAAGAGAATGTCACATATTTTTCTCCATTAAGTATAATATTTTCAGAAGATATTTTTTGATACATCATGAATGGATGTCAAATTTTAGTTGTGCTCTATTTCTTTTTAATTATTTATTATAAAGTAAGCATAGCTGGAGATATACAGATGTACATAAACAAACTTTTTAAAGGAATAATAATAACCTTGTAAATATTACCTAGTTTAAATAATAAAAGTGACGTTATTTTTAAAGATTCAAATCCTCTTCTCCAATCATATTATCTCAGTACTCAATAAAATAAGTAGTTATAACATTTGTAATAATCATTAATTTCTTTTGTGTGTGTCATATGAATGTATCCGACACAATATATTGTTTAGTTCTGCTTGTTTCAAAACTTTATAAAAATGGAGTCACACTAACAGTATTCTTCGGTAACATTTTTATCTCAGTATTATGATTTTGAGATTCGGGCACATTGCTATGTAGGACTATTGTACATTCACTTTCACTTTTGTATGACATTTTATTTTGTGAATACAATTTATTTATACAATCTACTGTTGATGGACACTTAAGTTATTGCCAGTTTTCTATTGTTACAAATAATACCTTAATGAATTATGGATTCTGGCTCACATTTGCAAGAATATATATACACCTAGGGCTGAAATTTTTGGTCTCAGACATATGTATCCTCAACTTTACTGGAAAAGGCAGCACTCTTTTCCAAAATGATTGTACCAGTGTCAGGTTCCCCTGCAGCCACATCTCTACTAGTGATTAGCCACACTAGTGTTTTTAAGTGTTGTCCTACTAAAGAACATGTAAAGATAACACATTGTGGTCTCAATTTATCCTTCCTTGAGGTTGAATAACTTTTCATATGTTTCATTGACATTCATATTTTGTATGAAATGCATGTACATGTAGTTTGCCCACTGTTTTCCTGGTATTTCTTTAACTATTCTAGACATTGTGTTTTGTCAGTTATATGTGATGCAACTACCTTTTCGAAGTTCGTGGTTTGTATTTTAAGTCTCCCTATGTTGTCATTTGGTGAACAGTTCTTAATTCTGGTGTCATTAAAATTATCTATCCTTTTCTTTGGTTTATGCATTTTTCAGAATTGATTAAGAAAATTTTCCTTCCCCAAGTTTGTAAAGATATTCTTCATGATAGCAAATTTGTTATTTTATGTTTGCATTGAAATTTTTAATAACCTCCAGTTGATTTTCATATATGGTGTGAAGAGGAGTCCAAATATATTGTTCTGTATAAAAACCAATTGCCTTTTTTATACAAACTCCATTTTTTCCTTAGTTATCTGCAATATTATCTGTCATATTAAGTATCTGTTTATAGTTTGATCTATTTCTGGGGATTTTTATCTGCTCTGTTTCATTAGTTTATTTGTCTATCCCTGTATGAATGATATAGAATTTTAATTACTGTAGTTTTGTAACAATTTTGATAAATGGGAGGGCAAGTCCCTAACATTATCTTCTTCCTCAGTTGTCTTTGGATTTCTTATGAACATTCCAGATGCAATTGATCAGGATCCAAAAAATAGATCAATAGAAGAAAAATATTAATGGTATTTTAATATCCATAAAGCCAATATAGAAAAAAGTGAGTTTTTGAAGTATGAATTCTTTCAACTCATAAGTCAGGTATAGATCTCCCTATATTTTATATCATATTTGATGTTACTCTACATGACTTTAAGACTTACTATAAAATTACAGAAGTCAAGGTAGTGTTACATTAAAGAAAGATAGTTATAGAAATCAGTGAGCTCCAGAAATAGACCTGCAAAGATATGGATAACTGATTTTCATCAAATGGACAAAAGTAATTCAATAAAGAAAGCAAAGTCTTTTTCTAAAAAAATAAAAGTTACCGAAACAACTGACTACTCATATGTAAAAAAATATATAAAAATCTTGGACCATATCTCACACTACACAAAAATTAACTAAAAATAAATCATAGGACTTTGTGTAATATCAAACTACATAACATTACAGGGGGAGGAGAAACAGGAAAATAATCCTTGCTATTTGGGGCTGACAATGATTTCTTTTACACAACAAAAAAAGCATGGTCTATAAAAGAAAACTATGAATAAATGTAATGTGTTAAGAGAAGGTTGAAAAGAAAAGCCTCAGGCTGGGAGAAAATACTTGCAATTCACATATCTGATAAAGGACTTGTATCTAGGATATATGAAGCACCTCTAACACTTCATAGCAAGTAAAAAAAAAAGTCCAATCAAATAATTGGCAAAACATTTGACCAGAAAAGATATATGGATGGAAAATAATCACATGAAAAGATTAAGGAAGTTAGTCACTAGGAAAATGCAGATTAGAACTGCAATGAGATAACCACTACATATCTACATGGACAGATAAAATTTTGAAAAGTACTTACCATAACAACTGCTGAGATGGACACTGAGCAACTGGAACTTTCATGCATTGCTGGTGGGAATGCGACATGGACCAGACACTTCAGAAAACAATCTGGCAGTTTCTTATAAAGTTAAAAATATGCTTATCATACAAGTCTGCAGTCCCACTCCTTGCTATTTACTCTGCTGAAATGAAACCTTCTGTTCACACAAAAACATACATGTGCATGTTTATAATGGCTTTATTGATAATGGTACAAAACTGGAAACAATTCAGATGTTTGAACTAGGGACTGGTTACACAAACCCTGGCACATCTATACAATGGAAGACTACCCAAAATGAAAATACATGAACAAACAAGACACACAAGCGTGTGGATGGATTCTAAATGCTGCATGGTAACAGAAACAAGTCAGACTCAAAGTTTACATCCTGTGTTATTCTATTTATGTTACATGTGGAAAAGGCAGAATTATATGGACATAGAACAGATCAGTGATTTCTACCGGCAACTGGAAAAGAGTTGACAGGAAGGGGATGGTTCGGTGGTGTATTTGGGAGGGCAGGGGGTGATAGAACTGTTAGCTCTCTTGCTAATGGTGGTGGTTAGAGATTATATATATTTTTCAAAACGCACAGAAAAGTGAATTTTCATGTATGTGTTTTATAGCTTATTAAAATAATAGAAAATCAACTTCAGCTGATTTGAATATAATCACATCAACTTTATGTTTTTAGTGTGGCAGAATATATCCTTTCTATCCATCTTCCCAGGACTTTATATTTAAAAGAGCACTTATTTTAATCAAGATTTTTGATTTTTCATAATATTTAATAATCTTATTATCTCTATCATTTAATTGGCCTGTTTATTCCTTTACAGTTAATGGAATTACTGATCTAGTTCGGTTTAAATTTATCTTCTTGTTATTTGTTTTCCACTTGGCCTATGTATTTATTTTTTATTTCTTCTTATGTTCCTTTAGATTAATCAAGTATTTTACTTAATTTATTTTCCATTTTTACTCCACTTTTCTTCCTTCTTTCAGAACACATTGCCTGCTCCTTTGTGGATAATTACCTCTCATTACATGATCCTTGGGGTATATATCCATGGTCACTATCCCCTGGAGTCATTAAGGCTCAGCAAGTTTACAAATCAGACTTCAAATTCTTCCTAGGCTATGGGACCTGGGAATCATGTCTTGCTCTTGAAAGCCCAGCATACATTAAAAATGCTTTTAGTTTTATTTTGTGCAGCATTCCTATATGTTTTTAATGGGAGGGGCTCTTGTTAGTTTAATTCTCTTTACGCAAAATTAAGAAGTAAAAAAGACATTAAAGTTGATATGTACAGTTGGGGAATTTAAAGAAATGCTGTGGCCTAATGTGTTTCTGTTAAGAAACAGAACTCCCATTTGACCCAGTGATCCCACATCTAGGAATATAACTGAAGAAACTAGAAATACCAATCAGAAAGGATATATGCGCCCCTATGTTCATAGCAGCACAAGTCACCATAGCTAAGATTTGGAAACACCCTAAGTGCCCATCAGCAGATGAGTGGATTAAAAAACTGTGGTACTCTACACAATGGAATATTATGCTGCTATTAAAAAGAAGGAAGTCTAACCATTTGCAACAGCATGGGTGAAACTGGAGAGCATTAAGCTAAGTGAAATAAGCCAGTCAGAGAAAGATAAGTATCACATTATCTCACTTATTTGTGGAATATAATGAACAACATAAACTGATGAACAAAAATAGAGCCAGAGATATAGAAGGATGGAACAAACTATCAAACTATAGCAGGTAGGTAGGGGAGGTTGGGGAAGGTGGGTAAGAAATCAACCAAAGGACTTACATGCATGCATATAAGCCTAACCAATGGACACAGAAACCAGGGGGGTGAAGACATGAGCGTGAGGGGATGGGGGGTAAGGGAAGATAAGAACACATATGTAATACCTTAATCAATAAAGGGGGAAAATGAAATGCTCTGAGGCCAGAGCTTAAGCGCAAGATGAAGGGAGAATGGTAGGAAATAACCAGTTGCAGAAGAATCAGGGTCTCATACACTGCTCAGATTAAGAAAATTCCTGCAAAAGAAATGAAATACGTTTTTTTTGTTTGTTTATTTGTTTTGTGTGTGTGTGTTTTTAAGAGTTTAAACTGGGATTGCATGACTGAAATCGTTTATTAGATAGATTGTATTGGCTTCTCTATGGCAGTGGTCGGCAAACTGCAGCTCAAGAGAGCCATATGTGGCTCTTTGGCCCCTTGACTGTGGCTCTTCCTCAAATACCACATGAGGGTCCACATGTACAGTGCGAATGAAACTTCGTGGCCCATACGCAGAAGTTGGTTTTCTTAAAAGAAATTTCAATCTTTGTACTGTTGATATTGGCTCTGTTATGAGTTTGCTGACCACTGCTCTAGGGGAATGAAGTCAGACATTGATTGCTGCATGAAGCCAGGGCCTCTGATACTTCTCTTTATTTTATTTTTTCCATCATCATTTATCTCCTCTCTGACCTCTTCCACCTCCACCACCACAATCACCACACTGTTGTCAATATCCATGGGTTCTCTCTCTTTTCTTCCTTTTGCTCAATCCCTCCACCTCCAACACTTCTCACCCACCACCCCCAGCCAGAGCTGTCTACCTGCTCTCTATCAATGAGTTTACCTTCACTTTGCTTTGTAGTTCAGTTTGTTTATTAAATTCTACATGAGTAAAATCATATGATTCTTATCTTTGACTGGCTTATTTCATTTAGCATCATGCTCTACAGGTTCACCCATACTGTCACAAAGGGTACGATTTCCCTCTTTTTTATGGCTGAGTAGTATTCTAATGTGTAAATGTACCACAGCATTTTCCACTCATATACTGATGGACACTGGTCTGCTTCCAGATCTTGGCTATTCTAAATAACACTGCAATGAACATAGGGATACATACATCCTTTTGAATTAGTGTTCCTTCTGACAAATTACCTTTAAGAAGTTCTAATTCCTTGAAGAAATTTTCAAAGATTTTAAAATGTTTCTCAAATTTTCTCTATTGATTGACTTAATTATCCTGTGTGTGTGACCCTTATATCATCAGGGAAAAAATGTAAAAAGCTATTTTCAATTTTGGGGGGAAATTTAAGGTCTCTAGCTAATAATTAAATGTATATTTATTTATTCAATTGGGGGAAGAAAAAACAAACAAACAAGGAGCCAAGTCGAACTATTACACTAAATTAGATGAATAGCAAAGAAGCAAAAGAAAGCCTTTGTAGCAGTAGTGTTCATGAAAGCAAAGCAATATTTCATGCTTTGCTGCCTTTTATGAGGGGAACACGGGGGCCACTGCTTGGGCTCACATCAGCCCTTCCCAACGTGTGCCTGTCTTCTTTTCTATTTTTCAGGAAACAGATTCCAAGCACCTGTATGTATTTCAATTTCCTATAAAGCACCTGGTAACAATGGGCTATGAGAGAAGACAGAGGGGCTGATTCCATCACCCCTTTCAGAGTTCTAGAATTATGCCCTCTCTGGATTCAACCTTCCCTTTCAACTCCCACCCACACTGGTCTGCCCTCTTTCTGAACTCAGATTGTACCATATAGTTTGGCATCTTTTTCTAATTATTAAAAAAAATTCAAATGAGTACAATTTATTAGGTTTGTACTAGATTCTGGGGATACATCATGCCCCATGTACAATAGTACATTATGTTTATAATATCACTTTTAACAATAACTCTAGGAAGTTAGCACTATTTTTCCTATTTTACAGACGAAGCAACAGTAGTTCATGAATGACTTGCCCAAGATTACCTAGCCATTTATTCACCTGTAAATATTTTTATAGCATCCATCTATTTTTCAGGCTCTAAATTTAGGAATTGGCATATATCTTTTATTCAACTCGCACAAAATCTCTCGAAAGAGTTATTATGGTCACCATTTTACAGATGAGGAATCTGAATTATGGAGATATTAATTAACTTGCCTAAAGTCTCAATACTAGTGAGCATATGTTTATAGTTCAGTTTGGACCTTCTCCAAAGCCCATGCTCTAAACTGTTCATTTTTAATCTGACTTGTCGGCTATTTCCTGAATTATCAAGATCTGGACCTATGCTTCCATGCTACCCAATACATCCTAAAAATGAAGGGGACATATGTTAATGTAAGAGGAGTCAAAATATCTTTATTAATAATTACCAGAGAAATCCAAGGAGAGAAGGCAATGGTATCTCATTATCTAACATCACTGGGGAATAAAAGTTTGATAAGAGTGCACCTTTCCAGGTACCACAAACAAAAGTGTTTATGTGCTAACATTTTTATGGGATCCCTCCTAGGGAGAATTTTGTCCTGCTATTTTACATGAGGTGATCAATGTAATTTGATGTATTATTGATAAGTCAGTGTCATTGTCAGAAAATCATTTTTAAATTGACTTTAATAGGTTACTAGTAAAATGTGTTTACAAGTTCATCTCTGAATGGAAGTCTTTAACTTTTAACTAATAGCTCTAACTTATTTACTGGGACAAGACTTGTGCTCCAGCAGCAATGTTTAAAAATTTGCTGCCTCTAATATTTCTGGATTCAGAAAAACAGACTTAAGCCTAAAATAATTATGCGTAAAGTCAATAGACTTGAGGTTACTTAATAGAGTTAGAGGATAAATGTAATGGCACTATTTTTGCTCTTCAATGGACTTTTCAATTTACTTTTAAGATTTTGTTTGTTTCTTTGCTTGTTTACAGAGGAAAAATGGAGCCAGGTTAGAATCGCCCAAAATCTGATCATTGATCAGTGGAGTATTTCTTTACCTGATTTATATTTGCAGCTCTGGTTATAATGATAATAACAGCAAATGTTTCCTATCAGGCATTCTTCTTCTTTTTGTTCATTTCTGTATTTTCTAATTCATTAAACTTAAACTATTAATAGAATTGGTGATACTGAGATGGGATGAGCAAAATGGAGTTTATACTAAGAAAATTAAGTGTCAATCTTAGATATCATTAGTTACCATTTAGATATAACTTCATATTTCAAACTCTGAGGTCAAGAGACACTATTCATTAGCATGGCTAATTGGAGGCAGGACTCCTACTACTTTAGTGTTACTATTATTTGTGTAATGCACTTATTGTAGATTTCATTTCCTTTTGGAGTGGCCTTGCATTGATGATCTATAGTTTATTCTTATTATTTACATATTTAGGTCAGCCTAATTTTAAGTGTCAAAATGAAAAAAAGACAATATAGTGAGTATTGTTGGTCATAGAAAACAAAATAGAATTCATGTAAACTAGTGAGTTATAAAGTATTTTCTGCTCACCTCTTTCTTTGTATTAGGAACACAGAATGTATATGAACTGTGAAATGCTGTTTTAAACTTGGTATTGGTCTCTTTAATGAATTATTTCCTCTCTCAAGATGGAGTTCTTGAGTATTTTGTGCTTCCAAGCTCTCTTCTATGGTCATGAGATACTTCAGTGAACAAGAGACAAAAATCCCATCCTTGTGAAGTTTACATTCTCATAAGGGAAAACAATAGTAGACAATGAATGCAGTAAATAAATTGTATAGTGTGCTAACAATGAAGTAAAAAAGAAAGAGCTGAGTAGGGAAAGGTGAATGGGAGTTTGAGAGAAGGATAGGCAGGAGGAGGTGTTATGAGGTGGCGGTACCCAGAGCTAATTCTGTTCATCTCAGTATCAAATTATCTCTAACTTTTCAATGTCTGCATCATCCTTACAGCTATATGTTAAACTTCTGTTTATTAGGCTTCTTATTACAGTATCCATAATACTTATCACAGAACTAACCTCATGGTAGGAGTTCAATACTTGATTTGCTATATGTTTATTTAATTTAATGAAGATCCTTAATTTAAAACTATTGTTAGAGTAAAATTGGCCTTTGAATGCACTTTTAATGTTCATTGAAACATTTTTTTCCTTAATTTGCTAAAGCATTTAAGGAGTAAGGTTTAGCCCCCTTTATTGGGTTCTCCAAATTAAAAGGTCAGACATTTCCAATAAGCCATAGTCACCCAGTACATAGGGTTCTTAGTCTTATATTCTGATATCAGCATGAGTGCCAAACATTCTTTATAACTAGAAACAGGGTATTCAGCAGAGGAAATAGGCAGCATGGTATATAACTCAGAGTCCAGAAGAGCACAGGCATCCCAAAGAATGATGGCAATCTCTGCTTCTTGGATGTCTATGGCCAAGTCATCAATCCATGAAAGATGTCCTGGGGATTCTGGTTGGCTGTAAAAGGGGCCTGTGTTCTCCTGCACGGTGGGATTGTCAGGCTTGGGATAATACCATTCATTTACAGGGCTAAGCAAAGGCAGAACTGAAAACTAGGTCTCTAGAAATTCATTCCCATGTTCCTTCAACATTGCTATTATTTGCATACTAGAGTCATTTTCAATTTCATTTCCTTTGGAATTTAGCAAAACATAGAAATAACTTTAGGCTGCAATTGGAGTTCTGTCTGGCAGTGAGCAGGATAAACTCTATGGCATCGTTGCTCAGTTGAGACATTAAACACAATCTGATTACATCAGCTAAGACAAAAAATCAGAAAAAGCCAAACTACTCTGTATTTCATGATATTTTAGTTTTATAGTAATGATAGCAATAATAAAAGTTGGCAATTATTGAGTATTAACCATCTGACAAGCTCTATCCTGCATGCTTTACATGCATTAATTCACTGAATTCTCCAAACATTTCTACAAGGCAGCACTCTTATTATTTCCAACTTGCAACTGAGGAAATCTGGGACAAAGATTTGGGACAAAGATATTACAGAACTAGTTTCATGATCACACAGAAAGAGATAGAGCCACAAGGTAAGTCTACTCTGGGTTCTTAGGTTTGGAAAATACCTTAGCCTCTTGCTACTTAAAATGTTGTACATGGGCCAGCAGCATGGGCTTGCCCTGGGAGCTTTGTTTGGCCTGTAGACATGCGAATCTCATCCCAACCTCCTAACCTAGCACCTGGATTTTAACATCATGCTCACATGAGCCATATGTATGAGCATTAGAGTTTGAGAAGCATTGCTCTACAACATCCCAGATCATTGTTTAAATAGCCTCTAGTTTCCAAGATGGGGTCAACACCACACCACACGTCATCTTATTCCTTTGTAAGGTGGCTTATATGGATTTTTTTAATATTCTCCATATTTCAGTCTGCCTGTTTCTTTTATCTTTCAGTCTTCATGTTTTACTTCTAAACTGTATATAAGGTTATCCCTTCTTTTTATCGTATAGCATTTGGACTTCAGCATTTGGACATAGTTAAAGTTTAAATCTTACATTACCATTCTTATTCCTTGCCTATGTCCTCAACCCTCACATACCCTCAGGTCAAAAAACATCATAGCATCCAAATTTCTTTTAATTTTTTATAAGCCCTGCATTCTCTCTTGGATACATTATGGTGCATCAGTTTCTTCTAGATAAAAAACAAATTCTATTTGTGATCGATTGCCTCCCTCATGCTAGGAGAATTTCTTCCATTTAAGACCTTATTTTGGGGACCTTGACTTTGCTTCTTATATTTGAGAAGTAGTGCTGTGATAATTTTATATTGCACTTAATTCTAAAAATCCCCCAACTATGCCTTCCATGCATTCTCTTATTGCTCATGGTGAGATACATAAAGTTATACTCTATCCTGTTGACTTTTTTTCATCTTGATCTCTCCATTAGTGAATTGACTGAAAAACTTTTTTCTTCATTTATCAACAAACTTACCGATAACCTTTTTCAAAGGTTGAAAATTTCAGATCTTTCTTAAAACCCAGATATTTGTCATTGGGAATATGTCAGCTTCTGTGGTGTTTTTAAGACTTCTATAGATATAACTTAAGACTTCATGTACTAGGTTAGTATTATTTGACCATTTGGATAAAAATTTCAGAATCTATTCTGAAAAAAAAGTTTTCTGTAGAATTTCTTTCTACTGGTCTAAATAAAAACAAACATCTATGTAATTCAAATTATTCTCTTAAGACTCCAGGACTTAATGGTTAAAGGTTGTCACGCTTTATAGAGCAGAAATATCATCACAGAAACTGTTAAAAATTAAAATTCTCAGATATGTTGGATCCAAATCATAGGGTTTTAGGTATGGGCTAGGAATTTTTGTTTTTAATAAGAATCTCATAAAGGCAAATAGTTTGCAGACTACAGTTTAAAGATCTAGATCTTCCACAGAGTTATTCAGTTTCTTCATCCAGTTTACCAGCATCTACATCATGCATAGTATTTCCTTTATTAGGCAAGGAGTAATCACCATTAACCACTGTTCACTAAATACCTTCTGTGTGCAGGCCCTACAGTAGATACTTATTATTGATTTTTATAGTATGTTTTTAATTTATTAGAGAGAGAGAAGGGGGAGGGGGAGGGAGAGGGAGAGAAAGAGAGAAACAATGAGAGAGAGGAAAATCAGCTGGCTGCCTCCTGCATGCCTCCTAATGCATTTGCGCAACCAGGAATTGAACCTTTGACCTCTCAGTGCACAGGATAGTGCTCAACCAACTGAGCCACACCAGTCATGGCGATACTTAGTTAAAATTAAGTGTTGAAGCTTTAAAAAGGAGGGAACTTCACTTTTATTGTCATCACTCAAATTTACTAAAGTAAAAGCTTCTAGAAAAGTGACTTCACCCATAGGGAGAGACCTCAGAGTTCTCAGTGTTCCAGGAACTGCTGAGGATATATGTATCCTTGACACATTCTACACATGCTTAGTGTCATTGTCAGTAGCTGGGTATTTTTATACAAATAAGGAGATATAAATGTAAAATAGAAGACTAAAAATCTTATGTACTATCTCCATGCCCATAATTTTCCATTTCCTTTCTAAGACATTTCCCCTGATAAGAAGCTTTATGAAAGAGCTTTATTGTATATATGAATAGTCCAAGTGTATAAACTAGACTCAAATTTATTACATATCTTTTCAAATTTAAATGGGTTGAAAAATGGGTCAAACAGTCATAAATACTATTATGTATTTTATTTTACCTGTTTTTAGAGCTTGGACTTAAGTAACTACTACTTTACCTCAATTCAGTAAAATCCATGATTAAACTAAAATGAAAAACCTCTAACTGGTAAATTAGTTCCAAGAATGGGTGTACGCTGGGTTTCTGAATTTATTCAGGTGTTATCCATTTATTTAATGTTGGGTGAGCACAACAAAATGCACATGTGGACGTTATGGTTTAATTGAAAAGCATATAGCATAACTTAACTAGACCCTGCTGAATCATGCTAAAAGTATCAGCATGTGGGGCTACGTTTAAAAAATCTAATTATAAAGAGAACTATGCTAAAGTTCAGCCAATGCCTCCAAGCCAATATATAGTCTTTTCAATGGATAATGACTATATATTTGACCATTTCCATAACCTGAAATTGTGTAACATGGTTACAGACAAGTTAAATAACACACACACACACACACACACACACACACCAAGAGAACCTCCTTACACATCAACAATCACTTGACTTACAAATTCTTCTGAGTATGTATAGTCTAGTTCCTGTGTCTTTTGGCTTATTCAGGATTTTTTACCCTCAGCCTAGGATAGATACGTAAGATTTTTCACCTGGTAAAATTATCCTCTGTTTATCATTGGAAGTCTAGGTCAAAACGTAAACTCTCTAATTTTGAGAGGTGGATTTAGAGTTAATAAGTTGGTATACATAATGAGTAAGAACACTCATCCTAGTAAGCTGTAATGACACATGCTGGCAGGTTTTCATGAGTGAATGGATGTAGTGTCCTGCCTGTTTCCTGTAGATCTGTTCCTTAGTGCAGTTTGGCTACATTTGGGAATTGGAATAAGGAGCCAACTTTCATCTGTTTCCTAAATAAATGCTCTTTCCTCAAGCTACAGTAGACAGTTTATTGCACTAGCTTGTTAGAATTCACAACTGGGAATCTTTATCTGGAAATTGATTTCTTGTTTCCTGGCAGGTTTGCTTACCTTTATTTTTGTCCAAGTATGATCTTTAAAATGTTCAAAGCAAATAAACATTTTTTTTAAATCTAAGGGCTCCTTCAACTAGAGCATGGAAGCCAAGAGGACACTGGATTAGTAAGTCAAGTGGCTCCTAATTAGTAAAGAGGTTCTCTTTGTGTGTGTGTGTGTGTGTGTGTGTGTGTGTGTGTGTGTGTGTGTGTGGTTTAACTTGTCCATGTCAATGTTATACAGTACTCTGTTTAACTTTCCCCTGCTTTGCTTAAATGTGTCTTTTCTTTTGTAATGAACTCATTCATCTATCACATGTGCTGAAGATTCATGTCATTAAGAACATTTTGTAAATTTGGATTGTAGAAAGCCAGTCTTAAAACAAATTTTGAATGTGGAAATCTACTCCTGCAACTGGTAAATTCCACCCTTCAAAAGTATTGACTAACTTTTCTTAAATAACTAGCTTCTAAACTTAGCAACTGTTAGTTTTATTGCTACTTATTCCATTTAATTGTCACATTTTTCTTTCCTTCATATTGAGACCAAATTCAGCCCTGAATAAGCTGCTGAGGTATTAGATATGGATAGTAAATATAGGTAACATCATATCACCACACCAGGCAACTTTGCTACCATAGATAATGAATTTATTCTTAAACTCCCTGTAGATATGTTTAAATCAGAAATTTTAACTTAAGAGTAAGAGGATTGGGGTTTGGGATATAAACCACACATTTGCTTCAATGATTTCCAATAAATTTGGCTTGAGAGAGATTAACCAATTGCTAAAATCTCTATTTTGTCTATATATTTCCTGAAGTATTGCTGACAAATCAAGACTGTTTATAATTGCCCCTCAAGGAAAGCTTAAGTTTAATATACTGAAGATGGCTTCAATAACAAGTGAAACCATTTTTTATTTCTTAGAAATAATGCATCAGAAACATCTCTAACAGGTCATGTTGATGAGGCCAAAACAGTTACTCAACATAAACACTATATAAGTGGGTTAAGATTTTCATCAAGATTCTATGGCTGTAACCTTCATTTCAAGAGTGAGTCTCTTTGTAGAATCTTTAAGAGGATACTTAACTAACCATTGTAATTAGATGAGAAAGAGAGATTAGAGCCATGCAAATAGAAAGGAGAAGGTGGAATTATCTCTGTTTGCAGGCAATATGATTATGCATCTGAGAATTCTAAGAGAACCAACTGAAAAAGTGCTATAAACAATAAGAAAATTCTGCAAAATAGAAGGGTACTAAATAATAAAAACCGATAGCTGTTGATTATACAAACAACACCAATTTGAATATGTGCATAATGAGTCAATTTTAAAAAGCAACAAAGTTTAAAATACATAGGAATAATCTTAATAAGAAATGTGCTAGGCCGAGATGTGAAGAAAACTGTAACTATATGACTGAAATACCAAAGAGAAGACTTGAGTAAATAGAGCATACTCAGGTTTGAGGACAGAAAGTTATATAATTGATAAATGTAGCACTATTCCAATTAAAATACCAAAAATTTTCAATTAGATGATGTAATTCTGTTAAGATTTGCCTTTAAAAAATAGCATTAGCCCTGCCCAGTGTGGCTCAGTTGGCTGAATATGGTCCTGTGCACAGAAAGGTCACAGGTTTGACTCCCAGTCGGGGTACATATCCAGGTTGTGGGTTAGATCCCTAAACAGGGCACATATGGGAGGGAATCAATTGATGTTTCTCTCTGAGAAATCCAGAAAATTTCTGAAAGAGCACAATAAGAGCAAAATAGAACTATCAATTTTAAAGCATATATTCTCACTAATTAAAACATGTGGCATAGGCCCTGGCTGCGTTTGTCAGTTGGTTAGCGGTCACCGTCCCAATATGCCAAGGTTGTAGGTTCAGTCAGGGAACATATGAGAAGCAACCAATAAATACATAAATAACTGGAACAGCATATTCATGTTTCTCTCCCTTCCTCTCTCTCCCTCCCTCCCTCTCTCTAAAAATCAACCAATAAAATAAAAAATAAAACATGGGGCATATCCATAGACAAGCCAATGGAATGGAATAGAAAGTTCAAAAATATCGAGGGAATATAATATGTGAACAAGGAAGCATCTCCAATAAATGGGGAAATGATAGTCCAATTAATAGAGTTGAGACAACTGGATGACCATCATTTCTCATAGTATGCACCATAATAAATTACAAGTGAATGAAATGTTTAACTGTAAAAAATTATATATGTGATTAAGTGACAAAAGCTAAAGGTATATATATATATATATATATATATATATATATATATGACTCAAAATAAAAAAGTAATAAAATAAAGCTCGATGTAGTGGGCTATATAAATATCATTAACTCTTCATGGCACCAGGGGCCATCAATAGAGATTGCAAGGAAAGAATTGCAATGAAAGTTTGTCTTTAAACTTATTTTTCTACTCATTTAGTTATCATACACACCCCTCTCCTCACCCTTAGGAAACCACTCATATTATTTTTCTTATTTATCCAACCAGTGTTTTTCTTTATGAAAATGCAAAAAAAAAACACAGAGTTTTATGTATCCCCTGTTTAATACAAAGAAAATATTCTATATACATTATTTTATTATTTTATACATTATTTTATAGCACTTTGCTGTTTTCATTTCATAACATGCTTTGGAACTCTTTCTGAATCAGTATATAGAAAAATTCCTCATTCTTTTTGCAAACACCTGAGAATCTATTATGTGGACATACCATTATTAATCTAATAAGTACCTCTTTGATGGAATTTTAGGTTTTCAACACTTTTTCTCATAAAATATTAGAAAAGCAACTGACTATTTAAAATAATATCTTGTTCTTAGAAATATAACATTCTTATTCAGAAAACAGACTTTGCAAGAGGTGTTAAAAAATCCTGAAGGCAGATCATAATTAAGCTGCTAAAGACATTGTTGATAATATGGAATAGTTTCCCTCCAAAAGAAATCTTACAAGCAAATTTACTAAGATGTGACAGGCAGTGTTATGAGACTATCTCATATAAAGCGAAAATGAAATTATAATCATTATAATGATCAAATTACAGTAATTAGTACATAGAGCAAAGAATTATCTGTGCCAATTCCACATACTAAAATAGTTTAGGCAATAGTTATATTATCAGTCACAATCCTTCACAGAGAAAAAATAATGACAACTCTATAACATTCTATTTTCAACTTTGTGGCACAGAACTTGGCAAATATTATTGTTATTTTAAAAGGATGGTGGCAAGAATAGGTTTGTGTCATAATATATTACAGCTAGAGGCCTGGTGTATGAAATTCATGCATGCGAGGGGTGGGGGTGGGGGTGGAGCCTGCAACCTCTCCAATATGGGACCCTTTGAGGGATTTCCAACTGCCCATTGAGGCCAGTCAGCCATCCCTCTCATAATCCAAGACTACTGGCTCCCAACTGTTCACCTGCCTGCCTGCTTGATTGTCCCTAAACACTTCTGCCTGTCAGCCTGATCACCCCCTTAATCACTCACCTGCCAGCATGAACAATGCCTAACTGCTTCCGGGCCAGCCCTATTGCCCCTAATTGTCTTCCCCTGCTGGCCTGGTCACCCCTAACTGCCTGCCCCTGCCAGTCTGGTTGCCCCTAACTGCCCTCCCCTTCTGGCCTGGTCTCCCCCAAATCCCTCCTCTGCTGTCCAGGTCACCCCTAACTTCCCTCCCTGCTGGCCTGATCACCCACAACTGCCCTCCCCTGCAGACCTGGTCACCCCTAACTGCCCTCCCCTGCAGTCTGCTCACCTCTAATTGTTCTCCCCTGCAGACCTGGTCAATCCCAACTGCCCTCCCCTGCAGGCCTGGGTTCCCCCAACTGTCCTCCACTGAAGGCCTAACCCCCCCAACTTCCTTCCCCTGCCACATGGTCACCCCTATCTGCCCTCCCTTGCTAGTCTGGTCACCTCTAATTGTTCTCCCCTACAGACCTGGTCACCCCCGACTGCCCTCCTCTGCTGGAATGGTCACCCCTAACTGCCCACAGCTGCCCTCCCCTGCTGGCCATCTTGTAGCAGCCATTTGTGTACACATGGGGGCAGCCATCTTTGACCACATGGGGGCCATCTTGTGTCTTGGGGTGATGGTGAATTTGCATATTACTCTTTTATTAGATAGGATGGGTTTAACCACTCATTTTGGCTCATCCACCTTTTATGTTAACCTCATCCTACCAATAGCATTAATGTGATTACTCATGAGGAATATGAGTCAATATTTTATATGTATATTTCTCAAATATTTTTCCAAAGATTTACTAAAACATTAAAGGAATACATTGTATGATATATATTAATGACATTATATATTTTTATTACATAATATGTTATGTATATTATATGTTTTTATTATGATTTTGGCTATCTCAGACTCAGAAATCCAGTGTTCACAAGAAATGCTGTCCTTCTAAAGGGATTCTGGATGGAATATCATGGTGGTAATAATTAATTGTAGTAACTATTCTGTCTCTGACTTTTGATTTTGAGGTACCTTTCCTGAAAGGCATTTGAGAAATAGATAGGTCTGATTAGTACTTTGCCTTAATTTTTCAGTTATCAATAAAGCCCTTGTCCTATATTTTTATATGGCATCTCACAAAGGTACATGTTTTCAATGGTGCTTGCTCATCCTCTGGAAATTTAATACTAGATTCTTGTGGGTTGGCTGCAACCAATTCTCATCTTCCAAAGTATAAGACAGCATAGCCTATTTTAAATTTCCAATTGCTTCAACAATATTGTTTTGAAGATTTCCTAACTTCTCAACTTTCATAAATTAGGTTATGAAACATTTTGTAATATCTAGGGAATATCAAGACATGTTTGGCAATAATCACCTTTGAACAAATTACATATATGGGACAGAGGAGAACAGCTTATTGGCTCCCCAGAAAGCATTTTAGTAAACTTTGGGCTGTCAGAGTCACAGGAGAGCAGAGCAGGAATAATTGGGTGGTCAGAACTCAATGGCAAGGAACTGAGCCATTAGGCATGCATGCCTTGATCAAAATGAAGAGGCACATTCATTCTTTCTTTTAAATAATATGTGTTCATACAGAAAGACGATGCCATCTCGAAACTGGAGAATTGCTCAATGTTCAATGCTAAAATGATTTCAAAATGGTAGTTACCCTGTATTATGGAATTGCACAGGTAGTGGTGACCAAATCCTGTATAGTTTCTCAAGAACAAGAATGAATGAACTGAATGAGTAAAATCAAAAACAATCACAAGAGATCAATGTGGAAAGAACAAAGTCTCTGAGATCTGGCTGACCACAGCTAAAATCTCGGCTGTACCATTTGCTAGCTAGCTTTGTGATTTTTGGACCAGTTACTTTATGTTTCCCACCTCGTTTCCTCATCTGTGGAATGGGGATAATGGAAACTCCCTTAGGGAGGTTTGTGTGAGGATTCAGTGAGGTCATTGCCAAACACAAGACTGGAATATAATAGACTTATAATGTTTTGTTTCATCTTTTCCTTTCTCTTTACTAATTTTCCATGGGAACAAAACCATCAGCAGCATCTGCTTGTTTCTGACCTATGTTGCTTGTATTTTATTGATTAAATTTCTCCCTCTAGCCTTACTGAGAGCTAAAGCATTCTTAAATCATTTATATTATTTTCATATGTGTCTTTTATTATCATACACAAAAGATGTCTGGGAAAACACATTCTACAACAATTATCAGATAGACACATATTTCATTACCTTACCATCAGAAATATTTTTAATATTGTAAGACATAAGTTATTTTGTCTACATTGAATCACATTTTTCCTCCTTCTGTCATCAGTATGAACATTGGTCAATTGATCCTGAAACCACATAATTTTTCTCTCTTTTTTATGCTATAATCTCCAAATTCCTGGTAAAGGCATATGCTCAGGTTGTGGGCTTGATCCTCAGTGTGGGGCATGTAGGAGGCAACTTATCAATGATTCTCACATCATTGAAGTTTCTATCTCTCTCTCTCCCTCTCCCTTTTCCTCTGATATTAATAAAAATAAATTTTTTTAAAATTAAAAATGAAGCTACCTTATGACCCAACAATTTCACTTCTGGAAATAAATCCTAAGAAACCCCAAACCCTAATTCAAAAGAATTTATGCATCCCTATGTTCATTGCAGCCTTACTTACAACAGCCAAGATTTGGAAGCAGCCCAAGTGTTCATCAGTAGATGAGTGCGTTAAAACGTTGTGGTAGATTTATTCAGTGGAATACTACTTGACCATAAAAAAAATAAGGAAATCTTACCTTTTGCAAAATAATATATGGACCTGTAGAGTAAATGAAAGAAGCTAACAGTACTGGAACTTCTTGGGCTACTGCACCAAACTTCCTGAAGTCACCGCAGAGCTGAAGCCACCTAGCTCTGTTCCATATTCTAAGTGAAAGACTCAAAGCAGCAGTTCCTGTTTCCCCAATATTCTCCCTACTAAATTTTTCTTGTTATAGTTTAAACAGATCATCAAGTGTGATACTCATGGAGTAGCCAACAATTTAGAAACAGACTCCATGCTGCATTTGGAATCTCCCAGATTATTCTGTGATGTGTTGCTCTTGCATTAAAATTGTCTACTTTGAATTGCTTTTTTAAAGGATGATTTATTTACCAGAGAGTGTTTTTGTCCCTCCTTCAGCTAAGATTCCTGACAGTTGTATCCCACAGCATCATATGATGATCTACACCCATAAGATATGATAAAATCCAAAGCACACAAAGGCTTGCAGGACAAACAGTAAAGGATCAGCGAGGACTGAAATACAGCCCATACAGCACTCACCAAATATACACCCATGACTGTGTCTGCCTAAGAGAGGATCTTTGTCTAGTTTATAGATGAGCTATAGCCCTGCCTGGATTCTTAGATTGAAGCTTTAAACATGGGCTCCTGCAACATGAAGAACAGGGACTACATTTATTTTGTATAGATCGCATCATATGGCCCAGAAGTGGGCATGTAAGCTACTCTACACATGTTTGGTAGATAATACCCATGAGGGGCACATGGTTGATGCCTAGACAAAATCTCGGGTCCCCAGTAGTCTTAGAAAATAGTGTGGTGGTAAGAAAGGTAAAATATCTTCTAAAGAGCAAAATGCTCCTTTTCTCTCAACTTCTAGGATTAAACTCAAACCCTATGACATTTCTTTCCCATTTATATACTTAATTGATGATACAGTGCTGTGCTCAGCCCATACTCAGATATTGTTTTAGGAGACAAACCAATACTCCATGCATTGGCTGTTGCTGGAGCAGTACCATATACTGCCTTACTCCTCCTTTCTTAACATACACTAATCTCACAAAATTGGGACTGTTTTACAGAATCCAGTGTGTCATTTAGTGTTATTGTGATTGTTGCCATGTAGACATTGAGGTGTGAAGAGGTCCCCTGACTTCTAGGTGAAAGGCAGAGTTTCAGAACACCCAGCAGACACCCAGCCTCTATTTCCCTTGTTCCCCTGGGGCTGTGGGGCTGTGCTAGCTAACTGGTGAGGACTGTTAGCATTGTGTCTTCAGTTGTTTGATTCTAAACAGTATCTCACTGTGTGTAGTCAGCACACATTCATTTTCATCTTCTTGCTTTTGCAAATCTATACTTTACTCCCCTCACCCCCCCCCCCCCCCGCACAGTTTTTTTAGTTTATCGTTAAAGTTCACCGATTCAGCACTTACCCACATACAAAGATTAAGCCCTGCTGCACAAAAAGTCAGACAGCCCAGCCAGGGAGCTGAAGTGGTTCCCACCCTTCACACTCGCCACACCCCATCAGCCAACAATAAATCCCCTCCTGACATAAAAGTCCCTCTCCCCTACTCCCCTGAGAGTAAATCCCCTATTGGCAGGAAGCCAGACTGAGCAGATGTGTCTGCCACCACTTCCCGGGGTGGGGTCAGGCAGCACCAGCTTTGATCAACCAAAAGGAGGAATTTCCAGTGTCAAGGGCCCTCCACGGAGCATGCCCCAGGGCCTACTCCAAGAAGTAAAGGGACCAAGGATTAAAATGCAACTGGGCACATCCCAACTGGGCAGAACCTCACAGGGGACTCCTGCATCCAGGGTGGTGATGGTTTGGTCATTCCTCTCATTTCTCAGATAGTAGAATATGCAAATAAATCCACCTTTCATGGTTAGCAGCTCTTCCTAAGGAAAGGAAATGCCTTTGTGATATTGAGTTTATTCCTCTCTAATATTTAATCATTCTTGCTAGTAAACTAGACACACAGAAAAGAATATTAATTATCATGTAACTCAAATTTGTGTTACAGTAACATGAATTAGTAGTTCTATTTGATCAGACTACAATCGTTCCATGAATCAGCATACTGCCCCATATATGGTGCCACCACTTCCTTCATTAGCACTTTCCGCTAGAGTCACATGTCACAATCCCCAGATGAATCATTGAAGTTGGGCCCACCTGAGTGCCTTGTTTGGAACTGTGGTTCAAAACTTGAGGACCTTAAAAAGGATTGCCACATTGCTTGCCAAATTTGAAGGAAAATGTCATGGTAAAATAAAGGAAAACATTTGCTCAGTCAGTCAATCTTCACTGTACACTGCCACTCAGGAAATTGCTCCATCAATCAATAGTATTTGTGTTTTGTTCCTCCTAGGAGCCTGTATGGCATTTGCCACCAAAGTTCATTAGTCACACACTTCCCAGTCTTGTGCAGGTTGGGTGTGCAGGAGAGGAGGGCATGTGCAACAAGTAGGAACCAGGCTCTTTCATCTGGTGGCCCTGCCATTGGGCTTCAGAGTCCTCTGCTGGGTGCTGTGCTGTGTATCTGGCCAGCATATATGGGAAGAAGGAGAATAGGGAACATTGCACTGAGACTTTTATAAGCCTGACTTGGAAGTGGTTGGTGTATATCACTCTTACCCACACTTCTTTGGCTTTGTGTAACTGCAAGGGAGGCTAGGAAATGTAGTCAATTTTATGCCCAGTTTTTTTTTAAAAAGGTATTGGAGGTTAACAATTGCTACAAAATTAAATCATGTTGTGGGTCAAAGTTTTGAATGAGAAGTTGAGTAATGTGAAAGACTTTTTCATTCTGATGAAAGGGTCTGTCTATTCTAGTTTAGAAAACACAATATATGGCCTTGATGGACAATATAATTTTTTGGCATGTTTTGAAAACTTTCAAACAGTTGAAGATGCAGGAAGATGAAAAACTGAACAAATACACACACACACACATACATGTGCATGCACACGCACACCCACACACACATACACATTCTGTGACTTTGTATGAAGTGTGAATACAAAAGTATGCATTTACCTTCATACATTTAACTCTTCATAGAAGTTGAAGAATTTTTCAGGCAAGGTCAAGTTAGTCTAGCCTCACATTATTTCCTCTATATTTTAATGTAAATTGAAGTCTTATTCTGTTGTTAATAGCTCTGATATTTGATTTTAAATGCAATGGATTTGTGGATTGTGGAGATTAGGGATGAACTTTTTGTTGTTGTTATTGTTGTTTTTACAAAGTATAACTATCTTGAATGAAAACAACAGCTAAGTGTGCAAAGAAAATTCCTATTAATGAACACCAGTGTGCTTTGGATTAGGATGTCACTTCTTCAGGGCAGGTGTATATTGTGAGGAACACTTTCAAATTAAGAAAATGAGATTAAAGAGTGGTCCTGTCCTTCTCTCTCCAGGTTCCCTTCCCTTTCCTTCTGAGACACATTCCCAGAAGTCAGTCAGGGATCCAAGCTGTGTCAGGGAGGAGCAGAGATGGCAGGTTAAGAAAATGAATACTGTGGTTGAGGGACTGGTTGCACTGAATATATAAGCAAATGATTCAATAGATTGAGGCTAATGCAAGCCAATTGATCCACTGCTAGAGAACATATTTGCAAACAGGTGAAAGAATAGAATGAAGCCCGAGCTGTTGAGCTGAAATTGGAGGAATTGGTATGAATTCATGGTATACACATAAACATATACATATATATATATATATATACACATACACACACACACACCGTACACACACCGCACACACACTAGTGGCCCAGTGCACAAAATTCGTGCATGGGGGGGTCCCTCAGCCCAACCTGCCCCCTCTCACATATTGAGAGCCCTTAGGGGATGTTCAACTGATGGCTCACCCCCAGCCTTCCCAAGGCCTAAAGCTTCTGGCAAGGCCTAAAGCCTCTGGCAAGGCCTAAAGCCTCTGGCAAGGCTTTAGGCCTTGGGCACTCAGCCATCTCCCTGCTCACTTCAGCTCCAGCTGCCTGTGACCACCTGGCCCCAGGGGCTGGGAGCTCACCCCTGCTCCCATACCCCAGCCACTTGCCCTGACCCCTGGCCGCCTCCAAGCTCAGGTGGCCCTGGTGGTGCCTCACCCCTGTGCTCGCCCCACCCCACACCCCGGCTGCCTCCAAGCTTGGGGGGACAGGGCATCGTGGCGCTTGTCACCACTACTGCTTCGTCTCCAACCCCAGGGCTCAGCCCTTGCGCCTCTCGGCCCTGCCCCACAGCCCTGCCCCCTGTTCTTGATTGGCTGGTAGCATGGCCAATCAGGAGTCAAGGTACAGTCACATTTGCTGTTACTCTTTTATTAGATAGGATATTTTTTCACATACACACATATTTGTAACAATAATTGAGGATGAAGATAAGGGAGTATTTCATACACACACACAGACACACATTTATTTCCTAGCTCTGTTCACTGACAGGGTCTAGAAGAAATGGTATCTCAGTTAACAATGGGAGCACTAACACCTAGATCCTAGTTTCTAAAAACCTTCTTCTACTAAAAAGAACTTGGGTTTCTTTAAGAAATTGTAATTTCCCAGGACTGGGACAGGAAAAGTATAAAATGAATAGGAAAAACAACAACAACAATAATATACAACTTATACACTCAAATAAAACAGAAAAAAATTAATCTGGAACATTTTTTCCCCAGAAAGTAAGGACATATCAGTGAATGCTAGGCATGTATCAAAAGGACAAAGATGATAAAAGGTCCTAAAGGATGTAAATACATGAATCAATCAATCGGGGAAAGGAAAAAGCTCCTCCTAACGGCAAAATGCCAATGCATAAAAGTAAAAGGAATAATGTAAATAGATAATCACATTGTGACAAACATCACAGAGAGGGTTGATTCACACAGGAGTCTGTAGAGAATGCTAAAGCTGATGAATACTGACATAATCTCAGGATACCTCCCCATAATATATTGATAATCAATTTGTAAAGGGCAAAATAGTTACTTTAAGTTAGAGAAAGTTGAGACACCAATATAATCAAGTCATCATAACTAATATCCTCAGTGATGGATATGTTAGTGTGCTATGGCTCCTATTTTGATGCACCAGGAAGAGCATAACATCACTTCCCTGATCTCTTGTTAAGAAGGTATGATATGGGTTTGGTCATGAGGAAATAGCAGACAAACCTAGGTTAAGAGACAAGATATAAAAGCAAAGATCTCTACTCTTTAAAATTGCCAAAGACATGAAAAACATGGAAAGATAGGACTTTCTTAGACTGAAGTTAGATAACTGAATGTGCAGGTATTTCCGGATAGGATCCTGGAGCAGAAAGGAAAATGAGATATTCCTAGATCAGTTGCAACCATATGAATGGGCCCATGAATTGATGGTCATGTTCTATCCATGTTGATATCCTGATTCGGAGTGTTAGCCACTGTTATTTAGCAGAGCATCCTTGTTCAGGAAACAAGCTCTACAGTGTTTCAGATGAGGAGGTATCATTTAACAGCTTGCTTTCAAAAAGTTCAAGAACAATCTTAATGATAATGGGTGCATAAGTGAATGACTATAGAAATGTGAGATAGCATGTTGACATTTTTGGGAATTAGGGTAAAGATGATACAGAAATTTCTGTACTATTTTGGCAAGTTTTTGTAAGTTTGAATTTTTTTCAACATAATAGCAAAAAATAATTTAAAATAAAGTGCCTCTGCATTTTAAGTTGGATTCCCTTTGATGTTGCTAGTAACTCCAATGAAAATTTAAATTGCTTTTTTTTAAAAAGATACTAGAAAATCTTTTAGTTTTTTTGTGTGATTTTAAAATTATTTTTATGGGCAGATCATGTCTTTCATATGCAATTCCATTTTGTGATTGGACTCCTGGAGTCCAAGCTTTTACTATATCAGGTTATAATCTCTAAATTTTATTATGTGCAAACTAAGCTTTCATCTAGTGAGAGTGTCTAACTTTTACTGAGCACATAAAAATGCTTTAACCATATTATTTTATTATATCCTTATAATAACCCTATGGATTAGGTGCTGCTTTTGTCCTGCTTTCCTAGATAAGTTGATATAGTTATGATTAGTTATGATTCAATGTGGTTGCATATTATCAGAAAGACCAAAATGCCAGTAGCTTATATAGATTTGGAATATATTTTTCTCCCATCTAAAAGACATATAAAAGAATGCAGGCCAGGCAGTGTCATGGGGCTCCCTAGCTTCATTGTGCTCTGCAATCTTTAACTGGTGGTTTCCATTCCTAACAATCATCTCATGACCCAGGATGGCTGGCTACTGGCGCTTCTGCCCCACCTTTGCATTTCCAGGCACCAGCAAGGAAATAAAGGGGAAATTAGGGACACTCACCTCTTTCCCTTGCAAAGTCAGCCTTCCCCAACGCCTCAAAAATCTTTTCTATCATGCCCCAAATTGATACCTGACTCCATTCGACTGCTCAGGAGCTTGGTGAATGCCATGTTTTGGCTGAGCATATTGCTCTGAAAGGTTAGTGAGGAACTCTACTGTTAGTGGGAGGCAGCTAGCAATTTCTACCAAAGAGAATATTGACCCAAAGTCACCCAGCTAGTAAATTTGGGAACCTTGGTTGTCTACATTCAAAGCTTGAGCATTTAACATGAAGTGAATTATGTAAGCCTGCAGGAGCTAGCATTCTCAGTGCAGTCATTAGTGGTCTCTGCATAGTCAGCAGTAGTTGCTGTACTGACTGACACTCCATATAGCTTCAAGTCCATGGAAAGCCTTAGAAGTATGTATGTATGCATGCATGTATTTATGTATTTATGCATGTATGCCCTGCGGTAATTAAGAGGACTGTATTCCTGATTATGCATGAAAATTCTCCATTAAAAATGGTCAAGAGATTCCACCATAGCAAGTTTGGGTTGGAGTCACATCACTGCTGTGGCCTTTATTATTCCTTGTAAATTCCCAAGGAGTAGTTTGTAATACATGAGAAATCTGTAATGTATGAACACCTTCAGAGCCTGGGATATAGAAGAAGTTAGAACTTATTTGGACTTCATTCTTCCTCCTTAACCTTTTTCCTGCACATACCTAAACACTCTTCCCATATCTACAGCATTCTTACCTGACATGAAATATGTAATGCATATCTGTAGGTACGTCTGGCCTTCTCTAGAAAATTGAGTAAAGTTTTTTACAATGCCTCCAAAATCCTCTAGAAGTATTTCAGGGTGTCATGGGAAACTACCAGATACTGATTGCCTACAATTAGATACTATGCCAGGTCCTATCAAATTATCTGAAAAACAATGAAGACCCTATCTGAAGCTCTACTCTGCATACCACTATGCCTCCAAGAAGACAGGAGAGGATTGTCAAGTTGCAAGCAATGGCAATTTTTAAATTTTACCACTCACGCTTGGGAGAAAGAAAGTTTTGATATACTCTTTATCTGCTATTTGTATAATTTTACTTTCATAATGAAATCTTTTTATGCCAGTGAAGGAAAAATAAAGTCTCTCCAAATAGTCCAAAGCAGAATTACTTTTGGCTTTTTCCAAACCTAGAAGAATCAGCCAAACTAATTTCAATCCAATATTTTTAAAAGCACAAGAACAACAACAACAACAAATTTCCCCTGAGTGTGAGGTTGTGAAGGTCAAGGTTTAACCTGCTGTAAATAAAAATGTCTCAGTGGAGCAGAGTTAGAGGTTAAATAAATGTTTCTAACAACAGGGACTTAAAACAGAACCATGAAAAGGAGATTCTGCTGCCTTTGTTTAAAGAAAGAAGGTAATGACCGCCTTTAATTTTTTCTGAGTTCTGAATGAGAAATAAAGACTCTCTAATGCATTCTGGAAACAAAAGAATAGATTTATGACTGCAAATGTAATGGAAATATCTGAACAGCAAGTAGGGAAAATACTTAATCTAAAGTGCATTACCTCCTAGTCATTTCTACATGGCATATATTTTAAATATATTCATCTTTTCCAAGCTATATATGGCCATTGACTTTTAAAAGTAGTATAATCCCCTCTCCAAAAAAAACACTATTAAATACCAATACCCCCTAAATATTCTTTGCTATTAATATTTTGGAGTATTTACATGTATCTTCATACATTCATTTATAATTTTTTATATATACTAGAGGCCTGGTGCACAAATTTGTGCATGGGTAGGGTCCTTTGGCTTGGCCAGCAATTGGGGCAAATCGGGGCTGGCTGGCAGGGAGGAGGGACCATGAGAGTACACTGACCACCAGGAGGCAGCTCCTGCATTGAGCATCTGCTTCCTGGTGGTCAGTGCACATCATCAGAGTGATTGGTCGACTGGTCGTTCGGTCATTACATTGTTCAATCACTTAGGCATATATATATATATATATATATATATATATATATATATTTGGCATCATATTGTACATGCTACTTCGTAATACCTTTCTCATTTAGCAAGTCAAAGCAGCACCATCCTATATCACTAAATGGTTTTTAAATTGCTGCAGTTCATTTCTTCTTGTGTACATACATAACTTCTTTCATAACCTCTCTCATTTTTATTTAAGCACATGATTTTCAACATTTTTCTATTATAATTGGGTTTTCAATTTATATTTTTCTATATAAACCTTTGTGCAGAGTCATTCCTTAGGATAGTTTTTTTTTTTTTTAGAAGTGAAATTACTGAACCAAGTGCCAAGAACATATTTAAGGATTTGGAAACCTAATTCCAAAATGGCATTCAATAAAGGTGCTCCAATATCATTCCCTCCAGCTGGGTGAGAACCCACATGTATCTGCCTTAACAAATATGCATGTGGATATATTCATTTCTGTATACTTCTATTTTAACAGGTGAAGTATTTTTATTTCCCTAACTTCTAACAGAGTTAAATATTTTTTATGTATTTAGTATCTATTTTAAGTCTCTTACCTCTTTATGTTTTTCAACTACTTTCCCATCTCCCACTTGTATTTTTCTCATTACTTTGTTAGAATTCATCTATTGAAAGTAGGAAATATTTTGCCAATTTTTCACTCACTTGATTGTTTTGTTTATGATTATTTTATTTTGCTATTGCTATACACAAAGCTTAAGTTTTTATATCATTGAATCTATTAGTCTTTTCATTAATTAGCCTAAGTGTTTATAAAGGTCAATTTTATTTCCCACTGGATAAATGTACAGTTTCTTCAGTTGTGTCTTCCAAGTTTAAATTACATTATAGTTGAAGGAATCATAGCACAAGCCAGTTTAGGGCTCTTTGTGTTATAATTAGTCCACTTGGTTTTGGTCAAGTGCAGTTACCAAGTTTTCCTAGGCTTCTGTAATAAGCGGGGATTTCTGACACTGTAATACAGGACATAGGAAGGAGTAAAATATTTATGAACAATGAGAACTGTCTCTCTCTGCTGAAAGTCAGCAGGGTCTTTACGACGGTTACTAGAGCAAGTCCATAAGATCTGGGAAATAGAAACCATTTGATTGTTTGCAAGCAGTAACTGCAATAGGTATTAGAAAAAAAGAAAAGAAAATCTTATGTGTACAGAGCTATATATAAAGATGCTGAAGCAACTACAATGAAAGGTCAACCCCTGAGTACTTCCTATTACAAAGGCAGAGGATTTGTCTAACTCACTGCGGAAATCCTGGTAGAAGCACCTAGCATTTGGATCCATGGAGTCACAGAAAACGAAAGACACAAAAACCAGGGGGAATATTTTTCAATGCAGGATCAAGGAAGAAGCAGAGATTTTTCCAGGCACACTTGCAGCAATTCTACCAACTCCCAGTGGGTAGTAGTTGTGTTGCCATTTCAGCATAGTTCATTGAAATATTGCTCAAGCTTAAACTTTACCCCTTAGTGTAGGTTCATTTTCACAATTTTTTTTGCAATATCTCTAGTTTAAAGAACCCACCCAAATGTTGTTAAAGACAGTCTTTTAACCTACATGGTCTTATGTGGTGAATGTGCTCAAGATTTAGGTACAGGGACTGGAGGCAGTAGGTAGAGAGGTCTCCCCCTAGGAAAGCAGACAGACAGAGCTAATCACCACCTGGGTGTGCCCACATGGGAGACAGTAAGTGAAGGGGCTAACAAAACTGGGTTGTGATTGTTAGGATTGCTCAAATAGGAACACATGAGGACAAGAGGAGTAAAGAATTATGAATTTATTAGGTTATCTAGAAAACCAGATGGGGCTAAGCCCCAAAATAACACCAGCACCCAGGGATGGGACTCAAATATTTTAAAAGATTCTAGGCGGGATTTTTCTGGGTGGAGAATTCTCTGGGCAGGTCTTGGGGGGAAAGATAATGGTTTTAGCAAGTGGAATGCAGTCTTAGCAAGTGAAATGTGGTCTACCCTGTTTTCCCGAAAGTAAGACATCCCCCGAAAATAAGACCTACTTCCAGTTTTGCCTCTCGCTGTAATTTAAGGCATCCCTCCGAAAATAAGACCCCCCTGATAATATTTTTATTCTTGAAACTGAAAAAGCCTGGGCCATACAAGCAGTTATAAGGAAGTGGGTCGATTTAATGCTGCCACTTGTTATGTGAGGGAGCCAAAGAGATCTGCTAGTCTGAGATGCACCCAGCACTCACTGCGCTAAAGACATGAAGAAATTTCCTCACGAAAGAAAAATACATCAAATAATGATTCCCGCAAGAATGACAGCCTATCTCCAGACTCTTGATATTGCAATAAACAAGCCATTCAAGGACAATTTGCACATGGAAATCAATGGCTACATTGAAAATAGAATGGAGAGAAATCAGTGTGGAAACTCTGTGAAACCTAAACTGCAAGAGGTTGTGACTTGGGTGAAGAATTCATGGGAGAAAATCACTGACAGTTGCATTGCCAAATGCAATACAAGCAGGCTACCTTGACAAGAAGTACTCATTTAAGGACAGTGCTATTGCTAAACATGAGAGATTTGGCCCACTGATTCTGAAAGAAATGGAGTCACAAGAAATTCACCAGGAAATTCAGGGTTTCGATTGTTATGATGAGGTTTCAGAAGATGATGACATGATTGTCATAGAATAAATCTTACTTTGTGTCCATACCGGTAAATATCAGTATCAATAAATATACCATAGATTGTTGTACATGGAAATAATGGTAGTAACAAGAAATTCTTGATACCATAGGATTCACAGTTTGTCTGGTTATGTTGGTTTATGCTGACAACTACCATACCATAACCAGGTAATAAATTTCTTTTTTTTCTTCAACAATAAATGTGTACCATATTCTTCTTCATGGAAAAATAAGACATCCCCTGAAAGTAAGACCTAGCGCATCTTTGGGAGCAAAAATTAATATAAGACACTGTCTTATTTTTGGGGAAACAGGGTAAGCAGAAGAGAAATGTTGACTGTAAAGTGGTCTATAGATCAATTATTTGATCAGACCTAATAGTGATAAAGCAGAATCACTTGTTATGTGAAAATCATTTTGTGGGCGATAATTACCACAATAGCATTAGATGTGAATGAGTTTAGTTACTGAATGCTCAAGCTTTGATATTAGAACTGGCTTCAAACAGAGCCCTCCCACTTTCTAGCTGCTGAACCTTGTGCAAAGCTATTTAATGTCTCTGAGTATCAGATTCCCAGACTGTCAAATGAGGTTAACCTTTTCAACATCATCGAGTTGAAGTGGGTATTAAATGAGATAATGTATATTAGGTACTTAATCTTCCAGCCACATAGCCACCACTATTTATTGGCTTGATAAATGGGGACTCTTCCTGTCATAATAAATAGCAAATGAAGAAAATTAATAATGTGTTCCCAGAATAGTTCCTACATGAAAATTCAAGAGAAATGATCATAATCTAATATCTGCCTATGAGCTATAGTTGATTAATATCCCATCAATTAGCATTGTTAGTGAAATTTTAAAGACAAAAAAGATTGCATGTAAGATTAAAAGCTCTAATTCAACATGGCATTGCCAAATTGGGGAGAAAATGAAAATAGAGTCAATACTATAAGTCATTAGCCATCTCATCTACAGTTTGTTTGTTCATAGAGTTGGTAATAACCTTCTATCATTATGCAGCAAAGCCAGATACAGATTTATTATTCAACATTTTCTGAGCTCTAATCACACTCTGGGAGTTATGCTAACTATTCTCATTTAAATGATCTCAATTAATATAACATTAATATATCCCTGAGATAAGTACTATTAGTCACTTTTTCCTTAAAAGGAAATATAATTACTAGGGATTTAAGAAAATTGTATGAAATAAAAAAGCTAGTAAATAGTTAACTGAATTTTTATCCATGCTTTATCATTTTGAGCTTGATATTCAGTCCATACCCCATGAAGAAACAGAGATTAATCTCTTGTAAACTGTCCAAACTCACAACCAGGTTTTCTTACAACTATACCTGGGAAAAGCGAAGAAAAAGCCCACAAAAAAAACATATAACTCAACCCACCTAATTAGAAACTAGGGAAGTAATTTCAAAGATTTGGCTGAGTCTTTGTATAGCCAGAGGAGGAGCCATTAAGAACTGTTTGTTTGTGTTTGTTGTTGTTGTTGTTTTTGTTGTTGTTGTTGTTGTTGTTCACAGAAGACCTGATTTGGAAGGG
Organism: Antrozous pallidus; assembly: GCA_027563665.1. Taxonomy (NCBI): domain Eukaryota; kingdom Metazoa; phylum Chordata; class Mammalia; order Chiroptera; family Vespertilionidae; genus Antrozous; species Antrozous pallidus. The sequence continues at coordinate 26,230,959 of CM050522.1, forward strand.
ATTTTTTAAAAAAAGAATTGGTTATATATTCTCTTTAAGAATTTAGATAGGAAAATCTGCAAGTTTATGTTGGTCCTTGGGAGAAATGTGAATGTGAATTTGATCTACAGTGCCTCTTAGACACTTAGAAGAATGAAAGGCATTATCTAAAACTGTCTCTGGTGGAGAGATACCCAAGGGACTGGTCCTGGAGGGGTCAACAGCCACTTTAGCCTGTTCTGTAGGGCCTTGGAGAGGCAAAGGCCACTGCATATGTAATTCTGATTTGGGGAATTGTGCTATGTCAGGTAAGAGCAAGACAGATGGGAGGAGAGTAGGCCAAGACTGTGTATTGGGTGGTAGTTTCCTCATGATAGGTGGGGAAGTCACTGACCTAAAGACAGACAGCACCTGGAGACTTTGATGCACCAGGAGAGGATGCCAACAGAGTGTAAAGGCTTTAACTGTGGGGGTCTAGCTCTTGAACTAATGAGGACAGTCATGTCTTATGCCACATGATTTTAAATGCCATCACTCATTTAAAGTCTAACATAGTTATGTGCAGTGGTGAGAGAAGACACTTAGCCCATGTTCACGCGCTTTTTATAAGGTCTTCCCATAGCTAGCAGCCATGTTCCATGGGCGCCCCTGGCAGGGCCCCTCTGTTGAGTTAGGATGCAGGGAGAAAGTCCAATAGTCTAGCAGAAATAAGATCAGCTCTCCTTTGCCCCAAATAGCTTTAGCAGTAAGTCACAATTTCAGGGAAAGGGTAAATTGAGAATTGGTGTATACTTAAGTTGAATGAATGAATGAATGAATGAATGAATGAATGAATGAATATTCATGGACTAGTACTGACCACGAATAATTAGTTCTGCCTCCTCCTAGACGTGAGAAATGACTATCGACCAATGTAGTGCCCATGAGTTTTTACAGCAATATCTATTAGTGGGAAATAAAGTGTATTTTCAAAACTGAGAACTAAAAGAAACATTTTAAGGTTGGGTTTTGATTTTCCTGAACAACACAATGTTTTTCTTCATCATGAAAGACAACACAGTTGACCCTCTGGTTACTCTCACTGAACCTAAAAGGCCATCTAAGGGAAAACAGGATGTGGCTAAGAACAATGACATCTCTGCAAACCACAAACACCGCCAACAGATGAATAAAGCCCTGGTGTTTTTCAGAAAGACAAAAAAAAAAAAGCATTGCTTCAAAAGGAGAACAATTATTGTGGAAACACTATTGTTAATTTTACCCACAAACCACAATTTCCACCTTCCTCCTCTTGCCTGTCTATTTCAACTAAGTGTAATGCCTATAAGTTATCTTTTCTAAATCAGATAGATGCCCTCTTGCATGTGCTTTGAAGTCCACTAGGTGGTTTTCAATATCCATTGTATTTATTGCGATATTTTAAAGGGCAGGTTTGTTACCGCAGACTACATATATAAAATGTATATACGTATATAGCAGGTTCATGCATAATGTCATTTTGTGTCAACATCATTTTGTTATAACATTGATGAAGAAAATAATCAATTCCCCTCTGGGGCCACTGTCTGTGTGGAGTTGGCACGTTCTCACCATGTTTGCATGGGTTTTGCTTTGGTACTGCAGCTTCCTCCTACATCCCACAAAAGTGCATGCGTGAGGTGAACTGGCCTAATTGGCCCAGTCTGAGTGTGTGTGTGTGTGTGTGTGTGTGTGTGATGCACCCTGCAAATGTAAGGATGTCCTGCCAAGGTGAGTTCCCACCTGGCGCCCTGAGAACCCCCGGGACAGACAGACTCTGGCCACCTGTGACCCTCAACTGTAATAATGGGTTGGAAAATAATTATTTTATTTGTTTTTATTCATTTTTCTTAAGTGTATGTGTAGCCCAAATTTCAATGTTAAATATAGTGTGTCCCCCCAAAAAATGTATATATACTTTAACAGCTGATAAACCACTTCATTTTGAAAATGAACTGTATGACAATAAACGCTGACTTTATAATCATTCAAACTGTGCATATGTCTTTTGGAATGCCCTGTATTAGAAGTATTTTGAGCCTTTATTTAGAAGTTTGGTGATTTCTTTCTGACCAGAAATATGCTGTAGGAAATTAACTCTTGTTTATATCAAATAGCCTATGGTAAAATTGATTTCATTATACCATGTTTTGCTTTAAGTTGTAGTTTCCAAGAACCTATTGATAACATTAAGCAGGGACTGACCGTATACATTTTCAAGCATAAACTTTTAAATTAAATAAGCTAGAAAGAATACAGGGGAGGCAAAGGAATGATTATCAGCTCTCTCCAAAACAATTCAAATTGAGCTAAGACATTTTGTGAAGGTTTCTGTTAAAATACAAAAATTTGCCAAGTAGGCATATTTTGCAGTTTGCACAATAGCTGTCAAAATGGAGCACCTATGATAATGAATCAGAGGCAAGATGGATTCCAATCAATAAAGCAATAGCAATGCATTAAGGTATTACCTCCAGAACACTCAAGTCGTTCCTCCTGGTACATTTCCTTTCAATATCCTTAATCTAGGGACAGGAGTTTTAGAATCTGAGACAGTTGTAATGGAAGGCATTATCATTTAAACCTAACTAATTTATAAAGACATTAGCTCAAGAGCAAAATATTAAGCACAATCTATTAAACTTACTATTTCTACCATTCATCAATTTAACTAATCATTACAAATAAGTACAGTTTAAAGGCAATAGCCAAGGCACTTAAATTAAATGAAAGAGAAAATTGAAACTATGTCATTTTTACGGAGTTGGTTTTAAAAGTTTTTTTTTCTTTTTCACTCCCCGCCTTTGTATCACTTGTAAAAAATAATTAGAAATGTTAAAAGTCAGTATAAAGGTCCAGATTCCTGTGTGTGAATAGGCTATTCACAAAAAAGTTGGCTTGCTCATTGTAGGGGTCACCACATGCTTAACAATTTGTGAGGCAATTTGTGAAGAAAATGGTGGCAAGAATATTTCTTCTTTAAAAAGAATATTTCTTCTTAGATCTGGAGATGGTTAGGTTGGTGGTCCCACTATCTCCTATTACATAACTGCACCTCCATTGAATCTCAGACTTTAAAAAAGGTGTTTTTACATTTCTAATTACAAAACTATACTTTATATGTGTCTCAAAGGCAGGAACTAAGTTTTTTTATCTTGTGTTTCTCCCTGGTGATTCATACAGTGTTTGCCCCTGATCATTATAGCTGCTTAATGATTGACAGATGATAGCATTTGCTCAAAATAGTACCTTTTTTGGTCTGATTCTTGATTTTGAACTTGGCGTTTTTTCCCTTATATTTCCAACTCTCAATAGTTTGTTGGGTTATCCAAGAATGCCTCTTAATTTGAATTCTGTTTTTATATTTACCTTATTTTATTTTAAATTCTATCTTGGAACTTGCATATCCTGTCAGTATTTTGCTAAAACTATGTTGCTGATGTAGGTGGAAAGCACTTGAAATTTATGTGTTCCACAATTTCTTACATTTTGTTGCTGGAACACTTTGAAGTCTTCTGATTTTGTACAGAAACTGTCAACATAAGGGACCAACTGGTGATTTATAGATAGAAATGTGAGTCTACATTTCTGAGTTGCCAAGCTGCTCATTTTAAAAGCACAGTGAATTACAGAGTAAATCCGCAGAACTGGTATGCTTCCCTCTTCTCAAAGGATGAGTGATAAGCACCATTCTCCTTCAATGAGTGTTTTTTGTTTATCTCATTGATCATTTGCACCAAAAAAAAAATCTTTTCTAAGTTCTTAAAGTCTCTCTCTCTCTCTCTCTCTCTCTCTCTCTCCTCCTCCTCCTCCTCCTCCTCCTCCTCCTCCTCCTCCTCCTCCTCCTCCTCCTCCTCCTCCTTCTTCTTCTTCTTCTTCTTCTCTCTCTCTCTCTCTCTCTCTCTCTCTCTCTCTCTCTCTCTCTCTCTTAAGAAAAAATAACTGCAGTAATCTTCTGGGGATATTGAATATTAAACATCTGATCCATTCTTTTGCATTTTATAACAGCCTCAAAGATTATGTCAGTTGGCATTGCAGTTACGGTTTGGTAAGCCAATAGCTCAAAGGAAATGTGAACTTGATTTCAAAAGCTACTTTATATAACAATGGTAAGTATAGAAATGCCAAGTAAAGAAAGGGAGTCATGTCTACCATCTTTGTAAAAACAAAAACAAAATTAAATTAGGGTGATGAGCAAAAAATGTACCGTTAAAATGCTACTGTAAGAAAATGACATTCCAACCCCCAGCAATAGATTGAAGCCGGGTTTCAATCAGAAAGTAGTAACATGGGACCTCCAAAAGAGTGGAAACAGAAATTCACTGTCTCTCAACATTTCCCCTCCTCATGCTGCCATAATCTCTAGCTCTCCTTGTCCTCATTCCAAAAACAACAACAAAAGAATAAAAGCAGAAGTAGCACAGATTTCCTCTGCATTATCTAAGGCTTACATCCATTCTTTCCTCTTTGGTAATATCACTCTTGACGTCTGTGGCCCATACTGTTGTGTTTGTTTGTTTGTTTGTTTTTAAACTCTTGTTTCACATTTTAGCAGTAACATGCAGTTCAACACTTATTGTTGGATTCTTTTGGTTTCTCTAACTGAATTATAAATTTTTAAATATTAACAGCTAACACCAAGGGTCTGTAATGTACCAGTCTCTAGTTTGAGTGTTCTACACGTATCATTTCAGAAATGACAAACAAGCTCAGAGAGGTTAAGTAACTTGTTCAAAATCACAGCTGGCAAGAAGTAGAGCTAGGATTGGGGTACAGAGTTTATGTCCTTCATCTGCATGCTATACTCTCTCAGAAACATCACTACCCCCTAGAAGCAACTTACCCCTTCCCGGATAACTACTGCAACACTCTTTGGTGACAGGGAAGCATCGTACCTGAGGTCCAGGTATCTATAGACTGGGAAAGAGGAAGGGACTAGTTTGGGTTGATTATAGACGCAATAAACTTGTTCCTCCGGATTGACTGTGGAAGGCAGAGTGGTCCCTTGGAAAATATTCTGTCCTTCTCATGGACCCTTCAGATAATCCAAAAAGAGCTCGGTCCAGCCAAATGTGGGTGAGCATGCTGAGTAAGAAGGGCAGAGGATCATAAAGGCCAGAGATACCTACAGCTACAGACTAAACATGGGTAGGCAGCCGGCTGCCACCTTTGAGGCCTGATCATTCTAATATAGTAAGTTCTCAGTGTCATCATTAGGTTCTTGGAAACTGTAGCTTTAATAAACATTGTATAATGAAACTAATTTTACCACAGGCTAATTGATATAAACAAGAGTTTATTTCCTACAGCTTATTTCTGGTCACAAGAACATCACCAAATTAAAAAAAAAATTTTTAAATTTATTACAGAGAGAGGAAGGGAGAGAGAGATAGAAAGATCAATGAGTGAGAATTATTGATAGGCTGTCTCCTGCATGGCCCATATTACTAAGAATGGATCCCAAAACCTGGGCATGTGCCCTGACCAGGAATCAAACCATTACCTCTTGGTTCGTAGGTCAGCAATCAACCACTGAGCAACACCAGCAAGACTATTTTATTTTTGTTTTATTAATCCTCACCTGAGGATATTTTTCCTTTTTTTTTTTTTTTGAGACAGAGAGAGAGAGGGAGAGGGAGGAAGGTAGGGGGACAGACAGTGGAAGAGAGAAACATCAATGTGAGAGAGACACATCTATTGGTTGCCTCCTGCACGTGCCCCAAGCAGGGCCAGGGATTGAGACTGTAACTCAGGTACGTGCCCTTGACAGAAATAAAATCCAAGACTGAGGGCTGATGCTCTACCCACTGAGCCAAACTGGCTAGGGCTTCCAAACTCTAAATAAAGATCCAAAACACTTCTAATATTCAACATTGAAATAAATGTGAGCAATACAAAAATTTTAGGAACTTGAATGAAAAAAAATAATTGTTTCCAACTCATTTATTCTAGTTCAGGGTCAGGTGGCCTGAAGTCTAACCCAGTAAGTAACTCAGGGCACCAGGCAAGACCCACTCTGAACAGGACTTCCTTCCATTGCAGGCCCATCATTCCCAACCCTCCCTCATCTGGGACAATTAGACACTCAGATCACCTCACATGCACATCTTTGGGCTGTGTGAGGGAACTGAAGTGCCTGAAGAAGACCCATGCAAACATGGGAGAACATGCCAATTCCACACAGACAGTGTCCCAGCTGAGAATTTATATCTCATCAATGTTATAATGAAATGTTGTTGAACAAAATAATGTTCTGCGTTGAGACATACTTATGAGTTGAAATGACTGTGATACTACCAATCACTAAGAATGAGTAGAAAAATTATTGCCTGTCAAAGTAGCCAATCATAGAAGGATTGCCCTCACTAAATTAAGTGTTGAGGGTGGGTGAGGGACAAAAATACTATTTTATGTTGATCAAAATCTACATATTTGAACATGCTGGAAACTCTTTTTTAACATTATATTTATGACTATTTTATTGAGTTAATATCTACTAATATTGTCTGGAATTAATGCTGTGTAGAACAGGTTTTTTAAAATGCTGATACATTTGTAAATAGCTATTATGGGAATTTGATGAAATGGTATGCTAAGAGGGAAACTCAGATTTATCAAGTGCATCTTGTATAGAAGGCTCTGTGTTCAGTGATTTACAATCCTTGTTCTGGTGTAATAATAAAAAGGGACTATAAAGTAGATGTTACCACCATTTTACAGATAACTGAGAAAGACATTTTACTCTTAAAGGTTACTATGTGCTCACCACTATATATTTTTAAATTTTCACCTTTCAATCACAATTACACTTTGGTATTGTCCCTCCTATTTTTATAGTTGATGAAATTGAGGCTTATATAGGTTATATATCTTATTCAATGTTACAGATCAACCAGAGCCAGGATTCAACCCTGGCTATAATTCCCATATCTGTGTCCTTAACCGAATGATTTAAACCCTTGAAATTAAATTAAATTCAAAAACATAAAGCATTCAATGAATATTTCTGGTATAGAAAAAGGTGTGAGCATGGCCCAAGGGCCACATAGAAAAGAATGAAAATTGGTTCTATGCTACTATCCAATGACCAACTTCACATATCTGTTTTGTATAAATAACATGGCCAAAGCTGGATTATTTATATTTTTCCTCATATCTGCTCTATCTACAGCTTTCCTCACCTTGGCTGGTGGCAAGTCCATTCTTCTTTTTTCCCAGGCTAAAAAAAAAAAACTTGGTTTCATATCAGGTATTTTAATAGACTATTATAATGCTAGAGGCCCAGTGCACGAAATTTATGCATAGGGCGGTGTGGGGGGGAGCATGTTTTCCAGCCCAGACTACACCGCTCCATTCCGGGACCCCCTCACAATCCAGGACTGCTGGCTCCAAACTGGTCACCTGCCTGCCTTCCTGATTGCCCCTAACTGCTTCTGCCTGCCTACTCTCCTGCCAGCCTGACTGATGTCTAACTGTTCCCCTGCCAGCTTGTTTGTCCCCAAATTCTCTCCCCTGCCAGCCTGGTCACGCCTAACCACCCTCTCCTGCAGACTTGTTCACCTCCAACTGCCCTCCCTTGAAAGCCTGGTCCCTCTCAACTGCCCTCCCCTGCTGGCCTGATCACCCACAACTGCCTTCCCTTGCAGACCTGGTCCCTCCTACTGCCCTCCCCTGCTGGCCATCTTGTGGTGGCCATCTTGTGTCCACATGGGGGCAGCCATCTAGTGTATTGGAGTGATGGTCAATCTGCATATTACTCTTTTATTAGATAGGATAGAGGCCTGGTGCATGGGTGGGGGCCAGCTGATTTGCCCTGAAATGTGTCCTGGATGAGGATGGGGGTTCCCTTGGGGCATGGGGCAGCCTGGGCATGGCTCCTGTGGTGATTTGCAGGCTGGCCACGTCCCCAGGTGACCCAAGCAGAGGCCCTGGTATCTGGGATTTATTTATGTTCTATAATTGAAACTTTGTACCCCAGAGTGGAGGCCTCGGCCAGCCAGAGCTTCGGAAGCGTGGCTTCCTCCATCACCAGAGCAACCCTAGCCTCTGCTCTTTCCAGATCTGTGTCTCCCACCATTTCTGTTGCAATTTATCTATCTTCTATAATTGAAACTTTGTAGCATTAAGTGGAGGCCTAGGCCAGTAAGGGCAGATGGAAAGCTTGTCTTGCTCCATTGTCGGAGAAATCCAAGCCTCCCTCCTACTCTCAGTGGCCACAGCCATCTTGGTTGGGGTTTATTTGTATATTCACTCTTGATTGGCTGGTGGACATTGCTGGTAGGCATGGCTTATTGGTGTATTGGAGGTATAGTCAATTTGCATATTACTCTTTTATTAGATAGGATAAGTGTTTGTTAACTGAGTAACTGAAAAGATAAAAGTTAGTAGAAAGGAAGTGGAAAGCACAGGAAGCAGTGACCAGGGCTGAGGAACCAAGTAACAGAGTTGGCAATAGTAAGACGTGATAGCTTAGGCCTCTAGGAAGGGTGCTGAGTGGAAGGTGTTGGTGCTTGGGAGAGAGGGCCATGAGGCTAGTTGTGTGAGGGCTAGAGAAGCAGCAAGCTTCTGCTAAGGGAAGGGACTGCTAACAGCTAGATCGAAGGGGCATTCCTGGGATCAGGAAGCAGACAGGAGGCAAATAGGAAGGAGCAAGTCCCTTTTCCCCTCTCTACTCTGGCAGCCCCTCTATTATTGCCTCTTGGGAGAGTTTGAACAGGAAGCAGCTGGCAAAGCAGAAACATGGTTCGCAGAGACCTGGCCCAGCATCACAGAGCCAAGTAAATGAAGGATGCAGTTGCGAGTGGAGAGACAATAGCTGGCATAGCCCTTTAAAAAGTGAACCTGATTGTGCTTTCTTTTCTTCTTTTTCTGAAAATCCTATAAGGGTTCCCCATTTTACCAGAGTAAAGGTGGACTCCTCACTGTGACGTCCAGGACTCTAGATGAACTGGTCCCCAGATCTCAGGCTTTACCTCCACCTCCTCCATTCCTCACTCTCTCTGCTCCAGCTTGCTCTTTCCCAGACACATTTGGCATGCTACCATCCAAAGGCCTTCACGCAAGCTGCTCCCTTCCCCACCCACACGTCCTTCCTCCAGATATCTGTATAGCTAACTCTCCCACCTTCTCCAAGCCTTTGATCACATCTTACCTTTTCAAGAAGACTTATCCTAACAACCTCATTTAATACAGCACTTTGCCTGCCCACCCAATCCTGCTCTCTCCAGTCTCTGACCCTGCTCTGTTTTCTTTTTCAATAGCACTCATCGCCTTCTATCAGACTGTATACGTTATTTCGATATTACGTTTATTTTTATAGTCTTTTTTTGACTGCTTATCACATAAAGTCCAGAAGAGCAAGGATCTTTGTTTCTTCACTGCTACAGCTTAAGCATCTAGAAAAATGCCTAGCACACAGTAGGCAGACAAATATTGATGTAAAAAGACTTCATTTAGTTAACCGTGTGAAATTATTTTGGGGAAGTGGAAGAATAATCTTAAACTTTGAATGCTCAAAAAGTAATTCATATAAGATATCTAGACACACTGAGACATTTTGTAGTTGCTTTACTTTATAAACACAAAGAATGTGCTTTTCCTACCCTAATATGCAGATTGAATTTATTTTGTTGAGTTAAGTCTTGTAGAAGTAGGAGAAAGCCCTTAAATTCAGCAGTTTAACAAGAGGAGGTAGCCTAGTATAAATATTTTGTCTTAGATAACCATGAAGTCCAATAATTGATCTGATTGCTTAGCAAAATATGTACATAACAACTATTATACCATTTAGATATTAAAAACCAAATCAATATTTTCATTATATACTCCTAATTATTTACCATAAGCCAAAAGGGATCAAGTTTTAAAAGATTTTTTTTTGCTTTGAATAAAAGAGTAGCATTTAAAATAATAAATAGGGACATAGCTACTTGCTTTATAATATTTCATTAACCTGGACCAATCCTTTTTATGTACTTTTTCTAAATGCATACTGTATTTTTCAATAGAGAAATGAAAAAAAAATTGAAATTATAGAAGCAAGACTTCCATGAATATATATATAGAGAGAAAACAAACTACAGTAAAGTCATAACACTCATGTGCTTTGAGACAGTCTGTCAAATTTACTTCAGAATTGCAAGTCCCTGTGCCCTCCCACCTCTGTGATTTGCTGACCTGAAGGTTTTGCTCAGCCCCTGGGAGGGTGAGCACCCCAGGAAGGCTGAGCCAGGGAATGCTGGGAAGGCCCAGGCAGGAGGCATGCAGCAAGGAGACAAAGGCCCCGCAGTGTTTTCTCACAGACAGGACAGGATCAAACTCCCTCAGAGTGATTAGCCCCCGGGGTACCCAACAATAACAGACTCATGCTGGTTCTTAAAACAAAGTTAACAGCTTTCAAGAAGCCAGTAACTTCTGGCCTGCATGAGTCCTGGGAATCAGCTCTCTCCCCCATGGAGGCCTCAGAAGGCCTGCTTACCCACACAGGAAAGGAGAGTTAAAGAACTCTTCCTCAAGCCTCCAGAACAAGGAACAGATGATGCCAGAGGGCAGCGGGGACCCCCCTGGACAGCCCTGGAGGTGTATTTGAAAGCAAAGTGGGAGGAAGAAGAATTGCTGCAGAGAGAAGAGTGCCAAGAACTTGCTGACTGAGCAGTGACAAAGCCCTAACAGGAAGGGAGAGGCCCTGTTCAGCCTGAAGGCAAAATAAACTGACAACTGGGCCAGGCGGATGGAACAGAGAGAGTAGTCAAAATCGGCATACCAGGCGCTGTCTCAGCAGGCCTAGGCCGAGAGAAACCCAGCCTCCTCTAACTCATCTGTGACAAAAACTGTCCATTTCTCCACTTAACAAGGGACAGGAACAAGAACTATGAAAATGCCACACATAATCCTATCTGGGTCACCTTTTGTACTATAGCATGCAAATATACAGGAAGGTGTCAACTTTAGGAAAGAGAGAAAAAAAAATTCTACAGAGCATTCTCTTCCTCTTGTCTGGGAACTGAGCAGTTTTCTGTAGCATCTGGCTTTACTGAAGTTAATACTTTCTTCTTATTTCGCTATAATCTGGAAGTCCCTCGTGCCATTTTTCTTACCTCTTATCTAAGATACATTAGAAAGAGATCTCATGGCCCTGGCTGGTTTGGCTCATGATTTAGATACACATGCTTCATTTGGAGTAGACATGTTTCGTCAGTTGAGAATCAAGGCTGCAGTTGGAAACTGGGAATATTGGATGTATAAGATCAAATGAGCTTGGGGTCACCATGTGGGACCAAGTGTAAGCAATGGAAGCCATTCTAGTGAAAGATTAGACAGACCGAAGGGACCGAGATTCAATGTCAGTCGAGGGCACATGCCTGGGTTGCAGGCTCGATCCCCAGAAGGAGACATACAGGAGGCATCTGATCAATGATTTTCCCTCATCATTGATGTTTCTCTCTCTCTCTTCTTCCCTCCCTCTCTAGGGCTTTCTCCTACTTCTGAAAGTCTTAACTCAATAAAAATATCTTTAAAAAATATCTTATTAAAAAAAGAAAGAGGGCAAATGGAATGGCCTTGGGAAGTAAAATTACAAAGAAAAACCATCCTTCAGTGTCCTCTATAATCTATCCTCTCTTCCCTATCTTATCTTCCCCACTACACACACACACACACACACACACACACACACACACAAACACACACACATCCTTCGTCATTTTGGCTCCATTTGCCTTCCTTGGTTCCAAGAAAAGTTACTTCCTTGAAAATAGGAAGGAAAAATCTATCTAAGCACAGTTTTGTTTTGTTTTTAAACTTTAAAAACAGGAATCGCAACCCTTTAAAGATAGGTGCAAATCTGTTCTCCACTTCAAGTTGGAAAACCATGTTGCAAAATATCTGGTGAGGGCATGGGTGGACCACTAGCTTCTTCTCTTCTAGTAGACTCCAGCTACTCCCTCATGATGGAAATATATTTTGCAAACTTAGCTTTTAACCAAGGATACTTTTCCAACTTTGGGCCCTACCTCAAGGGTTAATCTGCTACAAACACATTAGTAAATCCATTATTCTCGAAACACTGCATAAACTCCATTTCAGATACTTTTGTTTTAGAAATATCCTACCAGAATGCTCTCTTCTTAGTTCTTGGTTTATTTAAAGTATACACCTTTCTTAAAATTTGAATCCAATTTTGTCTCTTCATGAAACTTGATCATTACAGCTGCATAGTTAACAGATTTGAGGGGGAAACTAACCACCAACAGTTCTCTTCTCTGGAAACTACATCACCCATATTCCTTATTGAAGGGATAGGTCAAATTTGTTCCCCGTGACTCTTCTTTCCAGCAACAATGGGCTAGACCAGAGGTGGAAAGCCTGCTTCATTGGCTGGCTAGTCAGTAAGGCTGACTCACACTCTCTCTCTTGAGTTTTAACAAAAAAACACAGAAATGGAAGAGAGTTCATCCAAGTGTGCTTCTAAAATGTTAACATTTTTTTCCCTCATTCCCCAGGAAACTTTTGTGGAGAGTTAGTTTTCATAATTTATATGATGAAACATTGGTTCATTATTAACTTTTCCAAGTACAAAGTTTTTATTACAATAGGAAAGAAGGATATTTAAACTGCTTATGCCACTCTGAATAACTAAAGATTTAGATACACATGCTTCATTTGGAGTAGACATGTTTCGTCAGTTGAGAATCAAGGCTGCAGTTGGAAACTGGGCATATTGGATGTATAAGATCAAATGAGCTTAGGGTCACCATGTGGGACCAAGTGTAAGCAATGGAAGCCAGTCTAGTGAAAGATTAGACAGATAGTATCAAGATAACTAGAGCTGAAATAAAGCATGCAGAGCCTGAAAAATGGACTAAGACATTTATGATCTTTCTGAGACCCAGAACTGATTCTGTTTCTGACATTCACCCAGTTCCAGTTCACAAGAGAGCCAATTATACTTTAATTCTTGTATTTGGAAGCTTGCCTTACCATAGACTCTCCTTCTTACTTGGTGCAGAATGGAAGGATTCCTTGAAGTCAAACTAGGCTTAAATTCAGGTACCAAAAATAGATGATCTTCAAATTATTATGGCAAGTAACCTACAATCTGTCATTTCAACAGAGTAATTTTGGACTTCTACTGATTTTAACTATGTATACATTTTATCTACACATACTATCTCTTAAAGTATTAGATTTTAAAGTAATATGACATACATAATAAGCCATAGCTTTGTTGTTTGCTATTCATTTTTTCTTTCTGTAATCTACAAACATTTGCTATAGGTATAGCCGATAATGTGGTAATGGATGTTTATGAACTTGAACTGTACCATAATCATATGATAATTATAGCATTCTTGAGTGAGAGAAAAAAAAGAATATGACCTACCTTTTTAACATTTGAAGTTAAAAATTGATTATTTTGGAGAGGAACCAAGATGGCAGCATAGGTAAACACCTATTGTGCTGCCCCGAGCAACAATTCCAAAACTACAACATAACAACAAAACAAAAATCATCCAGAATCATCAGAAAGCTGGCTGAGTGAAAATTCCACAGATAAGGGTGAAGGTGGGACACTGAGACTCAGAAGAGCGGTGGAGCACAGCCTTGAAGATACACCTGGAGAGAGGTTCAGAGCCGTGCGCACTCGCAGGCTGTAGGGTAGGCAGCAGCAACCACAGCCGGATTTCTACAACAGGGAGGGTAGAGACATCCCACGGCACAGATTCCCCAGTGCCAGGCAAGGTCTGAGGTCCGGGGTGTGCACGCTAAAAGCCGGGTGTAGCAGAGGTCTTCGAGTTTGAGGAGAGTGCGCTAAACTTGGAACAGCAGTTTGCACGTAAATTTGGGGACAGAACTTCGTGACTGCGCAGAGCTGACTCATGACTTGCTCCCTCATTTGGGAGACCACTGGACTGCTTTGTTTTACAACCCTGGGCAAGACTTTGGGTGTGCAGACTCATTTGGGGAGAGGCAGAGTTGTCTGGCAACGGGTGGGGACTGGTGGTAGCTTTCTCTAGGAGATGTGCAGCTGTTACCACCCAGGACAGAGACCTGCACACCACATAGGGCAGAGCTGACGCTGCGTGCTCAGCCCGGAGACTCTGCCCATCCAAACTGAATACAGTTTTCCTTCACAGCCGGTTGGCCTAGAGGTCCAACTCTCCTAGTGCTAACAACAATTAGCTGGGCTTAACTCCAACAATACTGTACAACCCATAAAGGGCTGCAGCAAAAGTATCCACCTCAGGTAACTGGGGAGGATGAGCCACTGTCCCTTAGAGGACAACTACCACACAAAGCTAATCGACTAACTCAGGAAAGCAGCCACAATGCAGAGAAATAGAAAGAAATCAGGTGTGAAAGAAATGGAAGAAGAAAGACGACTAGACATAGAGTTCAAAACCACAGTAATTAGGTTTTTCAAGAGGCTCCTAGAAAAGGCCGATGAAATTAATGAGAACTACGAGAAAATGAAGAAGACCTACGAGGAAATAAACAAGACCTATGAGGATATGAAAAAGGACCAACTAGAAATTAAGCATACACTGACTGAAATAAAAAAATATTACACAAAGTCCTAAAAGCAGCCCAGAGGTAAGAACCAAGTCAAAGATTTGAAATACAAAGAAGCAAAATCCACTTGGCTAGAAAAGCAAGAAGCAAAAAGAATCCAGATAATTGAAGATAGTGTAAGGGGCTTCTGGGACAACTTCCAGCATGCCAACATCCAAATTATGGGGGTGCCAGAAAAAGAGAGATAGCAAGGTAATGACAAACTACTTGAAGAAATAGTGACTGAAAACTTCCCCCACCTGGTGAAAGAAATTTACTTAAAAGCCCAAGAAGTACACAGAACCCCAAAATATAGGAATCTAAAGAGGACCACACCAAGACACATCATAATTAAAATGCCAAGAGCAAAAGATAAAGAGAGAATATTAAAAGCAGCAAGAGAAAAACTGTTAGTTAGCTATAAGGGAGCACCCATATTATTGTCAGCGGATTTCTCAACAGAAACGATGCAGGCCAGATGCAAGTGGCAAGAAATATTCAAAGTGATGAATAGCAAGAATCTACAACCAAGATTACTCTATCCTGCAAAGCTATCATTCAGAATTGAAGGTCAGATAAAGTGCTTCGCAGATAAGAAAAAGCTAAAGGAGTTCATCACCACCAAACCAATATTATATGAAACGCTGAAAGATATTCTTTAAGAAGAGGAAGGAGAAAAAGGTAAAAATATACATTATGAACAACAAATACACAGCTATCAACAAATGATTCTAAAAATCAATTTAATTCATAATTTGATGAACAGGATAAACTGGTGAATATAACAGAATCATGGACATAGAGAAGGAATGGACTGACAATTCTTGGGGGGGAAAGGGGTGTAGGAAGTGCAGCAAGAGACTGGACAAAAATCTTGCAACAATGGGAGAGGACAGTGGTGGAGCGTGAGAGCGGAGGGTGGGATGGATTCTGGGTGGAGTGTAGCTATAAGGGGATAGAAAAGGGGAACAATGTAATTAATAAACTGAACAATAAAGATAAAAAAAGAAAAAGAAAAAAATTTATTATTTCATAGATTTGCCATGCTCACACTAAAATTATGGAACAATAATGGAACTAAGCATTCATTGTAATTTTTAAAAATACTATAAAAGAAATCTAGAGAGATGTTTAAAGATCTTCCAAAATATCAAATATAAATTAGTGGAAATGCCAAAATGTAAACTCAGCTATCTTTATCATAAATCTAGTAATGTCTCCAACAGTCCACAAAACAGGCTTTGAACTAGGGCAAACTTAGTACTATTGTTCTTATCTATTTTATAATGTGGTATCTATTATAACCACTCACAAACTGTTCTCCTAACAGACAGGTATCCAATATCAATTGCGAGGAGACCAAATGTTGATCCATAGAGATAAAAGCAAAGTCACTGTAGATGTTTCAATTGGCTCCTAACCTGGAGAGAAAAGGCAATATGCCCGTCATCAAGACTCAGAATAAATATGGCTTAGTTCACCGTGCCCCCTTAATTTGTGTTATTTTCCCTTTTCTTTGAGCTATCTTATGAAAATAATATGTTTTGTGTATAATCCTACCTCACTAGAAGGAGGAAATTTTTAATATTTTGTGTATGTCTTTCTTACCTCCATGTCCAAATACCCATCCAGTCTAGCTATATACATACTTCTTTTTGACCCCTCTGTGTCTCCTAAATATTTCAATATTCATATCATGTTATAATTATTTCCCTTTATAACCTGTTAAAACATCAAAAGTATTTATTAAGTATTTTTGAATAAGTAATTATTCTGAAATAAGTGAGGATAAACATTTATGTCTGATAAACAGAAGATTTGATATAAGATTGTCTACATCACCAGGACATTTGGGTTAAACTAAGATGCAGTAGTGTGCCTACATTCAAATCTTGACTCTCTCATTTGACACTAGTGGTCCAGTGCATGAAATTCATGCATGCAGGGACTTCCCTCAGTCTAGCTTGCACCCTCTCCGATCAGGGTCCCCTCGGGAGATATCTGACTGCTGGTTTAGGCCTGATCCCTGTCTGCCTGCCTGATCACCCCTAACTCCCTGTGCCTGCCTGATTGCCCCTAACTGCCCTCCCCTGCTGACCTGGTTGCCCTCAACTGCCCTCGCCTGCTGGCCGGATATCACCCCCAACTGCCTCTCCTGCCATCCTGATCTCTACCCCGACTGTCCTCCCCTGCTGGCCTGATTGCCCCTAAATGCCTCTGCCTTGGCTCCCACCATCATTGCTTTGTCTGGAAGGAAGTCAGACATCCAGAAGATGGCCGGTCGACCTGGTCCAATTAGCATATTACCCTTTTATTAGTATAGATAGATTATATAAGATAGGATTGCTTAAATGGGGATGAGGGAGCCTTTTTCAGCAGAAGGAGATATCCTTGGCAGAAAAAAAAAAAACTTAATCCCTGTATCTGGACTGATAGCCAGCCATATGCACTATACTGCCAAATAGGTCATTAAAAAATTGAACTGCTTTCTTACACATTACACCAAACAACTATTGTCTTTAAAACCCTTCCTCAGCCCCCATCTTAGGTTCTGCCTTCACATTTCACCCAGATTAGGTTCTGATTGGTCAGTTTCCATGCCAGTCAGCATCAAAAGCTCCATCTCCTAAACAGCCATTGACTCCACCTGGGTTTTATATATTAGGATATGCCATTGGGCAAGATAGGGGCTTTAAGCCTTAGTTATCATATCTGGAATGAGGATCATACTGGCACCTACTTCATATGATTATTAGGAAGATTAAATAAATTTATACTGTAGGTAATGTACAAATAGTATTTGACAAATTATAGGAATCCATAAATGTTTAGCTATTAATCCACTATTAAAACTTAATTGAAAGTTGTCTAAATTAAAACAAAGAAAAAGCAATACAAATTTAATACTTTTAGTTTGGTTCCCCTTTCTTTAATTTTCATCTTAATCAAGTTATTTGACTTATGGATAACCTAAGTGAATACTTTCTGCTATTGAGAAGCAAAATGATTAGGATTCCTCCGAATGCCAATGACATTTTTGTTGCTATGTACTAGATGTAGCCTTAATAGACAAAACAGGTTTGTTGTCTAATCATTAGGAAAAAGACTCATTTAAGATTAAATAAAATTAAACCAAAATTATCAACTTTAAAACTTTTTTCTGGCATTTATCCAAAATTTTTTCATGGAGTCAAATCATTCAATTACCCAAAGACATGGTTTTCAATTAGTTAATCATAGAGGCCTCACAAATATCTAAATTGATTAAAATTTGATATGACAATATATATCACTGATTGTTTTTCCATTGATGGTAGCTGGCAATCATACCTATTTTGAAATTTTGCATCTAAGTGAAATAAGCCAGTCAGAGAAAGACAAGTATCACATGATCTAACTCATATGTGGAAATTAATGAACAAAACAAAGTGATGAACAAAATAGATTTAGAAAGATAGAAGCATGGAATAGACTGCAGAAGCTCAGAAGGAAGAAGGGGGTGGCTGGGGGAGAAAGAGAACAACCAAAGAACTTGTATGAATATATGCATAGCCCAAGACACACACAATAGGGTGGTGAAGGCCTGGGGCTGGAGTTGAGGGCAGGCTAGAAGGGGTCAATGGGGGAGGGTGGGAGGGGACTTATATAATACTTTCGGCAATAAAGATTAGTAAAATGTATTATGATAAAGCAGTATATATTTGCAGCTAAAATATATTATGATAAAATAGTACGGCATGTCTCAGTTGCTATCCTTTCACCAAAATATTGGCCTTCCTATAGATATTTCTTTGATGCCAAGTGATAATCCACTCTGGCCTGTTTTTTGGGTAGTTCATTAATTTTCCTTACATGTGTCCCTCCCCCAAACAACTTTCAAATCATATGGTTCTCCTTTTAGCTGTCACCATAGAATATTTTTGAGAGAAATTCCAGCTCTGTATTTTCTGCAGGCCCATTTGAGAGAAATATTACTCTGAAGGTTCTAAATGTTATTCTTAGATCTCGCCAGGTGATTAGAGCTACTTACCAGAGCTGCTTCCCACCGCAATGCCAGCAAACTATACTGAGCAAGAGGGCTTTGAATTACAGTCTTTGGAGGCAGTAACACTATATGTGTGTCTGTGAGGATCTTGTCTATTATGTCCTTCATATCCACAAATAGACAAAAAGAAAGACCTTTCCTTGCAATGTACTTATGTCCTGCCTGTCCCCTACGAAGTTGCCAATTCATTGCAGACAACTTAATAATTTAGGTCAGACAAAATGCAGGATTTTTGGCTCTAGGTGAAGGTTCTAAATAAAAAGTCCTTCCCTGTAAGAGCTATTTTTCCCCCCTGTCAATCCCAATCTAATTTATCTAAAACATTTCTTAGAGTTCAACTGTCTTACAAATATCATCTAATGGGTCTCACTGTTTGGTTTCTTTGGCTTATCACAAGTGCTGATAACTTCTTGTATACATTAACTAATATGCCTCTTTCAAAGTGTGCTGACATTCAGCTTAGTGTTAAAAGTTTTTAATGAGCTCTTCACCATCCTCCTCCATCCTGATTTTCAGCAAAGGAAGTCCATTTTCTCTGTAATATGGAGAACTAATGGTACAGTGCATTCCACTGAATTTGAACCAAGTTTGGATTCTAATTGGATAACTTCAAACCAAATTATTATCATTAAGACAAAACATTCTAGGGACTGACTACGTTATTGTCCTTTTTAGCCAAATATTTAGGAACCAGTAGACATAGGCTTTGCGTCAAAGTATTCCAAATGATGTGAAGAGTTTACTCCTGGAGAAATTCGATCTTTCAGACAATTTACTCATAAATTGGGGATGGTAGTAGTATTTATCAGCTCAATTTTTTTCAACAAATGCCTCAGTTTTTCCATTCATGTTTTAAGCTTCATCTTAAGGAAAATGTCTCTGGAACTAAACCAAGGGAGGTGATAAAATAGCAATTGTTTGGTCAAGTTGGAGAGTATAAAATTCCTACTATGCTGTAGGCTAGCTATTTTCTACCTGTGGACCAGGGCACACTGTGAGCCATAAGAAAATTTAAAGCCTGCAGTACTTGACTAGTTTGTCAGGGGCACTGACCTCTTTTCCCTTAGAGTGGCAAATTAAAAAAAAACCTGACAACAGCTGACACAATAACCATCTGATGTGAATGAATGATACTTTTTTTTTTTTGTCAGAATGGCAAAAAGTATACATTTTTTTTTGGTGTTCACAGAATTTTAGTAATTAGTATTCATGTACCATGAGATGAAAAAAGTTGAAAATCACTGTTTTAGGGAATTAAGCCTAATGAAAGCTTCATTTTATGTTATGTGTGTGTGTGTGTGTACATGTTGTCCTTCTTTTCTTTCTTCAAAATGTAGATGGGTATATATTGACTTTCTGCATCAGCCCTTCATATGGAACTCAAACACCAGCAGATGTTTTGTCATCTCCTCCTCTTGGTCACTTGTTCTCTGAGCCAACACAGGGCTATTGCAGATGGGCAGGTGGGAGCAGGACCATTAAGAACAAACATGCCATTGCTTCTTTCTGTTGCATTGTGTCTCCTTCTTCACTGCCACTTCTTCTTGATCTCAAAATAATCATCCAGTTCACTGCAGGCTTGTTTCTAGGAAGCGGGGGGGGGGGGGGGGGGGGGAGTGAATATAAATAATACACTATATATACAGTATCTTAGAAAAAATCACATAAATATTTTACAGACTGTACAGTAAATAATGTATACATTTAGAAAGGCAATGTAAATATTTTATAGACTGCAGAATAACCGTTAAGGTCGAAATGAAATCACTGCGTTTAGAGAAATACAGTACACCCTAAATTGTACCATACAGTTTTACTGTAGCTTAGTGCCATACACTTCATAAATCAGGGCATTCTCTGCATTACCTGGGAGTTCAAGAATCCCAGCTGCCTGCCTAGTGGGCTCCTCCCTTCTTTTTCTTCTGCTTTGAAAGACCCCCACTCCCACCTCACCACTCAAGGCCCTGCTTTGAACTATGGCAGTGATCAATACATTCTCCTTGAGAAATTGAACCAGGCCTTGAGAATGAACTCACCCACATCGCCTAATTTTCATGGGGAGGGTGCTGAGAAAACCGATCAGGAACGGACGCAGAAAACACCGAATGAATTCCAGATGTAACCTGAGTCTCCGCATATTTTTTCAGGTGGCTGAGGACACATCATCTTGGTTTCCTGAAACCCACTCCTGTGGGTCTTGATTGGCCAGTCCAGGGTTCAGTTACGCATCAATGCCCTGGTGATGCTTAACTATTATAACATTTACCAGACTGTGTGAAAATGACACAGGTGTGTTCTGAAAGATGGATAATACAAATACTATAAAAATATCCAGTGGGAAGGCAAAATAGTGCCATGCAGCTTCTTTTCCAGCTAATTGAGGCAATTGGAATAAAAAATAATGTGATAATCTAAGTATAAGGAAAATGTTTCTAATATTAGTTACCCAGAGATCAGGAATCCTGTCCCCTTTGTGTTTTTAAAGGGCTAACAAGAAACAAACAAACAAAAAGAACCTATAGGTTTAAGAATTATATTGCAAGCCCTTTGGTTAAGTTGCTCAAACAATAAGAAGCAAAAGAGTCCTAAAATGAAAGAAAACTGAAAATAAAATGAGGGGGTAAGAAGACATAAATTAGAAACCACAACAAATTGAAGCTGTTAAACAGCATTAAAAGGATCGCCTTGAAATACCACAATGGGGAGGTGCTAAAAGAAAAAGACAGCAAAATGTCCCTAAAAATAGTAATTCAAGCATAAGATCACCTGGGAGCCTATTTTAAATGTAGATTACTTTCTGATTAGTGTTTGTGGTTTCTTGGGATATAGTTTTAGGAGTGGGATTACTGGGTCAATTGGGAGTTCCATTTTTAACTTTTTGAGGAAATTCCTTACTGTCCGCGGATTAACAGAAGACAAGATCTTGAATAACACTATCAAAATGATATGCTGGTTTTCAATTATTTTTAATATTCCTAGTGAATTTTAGTCTAGACTTGTGAGTTTTTTCTTCTGGAATATCTCATTTAATTCAATTCCTCCTTATTTTTCAGAAGGTGGGACTGAGAAGCAGGGAAGTTGAGTAACTAGATGAACCATAGCCATTTAGAGAGCACTGCCTGGGAGACATTCTCCATTGCCTGATATTACCAGGCCATCAGAACCTCCCCCCCCCCCCCCCCATCTATCTCTGCATGAGAGAATGAGATTCCTAAAATATACCTTCTAATTTTAGAGAGATAAAAAAAAAGAAATCAAATTCTATTGAAAAGCACAGCAGATCGGGTTCTCCAGGAAGCAGGTTGTGAGACAGAGATTAGCGTTTGTGAAGCAGTGCTTTGAGGATCAACACCTGTGTGGGACGAGGACCAGAAGCAGGATTAATGGAGAAAGTTGTGGTACAGTCACAAGACCTCAGCCAACCCTGCAGGGAGCTCTAAGCTGGGATGGCACTTCAGGGTGTCCACAGCACCAGGCCTTTAGCCCCCTGCATTGAGCCTTCCTTGCGTTTGGGGGGGCCCCAGAAGGGAACAGGTGGATCCCATCAGAAGATATAATTCGCAAAGGTGGCTGACAGCTGAGTCCTGATAAGCAAACCTTCCCAGCAGCCGGGGTGTAAATACTGTCTGTGAAGTGGAGAGGATACATGGGTTGCATAGCACGAGTTCTGGGGTAGGAGCCCCACCACCTCTGATCACTTACACTGAGACCACCTCTACTGAGACCACCTCCACCAAGCCAACGTTGGCTCATTTCTCAACTATTACAATGGCCCCGTGGATGGTCTCTGTCCTGCTTCAGCACATTGCCCACATCACATCCGGAGTCCACCTCTCAAAAACGTGAGATTATGTCACTCCCTTGCCAGTTAACCTCCAATGAATTTGCATCTTCACACACAGTCAAATCCAAATCCTTTACCACAGCCTACAAGGCACTACTTTATTCAGCCTCTCATCTGTGTTTTTTAAGTAACAAGTGCAGATTTTAAGTGCACAGTTGGATGAGTTTTGACAAATGCCTATACCCATGTAAACACCCTACAATTAAGACAGACAAATCTTTCTTTCCTGCAGAAGGCTCTCTTGTGTACTCTTGTAGTGACCTATCCTCCCACCATTTCTCACCCCTTTTGCAGAGGTAACCATTGCATCCCTACTTTAAAGGTCTTGTGACAATTTAAAACAATAGATAAAATTAAGGATGCCTAATGTTTCTAGCTGCCAACTAGATGATATATGTCTCTCAGGAGGTTGACAGGGAGGACAAATTACCAATATTCAGAAGCTCTTCCTTCCACCAAGAACATTTTGTTGAACCTCTATCACCCCTCAAGCCAGTATTTCACATGACATGGTCATAATTAGCATTTTGCAATGGTTACTAAAGATTCCAGTTTCCTTGCCTGGTGTGAGCATGTGTGCTTAGCTTTGTGCACAGTAAGCATCTTCTGGTTTGAGTTTTCTTTGCTGACAGGAATGTAAATGTAAGAAAATCAAATATATTTCTTTCATGACAATCATACTGCTGCCAGTAAACAAAATGGATGCGTCTGCCCTTAATTTTGAGCAACAAGAAAATCTTTAGAGTGGATTGTACTCATGGTAGTGCACAAAATTATGGTTTTCAATAGGTGTGTATGTTTAAAGGGTTTGCTATTGTAGTTCTTGTCAATGATTCCATATGCTAAAATGCATTATTTCACAAGACTGATTTTGACAAAAGTGTTTCCCTTTAACTTTGATATTTTCTTTTTTTAGTGAGGTGGGTTATGACTTAGAAATAAGTGATATTTCAAATGCTTCAATCTTATCCCCTTGGATGTTGTACCACATAGCAAATCTTCTTACAATAACTTTAATTGCAGCCAAAGTTATGCATTAGCCAACCTTTACAGGCATTCATCTAATGACCTTCAAAGACCTTGGCCAAGTTGGGGAGAAGAACCAAGAAGAGATAGGGGAGAGAACCAATACAGTGTTGATTTTGAATTCTTGGTGTTCTAGCATCCTGTTTGGGAAGTCACTGAACTTGCAGCTGACTGAAACAGGGGAAGTGTTGATCTACAACTATCAGGTGACTATTCCTGGCAGGCAGAGCAGGCATAATTCAGAGATATAGCAGGTTTGTTTAGTTTCAGACCATCACAATAGAGTTGTACGTTATTGCTGCTCGACGGTCTGGCCTTCCATTTATAAAAAGCGCAACACATGTGAAGCACAGTAAAGAGAAGCACAATAAAAGGAGGTAAGCCTATATCAAACTTCTTACAGATTTTGTTTTAGGTGATTTCCAATTTGATGTTCCTTTTCATGAGGAATTCTGGAATATTAAATGGCATCTAGGATATTAAAACAGCATCCTATTATTTATAGGTCAAAGTTGTACCAAATCCACAAAGTAAACATATGACATTTACCTATTTCAAATGCAAACTTGTGTGAACAATTTGTTGTCTTTGAAGAGTCAGACAGTTCCTATAAATACACAGTCCAAACCAGCACTATCGATAAGACAATGTTTGCAACTATCAAAGCTGCAAATGAACTCCTTAGCCCATTGTTCATGGAAGATTTACATACTCTCTTAAGAGCATACTGGAACCCAACGTATTTCTCAGTATGACCTAATGGCCTGTTTCTGAGAACAAAAGGCCAAAGTAATGACGATGCTAATATTTGGATGTACTCACTACACAAGTTGACTGCCCAGCCATTAACCTAGTTACACTGAGGCCTTGTGTCAAATTTGTATTAAACTATGATTGTTCAGATAGAGTTTGCTTATAAGTATTGGGAGGGACAATATCCTAAACAAACCCTACAGATTCAAAATGATTGAGCTTTAAGGTTTATCTACTTTGATCTCATCGGGTTCATAAAATAGTAATTCAATTTTTAGCATTAGGAATTTTAAGAATTCCCACACACAATGTAAAAGGAAAATTATAGGCTATTATTTATATATTTCATGCTTATTATTTATATATTTCACTTAGTGGACAGTACCACTGAGTGAGCATTTTTCTGGTTCAGGCCAGACTCTAGGTTTCCTCTGGGTTTGCTCATGTGTCTGCAGGCATTTGGCAGGTCATCTGGCATCAACTGGTGCCGGAGGACCTCACACACAGGTCTGGTGGTTGCAATGTGTCAGGTGGAACAAAGTGGATTTTTTGGCTGTCAGTTTCTGATCATCCAGTGGGCTAGTCCAGGCCCATTCTGATGGTGGCACTGGCAAGGCTTCCAAATCCCATTAAGAAAAATAGACAATAAGTCCTCTTCAAATTCCACTGATCAAAAAATTCCTAGTTAAGCCCAAAGTCGTGTGGGTGGTAATCATACAAGATCTTGGGTATAAGAACATTATTTCATTAATCAATCACATATAAAAGTGTTAATTGAACTTTAATAAAATATGGATGAAAATGGAATTATAAATTGAAGCATCAGTTTGATAGAACTGCCTCTAACAGTGTAGCTTCTTTGAATAAGGCCATAGTTTTTATCTCATATCATCATATTTTGTTAGGGGTTCAGTACTTCCCTATTCCAAGACAGCTACATATCACATTTTCCACCTTGTCTGCTAATCAAGGTAATCACCATTCTTTCTTTAACTTGGATCCTTGAAGACTTTTTTATTTTATTTTATTTTATTTTATTTTATTTTATTTTACATAATATATAAGTGAATGATGAAGATAGTATTTGCCAGGTTTACCCACTGTAAAGTTACATCATGTTCTCCTTTCAATTATTCTAGTCTTCTGAAGCAAGTCCACATTTCAAGAAAGGGAGGGAGTGGTTAAGATCCACCTTCTGATAGGTGAGGGATGGCATGGAAGGGTTGGGACTGTATAAAGTATTTGGAATTTTTTTTGTAAAGGCCTGTCTTTTCTCTCCTCATTATTTATGCAACTGTTTATCTAAATCATTACGGACACCTGTATATTTATTTTACACTTGAGTTTCATCCAGTGCAATATTATCTATTTCATTGCTCAAATGGTTTCAAATTTGCCTCTAGGAGCTCTTTTAGGTTGGTTCCTCTGTTCTTCCCATATTATCATTGGTTTTTTGAGCACTTCTTATTTGGAGACACTACATTTTGTTTTTCCTCTTTTGCCTTTATATTTGAAGAATTTCTTCATACATTTTAGATGATTTTTCTTTATGGACAGGGGTTCTCAAAAAAGTTATACTCACTTCAAATGACTATAAATTCAGTGTTTATTAATATATAGTTCACTTTTACAATTTAAAATACTCTATAGAAATGAATAATTTTGTTTGTCAATGCCTGTTTTCAAACTAATGACCATTCTGGTCTAGGCACTGCTGATAACATAAAGCAGTCAAGAATCATTTTGTTTGGTATTGGTGTACCCTAAATTTGTCAACTGTTACCAGTTTTATAATATAAAGTTTATCTTTTATATATCCCCATAGTAGCACTTTAGGATAAATTTTTTTTTGTTCAAAGCTTAGTCTGGCTTCACCCCTTATTTACAATCAGCTAAACCTGAAAAGGAATATAAATTAAATAAGTTATCAGTTATTAAAGTGTGTATACATTTTTGGAGGACACCCTATATTTTAGATGTGTGTTGTATAAACATCTGCCAGTGATTTTCCCAGTCTCTTGATTTTCATATAATTTTGATAACATTTTAATTATGTATATTATTCTTTAAGCTCTTTGGTCATTTAAAATTACTGCTTTACCCCTTTGCTCATAAAAATATGCTCACATTTTATTCTAACAAATTAACAATCTTATTTTTACTTTTCCATTTTTAATCCACCTAGAATTTATTTTGGCCTGTGACATAAGGAAAAGATACAGCTTTATTTCTCCCTCCCCCAATAGTTAGATATTACTTTAACTTCATTCCCCATTGTTTGGGACTTTCACCTCTACCTACCATCTATCACATTCACTCATGTGAATCTGTCTTTGACTCCCTTTTCTGCTCCCTTGATCTAGTTTTTTATTCTTTTACCATCAAGGCATTGATTTATGTTTGGGCATGGACTTTCTTATGTATACTAGGTTTGAGAAACCCAGTAATCTAATGCAGAGTTTCTCCACTTCAGCACTATTGACTATTTGGCCCAGAAAATTCTTTGTCATTGAGGGCTGCTCTGTGCATTATAAACAATTGGTAGCATTCCTGGCTTTTCCCCTCTAAATGCCAGTTACCACTTTTTTTCCTAAATGTGAAAACCAAACCTGTCTCTGAAAATTACTGTTTTCTGGGATGACAAATCTGCCACCAGTTGAGAACTGTTGGCCTAATTCCTAACAAGACTCTTAGGAGTCCTACTGTAGTTATGATATTCTTAGGCATTATAATTCTGGGAAATGGAAAAATTGCCCTTCCCTATCTCCTTGAAATTAGGCTTGGGGATATGTCTTATTTGGCTGATGAATTAAGAAACAGATATGATGTGTATCCTCAGTAATTGGAAGCACTTAACAGCCAGCATTCACATTTTCATGTTCCTCTTTCTCATGTCATGCAGATGTTGGAAGCATGGGTTACTATTAAAGGTCAGTGTATCTTCCAGTGATATAGTGGAGCAGAACCTCTACTAAATCAAGTTGGATGTAATGTAAACTTGAAATAAACTTGATAATTTAACTAGTGGGATTTGGGGGTGTTTTTATCACAGCATAATTTGGTCTGTCCTGACTGATAGACTCCAGTCTGTGCAATAGTGAATTCTGGGGTGGTATCTGCACCCTGACTTCATTAGAAAAGTGTTGATCTCCTCTCTGTGTCTTCTGTGCCTCACTGCTGGGGGGAAATGTGAGCAAACAAGCCATCTAGGCAAGAGAGGTTGGCAAAAATGTGGTTCTTTGTTAGTGCTTCCAGATACCAACTAAGGAACTGAGAGCACTGGTGATGTGGAGAGAGGCCTATAGTCTAATCTCCATTAGAAGCAAAACACAGGTGTCCCGCATCTATTTGCAAAGATGCTTCATATAGTTGGATATTCTTTTAACTACTTTATCCCCAGGAAAATTCAAGCAACAATGAAGTCCAAAGAAACTAAGTCCTTCATAATTTTAGGGGGGCGAGGGGATCAACAGAGAACTGCACTTTAAGTGAAGAACTGCGTTGGAATCCTATAAGAACTAGGGCTTGCTTTCACCAGTACTTGCTTTCATTAGTACTTCTAAAATCATTTAGACATTAGGTTTATCAAATCTGAGGCCTTGCTTATGGCCATATTCTCAAAGTCTAGGAAGTAAGTTACATTCCACAAAATAGTGCAATGCCCTCATTAGAGGTTTTACAATATTTCTCCATGTTCTCTTCAGCGTTTTTCCTTCATATACTCATCAAAGGTTTGAGTAATGGAGTGTCTATATTTAAATTCTCTGTACTTTTACAAATCATTCCCAATACCAGTGAGACAAATTCTCCAGAATTACTCTTTGGAGATTTTGGATTATTCAGAGCCTCTAACTCTCCACATACCCTTTGGAGCCAATTCTCTGGAATGGAAAGGCTCTCTCTAATTTTCTAAATTGGTAGGTGTGCACCATTACTCACCAAGAAAATTTATTGCCTAAAAAAGTGGAAACAAATGTTGCTGGATTATGCCAGGTATAACTCCAGCAGGTGTACAGCTGTCCTGCCCAGCTCCATCAACCCATTTGCCTTCCGTTCTTTGACACCCATTTGCCAGGGACTCTATATGTATGTCACAGTTGCTTGCAACCCAGTTCCATGGGACCCTGTCAGGCAATGTCATTCTTACTTTAGTGACTTCAGTAAACAAATGAACTCAGTTCTATAGTGGGAGTCTCAATGGTACTAAAATTCCAGTTTCTTGAATGTCAGCATTGACATTTTTGATCACTAACATTGAATAGTTGTTGTTTTTTATGGATCAAAACATTGGAGGCATTTATACACAGGCACAAGATAATTTCTTTGAAGTTGTTCCATGAACATTATGCTCAATAAAAAGTCATCTTAATTATGATTAAGAGTAAAAAAAAAAAAAGCTGTCTTTCCAGACATCCTCAGTGCAAGAGTGCTTAGCACATAGTTGGCTCTCAGTAATCTGAGTAAAAACAACCAGGATGCACTATCATCTTTGTCAAAACAGACTTGATCTCTTTACTAAAGTCTGCACTGGGGAAGGGAGTAGTCAAAGTTCTAAACTAGGCTTCTCTGGAGAGTGCCATACTATTGTTTATACTAACCCTTCTGTTGGCCTTCTAGATGACAGCCTAGGCTGTCTTCAATAGGAAGTGTGGAAATGTGACTCTGCATACTTTTATTGCAGTAATTATGATGATAATTGCCAATTTATGGTGTGTTTACTATGTGCCAAGCACTGTATACTCAATGCTTTCCTGGATCAGCCATGATAGCCTCCATGAGAGCAAAACATAGTGCTGTATCTCCAATAGCTAACGGCACACAAAAGTGCTTGGTACTGAAAAGTGTTTCATAAGTACTTGTTGAGTGAATGAATGATTCCAGAATCCTTTGGATCCTCGTACTATCAGCAGTTTGCCAATGAGAAAGCTAAGCTCAAAGGTCACATCTCTGAAATAGTGATATTTGAACCCAGGTTGTCCATCTGTAAGGTCTATGCTGTTGACCCCCGAAGGTGTTCATTTATGCCTTCCATTTTAACCTGCAGCAGAACCCAGAAAAGGCAGTTGCACAAGGATGCACTGTTTCCTAGTTTCCCCTTGCCCCCTCAATCCACTAATTATAGAGGGGCCAGTACAAGGTGAGTTTCCCTGCCCATTGAGGAAAGAGACATAAGTGCAGAGTAAATAAAGAATACCATGTCTGGGGAACTAGGACGTGAGGGATTAGAAAATTATAGACATATTGTGCAACTTGGATGAGATCTTTTCTGGTAGTATCACGCCAATTATACAGGTCTCTCTGTTCACATAAAGCGCTCATGTAATCACTGACACTAACAACTGACCTCTCCTCAGGCAATGACAAAGAATTCATTGTATGGGGCTTTATTAGACAATTACAACAGGTGAAAACTTCTGCATTCCTTTTTCATTATGTCTGTGGCACTTCTGGGAACAGGAAAGGCACTGAGTTGCTTACATACCTGACCGGGGCCATGCAATTTCAAGCCGGCCAGGGTAGCCACTCTTGGGTGCAGCGCCAGCGAATAATGCCTTCATTGTCAAGTGAGAAGGAAAGCCTGCAGCTGCCCTGTTGAAAGGTAAATAGGAGGGGAGATTCTCTCCACATAAAAAACCAATTCTAATGCACCCTACATTCCTTGAACCATCACATCAAACCACACATGGCATGGAAAAGTGCAGATTTCAATTTAGGTAATGTGCACGCCGTTGAAGGTTAGCAGAGGACCATGACCAGGCCAATTCGTCTTCAGGAGATTAATGTCTGGGTTAGGCAGGTATGTCATAAAACATGGCCAATGCCGGGAGATGCTCCGGGCCGGCCTCCTTCTTCTCTAACGCGATGCGCTGCTTGCCTGTAAGAAGGCCTTGGTACTCCTGGGCTATTGCTTTTAAACATTGCCTCTGACCCAGATAATGTCAAAATGTCTGACTGCCTGCGATCCTCTTTCTCCAAAAGAGCGTCTCTAATGTAATGCAAATGCACATGGTAGGGAAAATTCCAGCTGAGAAAATGAAGCCTTATATTTCTAAAACCATATACATGTCAATAGCCCATTATTCTCCTGTTTTAAATGTAATTGCAGCCCAGCTTTGAATGAATTCCTGAAATAGTAAAATACATGGAATAGCAGTCCCTGGCTCTTGCAGTTATCTTATGCCTGCTCTTCCTCCCCTCTTCTCCTCTCTAGCCTCCAAAGGGAAAAAAAAGAGGCTGTGGAGAAGGAAGGGGAGCAGAGACAATAGTGAGAGTCAGATCCCTTGTCTAGAATGTGTTATCTGAACGCCGTTACAACATTGTTGCCTCAAGCCCATTTGTATAAATGTAGCATGCGTGGACCCATTTTGCAAGACAGATTGTTTTCAGGCAATTAAGGACACATAATTATTTTCTTTGGTAGGAACTTCCTTCAATTTCCAATTTTCACTTAAAGCTAATGTTTCCTGTAGTGTCTCAACAGCAATCATTTTGTAAGGACCCTTTAAAATAGCTTTCTTCCTTAGTCCTGGGAGCGGTCCTGCATTTTCTTGGTAAATTTAACATGGGTGCACTCCAACCTTTATGGCCAGGGTTGGTGGATTTAAAGGGACCATTATTTCGTTTGATTGCCATTCTTACACCACCCCTCTCCAGCCTTCCAACCCACTCCCCATCTTCTCCTTCCATCAGGAATTGTCTAAGAAAAACTTTTATGATGAGAGGTAACATAAATTTACAGCACATAGACTCATAATGATCTTTCTAATCTTCTTTCTTTCTTTAGAAGGTTATTGAGACTGTGTCTAATTTTAGTGAGTTAAAATTAAGATCTTAACTTTCCGGAACACAGGTATAAAAGTTAGCAGAGATTTCCAAAGGTGGTAAGTGACACCAGTTTAGAAAACTAACAAGAATGTTACTCAGTACATCTTACCTATATCTGTAGGAATTCTGACTTCTCAATTCCATTTAACTTTCAAAATATCAGAGTGAAATATGATTCTTTAATCTTAAAAAAAAAAAAGAATCCAAATGTATTACCCTCTCAGGTAAACACAAAAAGAATATTGAATCCAACTGTTCCTTTACCTGTGCATTGGGTTAATCTTTACAAAAGATTGCAGTGGTCCAAACTCTTCCGCACAATTTCCTATAGAAAATCATCTTTGGGTAATTGTCGTGCTTCTATGGCCCAAGCTCTTTAAATTTGTTTTCTAATAGTCTTGGAGCCCCCGAGTTGCATGATGAAGTGTTGCATTGACCTCTTGTAAGAGAGTCTATTAAGTTGATCATTTAGAATGCTTTTTGCTTTATGCAGCAAATAACCTAAAGCTGCTCCACATAGAAAACATTTCCAGAACAGAAAAGAAGGCCAAAGGAGGTGTTTCCTGGGTTGTGCATGGGATTTCCTGATATTGCTGCTAAGGGCCCCTCTCTTCCCCAGCTTCTGCTCTGTGTATCCTCCGTGATATGGTGAAGTGGCCATTTATCATCTCAGAATGGATGCTTTTTGGAACCACACCCCAAACAGAAGGTAGATAAGGAGTGATGAAAGAACATTTTTTTCATACTTTTCCTAATATCTCAGGGCCCTGAACTATACCAGTATAACACAGGGCAAGGGTTACTTACCTCTGACTTACTCATGGCAGCAGGAGGCATCTCCTGGGACTGAATATATTGCTACACAATAAAACTGGGGTTTTCTCAAACAGGGAAGAAAGGTGGAATGGTGGGCAGACACCTCATAATGTTTTCCCATTAAGGTTTAAAGGAGCAACATGCCATGTCCTCCTCTAGTTAGCCATTTTGATTCTTACTATTAAGAATGAAATAGGTACTGCCTTCTCAGGTAAATATAAAGACTCTTAATCAGATTGGGGGAAAAAACACAAACACTTGAGAATGTAGGATGCTTAGCAGGCATTTCAGTCTTCAGTCAAAATCAACTTTCTGCACCATTGGAGACAGTGGGGGAGGAGGGTTATCTGTGAAATGCTTGTATTAAGTAAGACACTAGTTTTGTTTTTTTCTCTGCACGGTTTGGCATTGCAAAACACACATTGCTTTGATAAGCTAGTTTTTAAGTTGGGTTGTGCAGAGCATTGATTATATGTTCCATAGAAATTATCAAAAATTATGGTTGGTCTTCTAGCCAACTCCCCAAACCCTATACCTCCCAAGAGTTCCCTGGGGTAGACTGCTAGGGGCACCTCTGCACTTAACATCTTAATTGTTTCCTGAATGATAGTTACAAGTTAAGCAGCTGTAAGTCTTGGGTCACCTGTATAAGTACTTGGAATTTACCCCCAAACTCTGGTGTTATGCCAAACAATTTGTGTCCTAAAGCAATCAAATCAATACTGTGCTATAGTTAAAACTTACTTCTTTGATGTCTCAATGAGCTCATCCTTCAGTATTTGAAAAAGATGCAGCGCCCTTCCTGCAATTGTCACTTGGCTCAGATCCATGTGGATTTGCTGCTTCTGATCCTGTAATCCACATAATCAAAAGTTTTCCACCTCAAGGAGTCAGCCCATTCCACTTCATTATTCCATGTTGATTGCATCAGTCTAGGAACAACGGATGCCTTGCTTAGGTAGCAGTCTTTAGGTGGGCATAAATATGAAATTTATTTCTTTGGGGGCCTTATTTACTTGATCAAGTGGAAGGCTCAAGGATGTTTACAAGTACCATTTTATCATTAAGATATTTTGATTGTATAATGAGATGCTTTGAGAATCAGAAGTAGGCCCCAGAAAACAAGTAACTTCAACATCTGTCATAACAAACTACCTTAGACAGCCCTGGACTAATATCCCAGGCACCCAATGCATGGGAATTTCTTCTCTTCTCTGCTTTAATATAATCACTTTTGCGCTTTGGTGCACAGTTAGAGGTGGGATATAAAAAGAGTAGAGAATGAGGTGGTGCCAACAAACAGGAAAGGGGTCAGAGAAGAGGGAAACTCTCGTGGGGACTGCAGGAAGGAATAGGGTACATTCTCAGGTAGCTGGAAGACATAAAAGTATATTAGGTATGGTGAGGACTGCCTATAGTAGAATCCTCCAACATTATTTACTGAGATGTTACCAAGAACCTCCTAGCTTTCATCTTTCTTTAATTTATATCACAGACTGTATTCATATACATTCCATCTCTTATCTGTTTCTCATCAAGCAGAATTTCTATCAATGTTTGTAACCCTGAGGATAGACAAAACTAAAATTAGCTCCACTTCAGTCTGGAGGGGGAAATTTTTTGCAGATAAAAACAGTCTCTTTAGGTCTTTGAGTCTATGGTAGTTGATTAGTCCCTGCAGTAGGGAAAATTAAATTTTGTGGTTGAGACCCAGCGTGCTTGGATGGTTTAATAATATGATGGCCACCGTCCAATGGCTGACAACCAAGAACTAAGGTACGCTCTGTACTTTTCTCCCTCATGCAACACCTGAAAATCCTGGGGCAAATCAAACAGCAAATTAAAGCTCAGACAACTCTCACCTGCAAGCCATGTACAGTATAAGGAACTCATTTTAATGTTTTTTGGCTGAAGTCATAGGGGATAGTAATACAAAAGACTGGCCACGAAGGAATCCTTGTAAGTTCTTAAAGCACCTAGTTTGTGAAATGTTTTTCAGTTTCTTGTTACTTAAACTGTACTTAAAAGTTAGTGATTTTTTCTCTCTCCAGATTCCAGGCTGAAAAAGAGCCAAGTTGAACACTGAAAAGCAAAAATGAAAAGGGCAAGGAAAAAAGAGCCTCATGAATGGCTGTATATACAAAGGGTTTGGACCTTTTAGAGAGCAGCGTTTGGAATTTAACTTTGGTCCGTGGAGCCACGCTGGGCCTAAGCTGAGAGTACATTGTCATGGACAATTCAGGGAATTCAGGTCTCCAAACAGTGCCAAGTTGATGAGGAAAACCAAATAGGCAAAAGTACCACTTGCAAACATATTTTTTTTTAAAAAAAATCAAGTCTGATCCATTTTTATAGATACTACAATATTTGATGATATGCATCTGTATTCCCTAAGGAATCCCAGGAGAAAAGTCATGTTTTTAAAGTTTATTTATAATGGGTTAGTGGTTAAGGACACATGGAACATAATGAGCTAAGAACAAGAGAGCTAGAGGATGTGTATATGTATTAGTTTCCTATTGTCAATATAACAAATTACCCCCCATTTGTGTTGTTGGCTTACAACAACACAAACTTATTATCTGATGATTCTGGAGGTCAGAAGTCCCAAGTCAAGTGTTGGCAGGGTTGTATGTCTTCTGGAGGCTCTGGGGTGAATCATGCCCTAGCCCTTTTCAGCTTCACTAGGCTGCATTCCTGACAGGTGTTCCTTCCTCCATCTTCAAAACATGTCGCACTGACTTTTGCCGTGCATTTCCCCCCATTTCTCTGATTCTGAACTCTCCTGCCTTTTTTCTTATATGAATCCCTATGATTGCATTGGGCCCACCTGGGTAATCAAGGACAATATTTCCATCTCAACATCCATAGACACACCTGCAATATCCCTTTTTTTCCACATGAGGTAACATATTCGCAAGTTCTGGGATTAGAATATGGACATCTTTGGAGGCCACTATTCAGGTTACACAGAATGTTTTAAACTACCCTCTCTAATTCAATTGTTGGTGCTGGGATACTAGAATTCCTATCTAATAAAAGGATAATATGGCCCTGGCTGGTTTGGCTCAGTGGATAAAGCATCAGCCTGTGGACTTGGGGATCCCAGGTTCAATTCCGGTCAAGGGCATATACCTTGATTGTGGGCACATCCCAGTAGGGGTAGGGGGAGTGTGCAGGAGACAGCTGATCAATGTTTCTCTCTCATCGAAGCTTTTGACTCTCTATCCTTTCTCTTCCTCTCTGTAAAAAAATCAATAAAATATATATTTTAAAAAGATAATATAAAAATTAACCATCACTTCATCACAAATATGGCAGTGCCCATAGCCACAAGATGGCAGCACCCAGTCCTCTCAGCCCTGCTAGAGTCCCCCAGTACTGAGGGGGGGGCAGCCTAGTGGAATACTTGTTTTGTCGCCTCCGTGATGAAGCAAGCATTTTGTGCGCAGCTGCAGAGAGCCTCTGGGCAGTGGGCACAGAGGGGCCGGGCCCTGCAGAGAGCTACTGGTGCACAGATTCATGCACAGGGCTACTAGTGTGATATAAATTCCTTTTCAACAACGGATGGGAGTGTGCTGTCTCTCCACCACCGTGAGGATACTTTTCTAAAACTCAATTCTAGGAAGAGGATGAGAGCGATTTAATGTCCAGTTCAAAGACCTGTAAGAGCTTCCATGATGTAAAATAAAATGCAAATGCATGCTTAGCAAACAATCCATTCAAAGTTTTGTCCATGTGGTCCTGACTCACTTTGAACTATTATTTCCATTTAAACCACTCACTCATCCTATGGTGCATTTTGTTCCCCATGTATCTTTCTTAAGCTATTCCCTTGGCCAATTCTAATACGTAATCAACATCCCACCCATTCTATAAGAACTATCTCATATTCCACCACCTCCAGGAAGTTTCCAGAGAGGTTAATTTGGTATTACCATCTATTAAAATAACTAACAAATACACAGGATGGTACAGTTACAAGCACATTTCATATATGTGATGTCATTAGTTTTCAAACGCAATTAAAGTTCATTTCCAGTCAAAGGAACTTATTCTCACAGAGTTAGGTTACTTTGTGAGATCCAGGATTTCTGAATCCAGATCCATTCTTATTGTCACTATTCTATATCTCTTTCCTGGTTCCAGTCTCAGACAGCTCTCCGTCCATGATCTTTTCCTTCAGAGTTTGTTTCTCTTTATGTTATTTGTTGCAGACTGTTGCTATCAGACTTGTTTGTACTGGTATGCTCATATTTGCCATCAGTATGTGCTGAGAGCAGGGACCAGTCTTTCAGTTTTGCATTCCATTGAGACCCCAGGAAAAAAAAACAACTGCCATTTATCAAGGGCCTATTGTATACCAACCACTTTTCATATTCTTATTATGTGTGCCTTGCAATTACTTTGTGAAAGAGATGCTATTATTTTCACTTAATAAATGAGGACATTGGAACTTAGAACAATTATGTAAGTTTTTCCTGGGTAAATAGCAGGTCAGCATGATTCTCAAGCCCATATTCTTGCCATATGCCCTGCTGCACACACACTCAATAAATTTGTGTGGAAGTGAAACAAATATCCCTGCAGTGAGCTGTTGTGAAATACTATTTGTTTCCTTTGGGGAAGTGGTAAGTAAGGTAAGTGTGGAATCTGCCTCAGGTGAAGCTCCAGATGACATTCTGAATGCCAAACCCACAGGAAGAGGGAGAGGGGGAAAGAGAGTTTTATAAGTCTACCTTATGTTTTAAGGCCATCAAAATGTACCCCCCACCAGAAAACTGCCATTTGAAGCCAAAGCTTGCTGAAGAGGCATGATTTAATCCTTTGCTGTATAAAAAGTACCTTACACTCTGTTAGCCAGGAAAAATGATTTAAGTTTTATTTCTGGATAATAATTGAGTAACACTTTGGTATGTGATTCACTGCCAAGTGGACGCCGTTGGTTTCACACAGCTGTAGTTAGCAATGGCAAGAGCTATTTACTGGGAAAATGATAATGCAATTGGATGTTGTACTGAACCCAAGGGCAGGATAATTTCTGTTGTGCTGTATCACAGGCCTGCCGTTAGAGTCTGTTTGGTCAGTCTGTTTGAAGAGCCAATGTTATTGATGCTAATTCATAGGATTCAGTTGTAGGCAAGGAAAATTTACTTTCATTCAAATTAAATCAACTGGGACAAAGAATCAGACCCAGTCAATCGGTATTTTCCAGATTCATAGTTTAGTTTTCAAGTATATAGAATATGTTCTTCCCTTTGGGCTTGTTTAACTGAAATGTTTACACTTAGACTCAGTAATATCACTCCTGGGAATGTACACTAGGAAATGATTTAACATAAGAAAAGAAGCAATAGACATATTTTTGCAACATTATTTGTAATCATGAAACATTGGAAAAAACCTAAATGCCCAGCAATCAATGAATGCCTAACAAATGATGGCACATCCTCTTAAGGGAATCATTATGCTGCAATCAAATCACAATTATGAAGGCCATTCAATAAACAAATATACAAAACCATGTAGCAATTTGGGAAATGTTTATGATGTACAAGTAAGTAAAGTAGAATATAAGTCTAGTTAAGGTGTCCCATTTTATGATTTGGGAAGCAATTCACATATCCTTGTCAGGTCTCTCTAGCCAGTAGCATCATAAAGTCCAGAACAGTCTATCAAGTACTCAACATCCTTCCCATTATTTGAACAGACATTTCCAAAAGCTTTTCAGCAACTGAGAGAATGGGAGAAATCTCATTTACTTCAGTCAGCTCTCCAAGTGCTGCCTACATCTGAAGTTTGATGGCCTATTCTGGCCTTTTCCGGCCAAGTCCAAAGAAAAGTAGCTGAGGGAAGATCTCTCGCTCAAGGTGGTGTCAGAGGGACTATGATGATGTTTTCTCACCAATAACACCTGACAGTAGGGAGTCCTCAGCAAAATGAAGAGAGCCTTTAGTCTCCGAGTTCTGTTCATGACTTCGCCCACCTATCTCCCAGACATGAAGTTGTCATAGGGTACTGGATTCCTAAAGGTTTCCAGTGTCAATTCCTCAGGTGCCAGTGTTGGTGTATAAAGGGGTTCTAGAGGACTTGTGACACTCCTGGAGAAAAGCCCATTGAAAAATATGGAAACAAATTGTCTCC
Source organism: Antrozous pallidus (assembly GCA_027563665.1). Classification (NCBI taxonomy): domain Eukaryota; kingdom Metazoa; phylum Chordata; class Mammalia; order Chiroptera; family Vespertilionidae; genus Antrozous; species Antrozous pallidus. The sequence continues at coordinate 26,268,959 of CM050522.1, forward strand.
AGTAGAAAATGCATACTATAGGAACCAGAGCTGCTTCCAGGCAAACATGATTGGGAATTGCCAAATACCAAGGATCCTCTGATGGAACATCTAGGTGATACGGACGTAAATAATATTCTCAGGATACATCTGCATTTCCCCTGCTCTGGTTTTGACATTTATAGGCTGCACTGAAGCTCTCTTGCAATCACTGCAAGTTCTTCAGTGGAAGACTAATCCATGATGTCATGCTCACTTACAAGAATGCATTCATAAGTAGCCTGGACCCCAAGTACAGAAGTTCATTGGGGCCCTAGCTCTTTTTTCACACATACACCCAATCTCTTCCTAGGGAACGTGACTGGATCAGAAACAGTTTTTCCCTGATATAGAACCAATGTCCTCCTCTTCTCCCCATCTTTGTTCTCAGCAGGCATAATCTTTTAGTTTCAAGTCTCTTTATCTTTCAGTGTTCTTTAAAGAAATTTATAGCATTTAGGCCTTGTTTGTAGCCAACTTAACCATCTGATATAACTCCCTTCCTCCAAATCTCAGGATAAATATGTGAATTCTTCTATTTCTTGTATGTCCTCAAACCCCTGGACATCATATGCAAATTTGTTCTCACTTCTCAGAATTTTCATATAGGAGAGAGGCTGATTTTGATTAGTTGAACGGATCCTCTTACTCATTTGGTTCAAGAAAAGAGAGACCTGAAAGGTTTAGCCCAAGATATCCCTGCCTTCAAGATATGCTATCTATCAGCTGAGTTTTGTAGGAAGGTAGAAGAGGGTAACTATGGAAATGAGAAAGGGAATGCACAGAGGAAAAATGATGAAGAGGGAGGGGAAGAAGAAGAAAGGGGAGGGAGAAAAAGAGATGCAAAGAAAAATAAGGACATGGCAGAAAGAGAATGAACTTACTACTGCAAAAAAGTATATATAACTCTAAAAGTACTATGCATAAGAAACAGGACATTAAAAGAAGGAAGATAACCCTGACTGGTGTGGATCAGCTGGTTGAATGTTATTCCATGCATGGAAAGGTCACGGGTTAGATTCCCAGTTGGAGCACAGGCCCAGGTTGTGGGTTCAGTCTCCTGTTGGGATCAATTTCAGAGGTAATTGATGTTCCTTTTTCACATCAGTGTTTATCTCTTTCTCTCTCCCTTCCTCTCTAGAATCAATAAAAACATTATTTTTAAAAAAGGTAGGTAGAATAGGTATAGGAACTTTGAAATGGGTCTTATTTTCTTTTTAATGTTTCTTTTATTTGTATAATGAGGTAGGGAAGCAATGCTTGGTGAAGTAAATTTGAATACATTTTCTTTAGTGTTCAAAAGGATACACCAAAAATTTTTGAGAATAAAGAGCTATATTCCAGCTCTTCCATTTAATTATGTGACATAAAACAAGTTATTTACCCTCATTTGTGCCCAAACTCATAAAAAAGTTAGGTGATCTCTAACAGAAATTGATAGAACATTTTTATAAGTGACTGCTATATTTTTAATATCTGTTTAAGATTCTAAGTAAACAGAAGAAGTAACTAACTTGGTTTAGTATATCATTTGATTTGTTGAAATGAAGATATAAACAAAAACTTATTCCAAGATGCTTAAAGAGTAAATATATTGCTAAATGAATCCTAAAGGATTTTGGTATGCAGAGTAAAAGTCCAAAAATATATAAGGAATAGTACTGAACTAATTGTGAGGAAAAACAATTCCAACACCCAATCCAGTGTTTAAATCATCTCTGTAGGATCCTTAATCATGTAGTTATTTTGAACAGTGATTTACAAACATTGTTCTGAGGAGAATTAGGATTCCTCCCACTTACTCCAAAAGCCACTTCATGGGAGCAAAAGGGAAGGAGAAGAATAAGAAGAAGGGGGGCCCTGCCATGCAAATTATAAACTACTTCAAGGAGAAGAAAAAGGAAATGCTTCATTAAGAGCAACTCCATTTTCAACTTCATTATATATGAGAACTCTGCCAGAACAGAAAATGTCTGGAACAAGTATTCCATTACTCTAAAATAGTTTAGAAAGCCTCTGGTCTATATTATGCTTGAACATCATCATTACTTGTTTATGCCCATGTTAAATCATGGCATCCAAAACAGAACAGACTCTAACAATGTGACCCAGTCTTGGAAAGTAGTGGCTCTATAGAGAATACCCTTCAATACTAAGTGCAGGGTCAGTTTTGTTTTGTTTTGTTTGTTTGTTTTCTTCTAGTTAGTTAGCTTCTTTGTTTGGCAGCTAGAAACACAGATAAGCTGCCTTCTTACCCCTGTATGGACCAGAGATAGGATGAAAGTGCTCCTGGGACAAGATATAAACTTGGGTAAACAGTTCCTTCCAGTTTATAGCCAGCCTGAGAAGGGCCTCAGCTGGAAACCTTTAGCAGGAATGATGCTGGTGCTGGAGAATGGTAGTCCTAATCCTGAGGGGGGCAGGCAGCACAACAGGTACTGTATAGTTCACCTTTACATCTCTTAAGTCCAATTTTTCATATAATAAATTCACTCCATCTCTGATTCTGGTTGGTCTCTTTTCCTATGAAAACTAAGGGAAAAAATTACAGTGAACTAACTTGGCCTGATCTGCTTTTTCAGTCCTCAACATTTAGGAAGTGAGAGCCTTTTTATATGCTGACAATGCCCTCTGGCTTTCCCATTTGGCCTTAAATTAATGAATAACTCGGACATTTATCATATTATTTTCCAATGCATTGATTGCCCCAAGCAATAACCATTTAATTTATTTGTTCTTATTAGAAGTCCCGTCCTAACTGGTCTGGCTTAGTGGATAAAGCTTCAGCCTTCGGACTGAAGGGCCCCAGGTTCGATTCCAGTCAAGGATATGTACCTTGGTTGTGGGCACATCCCCAGTGGGGGAGGAGTACAGGAGGCAGCTTATCTGTGTTTCTCTCTCATCGATGTTTCTAAGTCTCTATCCCTCTCCCTTCCTCTCTGTAAAAAAAAATCATTAAAAATACTTAAAAAACAAAGCAAAAACACTACCTAACTTGCCAGTAATGTTGGACTAGCCAATGTATTTCCTTCCTCAGTAGCCTTCCCAGCACTGGTGAACATTGTACTTTTTCTTCCTACTAAATGCCAGGGACTATTGATATTGCACCCACTGCAAGTGATGCAGTCCTCAGTGTCAGACAGACAGACAGACACAGATCCAACTCTACACTCTAATTTAGTGTCTTCTTTTAAGGACCAATCCTGGCACTAATTATTGGAGGTAGAAGCCCTAGGAAACAAACTGTAAGATGGATATTTGTATACAAAAAGTTTATTGGGACAATATCTGTATGGGAATCAGGAAAGTAGGATGTGCATAAGGACAAGTTGAATTATGATGCAGTTCCAAAAGATACTTGAGTTGATCCCACAGGAAATGCTGATTTACAGAGGGTCCTTCAGAGATGCCTAAAATTGAAGAACCTGTATGTCACCCTACATGACCAATTATTGGGTAGCAGCTGTCTCAAAAGAAGGAGCATAACTTTAAACAGTCCTCTTAGCAGAGACCAAAACTTAAGGACTTACTCAGCTGTGGGACATCAGCAGCCACTATTCCTAGCAGCTGGAGAATGAATGGCTCCATTCTTCATGAGGGTATCCAGGTAATACATAACAGCATCTACTACAGCATTCATCTTATGCTTCAGCTTTTCTACAAGGATATCAATATTTAAGTCACTGGTCACCTTCTCTAGTAAAAAAGACAGAGAGATGGCAGGATAGTGGGGAGCACTGAAAAAATCCACCCAGTTCAGTCTTCCTGGATTTTGCTATGACAAAGGCACACAGAGAAAGAGAATTTCAGAAACAAGATTCAAAAGTCATATGTATGAAGAATGCTCTTTTCAAAGGATCAGTTGATGGTGAACACATTTATTAAAATTATTAACCAACTGCTTACCATCACCCTAAGGAAACAAAAGAAACTAAAGAATCAGAGACTTCACCCCCAAGATATGGAGAAATTTTCTCAAATAGAGATTGGACAACTTGGAAGCTTTTTATGGAATATTTTGGAGATTTAATTCTTTCATATGTTTCTGATATGACACATTAGCCACCTTCTATTGAGTGACTACTAAATAAATTGGGTAAAGTATCATCCTAGGCATTTAAATAATACTATTTTAGTTCATATGCTCTTCCTGCATTTTATACATGGAATCTGTCATTTCCACACTCTGTGGAGTATATATTCTAATAGTTCTTCTGTTAGATATAGTAATAAATTACAGAATTAATGAAAAATAAAAAAAGCTTTGAAGTTCTATCATATTGGTAACTACCAACTAATTGTGTCTTGAGATGATGAATACTGCATTATTTGAAAGTTATACACTTGTGTGCACACAGCTTGAGGAAGAGATGAAGGAGTATTATTCTAAGAACCCTGCCTTAAATGTCATTTTTAAACTTTTCCAGAACTTTGAGAATAAGTACTACTAAGAATATGATGGATTTTCACAAGCATTATCATATATGATCAACTATAATCAATTACCCTGTAATCTTAGAAAAACATATCTCCATGTAAGCTTTTCTTATCACATGAAACCTGATTCCTACCTCCAGGAAATGTTTAGTCAATGCTTATTGGTATTCTGCAAAATAATTTATTACCTTAAAATTTCCTTTGTTCCCCACTTTAGTAAATGCTTTGAACTTCCTTGCTTTCCATTTTTATTTTGGCTGCTATGAATACCTTCTGTAATAGCTCTACTAATGAAAATAATTAAAATAATAACATTAATAAAGAATGATATTCAAGAATTTCCTGTGGTTATCTTTAAGTGGAGAGGAAGTTTACATTTATTCTCCAATATTTAATGAAACACATGTGCTTGTGCAAACACGCACACACGCGCGCACGAAGATTTCCCACCATGTCCTTAATGATATGCTGTAATTACTGAAATATATCATCTATCTTAAAAGAGAGATCCAGTCATGAATTTAATTCTTAGAACACAATTGAGTGGCTACTAAATAAATTTTAATTGCAAAAATTGTCACTACATGAAGGCTAATTTACTATGTGTAGGAAATAATTGGCAAGTTACAAAACAAAATATTAAAATATTTGGGAAGCAACCAATAACTTTGTTGAGTATCTTTTTTACAGGTTCCCTGTGTAAAGGAGATGCTAAAGACAATAGAAATGTCTTTAGACAGTAAGATGCTAGTGAGAAAGAAATGATAGAGTGTAAGATTCAAAACCATCATACTGAAGCATAGCAGACATCTCTTTTAATCTAGTTGCCCTAAGCACCTCAGTGGGATATTCACTCATCCTATCAATAGTGCCAGGCTCAAGGATGGGCACACGACCTAGACAAATCTTTGAAAAACTTATTCTGAAATGAGTTCCTGACTTACTTTGGACATCTGAGTTTAATTGTGCCTAAAGTGGCCAAGGATAAGTCAGTGAACAGGGTCATCTGAAGATGATAACACGTTTACTTTGTGGACACTCGTGCCATAATGTTGCCCTTTTTTGCCTTCTAGAATTGTCAGGCTACTCTCAAAAGGAATAATTTTATGCTTTCCACTGCATGCTTTTCTCTAACTCTCAGCCACATCTGCAGACTCCTTTCTCAAAAGATGTTCCCATACCAGTTGAAGTGATGCCTATATGATTCTGATTTAAGATATGCTTGTTCTGAATGAAGAATCTCTCAGCCTCTTAAGAATTTATCCAGTGTAATTAAATACAGTCTGATTCATCCAAATACTATCTGAAGGCCAAATATCTGTGGCTTTAATTGGAAAAGCTCATTAGCTTCGAATAAAGCTAAATTTATTGAGGGGAAAAAATCTCAGTAGAAATGCTGAAATCAATTGCCTAGTAAGACTAAAAGGGAAAGGTTTATATATTCTAACCTAATTAATATGGATATTGTCTACATAATTCCACTTACTTTGGATCTGAGACTAGGTACTTTAAAATGTGTGGACTTTATTGGGATCTTCATTGAAAGAGACTGCATACTTACTGAGTTCTACTCATTTGCTAGATATTCAACAGACTTAAAACTAAATAATTTCTCTAGGTAACCAAATAGTGGGTAAGGGAAAATTTCCCTTTATGGAATTTTCTAGGTAATAAATGAAGAAAGAATGATGTAATTAAAATACTACCATTTGCAACCCTAATGAATTTGTGCTTTTAGATGTTGATTACTAATAGGAGTTTTGCTTCAAAATGAAAACCTCAATCTGATCAAGCCTCTAAATTAGGGTTTTTCAAACCTCAACCCTATTGACATTTTGGGTCAAAGTATATTTGTCCAGCTTTGCCATTGCACTGATATTCCCAGGAAGACAGAAACTATATTTCATTTAACTTTCCTAGCCGTTGTACCTAGTAGAATAGAAGTTGTACAAAATGATTGCTGAATTAAATGCAGTGATATACAGTGATTTTTTGCATGCATAAAATAACTAAATCTATTGCCCAGAGTAGTAATGGATACAGAAAGATAATAGAATTCATAATTGTTATTTTTAAACACATAGCAACACAGACATTTCTGTGAGATAATGCAGTCACCAAAAGAGGGAGAAAGCTTATGTGATGAGCTAAAGGTTCAGGATGAAGTTCAGTTCCTAAATCCTGCCATTCTTATTTTTCAAAGAAGCCTCACCTACAAACAATTGAAACAGGACCCATAATGGACCACTTCTTTATCAATAGCATAAGCACCAATACTCTGCCTTAGCCCAGTTCCCCTAGAAAATAGAAACTGAAACGAGACTTAAGCACTAATGCTTTATTGTGAGGGAACCAAAGTTTTGCACCCTGAAGCTGCTTTTTGGAATATAAATCTTGAGCTGTTTATTAAGAAACAAAAGAATCCATACTCTATGTGTTCATGGGTCTTCACCTGAGTCTACAAGTGATAAAGTGAGTCATATTTAAAATAGTATGATGCTGCTTATTAACAACACAGGACTCCATGATATCCTCAGAATTAGAGAGTGTAGCCAGGAGATCCAAGTGTGAAGAATGTGTTGGGGAACAGTCTTCATTTCTAACAGAAATTCCCAAAAGTTTCTAGTGGTAACAAGAGCAATAGAAATCTCTCTGCAGAGTCCGTCAAGACTGAGTTGGGGATGATACTGCAATTTATAACCAACTTCCATAAATTCCTCCAACAGCTCTCCCAGATCTGGAAACCATTAATTTATTTTCTATTTATATAGACTTGCCTATTCTGGACATTTCATATAAATGGAATCATACAATATGTGGTCTTTGATGAATGGTATATTTTATTGAGCATAATATTTTCAAGGTTCATCCATGTTGTGATGCATGTTAGCAGTTTATTTTTCTTTATTGGTGAGTAATATTCCATTGCATCAATATACTATATTTTATTTATCTATTCATCAGTTTGTTGATATTGAGTTGTTTCCACTTTCTTAGTATTATTAATAATGCTGCTATAAACATTCATGTACAAGTTTTATGTACTTATATTTGCAAATGTATAAACTTAGTAGTAAAATTACTTGCTTATATGATAACTTAGCCTAAGGTACCATTTTACATCTCAAGAGCAATATATAAGTGTTCCAAATTCTCCATCTACTCAACAATACTTGTTTTTATCTGTCTTTTTTATTATAGCCAATCTAGTGAATTTCATAAAGTGAAATCTAACTGTGATTTTTATTTACATTTCCCTGGTTACTAAAGATAAGTAATTTTCATGTTCACCTTGCTTATTTGTATACTCATTTGGAGAACTATCTATCCAGATTCTCTGCCTAATTTTCACTTGGGTAAAAGCTCCTTATCTATGCTAGGTACAAGTCTCTTATCAGATATATGACTTCCAATTATTTCTTCTAATTCTGTGAGTTGTATTTTCACTTTCTTGATAGTGTCCTTTGAAACATGGATGTTTTTAAATTTTGAAAGTCAAATTTTTATTTTCTCTTTTGTTGCCTATGATTTTGCCATCATATCTAAGAAACTATTGCCTAATCCAAGATTTACACATTTGCTTTCTTTTAATATTTTATACTTTTAGCTATTATGTTTGGTCGTTGGCCTATTTTGAGTTAATTTTTTAATATAATTTGAGGTAGGGATCCAACTTAATCTTTTCCATGTGGCTATCCACTTGTCTCAGCACCATTACTTTAAAAAATTGTTCTTTCCTATTAGATGGTATTAGTACCCTTGTGAAAATGAAATGTTAGAGATAATTTCTTGACTCCCAATTCTAATCCATTTGTGTATCCCATTGATCTGTAATGTTTTTCCTTTTGCTAGAATTACCCAGAGATTACCGTAGATTTGTAGTAAATTTGAAATTGGGAAGTGTGAGTCCTCCAGCTTTCTTCTCCCTTTTTAAAGATTGTTTTGGCTGTTCTGAATCTCTGCCATATCCATCTGATTTTAAAAATCATCTTGGAAGAAAAAAAAGGGGATGAAGGAAGAAAGGAAGAAGAATTTCTACAACAAAGACAGCAAGGATTTTGATAGGGATTGCATTGAATTTGTAGAGCAAGTTGGGGAGTATTGTCATCTTAACAAAATGTAAATCTTCCAATCCTTGAACATGGGGTGTATTTCCATTTACTGATGTCATCATAATTTTTTTAATATTTTGTAATTTTTATAATATGTTTTACACCTCTTTTGCTAAATTCATTCCTGATTCCAAACTATTATTATTATAAACAAACCTCCTAACATCTACTTTTTAGTTTGTATTATCCCCTCAGAGTCCAATCTCTGCATGTTGCAATAGAAATGTGCAAAAAAATTGAACAGTACTAACGTATTTAATCCTCCCTAAAATCCATAAAGTCTATACTAAGTAACTTATGTGATAAAAACAAAGCCTGAGCTTTAAAGTTCAACTTTCCATTTTCCCCCTATCCTTAACTGTATCACCTTGGGCTAGTTATTTAATTTCTGGACCTCAGTTTTTTCATCAGTAAAATAATTATAGCTAATACTTATAATGTTTTTATATGTTAGGTATTCTTCTGAATATTTTACACAGATAAACTACTTTAATTTCTCACACCAGTTCAATGAGGTAGGTACTCAAATTTACCTAACTTTTCTTAGATTAGACTGACACCAAGTGATTTGTGCAGTCACATGATACATGGTGGAACCACAAAGCAGACTGTGATGGTGTGGATTTAGAGTAAAACCATACTGTTAACCACAATAGTACATTAATTCATTTCTCATTGGTAAGGAATTGGTCAGTGTCAGCAAAGCAAATTAAATGATAAAAAAGTTCATAATATTCCTGATACATGGTTAACGTTGTATAAAAATTATTCATTAGATATGCTTTTTCCTAATGAATGATGGAAGACTGTTGATCTTTTCATTGAATATAAATGGTTTACATAAATAAATTGTTTTCATTGGCATTAAGATAATGCATACAGAGGTGGATTAATGATGAAACAAATGAAATTTAGGCTTTAGTTTCTTTCTCTTGCACCAGCCCCTTCCAAGTTCCTGCCTCTGATTTGTAAAATTATAATCTTTTAAAAAGAAGTTTCCTCAAATTATGTAAGGTTTATATTTTATAAAAGCTTTATCTTCTCCTGAATATATATTATCAAGAGAATTAGAGAATAACTAGGACTTTCTAACTTGGAAAAGTGAATGTAGCATGTCACCTATAATTAATATGACAAAAAGAAGGAGGAGAAGGGGGGTTATAGGAAGGAGGAGACTTGGAGAAAGAAAACAGTTCAGTTTTAGATATGCCCAATTATGAGTGTGAGAGAAATAGTCAGGTAGAGATGTGCTATTGCAGGATTGCTGGGACAAAGATACAAATATTGGAACCACTAGCAAGGGTGATAGTTGGAGCTGTAGTTATGGATTCAGGCCAGTAGTTCTCAACTAGAAGCAGTTTCGCCCCCAACATACCTGGGGATGCTACTGGCATCTAGTGGGCAGAGTCCAGAGATGTTACTGAACACTTTACAATGAACAAAACTCTACCTGCTCCAGAATGTCAATAGTGTGGAGATTGAAAACCCTGTATTAGAGAAAAACCAAAGAGTTGGATCAAGGAGAAGACTGAGGAAAACATTGTTGGAAAAGGGATTAGGACAAAGGATTTCTGCAGGCAGGAAAGGTAAGAATGCATTCTAAAGGGACTGTACAGGAATGGAGGAAGTAGAAAATCCCTTTTATTATTCCCACTTTTTAGGTCACCCCGAAAAGGCCATCATACTGTCCTGTCAGTGGCATCCACCATCTTCCCCCTGCAACTGCTTTGCCAGAGTGATGATTCTCAGATGAAGTAATGCAACTTAATTATGTGCAGGATAATAAGAGTGTGAATAGCAGACAGATGCTCAACATCTGTTAATCCCAAATTGAATAACTCTTCAAGTTAATGCCTTTCCATGGGCTCTGGAAGGGTTGCTGACATATAGAGTCCCAAATGTCTATTCAGAAACTTTTGTTTTCCATCTAGTGCTAGGGTGTGTCTGGATTTGTATCATTCCTTGATTCTTATGCTTTATATTAGTTGTTGAGTTAAGGAGAAACTAAAAAATAAATGATCACATTGCTAATATGCACAGATAATAGCAGTGTTTATTCATGTGACTTTTGTAATAGAGCAATTTCTGGGAAAAGATAAATATTCTAACATGCACGCACACACACACACACACACACACACACACACACACACAAGAAAAAACCTATATCGAGTATTTAATCTATCCTTGATCAGTTTCCTTAAAACTTAAGTGATCTCCATTAAGCACTGTCCAAGAATGAATACATGAGATAGGAGAGAGATAGGATTGGGGATGTGGGGAGCGAATCCTGACACATTGTTTCTGTACATATTCTTTGTCATGATAATATCTTATACTCATTTCACCTCTCCCTTTTTTCCTACAGTGACTCCAATTAGCTTGTTAGAGTCTTGCCCTTCATATTTGATTTGTACTAGTTTCTGACTTCCAAGTATGATTTTGGAAATTCTCAACCATATTTCTTATTCTCCCCTGTATGGAGAGGTGAAATGAGTATATTAGTTTGTGTCGTTTTGTTTGTTTAGTTGAGTGGTTTGTTTTGTTTTCTGACCAGTATCCAATAGTCCTTTTTCTGATAATATTACTTTGATTTTCTTTTGGATAATCACTTGCTCATTCCATATGGTTTTGATGAAAAAGCCCATTCTCCATACCTGAGAGGTGGATCTTAGACCTAGGCCTTGCCAGTTTGTGTATTATATTTCTTTGTTTATAGTTAGAAGTTCATGAATGACCTTGTGCCCCAGGATAGCTTAGAAAGATTTTATACCGGGCATTTTTTTGAACTTTTGAGATATTTTCTTTTTGCTGCATTTGTTCAGTGTGAAGACTTCAGCATGAGTATTTCAGCAAGACATTTTCCTGAAAAGAGTTTGCTTGGAAATGACGCTGACATGGTGAGAAGACCCATAGGACAGTGGGAAGGAGAGAAGGAAGAGGAAGAGAGGGAACTGACAAAGAAATGAAAAAAGACAGACATAGTCAGAGATAGAAGGAATGTGGTGTTGTTATAATGTTATTTGAGCACAAGGATTCAGCTAGACCTGAAAATCCATCTCTAGACTTTTCATTCTACACAAATAGTTGAGTTTCTATTCATTTCATACAAAACCAGTCAGACTAATGCCTTTACTTATTTAATCAATAGTTTTTAGTGATCCTGGGAATAAAAAAGTAAAAAGGATGGAAGTGGTCCTCATGGAGCTATGGAATTCGCAGGCTAGTTAGGAGGGCACATTATAAACAAGAGAACACAAGAGTGGCAATTGCCAAGGGAAATGTACAAGGTGCCCTGAGTGCGTACAGCATAAGGACTTGATCTGGTTAAGAGTCAGGGAAAGAGTCTCTTAACTAAACCCCCAATAACACTGACTTACACTATCGTCTAAATTGTATACTAGTTATTTATTGCTATATAGTAAATTGTCCTAAAACTTGGCAGTTGAAGTCTACAGATATTTTTTTATGTAATATTTATTGTAGGTTAAAAATCCATGGTCCTGACACAGGTTCTCTCATGGGACTATACTTAAGGTGTGGCTATGGTGCAGTGATCTCAAGGCTCAACTGGATAAGGGTTTGCTTGCAAGCATCTTAAGAAGATTCATTTTTGAGATCACTAACATGAACTTCTCCACAGAACTCTCTTGAAACATAACATTTGGTTTCCCCTAGATGAACAATGCAAGAAAGGAACTGCTAGAGCTCCCAAGATAGAACCCACAGTGTTTATATAACCTAAGTTCACAAGTGACATATCTTCACTTCTATCATATTCTATTCACTGGAAGCAAGCCACTAAGTCATGCTTATACTCCAGGGGAAGGGATTACACAAGAACTCAAGTTCAAGGAAGCAGAGATCATTGAGGGCCATCTTAGAAGTGTCCTACAACAGTTTTGGTTTTCCTAAAAACAGATACTGAATAAGGATGTGGTGCAATAGGTTTATTAAGAAATTTATCCCAATAAGTATTGTGAGGATACAGAGAACTAGAACAAGGAAAGGAGGACCACCAGTAAATTATTGTCATTGACTGAATGTTTGCATTCACTCAAAATTCATCTGTTGAAACCTAAACCCTAATGTGATGGTGGGGGCCTTTTGGAGCAGATTCAGTGATGAGGGCTCTTTCCTGATGAATGAAATTAATGCTCTCATAAAAGAGGCACCAGGGAGATCCCTTGCCGCTTCTACCATGTGAAGAAATGGTGCTATGAAGGCTGTATATGAGCTAGGAAGCAGCTCTTTACCAGATGTGGAATCTACCAGCACCTTGATCTTGGACTTTCCAGCCTCTAGAACTGTGAGAAATACATACTTATTACTAGAATAATACATACTTATTTCCTGGTGCATGAAATTCATGCACTCGGGGTGTGGAGAGTCCCTCAGCCCAGCTTGCACCCTCTCCCAATCTGGGAGCCCTCAGGGGATATCCAACTGATGGTTAGTGCTACTGCAGAGGTGGGAGAGGCTCCCACCACAGCCACTGTACTCTTTAGCCATGAGTCTGGCTTCCTGCTGAGCAGAAGGGGAGCACACTGACCAGCACCAGAGGGCATTTCCTGCATTGAGTGTCTGCCCCTGATGGTCAGTACATGTCATAGTAACCGGTTGTTCTGCCATTTGTTCAATTTGCATATTAGCCTTTTATTATATAGGACTAGAGGCTCAGTGCATGAAATTCATACATGGGGAAGGGTGTCCCTCAGCCCAGCCTGAACCCTCTCCAATCTCAGATCACTTGGGGGATTTCTGACTGCTGGGTCCTAATCACTTGCTTGCCTGCCCGCCTGATTGTCCCTAACTGCTTTTGCCTGCCAGCGTGATCTCCACTGACTGCTTCCCTGCCAGCCTGATCACCCCAACTGCTGGCCTGGTCTCCCCCAACTTCCCCTTCACAGGCAGGGTCACCACTAACTGCCCTCCCATGCAGAACTGGTCCCCTGCAACTGCCCTCCCCTGCAGGCATGGTGCACCTCTAACTGCCATCCCCTGCTAGCCCACAACTGTCCTCCCTCCTGGCATCTTATGGCAGCCATCTAGTAATGACCATATTGTGGTGGCCTCCTTGTGGCAGCCATCTTGTGACAATGTGAGGGCTGCCATCTTGTGATGAATTGAGGGTGTCATGCGAGGGTATGAAGGCCACCTAGGCTTTTATTAATATAGACTAGAGGCCTGGTGCATGAAATTCGTGCATGGGGGGGTGGGGTGGGAGATGTTCCTTAGCCCAGCCTGCACCGTCTCCAATATGGGACCCCTTGAGGGATGTTTGATTGCCCGTTTAGAGCAGTTGGACACCCTTCTCACAATCCAGGATTGCTGGCTCCAAACTGCTCACCTGCCTGCCTCCCTGATTGCCCCTAACTGCTTCTGGCTGCCAGCCTGATTACCTGCTAACCACTACCCTGCCAGCCTAATTGATTTTAACTGCTCCCCTGCCAGCCTATTTGCTCCCAACTTCCCTCCTCTGCCAGCTTGGTCACCCCTAACTGTCCTCCCTTGCAGGCCTGGTTCCTCCCAACTACCCTCCCCTACTGGCCTCATCACCCACAACTGCCTCCCTTGCAGGCCTGGAACCACCCAACAGCCCTCCCCTGCTGGCCATCTTGTGGTAGCCATCTTGACCACATGGGAGCAGCCCTCTCGTGTGTTGGAGTGATGGTAAATCTGGAAATTACTCTTTTATTAGTTAGGATAGAGGCCTGGTGCATGGGTGGGGGCCAGATGGTTTTCTATGAAGAGTGTCCCAGATCAGGGTAGGGGTTCCCTTGGGGTGAGGGGCAGCCTGGGCAAGGGGCCTGTGGAGGTTTGCAGGCCGGCCACGCCCCCCAATGACCCAAGCAGAGGCCCTGGGATCTGGGATTAATCTATGTCTACAATTGAAACTTTGTAGCCTGGAACAGAGCCAAGCCTTCTGCTCGCTCAATGGTGGCAGCCATTTCTGTTTGAAACTTTGTAACTTAGAGTGGAGACCTAGGCTGGCAACGGCAGGCAGAAAGCTTGGCTTCCTCCATTGCCAGGGAAACTCAAGCCTCTGTTCTCTCCAGCTCAGTGGCTGCCACCATTTCTCTTCTATAATTGAAACTTTGTAGCCTAGAGTGGAGGCTTAGGCCAGCAATGGCAGGCAGAAAGCTTAGCTTCCTCTGTTGCTGGGGAACCCCAAGCCTTCCTCCTGCTTTCAGTGGCGGCAGCCATCTTGGTTGAGGTTTATTTGCATAATCTGCTCCTGATTGGCTGGTGGGCGTGGCTGTGGGCATGGCTTGTTGATGTGGCAACAGTACAGTCAAATTTGCATATTACTCTTTTATTGGATAGGATAAGCCCCTTGTCTGTGGAATTTTGCTAAATTCCCTGATGGACTAAGATAATGGCCTTTAATGGGTGGATTATAGCTCTGTGCCATTGGTTTCATCCCTCTGGCATCCCTCTGAGACAATGTACCCTGCTCAGAATTGTCCAACAAGAACTGAAGAAGCCAGGGCATTTATGTACCATCTCCCTGTCTCACCTTGAATGGTCTGTAAAGATGTGGCAAGCACCAGAAGCATATCTATGATTGCTTTAGGGATTACCCCTGTCTATTTTACCTGGCTCCTGGGACTTTGCCTCCTCACTCAAATGAGGCAGGTTGAGATTTAATCCTTTCTGACATACAAAGAATTGTATTCAATTCGTAAATATCCATAGTGTATTACTGTATATAAGTATACATATATTCCATTGTAAATTATAAAATAAATCAAGGTATAATCCCAGTTCTTAAGACCTGTCTACTTTACTAGAGGATATAAAGTAGGTACAACCTATCTATGACATAAGAAAGTTCAATGTTAATGGTATACATTAATGTCAGGGAAGGGAAATGTGGAATCTTTATGCATAAAAATCATCTAGATTTTGAAGAGCAAAACACAATTTAGATGCTGGAAACACCCAGAAATATGGTTTGACAAGAGGAATGGTGTGCGAGGGAGGTTGAAAAAGATTGGAAGTTGGGTCTAAATACTGAAAGACTTCAAATGCCATTTTACTAATTAGATTTCATTGGCAGTTGGGGATTGATTAAAGTGTTTGAGATAGAAGTGACATAGCCATATATTATAAAATAAATATCTTACCCCAGTGAGCATTCACATATCACATTTACAATGAATAGAATGGAAATTGGATTTATAAGGATTAAATAGGTTTTTTGAAGTGACTAGCTACTGTATTTATTATATAATATAAACTAATAATGGTAAGCTCTGAAACATACCATATACTATAGATTTGAAATGGACAAACTTATTCTGCAAAGATTCAGAGAATGAAGATATTTGACTTTGTAGGCCATATGGTCTCTCTTGCAATTATTCATGTCTTCTGCTATAGCATGAAATCAGCTGTAGACAATCTATACTAATAAAAGCTTAATATGCTAATTTGGCTGGGAGACCTTCTGGATATGCTTCCAGACAAAGCCATGGTGGCAGGGCTGAGGCAGAGTGGTTAGGGGCAATCAGGCAGGCAGACAGGTGAGCAGTTAAGAGCCAGCATTCCCAGAATGCAAGAGGGAAGTCGGACTGCCGGTCTAGGCCCAATCCCTGTGAACAGTCAGACATTCCCCAAAGGTTCCCAGATTGGAGAGGGTGCAGGCTGGGCTGAGGGACACCCCCCCACACACACATGAATTTTGTCCACTGAGGCACTAGTGTATAAATAAATGGATGTGACTTTGTTTCAATACAACCCTATTTACAAAAACAAGCCTGATTTGGCCTGCAGGCCATAGTTTGCTGACCCCCTGTTCTAAATCAATTCTCCTCAAATTCTTATGAGCAAAGATCACTGTTAAAATGAGGACTGTGGTTCGCCAGCTCCTGGATAATGCTGACACCACTGGATCTTGGACCACACTTTGAGTCACTGGGGGATTATATCAGATTTTAAACTATAAATGCTTTTTGTTTTTATGTTGACTCTTGGTATAACTTCTCTAATGTACCCCTAGGAACTTATACCTCGTATAGAGTGAAGATACATTAATCTTGCTTTCCAAAATACTTTTCAGATTTTAAGTCACATGAGACACTTGTTATCTGTATAGATCTGAGGTCCACTCCCTGGAGATCCTAATTCATCTAGCAGTCTTGGATGAGGCCCCAAGACTCGTGTAAAGCCCAGGTGATTGTTGTGATCAAGCTAGCCTGGAAGCATTGAGTCATTCCGAGTTATTCCTTGCTTCCTGCAATTTTCCATCATTCTCAGCAATAGCTAATGGAGATCTTGCCATGAAAACGTTACAGTGTGAAGCAATAAGAGATCAAAGATGCTATCCCTGGCTTAAAGGATCTCTATTACAAGGCACAGAACCACAGGCAGACTTCCCCTTAGAGCATTCAAAGGATCTTGCCCTTAAGTTCATATTTTTTATAGAAACACAGTCACTCAACCTCCTCCCAGTAAATATTGCTTTATTTCTTCTTCAATTAAAGCCAGTATAGAAAGAATTGGAAGTGATATTTACACTCCCCTAAGGAAAATTGGAGTAAACACAGCTAACACTTTCACCTTAAGAAAAACACTTAACTAATAGAGCCAGGAATTACTGTATACCCTTGGTACTTGGGGCAAGAGACTTCATGACCCATGTCCAGGAAAAAAAGAAAGAAAACACCTTTCTTTAAAGAATGTCTCCTTCAGACAAAGAAGTACTTCTTCTGACTGGTCAAAATTTGTACTGAAAAAATACGTGGGTTTTCTTTAAGACAGCTCTTTTCATTCAAAATGCTAAGGCCTTGCAGAAGATAAGTGACTTTTACTTAAATTATCTGAAAATAATTTATGTTTTAAAAGGGAAAATGTATCAAAAATTATACATTTCAAACACTACCGGATGGAGGAAACCCTAGGAAATGAAGTACAATTGTTGAAGTGGTTCTAAAATCCTTGTCCTGCAATGCCTATATTGCTGGGACAAAGGAAGTTCTCTGTTTTAACTTGTAATGCCTCACCAAGAGTCTTTGGTCACTGCAGCTCCACCTGGTAGTGGCTTGTTTACATTTCTAAAGGACTACATAGTACAGAGTTCAGGCTCCTTCAGAATCTCACCTTTCCCAGCTCTTCCAGCCTCATCTTTGGCTAATCTGCCTCTCCCTTCTCCCCACCACTATCACAGGTCCTGATTATGTAGTAATACCAGCTTCTTTGCAGTTTCCTGAGCATACCATACATGATAATTCTTCATCCCTAGCAGGTTTACCTGCTTGGAAAACATATTCCTATGTCACTCCTTCCCTCCCTCATGTTTTCTCAGCAAACTGTACCTAACGTTTTGAAATCCATGCAAGCACAGCCTTTGCCATGAACCCATCACTGACTCAGGAGCACAGTCCCCTGTGTCTCCGTTGAGCCTCCTATCTATCTCCATCTGAGCATTATCATACCATGCCATTTCTGTTCAGTGTTTGGTTTACATCCTTTTCCAAACAAAACTGAAAACTTTTTGGAAATGAGGACACTGCCAGTTCATCTTTCTATTTCCAATTCTACTCCCAAATAGGCTTGATGCATTCTGCAAATGCCAATGACAGTGCAAGAATGAATGAATTAACAGGGTGAACATGTTTACATAAACATAACTGTCAGAACTGACCGTTGCTAATTGGACGATGAGCTTTTAAGCTATTAGCATATAGTTCCTACAACACATCTACTTAGGAACATGATTCAGTTTTCAGGTTTTCAATCCATCTATCATTGTACCAAGCATGTGGCATCACATTAAAACAGGTTTCCAATCGCCCTGAGCAGTCACAAATTTAGTCCTGAATCATCAGTCCTAACCTACTCCACACACTGCGCTCCATGTGTTTCTGATCCTTGTGGCCTGTGACCTCATTACACAATCTTCTTTTTTCAAGCTCACCACATTCTTTAGGCCTGAACTTGGTCTTGCATTTCTTACTATGGCCTGGGATCTTATCCTTACTATAATCTGAATTCTCTCTTCATGCTCATGGTTAACTATGAGCAGGTACCTCTTAGTTGCCTGCCAGCCCTGAGAACTCTTGGTTAGAGCTCTTGCCTAACTCCACCCAGCCTTCTGAGTGGAACACAAATACAAGGGGTGACTTTGAATCACTAGTTGCAGGAAACTGGCTCATACTTCAAAAATATTTCTAATGAGAGGAGAATGGAATCAAAATTATGATCTATACATCATGTCAGCTGGTACCTATTATTTCATTGTGGAAAATAATATAATCTTTAATATTCATACAATTAAGATATAAATGCACTGAGATGAGGAAAGAGAAAAATATCTTAGAAGAGCATAGAAATAAACAATGAAGAGATGAATGAACATTATCCAGGAAACCAGGAAATACCTGTGCTGGGTATTGTGGGGGGAATCTTTTTTTTTTCCTGATGCTGAGTCTACCTAAAAGATCTGGTTAAAGTTCTGATGCAGAAGAGGTTGAAGGAAAGAGATTAAAAAAGGCTACCTAGTCAGAAAGAATCTAAGCCTGATTCCATGAAACTTTTTATCAGTCTATCATCTACGGAATCCTTATATTCCACTGTTACATGAGAGAAATAAATGTCTCTCTGTGTGTGTGTGTGTGTGTGTGTGTGAGAGAGAGAGAGAGAGAGAGAGAGAGACAGAGAGACAGAGAGACAGAGAGACAGAGACAGAGAGAGAAGAGAAACCACCAATCTTATACAGAGTAAACGAATTAAGGTTTGACAAGTAATTGTGCCAGAAGTGGGAAAAAGAGGAAACTAGTGCAGAAGATGCTGGTGGTTAAGACTAAAAATAAATTGAGACAGAAAGACCTGAGCTTGAGACTCAGATCACTCCTTTTTTAGGAAAGGAGACATCAGAGAAGTCACTTAACTATGCTTTATCAATTTCACCATCAATAAAATGAGAAAAAATATACCAAACTTTCAAGTTGTGTTAAGGATTAAATGTAATAATTAATGAAAAATGTTTGGTTCAGTATGATTTGAGAATATGTCTGTATTGTGGCAATGTTTTCTCTGTCCTAGGAAAAGGTGGGGTCTTAATTCTTTCTATTCTGGTCAGTGTCCATATATAACTTAGTAGGTAAGAATAGTGCCTGACTCTCCAATGGCAGCAGTTATTCCATTGTCACTGATGAACCAGAAAACGATTTAACTTTCTTGTGGGTTCCTTTTCTTCAAATAAGGTTCTCTCCATCTTGATCAGGATTATGTTCTTGGATATTCCATTCATTCCAGTTGCTTAGACCAAAATTTTTGGACACATCTCACCTCCTCTCTTTCACCTATATGCAATTCAAGGGCCAGTTCTGAGATTTCATCACCTTCACTGCTAGCATCATAGTTCAAGTTGCCTGAGTTATTGCTAAAGCCTCCTAAATGATCTTGCTGATTCTACCCTTGTTCCTCTATAGTCTTTTATGAAAAAATAAGCTAAAGTTACCCTTTGAAAATATTTTTTCAGATCCATATACCTTCTCTGCCCCCAAATCTCTCAATGACTTCTCATTTTACTCAGAACAAAAGTCAAAATCCTTTTAATGGCTTATGAGGCCCTACATGATCTGACCTCCTGCTTCCTCTAGTAACATACTTCCTGACTTTCACTCTTTCTCCCGTGCTCACCCACACACACTACACTGGCTTCACGTTGATCCTGGAACATTCCAAACACATTTCTGTCTCCCAGCATTTGCTCTTACCTGGAGCACTGTTCCTCAAGATAGCTATGTGACTTCCTCCCTCACATTTCTAAGATCTCTACTAAAATAACCCCTTATAATGGAGGCCTACTGTCTTGGCCTGGGCTTCCCCAAAAGCAGAGCCTGAGACAAAGATTGGAATGCAGGGAGTTTTGAGGAAAATGACTGCCACAGAAAGGAGTCAGGGAGGGAAGAGAAAAGAATAAACCAAAGATATTATTAACTCAATTCACTGTTGTGGGCAACCAGAGATCTGCTGGGTCCCTTTGAGGGTAATGAATAATGCCCCCCAGAATAGTCTGCCCAGATGTGAAAGAGGCAAGTATCTACCTACCAGCCCCTCTCTCTAATTTGTCAAAGTTTACCCAATTAAATGTTATTTCCCTTGAGCAAGCGAGCTCATGTGTGCAGCACCAGGGTTAAGTGGGAAAAACTCAGTGAAGCAGGGGAGCCCCTGGATAAAAACTAGAGATACCAGGTAAAAATAAATGCTGCTTGATGTCTATGTGAATTTGGTCATTGAATTAAAAGGCTAAATAAGAAAGATGGTGGAGGAGAGATGAGACAGGGCTCAAGAGTGATCTCTACTTCCCTAACTACTTTATACAAAATAGTACCCCACTCCTCCCCTGTCAATGTCTATCCATTTATTGTCACCTCATGTATTCACTTATTTATAGAATTCAAGTTCATCTATACTAGTGTAAAAAGCATGAGATTGGGGTCTAATATATTTTGTTTAATACAGTATTTTTATTTTCTGGGGTGGTATTTGATATATAGTAACAAATACTCATTGAATGAATGAATGATTTAGTATTTACAAATTAACTAGAGGCTATGCCAAAACCAGTTTGGCTCAGTGGATAGAGCATCGGTCTGCGGACTCAAAAGTCCCAGTTTGATTCCGGTCAAGGGCATGTACCTTGGTTGTGGGCACATCCCCAGTAAGGGGTGTGCAGGAGGCAGCTGATCAATGTTCCCTCTCATCAATGTTTCTAGCTTTCTATCCCTCTCCCTTCCTCTCTGTAAAAAAAAATCAATAAAATGTATTAAAAAAATAAATAAATAAACTAACTAGAGGCCCAATGCATGAAATTCGTGCATAGGGGGGTGTCCCTCAGCCCAGCCTGCACCTTCTCCAATCTGAGACCCCTCAAGGGATGTTGGACTGCCCATTTAGGTCCAATCCCACCAGGACTGCTGGCTCCTAACTGCTCACCTGCCTGCCTTCCTGATTGCCCCTAACCACTTTTGCTTGCCAGCCTGATCACCCACTAACCACTCCTCTGCCAACCTCATTGATGCCTAAATGCTCTTCTGCCAATATGTTTGCCACCATCTTCTCTCCTCTGCCAGCCTGGTCACCCATAACTGCCCTCCCCTGCAGGCTTGATTGTCCCTAACTGCTCTCCCTTGCAGGCCTGGTTTCTCCCAATAGCCCTCCCCTCCTGGCCATCTTGTGGTGGCTATCTTGTGTCCACCTGGGGGCAGGATCTTTGACCAAATGGGGACAGCCATTTTGTGTGTTGGAGTGATGGTCAATCTGCATATTACTTTTTTATTAGATAGGATAGAGGCCTCATGCATGGGTTGGGGCCAGCTGGTTTGCTGGGATCAGGGTGGGGGTTCCTCTGAGGCATGGGGTGGCCTGGGTGAGGGGCCTATGGTTGTTTTCAGGCTGGCCACCTCTCCAGTGACACAAGCAGAGGCTATTATAATTGGGATTTATTTATCTTCTACAATTGAAACTTTGTAGCCTTAGGCAGAGGCCTGGGCCAGCCAGAGTGTGCAAAAAGCTTTTCTTCCTCTATCCCCAGGAAAACCCAAGCCTCCCTCCTGCTCTCTTCATGGCTGCAGCCATCTTGGTTATAGTTAATTTGCTTACTCACTCCTGATTGGCTAGTAGGCATGGCAGTGGAGTGATGGTTAATTTGCATATTACTATTTTATTAGATAGAATATGTCTATGTTAGACATAGAAGGAGAGAGAGAGGGAGAGAAAGTGAAGAAAGGAGTGGGAGAGAGAGAGGTGTTTAAATATGAGACTATATATAGTCAAGATATTTTGGTGATTTTGTTTTGCCTTTTGCTTATCTGTCCATCCACCTTTTCTTTCAACCTGAGATTCTGGGTTTCCCCTAAGTGAAGTAATCCAGATATAAGCCAAAAGGTGTAAACAGAAGGCCTGCAGTTCTTAAATGCTAGCATGCATCAGAATCACGTGAAGGGCTTGTTAAAACACACAGAACTGAGCCCGTACCAAGGCTGTCTTGGGCCTGAGAATGTGCACTGCTACTCCTGGTCTGGGGACCGCATTTTGCGAATCAGTGCACTAGACTGTTCTTGTAGCCCCATGAAGTAGGCAACTTGCCATTCCATAGCCAGGCCCTGGGAGGATAAGACCCAAGGGAAGAAGGTTTATTTCATTTAAGCTGCACAAAGCCCAATAGAGCCCTGCTTCTTGGAGACTTTACAAGGTCACCATTCAACATAGGATTTACTCACTACATTCAGCTAATCCCAGTGAAGACTTTGGGCCTGTTTAAGAGCTCTCTTTACAGTCAGAAAAAGGACCATATTTTAAAAATAAACCATATCTTTCTTTAATTGGCATGTCTAAATGGAAGCAGAAAAACAGGATATGAAGACCAGAGTAACAAGAGGGAATATCTCGAGAAATCATGAGTGAAATCAGAAAGGGCAATCCCTATTTGGGGACAGAGTTCTTTTATGCTTGATAACTTTGAGAAATCGAACAGATTTCTTTTGAAAAGGAAAAGAAATCTCAAGACAAGTAATTAGCTCTTTATTCCACAGGAAAAGGTAGTTCAATGTCATGAATGGCCTCTTCTACTATTGTTTTTAATGTCATCTTTCCCAATCAAAACCAGCTGTTGGCTGCACTGGGTGATGTGGGGACCAAATTAGATGTGAGAGACCTAGAGACAGTGTGCCTGTAGTGGGTCTTTGCCTTTGTTTCCTATAGTACCATGTAGGAGGTGGTAGGGATGCAGGATGCTATTCCAGAAAATTAAACCTCTCATGATTTGCCATACCCTCCCATCCCATCCCACCCCCTTAAACAAATTTGGCCACTTTTTAATAACAGTCTATTTCTGGGTTAGATTTCAGTAGAGTGAGTATTTTTTCAATAAGAAATGCCATTTGTGATTCCATTAATAGAAAGTCTCTTATGACACAAGATTAACAAAGCTAATTATTATAATTACTAGAGAATATAAAATGAATTTACTAGCTGAATTTAATCAACTAGCTAATCTACTGGAGTTGAATCTCTTTCTCAAGCTGGGGAAGTTTTTATTTCTGTTGGTTACTACAAACTTGGGAATTTTATTCAAAGCTTATCCTAATTCCAGAAAGGACTGCTAATCATTTTGCATGCTGAAACTCTGGGGAAAGTAGGCATCATGTTGTAGACTAAGATTTGAAGCTGTAGGTCTTTACTAAGCCTTATAAGTATATACATGCTTATAGTCTAAGGTACATATATGGAGATATAGCTAGGGTATATCTGACATACATATATAGATATTGCATAAATGAAGATGTTCACAGTATAAAGATAAAAACAATGACCTATAGGCCAAATTTGAGCCTTCACAAATAGCCTTTCCAAGCCTCATCATAAATCTCTGACAATTCTTGAAAGCTTGTCTTATTCTCAAAGCCTTATCAATATTGTAACCCTTCACATAAGTGAGAAGAGCAAATAAAATTTTGTAACAATCCTGTTAGAGTAAAATATAGAATTCTTTCTTAGGCTTTGTCATATGGCAAAATTACAGAAAACATAACAAAGTTCTTATGCTTAAATGTATTAAATTTTTCCCTATCCATTTACGTGTCCTGCCACAAAATGAGAAGCTTAACTCTACTGCTTTATTTTATGTATTCCCAGAATGGACTTAATAGAAGTTGCAAGTGTGGGGGTTCTCGCCCACCCTCAATCCTTCCAAAGGTGCAAAGTGCCTTTGGAAGTTCTGTGGCACACCTGCAATTGAGCTTTTCACCTAAAATTGTTCTGTTGTTTTGAGCAGGCAGGATGAAATTCAAATTTCTGTAGTTAACCACTCAGGAGAGACTACTAGCATGTCCAATTCAACATTGTTTCAATTGGAGGCATTTTGAAAAATCTGAAAGCGGGTTTAGAGGAACAAGTTGGCATCCCCAGAGGTACTTCCATGGTGCTGTGATGTGCTGATCTCCCTGGGCAGCCCCTTTAGGTGAGCCAGAGTGGGAAGTGTGTCCCAATAAGCTGGAGAATTCCAATGGGGCCCCTAAAAGTGTAAAAATAGGGACCCTGAGCACTAACGCAACTCTACAGTTAAACACACAGATCTTTTTTAGTGTTAAGCAAATGCATGGACAGTTAGTCTGCTTTACTTGTAAACTGCCGCATCTCAGCAGCATTAACGCTGAAGAGGTGTCTAAGGGCCTATTCAAAGCAACTCCAGAAAATGCTTCTTGTGCAAAAAAGCAAATCTCAGAGCAGGGGAGTAGGGCTTCCCCATTTCGTTGTCGTTTTTGTGCTTATTTGGGCAATAAATATGAAGCAAATTACAGATTAATACTACTGAGACCCATTTTTTTCCTATGTGCTTTAATAACCTAATTTGTTTTCAGAAAATCTGGATCCAAGAGGGTGTGTGTGTGTGTGTGTGTGTGTGTGTGTGTGTGTGTGTGTAACTTACTCAGTAGATGCATAAGTGGTTGATAGATTTCATTGTGCATTTAGAAGCTATGTGGCAATGCTAGGTCACCATACACTGTAACATGACCATGCACTACAGAGCCCTATCTACAGCCAGGCCCACAACCATGCGGTCGGGGCCAGAGGGCTTCAGCTTCCTTCTGTGCCCCCAGAGTGGGAAGGACCTTCCGGGGATCTGATCATCATAGAATATAAAGGACTATGGAGGAGCAGGTCTAATGAATAATAAAAGGGATAAAATTCAGAAGTGGCTTTTGTCTAAATGCCACAGAATATTTTTGGAACCATCCAGAATCTTGGAAATGATCATAAAAATGCCCCTTTCTTTGGCGTTCCCCTTATTTTAGAGAATATCCAGGCTAAAACAAAACTTCTCTAGAGTGTTCATAGATGGGACACTTTTCAATTATGGGGGGGGGAAATGAATATTCCTTATATCTGGAAAGAATTGGATACAGGGATTTTGGAAGCAGAAGCCAGATGGAAGTTAAGTTTGAAGGTTTAACCGAAAGATAATCTGAGAGCAAGGACACATTACACCTTATTCCTATGTGCTAGCAAATCATTGGCCTCCCTGAATCATTGGGGCAGAAAAGGGGGCACAACCAAGGAACCATGACTTGGCTCTCAGACTCTAGTTTCTGGAGATGACAAAGGGTATATTTCTAGATCCTGAGTTTCTCATCTACATTAAGGGAGGTTGACTGGAAATCTCCAAATTTCTTTCCAGCTATCAGATTTTATAATTACAATAACTCAAATAACTTATGGTTCTATTGCTACTATTTCCAGGCTCTTACACTGATATCTATGAGAACCATAAACAAGAGAATAGAAAACATGTGTTCTTTCCATTTTTCTGTACTCCTTAACTTTATGATAGGGCCAACACTGTATGAATATTTACAGGAGATGCTGTTTACCTGCCTGGCCAACAGGCCAACATAAGTTTTACAGAATCAGCCATCGTGTTTGCATTGTTGCACTGAGTCACTGTAGCTATGAAATATTATGGCAGAAACATGTCAGAAGACAGAATGCAGGGACAAGATGAAAAGTTTCTTTGCATCATTGAGACCAAATATTTATTAGAATAAGGTCTATGGTGGTCTGGCCATCCAGGCTGTTAGTATATGATCTCCTAAACTCATTGCCTCATTGGAAAGTCTTATGCTTTACCCAGTCATTAGATACCTGGTCTTTGAACTTGAATATAAGCTGTCTATATACTATCAGTTATAAGCAAAATAAATCAGATTCACGGGCCTCATTAGTTGCTTATCCTAATCAACAATAGGCTCTATTAGGGCATTTAACCAGTCCCCTAGCTAAATAAAAGTCAGTGGGAAAATAAGCCAAATTTTTTTAGGGCTTTGCAATCATGGTCATTTAAACATGCAGATACAGCTGTATTATGGACTGAGAAAATATTAAGTGCCTATGATACTCAAAGAATACCTGAATCTATTAAAATGTTACAACATTTTTCTTCATCTATATAAACACCAAGTAATAATGAACTCAGGGAGAAAGGAAACATCTTTTAATTTTGTATAATCAGCCAGCCAGGAGTCTATCTTAATTCCAAACAAAGACCTTCTGACCAGCTGCTGTCTCAGTGTTCTCCTGATGCCCATAAAGTGAATTTTTCCCATGAAGTGTGCCTACGACTCCTGGGCCCACGGTGCAACTTGTGCTTGAAGGACTCATGCTCTTTGACAGAAGCACAAAAACATGATATGGCAGACTATGATGGGGTGCACACACATGCACACACACATACATTAGAGTCATCACTTCACTCTGGACATTTGACATGATTGGTATGTTACAGAACATGTCCTGTTTCTCCATATTTTAAATTTGAGCTGCTGCTAATCAAAGCACAAGCCTTATCCTTGGCAGCAGCACAACCCAGATGTGCAGCCTCTGGAAGGAATCGCTTCAGCAGCATCACCTGGCTATCACCATTCATTCCTGTTTCTCCAGCCCATCCTGGAAGCAGTGATGCTGCCTCTCATGTCCCATGCTAGCCTCATCCACTCTCACACTGTTCTTTTGTCCATGGGAAGAAATGGTTCATCTTTAATGTTCCTATATTGAGAAGGAAAAAATCATGAATATGATTAAATTTTACTTTTAAATAATTGAGAAGATGAAAAAAGGTTTTCCTTGCTTTCATGTGAAGTAGAATGTTCTGTTCATAAAATGAGGGGCTGGGCTGAGCAACAATAGACAGATGCATGACCTGCTGTGGAATAGCGCTGAATTCTTAATCATTCTATCAAACATTGAAGTCACACATGTTTGCATGTAAAAACTCAACCATGGGCTCCCCTTAAACAAAGAACCATTGTTTGTGGTTTTGGCCCCAAGGTCTCCTGGGCTTCTGTGGTTCTAGACAGAAATGGTAATTCAATCAGTTCAACTACACACAAAATAGGAACTGATTCTGGCAGATTGCTCAGTTTCAAACATATTCAACCCCTATTTAAAACAATTTTTCCCGATTTTCATGGAGGCTTCATGGTAATGGCATGCATTACTTCAGCATAAAGACAAAACACTGATTTTCTCTAGTAGTTTTGATATAAAAAGGAAGCAATTTCCATCCAATCTTACCAAAATGATTGTCCTGCATCTCTTATGGTTGCTGTCTCTAATGGACAAAAGGTACTCCAAAATACTTTGAAACAAAAAATAAAAGAAGGGCAGAACAGAGGTGTTTCAGAAAAGACTGGTGTAGTAACTGAAACTCTATTTTCTAAATATATTTATATTGAAATCAGAGAGAAAGGAAGAGGAAGATAGAGATAGAAAGATCAATGATGAGAGAGAATCACTGATTGGCTACCTCCTGCATGCTCCCTACTAGGGATTGAGCCCACAGCCAGACATATGCCTTGACTATTTTGGATTCGAATTGTGACCTCCTGGTTTATGGGTCAATGCTCAACCAGTGAGCAACACAGTCTGGGCTGAATCTCATTTGTTAAAAGAACATCAGTATTATTCTTACGTACCCAGGAACAATTTCTGCTATTCTTTCTCATGTTGTCTCTGGTGTAAATGTGTCACCCAAATAGTGCTGTGTTGCTAAAGACAGTTTCTATCCTAATTTTCTAAAACTCTTTACCATTCAAATGGATGGAAATATTTACTCAACACTGAAGAGGTATGGTCTGATGGACAGATTTAACAGTGTGGAATGCCTCAGCTGTTCTATGTCTATGTTCAGTGTTCTCTGTGATTTGGATAAGATACTGACTATCCTAACAATGAAATGAATTGGCATCAATGTCATTAGGCAATTTGGTTTCTCATTTTTGGCGCTATAGATAGCTAGCTCTTAATTTCTCTGGGCTTCGGGGTTCTAGTCTGTAAAAGAGATTAGTTTACCAATTTCTTTAACACCGAAATTCATTTAATAAACAAAAACTCCAATATATAAAAAAGATGAAAGCAATTCAGATATTAGCACTCATCTTTGTAAATTCAAATTCATAATATGTTGACTTGCTCTGCAGTCACCCCTGAGACCATAGAGGTGAGAGCACCTCCCTCTATGTGTGCTGGAAATTTCAAAGGATGCCAGTTCCCTGAAGATTTTATGCAACTGCTTTATGAATGCAACCACTTGGATTTTTATGATCAAATAAAACCTTCAGTGTTCAGTCATAGTTAATTTAGGTTTTCTTTCCATGCAGCTGAATCTAATCCTAACCACGTAAGATGTGTTTCCCCCCCAAGAAACAAAAATGTTGAATTCCTGTTTTGTCTAAGATCTGCTCAAGGAGGTGTCCTGCATTGAAAGTACTAGGACCAGAGGGATCCAGTGATTTCTTGTGCAACCTTTTCTCCCCCACACTTCCTATTATTCTTCCTATCACTGAAGGTCTTACATCTTTGCAATTTTAAAAAAGCAAAGTAACTCACATGTACAGGGCTTGGAGAAGAAAGGCAAAGATAAAATTGACATAAATGAAAGAAGGTGGATGCTCACACACACACACACACACACACACACACACACACACACAAAATCCCATGAGTTGGGATAGGATTTAGGTGTTGTACATTGTATCTCATTCCCTATAAAACATGCCGTCCTTGTGTGCACTTTAGTAGGCAGTATTAGCCAGGTAGAGATAGGTGAGACATTCCCCATGCTCAGATTCATGAACAAGCACAGCAACAAACAGGGGCCAGTATTTTATATACTCCTAAAATTAATTGTCTTTCCAGGAGCATTTTCTATGATGGGTTCTTATTATTTCTCCCCTGGCCTATGTTCCTTTCTTTGTGTACACAGTAGTAACTGACTTTTCTACCGAAACAGGCATCCTACCACCCCAGCACCTTTTTCTTTACAGCAGGTACCACCTCCGGACCTATTACACCTTTTTGTTTCTCTGTGTAGTGACTCCATCCCCCTCACCACAGAATGAAAGCACAGTGAGGACAAGAACTCTATTTTGTCCTCTGTTTTCTTTCTATTTTGTCCTCTGTTTTCTTTCTAGTGCCTGGAAAAGTGGGTGGCACATAATGGGTTTTCAATGAACGTTTATTGAACAGGTCAATTTTAAGAAGCTTCTTTTGCTTTTGAGCCAAAACTTTCCATGGTTACTTAAGTCTATCTCGCTTTAATTTTATGTCTGGATTCATTTTGTCTTATTTTTCTCCTTATACTGGTGAAAGAAAGCTATCTACATCTACTGCTAATGTCTTGACAGTAAAATGAGATACTAAATGACAACTTCTTTCAAATAATCCTTGATAAGCATTCTGGAACCACATCAAATAACTTCAATGTCTTTTCATATGACAAACTTGTCAATTCCTAGGAGAGAGTTCTCATATCCAACTTTCCTGCATCCTCACCAAGAGTCTCTTAGCCTAAAAGTTTGCATTCCTGAACTATTTCTCATATGGCTTATCAGGGCTCTTCATTATTCTTGTTCCACACCTCCCCCAGTTGTACCTTAATTTGTCAAAATTCACATTCACATGTGACGCAGCCTTGACTCTAATGCTCAGGGTGAATCATGTGCAGTACAGTGTAGAATAGACTCTCAGCTCCCTTGTCTAGATAGCTATGTTTCTGAAATGCTACCTAAGAGGCATTTGCCTCTACTTTTAAGTCACATTTTCTTCTTTCATATATCCTAAGTATTATGAAATTTTAGGTGTGAAGAGAGAGATGACTACTTAATAGTTAGTTCAGTCCAACCCCTACCATCTGAGCCAAGAGGAAGCAGCCTTCTCCCTAAGGGGCAGAGAAGCACAAGCCTGGAGGGATCAGGAAATATGTAGCCAGCCCAGAAAGGGGTCCTGGTGGGAAGGAGTGAACTTGTCCACTGCACAGAGTGTAATCTGATGCAAATTATGGTGTTTTCCACAAACACATCTTCCAATAAATAACTAGGCTTCTCAGTCAATACTGACAAGGCTTTTAAGGCTATTTCTACAAGATACCAAAACGTCTGGAAGAAGAGAGGTAAAAATTACCCCGATGTTTGAGGAATGATAGGGTCGAGATAGCAGCTCATGGCAGCTGCCATAGTCCTTTTTTGGCACTTTACAAGAACTCATCGAATTGCTTATGTTCTTTCATTATATCAGCTTCACACACACACACACACACACACACACACACACACACACACACACACCTACCTGGAAAATTGTGAAGGGCTTCTATAGCTTTTAGAAGGGCAGGAAAAAGATTTAGATTTATATCTTTAAGGTCTACAACAATGAAATTCATCAGTTTGAGATTGTTATTTACACTGGAAAGTAGCAATGGAATTTGGATTTTAATTTTTCAGTGATTTTGATCCTTCAGAACTTTTTTGTTTCATGCCAGAAACATGTCAGTTCGCATGATGACAAACATCAAGTACCTGCTTGCCACACTTTAGCTTTTAAATTGTCAGTCATCTCATCTGCAGCTGACTGACCTCTGTCTAACATTCTCTTGCTCTCCGGGATTGTGGGAGCCATGGCAACAGAATTGTGGCATCATGATACTTTTCACACAAATCTGACTT
The DNA here is from genome assembly GCA_027563665.1 of Antrozous pallidus. Lineage (NCBI taxonomy): Eukaryota > Metazoa > Chordata > Mammalia > Chiroptera > Vespertilionidae > Antrozous > Antrozous pallidus. The sequence continues at coordinate 26,300,037 of CM050522.1, forward strand.
CTTTAGATAGTTCAGATAAAGTGAAGTATTAAATATTGAAATAATGACTCTCTATGGCATTGCTATTAGTGGAAGGACTGAGAATATAAAAAAGAGAGACTACAGAGAATTATATAAGGGTCTGTGTTTATAAATATGTTTTTCTGCCCAAAATTACATAGATTCACTTTAGTTGAGCTTATACTCTGATTAATAGTTGATTTTCCAGCATAAAAGAGACATGTCACAGTGGCTAACTGGATAGGAAAGTCAATGCAGACTTTTTTTCCTTTTTGCCATGAAAAATCCTGCTGTGATAATTAGGGAAATTTCTAATGCACTGAGAAGTGGGAAAAATAAAAGATCATATTGCAAAATATAAAAAATTATAGCACCACCTATTGGTTTCAAAATAAATATTGAAAATTTTCTACTTTTACTAATTATGAAGACTAGTATAAAAAGAAATTATTATTATTTTGAGTCACATGAAGATACAGTTTTTTACTTCCCAATGATGCTATGGACATTTTAAAAATAAAACTCATACTCAGGACAAATATAGATTAAAAATTTTATATACCAGGGAAGTACAGTAGAATTTAGATTTTTAATTCAGGTATTGCTGGTGCTGAGTTGTCTTCAGTTTTCAAATCACCCTTTGAGTGTGATTTCTAAACTGATGAACTGTGTTGGGCTGCACTTTCTCCATTGGCCAGCTGGAACAAAGGGGTTGACACAGGCCTGGCTTTTAGTTTCACCATTTATGTCTTCCGCTAAAAGCTGGAGAGGCTGCTGCAAAATCTCCCAAAAGATTAAAGTCTCATAGCATTGGCTCCTCCAGATCCTCATTCTGATGGTCTTTACCCTTTATGCAGTCCAGCTTCCATAACAATGAGGGGGGGCCTTTGAAGGATTCTAAAAATGTTCCTTTATTTTTTAAAAATGTTTAATGATTTCATAGTGGAAGGGAGAGAAAGGGAAATAAAAACATCAATGATGAGGAAGAATCATTGATCAGCTGCCTCCTGCGCACTCCCTACTGGGAATCCATGCATGAGCCTTGACCAGGAATTGAATCATGACCTCCTGGTTCATAGATGGATGCTCAGCCACTGAGCTACACTGGCTGGGCTAAAAGTGCTTCCCTTCCACCCTGCTTTCAGCCTGCGCCAGTCTGCATCTTTTTCCAGAATGCATGTGCCCTTTCCCACACATTAGGAAGCATGTGGACAACGAGCCTTGTGGAAACTCCCTTTCCCACCCTAGGGACAACTGGGTTTCTGAAAGGATCACCGTAGGTCTGGAATAGAGTTTATAAACATATTTGTCTCCTTGACCCTATTTCTTCTACATGGATTATTTTTAAAATCAAGTTTCCATTTTTAAAACTGGAAGTGAAGTGAGGGCCTTGAAGGCATCAAAGATGACATTCTGGCCCTGAAGTTTGCAGTAGGCGAATGATTTGGAAAACTGAACTTTAGACAGAACAGCCTCAGAATAGAATTGAATTAAAAATGATCTCATTTAGACCCCACTTTAAACACAGGTTTTACATGGCTTCTTTTCCTTTAGCCAAATAGTCACTTCTCCAAAACTTCAACAGGCATTAAAATATGAAGATGACTAAATTTGAAAGCATGTGAGAAGAAACAAAACAACACAAAAATAATTCTGGGATCTGAGATGGGTCCATCAGAGGAAAGCACACACATTGTCTTTGGGGAAGGAATAATTAGACTGAACTGCATCAAATTACATTTTTGTAAGTCAAAAGTTGTCAAACAGTCTGCACTTTACATAATTCAATCTAATATTAAGTGAAGGAAAAGACAGCACTGTCTTGTTTAGAAATAAAAATAAAAGGGATAAGAGGAAAGGAGGCAACAATGCCTCATGTAATTTAAAGAGTAAGGATTCATGTTTCTTTGTTAACTAAAACCTTCAAAGTGCTTCATCTTAGTCCCTGAATGACTGGCCTGGTGCTAACAGCTAATCAGGAGCGTTTGCTGTTATCTTCCTTTCAAATGCACTGCTTTTCAACCCAGTTTTAAAACATTTTCCACATTTGGACCTACCTGTCTTTAATGTAATAGAATGCAAAATGGGATCCATTTATCTTACACTGGGATTTTTAAATGTTATTTTGCCTTGCTTTTTAGATTTTGTAGAAAGGTTGGGAATAGCACAGCCCTAGTCAAGGCAGAATCCTGTAAGACTCACCTCATTTCATTCTCCCCCACTATTCTACACAGGCTTCACACTAGGCAGCCTTCACACCCCTCCCTGCGGGTCTTACTCACAGAGCAAGCCATAATAACAAGCTTCTAGGTCCTGGCTGGCTTTTTGGCTCAATGGAACAGTTTTGTTGCCAAATCCTGCTCCGAGGCCTTCATGGGTTTATCCTTACATGCACCTTGGTGATGTCCCGTATTTTACCCTCTCCGAGTGCAGGTTCACTGTCTATGTCCTCTGGTTGTGGTTGCAGGGGACCAAGTGTCTACATCTGCAGGGGAAGGAAACCCTCATACATTTTCGCCCTCTCCACTGAAAAAATATCCTGTTGTGCATGTGAAAAGAAGCATGTTAGCAATAAGAGAAGGAAATGATGGTGTCAGCTGGGGCTCCGAGAGACAGTCCAGATGAAATTTCAAGAGGGAGTTGTGAACAGTTTATTTTTATTTTTATTTTTTGAGAAAAATGGGTGATGTGAGTTTCAAAACCTACAGCCCATAATCTGGACTCGGCTAAAACATACCAAAAAGCTTAGCTCAGACCTGCAAGGTTAACTTTTTCTAAACATAAAACCAGGAAATGTGGAAGGTTTGTTCTTTCTCTTTAATAAAGTACATTAGTAACCTGCTTTGGGGAACATGAATCTTTTTATGGAGTAAGAACTAGCTCTTTAAAAACAGGAATTATGCGCAGGGATGGTGTTTATTTATGCACCCATAAATATACACACATGCAATGATTATTAATATTTACATGCACATACACGTATGGAAATAATTGTCTCCGAAACTGGTTTAGATCTAGAAACAATTGGCAGACAAAAAAAGGAAAACTGAGAATGGTCCAGTCTACATAACCATCCCAAAGGACATTCGCAACAATAGAAGACTGATAGCATAATAATCGCCATAAAAGTAACACGGAGGAGGGAGAAGGGAGTGGAGGATTCTTTAGTTTTTTGTTTGTTTGGTTTTTTTTTTACACAGATCCATCTGAAAGGTCTTAGCGCCTAAATTCTTTTCAAAGTGATTTTTATTTAAGTGTGCAAAAATAGATTGGCAGCTTCAAATGAAGAGTAGGTGGGTGTCAGAGTCTTGGCAACTCCTGGGTGAGTGTTTGCTGGATGGAGGGAGAAAAAGAAAAAAGGAAGCCCTCCCTTCTAAAAGGATATTTCTACTGCAAATGTGCCACCCTGTCCACTACAGACGATGCGTTTTGTTCTGCCTGTGCGGGATTTGGGGTTGATCTTTATCCCTATACAATGCATCACCCTGGGATATTTACATGTTTGGCTACATTGACAAAGAGAACGAAACAAAACAGAACAAAACAAAAAGATGCTCACACAACACACACAACACAAAATGGGATTGTGTTCCTTTGTTTTGCGTTTTCTGTAACCCAGATTGTGGTAATTATCTCTCTGGCTTGACAAGCCTTTTCTTTCATTCTAAAGGCAGTTTTTTTTGGAATCGCGTTACACTTAACTCAGTTTAACAAATAAGGGTAGTCTGGCAAAATGGCACCATGTGCTTCCCACAAATATTTGCGGTATAGGCAAGCTCTCTATGTTTTTATTATGCCCAAGGTTCTTTGGTTTAAAAGCAAGTGGGATAATGTAAAGAAGAAAGGGAAGCCTGGGTTTGGGAGCGGGGTGTGTTTTGGATGCACTTGCAGATCCTCCTGTGCCCGAGAGGGAACGAGGAAAGATACAGCTTTTAAAAAGCCCGGGAATAAAAAGAGGGGGGAAAGGTTTGGAGGCGGTTTAGCAGAGCACTTTTGCCCCGGCGTGAGCGCCAGGCTAAGCATGGAATAATAGCATTTGGAGCTTGGAGCCCCGAGAAGCTGGACAAGGCGCGCACTGTCGCCCGCGCTTCACGCGTTTGCTGGGCTCTGTCCTCAGGACAAAGAATCCTGGAACAGGCAGAGTGAGAAGGGGTGAAAGGGAGAGTTGCACTCAACTTTAACTGTAATATAAACACGCATGCACTGTGCTACAGATGTTCCTCATCGACGAAGGCTGGCACATGATTATCCTCTGTGCTTCATAATATTTTAATGAGCTTTCTCTCCAAATAGCAACAGAAATGAACAATAAGAAGCTCTTAGGAAGGGAAAGTTGGTGTTTTTGTCCCTGGGAAAAGAAACTCTTATAATAGGTTATGTGAGAATGGAAGCAAAAGGACTGGTCTGGGTATATTAAAGTTGAATTGAGTCTAAAATATCGTTTCTGAGGATAATTTCTTTTTTTTTTCCTCCTTTTTTTCTTCAACTTTAACAGTTCATTCGGGCTAAAGGAATAACGGGTTATAGCGTAATTCTGGTGGATTGTTTCTCTCTCTCTCTTTCCCTTTCTCTCTCTATTTCTCTTTTTAGGGGGAAACTGTTTCAACACTGCTGTTAATATATTGTGCCAATTAAAGTCTTGAAATAAATAACAAACCACTTAATATGTGTTGTAAATGTCGTGCTGATTTAAGCATTGTTACACATAGATTACATCTCTTCAGGGATGGATGGCTGAGTCCTTAATAAAGGTTTTCTCTTTGAGTGTGTGTGTGTGTTTCCTACTTTTCTTTTCTATTTTGTTGTAGAGTAAATTTCAATAAGGAGCTGAAGTTTGATATCTGCAATAATGCAGCCAATTTTTAGCATTGCTACCCCTGCAAGAAAAATAATTATTTTTGGCCATGTTTAGTGTTTCATGAGAGAGAGACAGAGAGACACACAGAGAGAAGTCTGTGGCAAAATTAAACTATGTAACTTTTTTGAGATGTAATCCTTTAAATAAGTTCTTTGCACAAACCTTTTTTTTAAATCTTAGGTTGAGTTGGATGGAAGAGTTGAGTATCTGAACTTTTGAGTAGTAAAATTATAATAACAATAACCTCTGGATGCTATGTGGGAAAGAAAAACAAATTTTCCACATATAAAATATTATATATTCAGGTATGGTGCATCGATATTTTCTTTCTAATTTGTAAACTAAAGGGCATAGATATTTAATTGATTATTATTCAGAATCTCCATTTATTACATTAAAATCCTGTAATTTACTTAATTTGATGGTTTTCATTATTGGCAGAATATCTCCTACCCACTTCCTCTTATTGTAAATGCCACTGTGGTATATGCATAGATTAACCAGGGGGGTCAGTTCTCTTCTCAGGGGGTCCATTAGATAAATAGGCTTAAATAAGTATAATTTGTTTTCATTTTGTGCATTTTGAAATTAGGAAATGTCAAACAAAAATAATGGACCCAAAAAATATGTTCCTATGAAATAACTTTCAGAAAAATTTCTGAAATATTTTAAGACATTTTATTTCCAACCCTTCCTATATATCTTCTTCTTTGGATTGTAAATGAAATTATTAAGGAAGACTGGAAGCACTAAACTTACCATGCCCTCAAAATCAGAATTTATATAACTGAAATTGAATTATGATGTTTGATGGCAAATTTATTTTAATATTCAATTTTTTTAGATGTGGATACCCTATGTAAGAGAGTTTTGTTAACCTAATCAGCCAGAATATGTTAATGATCTGAATATTATTACTCACTACTATACTGGGGTAAATGCTCTGCCATGGTGCATCTTTTCTATAAATATATCAAGTGATTTTTAAAAAGAGTTTTCTGTGTACATAGATAAACTTATATGAAAGGTATAATATGAGCATGTCTGGCTTTTGATGAAACAGCCATTAAGACAGCTAAGTAAGTAAGATGTAGTATAGCTGTGTGCCTAAAAGCAGGGATCCAGTAGCTGGATTACATGGAATCAAGTCCTAGCTATACCACTGAATAGCTATGACCTTGAGCAAGTTAATTAACCTCACCATGATTCAGTTTATCCATCTGTAAAATGGGGATCTTAATAGCATCTTTCTCATAGACTTGTTACAAGGACACTATGAGTTAATAAATTTAAGTACCTAAAACTGTGCCTGGCCCATACTAAGTATAGAAAACAGTATTTGCTCTCCTCATAATAATAATAATGTTATTATTGTTATTTAAGAATCCAGTACACTACTGTTAAACTTCTCTACAGATAAACCAGGAATTAGGAGTCCTGGGCCTTAGATTCAGCTGTCTCCTTCTCCTATTTTTTTAAGCTGGAAAATTAGGGAAAGTTGGGAGATAATTTATGAGTCCAGTTACATGTTAGCACATAAACTTTTTAAAAGAATTTAAAAGTTCAAAAATGCCTTATGATGTTACATAGAAAAAAAAGTGATGTGGGGACTGAAATCCAGGGCATGAGAAATTCGAAGCATTAGGGTTGTGCTGACACATTGTGTCCAAGAAGATTTTACTTATTTCACGCAATGCCACTACGCCCTCTGTCCAAACAAGGTGCCCCCCCGTCACATATCGGAGCCAGCATGTACAGCTGAGGGTCACTGTCCTCGAAGGCTGCATTTAGAGTCCATATTCTCAGCCCCTAGCTCTCTCCAGAGAATTCTTGTTATTTAGAATCCTACAGTTCTAAACCAGGTATTTGACAGATCACAACTTGTCTTGAAGGATATATGGCTTCCTCTCCCTGGACAATCAGCCTTCTTGGCTCTCTAGAATATTTTAATCCCTTCCATTAATTATATATATATATATATATATATATATATATATATATATATATATATATATATATCTCCAAGAAGCAGAGAGATGCATGGAGTTTTGTCTTGGAAGCTGAAGTTTTATTTCCTGTTTCAGTGCAGTCACCCCTGACCACTGTCAAGGACACCATTCAGATCAAAGTGCTTCTCAATTGAAATCTGTGTGGGAAATAAGATACCCAGGCACTGTGAAGTTTCCCTAGACACCAGCACCAATTAGCGAGTGTTGAAAATAGTTAGCATGTTAGCTGCTTAATGACAATAACACCTTAAAGGTCCTGAGCACTTACTCAGAGCCAAGCTATTAACTTGTGTGCCTTCTTATCCCATGTCTCAGCTAGAAAACAGGACAGACAGGTGAAGGTCACACTTCAAGGACCTTCAGCTGATGCAGAAATATAAACTTTCTCTGAGAAGAGCACCAGGCTCTAGCAGACATGATATGACCCAACTCCAGCAATAAACACAAAGTCCATTTTCAAAGCAAAGTCAGAAAATATCCCAACCAGGTTTTAGGAATTATGACTAGTAAATTAGACTAAGGCACATCTATTTGCCACCTGTTCCTGCTACTTTTTAAAAAAATAATAATGCTTTACTATTTGAATTGTGATTTCACATCTTGTTCTGATTTGAATTTCCCAGTGACCTTGAGAAGTGAAGAAAACCCAGGGTTTTAAAAAGTATGAGCTAGCACTTACTTTTCTTGCCCATAGTTTCCACTTTAGATCCTTTCTTTTTGAGAGAGAGAGGGGGGCCGATTTGTTGTTCTACTTACTTACACATTCATTGATTTTTTCGGCAATTCTTTATTTTTTTAATTTCTTTATTGATTGAGGTATTACATATGTGTCCTTATCACCCCATTACCTCCCACCCCCCCTCTTGTATGTGCTCTGACTGGGATCTAACCTAAAACCTTGGAGTGTTCAGATGACGACACTCTAACCGTCTGAGCTACCCAAAGCCACTTTAGATAATTTCTAAGGAAATTTACTCTACCAAGCTGTGTAAGGAAACCCACTAGCTCCTCTCAGAGTACCAGGCCCAGATCTTCTAAATTTGGTAATAGTGAGAGAAGCTCTGGTTGCTATGGGTCTCAGAGACACTCCTCAAACACACATACTCAATTTGCGTTAGGTATGCCTGCATGATTTTACCACTGCCACCACCTGGGTGAGGACCTGCTAGGTTAATTACTAAACCAAGTCTAGCCCCTCACAGTTGGCCAAGGAGCAAGTGTTTCCTTCATGGTCGCTGTCTGGTCCAGCCGTCCTGGCTAGGCTTTCATTCTCTGTGTTGCCAACTTTGGAGAACTGAGGTTTCATTAATTAAGCCAAACAGACAAGTACATTTCTCCATTCAGCGAAAAAGGAAAGGGAAGCCCAGTGTGATTTGACACTGGGGATGAATTTTGAAATAGTAAATGGAGTTAAAGGGGGATTGATACTGAATAGGTACAGCTCCATAGTTCTTTTATGAGAAAAGTATAGAGATATGAATGTATATGTCTACACTATATTTTAATAAATTTTAGTGTTCCTTTAAGAAGGAAACAAATGACAATGCCAACAATATTAAGAAGAATTAACAAAAATTATGGTTCTCTGTTGCTATCAATTACAGCTTTACATTTAAATGTCCCTGCCACCCAATCTGGAGTGGCTTAAACCAAGACCCCTGTTAGGAAAATACTGTTACTGTAATATCTTAGAAGCTCACTATTTAACAAAAGGAGCTTCCGATTGTGTTGGCAATGTTGTGAGGTATGCAGGCACACTGCATCTTGTGATATCATTAAGACATTATTGAGGAGCCATGCAGCCAAGTCTAGATTGCTCTTCATCAGGTGTTTCAAGCCAGGATTCACTTCCTAACTTGCAACATGGACCTGGGAAGTTAGGTCAACTAGCCTTGAATCTTAGCTCCATCACAGAAGAGAAGTCTGAATTAGGGAGACTTATTGAAAAGTTTTCAGCTTCTGTTTCTTTAGCTTTGAAATGTGAATAATAATTCCTGCCTTATTATGTGAGGATTAAAGAAAACTTTTATATTATTGCCATCAGAAGGCAGGGCTCCAAGTTGATGTTCTGTAGTCTAGATGCCATTTTGTAATAACTTCTACTTTACATTCTCTGATTTTCTGCACCTTTGCCCATGTCATCTCAATTCCAGTCAATGATTAGATTGTATAGTTCTACTTTGGCCAGAGAACAAATAATCAAGGGGAAAAATTATACAGCGGAAATTAGGGTATAAGGTATGAGACAGAGATGATCAAGGAAATAGTATTTGAGCTCTATTATTATATTGCTAAAACTGGTATTAAGGGGTGAGGGAATATAATGGGTTAGTTTTTAGCATTAAGAGGTAGCATAATGCCCTAGCTGGTTTGGCTCAGTGGATAGAGCATTGGCCTGGAGACTGCAAGGTCCCAGGTTTGATTCCAGTCAAGGGCACATACCTGGGTTGCAGGCTTGATCCTCACAGTAGAATGTGTGCAGGAAGCAACCCATCAATGATTCTCTCTCATTATGGATGCATTTATCTATCTCTCTCCCCCTCTCCCTTCCTCTCTGAGGTCATTAAAAATATAATAAAAAATATTTTTTAAAAAGAGGCAGTATATTGCCATACAAAGGAGATATGATAGTCAGGACTCAGTTCTGGATTGAGAAAGTGGCCTTTGGTCAATATGACTCTAAAAAATAACCAAGTATTTGTAGTAATTAAGTCTCTTTATTCAGTGAATTCTCATGCATATAGAAAGATGATCTGGTTGTTTATTATGGAATGGATTAATTTGAGCACACCCCTCCGAATGCATGCCACTCTAGCCGATTGGGGAAAAATCTTGCTAAAATTTAGGGAAAATCTTATAAAATAAAGACTTCCTCGAAAACCTTGTGTTATGCAATGTGCTGTGCTTCAGATTGCCAGGGGAGTGGGAAATAGTGTGTTATGGGTGTGTCCCTAGACAAGTAACCCAAGAACAGAACTGGAGAAAGCTGAGACACAGATGGCAAATGTCTGGGCTGTCCTTCCTGGCACCAATGTGTTTGTGACCGGCTCTGTCTCTCACGCGATGGATTCCTCTGGATGAGAGCCTGGCGCATTTCAAGTGATGGAGGGAACAGGGACATGTGTTTCTCACGGAGAGTCTGAAGTTCAGAAGCAAAATGAACCTGCAGGAGAATCTCACAGGCCCACATTATGGTGGAAATACAGCAAAATCCCATCTTGCTAATATGTAGGTCCTCTCAGGCTCCACCCTAGGGTACATACTTACTTCTCAAGGAGCTTCTTTAAAGGAAATTTTATGGATGTTTTCCTTTTCCCACTGTAATGAGCCCAAGAGCAAAGACATTTTTCATTGTCATTAGAGAATATATTTTGCATTTGCATAGGGAAGTGGAGTCAGAATTAATGTATTCCAAAACACCTGTTGATGCATGTGACAGAGAGTCCAAGTTCAGCTCCAAAAAAGGAAGGACTTTTTGACAATTAAATCTATCCAAAACTAACACCGGCTGGAGGTATTCCAACAAAGTCTGAAGGAGCCCTTGTTGGTCATGTTGGGGAAATTTCATGCCTTGGAAAAGTGTTGGGCTAGAAGCCTGAGATGCTATAAAAATACTTGATAAGAGAATGGAAAAAGTCCTGGTATCAGGGAACACTGAAAAGCAGAGCTCCACCAATTCTAAAATAACACAAGGAAAGCTAAACTGCTCTGCTTATTCTCTCCACGATCGTCCTTAAAAGCCCTTCTATTAACATCTGAGCTTGGGGCCAAGAAAATAGGGGCCATAGCTGGGATCAGCTGCTGCTTCCAGTGACTTCAGGAGGAGGCTAGTTGGAAGGAACTCCTAGATGATAGTTAAGTGACAAGTTTCTAGTGGCCTGACAGCACACTGGTTTATTTGACTATGGTGGGATTTTCCCTGGAGTTTATTCAGGTGTCTTCCGCTGCTTTGTATTGCCATACAGAGAGAGTATAAGGTAGTTCTTGTCTTTAATCTATAATCATAATTTCTTTGCTTTACCACTATTTTTTTTAATTTCCCTGATTGCTAATGAGATTAAACAGCTTGTCATATTTATTGGCTATTTGGATATCCTCTTTTGTGAAGGGCCTATAAAAATCTCTTGTCTGTTTTTATACTGGTTCTTTTTCTTAATGATTTCCAGAAGTTCTTTTTATATTGGATAGAGGTTTTTGTCAGATAAATGTGGTAGAGATATCTTCTTCCACTTTTATTTTATTTTAGTTTTTTACTCTTAATGGGATCTTCTGTTGAATGGAAGTTCTTAACTTTAATGTCACCCAGTTTATCAGTATTTTCCTTTATGGTTAGTTGGTTTTTTTTTTTTTTGTTACCTAATTAAGAATGTTTGTGTATTTTAAGATCATGAATATGTTCTCCAATTTTATCTTCAAGTTTCACCATTTTACTTTTTTATCATTCATATTTATTTATTTATTTATTTTATCAACCTTCACTCGTCCACCTTCTTCCCCTTTGGTAACCATGAACTTGTTCCTTACTAGTATATCTATGAAACTGTTTGTTTATTCATTTGTTTTGTATTTTTTAAGTTCCATCAATAAGTATTTGTCTTTATCTAACTTATTTCACTTAACATAATAACCTCTAGATACAACCATATTGTTGCAAATGGCAAGATTTCATTCTTTTTTATTGTTGAATAACATTCCATTCAGTGTGTGTGTGTGTGTGTGTGTGTGCGTGCGCGCGCGTGCGTACATGTGTGTATTATTTATCCAGTCATCTATATCTATAGACATTTAGGGTGCTTCCATATCATGGCTATTGTAAATAATGTTGTAATTAACACAGGGTTACATATATCTTTTTAAATTAATTAGTGTTTTTATTTTCTTCAGATAAATACATAGAAGTGAAATATGACAACTCTATTTTTATTTTTTTGAGAAATCTCCATACTGATTTTCATAGTGGCCATACCAGTTTACAATCCCATCAGCAGTGTAGTAAGGTTACCTTTACTCCACTTACTCACCAGCATTTGGTATTTGTTGATTTTTATATGAGAGCCATCTGAGGATATGAGGTGATATCTGACATTGGTTTTGGTTTGCATTTCCTTGATGGTTAGTGATGTTAAGCTTCTTTGCATGTCTGTTGGCTATCTACATGTTATCTTTGGAGAATTGTCTAATCGAGTCCTCTGCTCATTTTTTATTGAATTTTGGTGTTAATTTATATGAGTTCCTTGTTTAGTTTGGATATTAACCACTTATCAGATGTATCATTTGTGAATATTTTCTCCCATTCAGTAAGTTATCTTTTTCTTTGTTGGTGGTTTCTTTTCCTGAGCAAACACTTCTTAGCTTGCTGTAGTTCCATTTGTTTATTCTTGCTTTTGTTGCCCTTGCTTGGGGAGACATACCTAAAAGATAATGCTAAGACCAATAAATGACAAAAAAAGTTTATTGCCTAGGTTTTCTTCTAGTTCTATGGTTTCATGACTTACCTTTAAGGTCCATTTTGACTTTATTTTTGTATATGGTATAAAAAATGATCCAATTTCATTTTTTGCAGGTATCTCTGTCCAGTTTTCATAACTCCATATATTGAAGTGACTGTCTTTATCCATTCATATATCCTTGCTTCCTTTGTCATGGATTAGTTGGTCATATAAGCGAAAATTTATTTCTGGGCTCTCATTCTATTCCATTCATCTATGTAAGGTGGTGTCACAGAATATTGCTAAGCATGGGGCCCTTTGTGATTGTACAAATCACATGTACACGAAGTTATTCCTACTTAAGATTCTGATCAGATTCTGTGACACATTTTGGGGCTACTGATCATCCATCACCTTTTTTTTGTACTAGCATTCTGACTTCCACGGGGGGGTTACTTCTCTCCAATAGTATATAGTCTCAGTGCACCTATAAATCAAGTTGCCCCAATTTCTCCTCCTAAGGGATAGATGCATGAGTAAACTCAAGCTCTATTAATTTCATTCTCCCTCCTCCTCTCTTCCCTTTTCTTAAGATTTTGAATCTTGAGAACAAATATAAAAGAACACTGGAAAAAATTGGAATACCTATGTTCACTGGCAGTGCCCTCCAAGACTTGAGTTCAGTACACCTTGGGTACACCAGTTCTTCCTCTATGTTCAAACCTAATACTCTGTCCTTCTACTTCATCCTGTTTCTCAGTAGTTTTCCAATACATGTCTCTCCTGCTTAGGCAGCCAGAACCTGTTTCTGTTGCCTATAATCAAAAGATCTTATAGGTGATAGAGATATCATTTATTCACTGGGCTTGGGATCTTTGGTCTAATCAGAATTATACCATACATGCATTAAATAAAGACTGCATAACAGAAAAATGAGAAGTGCTTCACATATTATATTTTATTTAATCTCCATAATGGGCCTTCAAGGCAAGCATCGCTGTCCTACATTTTGGGTAATAAAAATTAGGTTCTGAGACGTCAAATACATTTCTAAAAATCTTCCAGTTATTTTGTTATGGAACCGAGCTTTTAAACTGAGTTGTTTTCTGATCCTCAAGACTACACCTTCCCACACTTTATTCTTTTCATATTCCCATTGTCTAGCACATTACTAGGCACAACATATTCCCTATAACAATTTGATATGTGAGTGAGTAAATAAAAGAACGAGTATTCCTATCCACATCTTCATCCAATATCAGTTCATAACTAATACGTAATGGCCCATAATTTTAAAGTCTGCTTTTCATCTTTTGCCTCACTCATCATAAAATTTTATTTGTCACTTTCTGCTGTGAAAACACTGGCAGGTCCATCACTTCTAAAACTGGTTTAGCATAGCAATAATCCCAGTTTATTTTATGATTTTTAATGGTTAACTGTGGCTGCCACTTTTAGATCATAGGCACAATTACTGGCACAAACATGTATTGATCATTGATTCTCAAGGTATAAACTATGCTCCTTTAATTATATCAGCCTATACTTTAATAAAAACATTCTCAAATTAAATGCCCTTTACCCAGAATATTTGAAAATTCAATAATGTAGAAGATACATAGAGACTGAAAAGTCTAAAAATGTAATTGTGACAGTGTAACCTCACCGAGAAGAAGAAAAAGACAACTGGATAACCAGAACAGTTTCAGATGCTTAGTAGAATCTATCCAATATGTAAACAGGAAAGACATTTGGCAGGTAAAAACAAAACCATTATTTTCCCCTTATGGGTGTCTAAACAATTCCATGTAAATAAGATGTTGCTGAGCAAACGACTGATCTTTACTGTTCCATATACAGGTTCAGAGGTAAAAAAAAAAAAATTAAAAAAAATACATTAATTACAAAAGATTCCAAACAATGCAAATAGCATTAAGCACAGTAATTATAAGATAAGCTTTAAAGCAATTTTCAGTTGATTGGATGTGGGTGTGCAGAAGTAACCCTATAGTTTTCCTGCTGCTGCAAGAATGGCTTACATGCCAATTAGTGGTTATTGCTACTAATTATTAAAAACATTTTAAAGAGTAATTAAAAATTAAATATACCTGTATGATGGCTTATAACTGTTGTGTAAATTGCTCAGATTTTCCATATCACTCACACAGGAAATGCTCAGTGAGACGGAACAGCATGATGACACAGCTTATCAGGAGCCAAATGGCATATGCCTGAGCCCTCCATGTGGAGGCATTGCGAGGGTTCAGTTTTTCTGCTCAGGAGTTTCTGTGAGTGAATTCTGCCAGGCCAAGCAGAGGGCGACAGTAGTTGAGGGCCTAATCTTTTGTTTCTGACACTATTTCTGTCCTCATTGCCACAAAATACTGTAGAGAAAAGAAAGAAGCAAAGGAAAGTTAAAACTTCGCCTTATCTGAGACTGCACTTTCCCACTTAAAAGCTATGCCAGGAGGACAACTTCAGGATGATAACATGAATACCGGGACCCCCGCCTCACCACTCACTATATGATTGTGAGCATGTCACTAATGCTACTTGGTTCGGCTTCTTTATTTCCAAAGCATGGATATGTATTAACCGGCCTTGAGAATTCTGTTCAGAAATAAAACTCTGTGTCTGGATTAGGCATATGCATATCACACAAACTAGGAGAGTTAGATCATATTTACTGAGCGTTCCTTCAGGTTTGAGCTTTTTCACCCCATGTTCAAATCCTTGGCTGCACACTGGAAACCCCGGGGGAGCTTTACCCCTATAACAGCAAGGCCCAGCCTCTGGAGATTCCTACTTAACTGGACAGAAGTGGAATAGGGCATCAGGAGCTTCACAAACTCTCCAGGTAACTCAAAGACACTTAGAGTTACAAAATACTGTGCATGCTTTACTTATATTAGATCACTAGTTCAGATTTTTTTTTTAATTTCTGAGATATGTGTTTTTGTCCTCATTTTATAAATGAGGAAATACATTCAGTTAATCAAAATGTCTTTTATAAGGAAAATGTAGCAGCAACAGGCTTGAAATCCCAATGCCTCTGATTCAAAGAGCCTCTTGTTGGCTTTTTAACCTTAAATCAATTTTAGAAGCTGTTGATTGACTTTATGGTGTTTCTTCTCTGTGGTTACTGTTTGTATTACCAAACTCACATCCTTGAATGCCTTTTATGTACATTTCTTTATAGTTCTTGAGTTCTTAAATGAAATAATATAGAAAATGAAGGCATAAATTTACCGGTTGGTCCCATGAGAGTTCGTTTGCATACCGGAAATCAAATGTTGGAAGTCCAAGTGGTGATATTTCAGAAAACCATATCAGTTCAGACCTTTGGACAGCTAACTGAACCTGATGAGTTCCCAGGTTCCAGAGGAGGCGATATTAGCAACTTTAGCTACTTCACACTCAGACACATAGTACACAGGAGATGGTGGGAGGACTAAAGCAGTGGATGGAAAGTGAGGGATATGTATATTGTTGTAATCTCTGCCTAGACCTTTTAGGCTTTCTTTGTATTTGACTAATCTCCAGGCCATTTCCTCTATTTCTAATGATTATCTTACTGGCCTCAGGACATTCTTACCACTTATTTAAGTTGTTATTTCCACTGGTGATCCAATTGTCTTTTCAAAAGGTAAGAAGCAATTTATAAAGCAGTGTAATTTTATTTACAATCTTAATCCTACACAGCCAAGGTAAAGAAAAGGAGTTATTTATGTGTGTGTTGTGAATCTACCTTCAGTTGTAGTACTGGAGTTTAAGGAAACAACAAAAACAAGGCCAAAAATCACCCCTGGCACAGCATTCACCACTCTCTTCCTTATTGGAAGTCCCAAAACCTACCAATTCACACCCCAAGAGCCAAATCACTCACCTGTAAGCAAGAAGGAATTTTATTTTCACTCCAGAATGTAATTGGCAGGTCCATATTTTGTTTTTGCTTGTTTTTTTTCTTTCAGCAAAATCAACGTGCCTCCTTTCCTTGCCAAACATATCAGATTATGTGAGGTTTGTGGATACACAATAATTCCTGGGCAACCTGAAAGCCAGGGAGACTACAAGGAGATACGGGGGGGAGGGAGAGAATGTAATGGAGAAAGCATGAGTGAATAATAGAAGACAGATTTTAGATAATTATTGGAGAGATGACAGAGAACATCACCATGATTTGTTTTGCCAGGTTGTCATTTCAAAGATAATGAAGAACTATTAAATCGATTTCTTTTCTTCTTCTTTTTTCCAGGGGAATGAGTACATAGATATTAAAGAATAAATGAAATGAATACACAGATCCTAATTATAAATACTAATTATGATAAGTTTGAGTAGCTAGATAGTTTATGCAACACTAGAAAAATTCATTATGCAAATGCGTAAGCTCTACCCAATGGTTTTATGATTCACTGGCATTAGGTCCAGAACTATTGTGCAGAAACAGGATAGTGGCTCAACTCGGTTGGGGGTCATTTTATTGCCAATTTAACTAGTGTTAAATTAGTGGGTATTTAACTGTCACTAAAACAATTTAGGGCTCAAAACACCGAAGTACCATTTTTACTAATATTTTAGTGAAAGAGAAGAATTGTTCCTCCTAATGTTGTATTGAGATGCTGGAGGCACCACTGTTTTCTAGTCTATGGTAATGAAACTTGCATTAGCAAAAGTGGGCTGGTTGCCTACCAAGGAATACAATAATCTCCTTGAAAACTGGGTATCCTGCTGTATTTGATTGCCATAAATCCATTTTAACATCCCTCTTCACTAAATGAGATTTTAAAAAAAATTCTTAAAGTCATGAGCCAAATGACTATAACCCATCCAATGTTTCATGGAAGACTTTCACTGTGAGATTATTGCATTGAACTCCCACCTTTTTGGTTTTATGGGGGGAGGAGATAAAACAAAACATTTCTTTACCAACATGAAACATGAACAAATCCAGATTCAGAAAGATTCACAAATGCCACAACACACTTATCTGCCATCAAACATATCATTTCTTTGTTTCGTATGATACCAATGATGAATTATTCATGAGACCCCATTTCAGATGCTTATTGTGTCTGGTGGCAAAGTCTGCCTGCTCAGCCCCAGGAAAGCTTGGGCGCTTTGCTGCAGGCACAATGCTCGGTGCCATCCAGGGACCAGCCGTGTGCTCTCGAGTTACTGGAGCAACTCAAGCAGTTCCAGTGGCCTCAGCTGTGGAGACAGCTGTTTGCCCACCATCTGTGATGGCAGAAACGTGTGGTAGGCTTTCCCCTAACAGCATGAACCTCCTCAAATCCCCTCCCACATATACACACACAACCCCATGCCATGCATCATGCATCCACCTTCATCAAAGGGGTGCAAAGAAGCCCCTTGATTTCAGGACCAGAATGAGCAATGCACCACAGTGTAGAACAGTTCTTTATCTTGTCTGCAAGATTATTGGAACAGAGGCTGTATCTTCCAAATCTAAACCTTTCTTATAACTTACATATCAAAAGGTTTGCACATGCATGAAATTCAAAATGATTTATTATTTAGTTATTGCCTTATTTACTTAATGGATTGATTGATGTGCCAGGGTCCCACAGACAACAGAAACTGTTTTTTCTAAAGGTTGTTTTAAAGGAAATAGATTGCAAACAGGAGTTTCACTAACACAGTAAGTCAACCCCTCCTTACTGGTTTGTATTCTTAATGAGTTCTTTTGGCTCTTGCCTACTACCTGTCTGTGGCTATTTGTTCACACAAAATACTACCCCTGGCACACAGGGAGAAGTGCTGGGGATGGAAAAATAAAATATTAGGTGTGGAAGGGTGAAAGATGGGGAGAAAATCTGGATCAAACCCCAGAGTTTCAGCAACATAAGCATCCATAGAAGGCAATGTTGTGGGTGGGCTGTAAGTGGGGGAGCCACTCTGCAACAATGGGCGCTAGCAGAATCCCTCTGGCAGCAGTTCCCTGCAGAGGGGGGCTGCCGAGAAGTCCCACAATTTAAATTCCTCTTGCAAACCTTGAATCATCCTTTTATCTTACAGACATGGAACTTACTTTCAATTTGTAAGAAAATACTCAACCTGAATTAATCAATGTAATAAGATTATCTACAAAATTGTTGAAAAGGTGGTTCCATGACAGGTTCCACAAATCTTTTACTAGCACACCTCTTGAATTGTATTTATTACTTCATCAGGAACTCTAATATTTCCATTGGCCTTGGTGAGTAGGGGCCAAATCAGGAGGGAGGTTGATTTGTTTATAGGAATTAGATGTTGAATTTGTGCAGAACTCTTATGCACTCTGTGTTCTATGCATGAGACATTTACGTAAGGTCTCAGTAACCTCTTCCCCAAACGAACTCTAATTTGACATAATGCAGCGGAGAATGGCACCAGGCATCAGGCTTGCATCAGAAATGCATTTTATTTGGATTCAATTCAGACTCTTAACGAACTAGTTCCAGTAAATGCAGCAGATGGGAGTGAGGCAAATGGGAGTGTGTGCGGGGCCTCACATCCAGCATCCACTCCTGCACCCCTGCGCTGAAGCCTGTCCTGAGTTAGTTGGTTAGTTAGTTAGCTAATTAGTTAGGTGCATTCCAGCTGAAACTTTTCATCATAATTAACATATTTATCCTGCCAGTCCACCAAACAGCCACAGTCCAGCCAAGGCAAGTGAATTCTTTCCTTTGCTTTCTCTCCTGCTGATTAATGTGGTGGATGCTGCCAGAAGATGGGCCAGTGGTTAATAAATCTGGCAAGGCTGTGGCCAGCCCTTCTTTTCTAAAGGTCAATTAAAAATGCTAGTTGCACTGTGAACAGAATTCTCCATAGGAGAATGCCAGGCAGTGCCCCAAGTGGTCTCCTTAATACAAAATATCCATTTAATTTTCCTCAGGAGATTCACTCTCCTTTTGCAATGCAAATATTTTCAAGTGTACTAAACACGTTTTAGCACCTCAACATAGGCACTAAAACTATTTGCATGCAAAATTACCCAGAGTAGGCAGACAGGCACAAGCTTATGCTAGCACCATATGTGCTAAAGTATTTGAGCCAGGAAACAACTAGTATCTGGACGTTATTTACAATTTAAATTTAATTTTACATTATTATTCAGACAAGAGCTTATATATAAAGTATTTCTATTAAAATTAATGCTTCACATGAAACAAAATTCCACCTAAAATATGTTTAATAGTGCTGGCTCCAGCTACATAACCCACTCCAGAAGACAATGCAGCACCTTTGTTCCACGCCTTCCAGCTCCACCTGCGTGAATGGTTTAGTCGTCCCTCTCAGGACTCCTCTCCGAAAGAGTGGCTAAATTAATGTCCAGGGGAAGGCCTAGAAATCACAAAGAACATAGACCAAGGCAGTGACAGACAAAGAGTATAGTGGTTTGACCTGGAAATAACATACAACATTCAGTTAAAAGCCAATTGTACTTTCTTTCCCAAAAGCTCCATTTGATGTTTTGTGGGCACTGGAAGTGACTTTGTAAAGCATATTGTTTGCAAATTGCAATGTGACACACTGTTCCAAGGAAGCAGCCTTTCTTTATTATTTCCTCATGATTTCTTTTAGAAGACATCCTAAATCGATGGGTAGTGATTGATTGGGTAGTGTGTCTGAGGATCATTTGTCAATGCATAGCAAGAGAGACCATTGCTTTCTTCTTTATTTTGTCAAGTGACTTCACATCTCAAGTTTTGTGAGATTTCATGTCTTTAATATCATTGGTTTAAGTGCATAGTTGTTGATATTTTATGTTCAAATTAGGAGATAATTTTCAGATGAATAAGAATGGTTACTTGTAACTCTCTTCAACTTTCCTTTGACCTAGAGAGTAGATAAGTGTATTTTCAGGTACTGTGGGGAAGTGTAATAATAATTTGCCTGGCTCTCTTTCTGGGTATTTGCAGATTATTGCAACTACTATTCATATGCACATTGAATATTAGTGTCTATAGAAGTAAAGATAATATTTAGTGAGGTAGTAATCTCTTTTAGCTAAAATTAAAGTACAAAGAGGAAGAGTACTTTTTAAATACTAGACTGTGAAACAAGTTCTTAAAAATCCACAGCTATAGCAATGAATTTGAGGGGAATACAAGAAAAATCAACATGCTATATTTTATCACAAGGACAGCATCAGATATACCCAAAATCTTATCCCCCTAGATTAAATGTGCTTCAATTTATTATAAACCTAGCATATATAATTTTTCTTTGAAAACTCCAAGTTCATGCTAAGTCAAATATATATTGTTTTCCTTACCTTTTCTTTGTTTCTCTTTTTTAAAAGCAGGAGGAAGAAATTGCTTTCTTTCTTGACTTACAATCCATCTTACAAATGTTGAATCATTGTCTAGGTGCATGAACTCAGTTCTGAGCAGCTTTAATTTATAGCAGCCAACATTTCTATAACATAAGCTCTCTAAGAGAGGCCCACAGAAGAACCAGAAATCTATGGTTGTGTAGAAAGTTTAATGGGAATGGAAAATATCCACATTTACACGTCTATCCTTGCATAGTAATATCATTACATTTAAAACAGTGGTTTGATTTCAAACATTGAATTAATTAAGAAGGGATCTTTCAGGTCGAGCTATAATGTCAAATCAAATGCCAACAGCTCCTTCTACTGGCTAATAGAAGAAAAAAATTGGTCTCAATCAACGAAAAAGAAATTTGCTGTTTATTTAAGAAGCATCATCACCAAATTAAAAATTTTGAAAAATATCTAAGTTTGTTGGGAAACTTAAAAAGATGTTTACTTGCAGTAATAGGAAGAAAATACTGAGGATTATAGAAATAGAAGTTGACAGTCATGTGAGTTTCCTACATCAATAAATGATTTCTGCTTCCACTAAAACATATCTGGTCACTATCTTGCCCACCACTCTGTATTACTAGAGCTTGGGTTAAAAATAAAATATAATAAAGGCTAGGTTTAAGGTTTTGCTTTCTCAGATTGAACACAAATATTAGATGAATTCTGGAAATTGAGAAGTCAATAGAAATATTAAAATTTTCATGATACCCCTTTGTTCTGAAGAAAAAAAAAAGAGGGCTAGAGCTGGCACTGGGCAGGAACCATGCCTGTTGGCAGAGGGGGACTCTGGCTTCTGGGACCAGCCGCCCATGATCCTGCAGGAGGTGAACAACAGCATCTTGGAGGAGACCCTCAAGTTCAAGTGTGAGAACAGCAGCTGCCAGAAACAAAACCAGAAGCAGTAGAAGTAACATTTGCAGATTTTGCTAGGCTCCCCTATCATATTTCATATCCTAATGGAGATAAAACAGAAGTGATGGTCAGGATTTCTTTGAAATTCTACAAGGAACTTCAAGTACATGGTGCTGGTGAGTTACTAAACAGAATGTAAGGAGTTTCTTGGTAAATCCAGAATTAGAATCAATGTCTCTTTGCTATACAACCTTGACAATTTGCCTGCACTGAAGAATTCCATGGTGTGGCCGTCTGGCATGTTGAAACAAGATTGTTTTGCCTGTGTCTTTGAGAAATGCTTCCAGTTCTGAGAAGAGGGCAAGGAAGGAGAAAACAGGCCAGTGGTCCATGGTAGGGAAGATCAAACTATGTATTTTGAATCTTAAAAGGACAGAGCCACAGTTGTCTTCAGCACAGTGTTTAAGGATGAAGACACTGTGGTCAATGTAAAGGTGTTCATGCAGGAGTTCAGAGAAGGACACAGAGCCAGCCCACAGCCATGGGAAACCTCCTCTGGAGCTGGAAGACACGGATGCTGTGGAGGGTGACAACATTGGCTATAATACCTTCATGCTGTTGTCTGGCCACACCAATGCCATTGTTGAAGATAACACTGCCCACCTGATCTACATGTTCCAGGACCACTTGTACATCAAGTGGGCTAAGATCAATATTCACATATGTATGTGGCCAAAACATCCAAAGTCATCAAGGTGCTGAACTTTGCATATCCAGATGATAAGAAGAAAGAAATGGAAACAATCATGGGAAGACTTTTTCATCCTCTAACTCTTGGGAACCGGAAGAGGAAGCGGCTGGCAACTGAAGGTTGGAACACTTGATGCTGGATTGTTGTAACTTTTAATGTTGCATCTGTGCACATTCTTAAGGGATTCTCTATTTGGTTCCATTCTGTACACGTTTGGAAAATAATCTACAGAAACAAGCTATTGCAGATTCTAGTTTCCAAGAATTAAAGAAAAAAGAAAAGAAATCCACTTAGTCCACTTGATTTCTTTTCTATTTTCCCTCCTCCATTCCCTGTCCTTTCCCCCTTCTTCCAAGCTGTTTTGCTTCAGATTATGCCACCAGTAATGAGTTGTAGGGTAACGCAAGCTTAAATTGTTTTCTCCTAAGAATTTGAGTTCAAAACTCCTAGATCTAAAGAAATATGTTTGGAGTCATTAATAAAGAAAATCATGCCATCTTATAAAACAAGTAAATAAATAATAAAACATTTTATTGTTATTTCAATGAGGATAAATAGTTAACTTTTAACTTGTATAATAAGAGTTTGGGAGCAAAGAATGTTGACCTCTTTTATTCAAATTCTACCATTTGATGAAACAAGTTGTTTAATTACGACAATAAAAGTGAAAAGTGTAATAA
The DNA here is from genome assembly GCA_027563665.1 of Antrozous pallidus. Lineage (NCBI taxonomy): Eukaryota > Metazoa > Chordata > Mammalia > Chiroptera > Vespertilionidae > Antrozous > Antrozous pallidus. Next base: position 26,322,954 of record CM050522.1, read on the forward strand.
AAAATGTTCTCTCGCCCTCACTCCTTACCTTATTCTCCATGAAGATCACAGGCTGTCCTCCACCATCTGAAACAGTCTAGTTGGTACCACTCATTTAGAGCTGTCTCTGCCTCAAATTCCCCCAACTCTCCACAACTCCTGGCCTCATACACACATGTTCCATGAACGTAAATGGAAAATGTAATAGCACACTCAGAAGTTTTCAAATCCCACTCATTTCAACAAGTGAGACTTGACAAGGTTGATCCTAGAGGCTCGTGTGAGAGGTTTTAGAATCTTGACATAAATGCACTCTGAAGGAAAACCTTTCTTCTCCAGAAAGGATGGAATACAGAACTGCAGAGACTCAGCAGTGATCTCCCCCACACTCCTGCTGGCTTACCGCACGAACTCTGAAAACGAACATGTCATTTTTGAAAGATTACCAAGGAAAAATGATTCTTTAACTCTTTATCACTTTTTATCCTCCCACCCTTCACTCCCCTCCCCCACACGCACGCACACACACATTGCCAAAACATATAGGTATCCTTCATCTTTATGAAGTGAACCATTTCTGTTAAAAGAACCAACCTACATCTTAAACTTGACACCTTAATTTAGAACAACAATTATTTTCATAATTGGTGTCAAAGCCACAGAAAATCTTTTTAGGGCAATTTCTTCCTTGTTTAACAATAGAATTATGGTTGAATGGCATGCAGCTTTTTAAGGGATGTTCATGTCATTCATTATCTTAAAACACAAATTTTCTTCAAAGTGTTGAACTTTTGAAATGTTAAGTTTAAAAAATGGCTTTGAGTCACTCAGGTCTCCTAGATTTAAACCTTGACTCTGTCATTTATAAACTTGTGGGACCCAAGGCAAGTCACTTAAACTCTGTAAACCTCAATTTCCTCCTTTCTAAAATGGGAATGTCATACAGCTCTGCCTCACTGGCAGCCTTCTGAGTTGCCCTGAGATAATATTGTCACATGCCAAAGCAGAGTGCTTGGTATATAACTAACAACCAATGTTGCTACTGTTGTTTAATAAACAAGAATTTTGTGTATGTGTGAATGAAACATTATAACTTTATTTTATTTCCTGAAAAAAAAGTCATCACAGTCATCCAAGGGAGCCCTGAACACTGATGACTTTGATTAGGAAACTGATAAGTAAATATTTTCTGAAACACAAATTCAAATATGGGGGTGAAGTAGTCGTGGTTCTTATCTGGGAGAAAACAGCAGAGTTCATGAGGATGGGAGCGGTACTGTTTGCAATGAGGCAGTGAGTTAGAACCTAGAACCAGTAGACAAAGTTGTCCTTAATTGTCACCTGGAGAGAACATCTACGGGACAATGGGTCACTGCCAGATTGGGAGTCATTGGGAGAATCAGTGGAGAATCCAGGCTCTAGAAGTGGATTGATCTTTTTCCAGTCCTACCTCTGGTGCCTTCCAGCTGTGTGACCTTAGGCCTTGTCCTCACTTTCTCTGAGCTTCATTTCCTTTTCTGCAAAACGAGGAGATTGTCTAACTCACAGAGCTGAGTAAGAATTGGTGGTCACAGATTTTCGTAAAATATCTGGCTCCTTCCTTCCTCTGCAATAGCCAGACTGGCCTTCTTGGAAGCCTGAGATTCTCATTCTTGCCATGCTCCATCACACTGCGTTATCTCTTTAATGCCTGTTCCTTCAGTACATCTTAACGCAGTCATCACTTCCTTGTGGCAACCACCCTTGATCTTGCTGAGTAGGCCAAATTCTTTTTATATGTTCTTCAACTACCATAGAGTTCTCCTCCATTCTGACAATAATCACAGATTTCATTTGTTGACTGTTTCCCCATCAGATCATGAGCCATTTAAGGGCAGGGGGTGTTTGTTTTTGTTCACCGTTATATCCCCTTTTGCCTGGCGAAAAAATAGGTACTAACAATCATCTGTTGAACAAATTAACAGAAACCCAAGCATAAAAGATACTTGGAAAATGGTAGTTACTACTATAAAATTTTAGCATAAAACAGACCTTAAGGGTCCTCTAAATGTTAGTCCCAACCACTTTTCCTTCAACTGTGTCTACAGCAGGTTCACGCCCTGTTGAGATCAGTGAACAAAGAATCAAGATTTCAAAAATCAATGGATGCCTATTAAAATATACACTTATCATCCACTGACATCCACATTTCCATTGGTTGTCCTAAATTGCACTCCTTATTATAATTGAAACAATGTCTCAGCTGCAAAGAGCCATGAGGGCAATGACAGTAACTGAACCATGTTCTCCAATAAAGGATTTTATGCAGTGATGGGATTAGACATTACTTTGGGAGGAGAATTGTGTTGGGTTTTCTGCACAAGTCTTCTGTACTGTAGGATGCTGTACATATTTGTGAGGTTGGGAAGCCTCAGAACTGCATTTTGAGATGTTCCTTAGTCCTCTATCTGTATATTTACTCCTTAAATATACTGTCATGGGTAGACATGGCAATGCCTGGGAAATATTTTAATACCATAATACATAATAAAATCACTGAGAGTGTGGCAACACAAGAAAGAATACTGAAGAAACATTAAAAAAAATTTTCCACTCATTAAAAAAAATAACCCATGGAGACATGAGGGCAGGAAATGCTGCCACTTTATTGCCTTTTTAGTCAAATGCCTTTACGGGCTTATCCTTTTAAACTATATTATTAATATTGATCCCTCAGGGCCTAACACAATTTCCACCTCCTCCCTGTTCTGACTACCCCAGGACACTTTGACCTTTTCAGAATTCTCGTTATGCAGGTTTTATTCTTTCAGAAATTGTTTCTGATGTTTACTTTTCTCTCCCAACTACCTTGGAAGGTGCAGACCCTGAGACAGGGAACACTCATTTCAAGAGGGCGAGGTAAGAAAAATAGTGACTTTGGAACAGACCTGCATTTTGGAATTGCAAGACTTGGTTGGAATCCCATTTCTTGATCCTTACTAATGATAAAAAGCTCGGCTAGGATATAGACCCGGAGGCAGGGGGATGGGGGAGGGGATGGGGAATACCTTATCTTACCAAATGACTGTTAGTATTAAAGTACATTAAACTGTGGTAAACTAGCTGCAGTTCATCTTTTCATCCCCCACCCCCACCACCAAACCACTAGTTGCAAATTTACTATAGTTAGTTCCAGTACATTTTTATAAAGCTTTTGTATTTTTATCTTTATTTTCTGATTAGGAAACAAACAAATTATTTTAGAAAAGTTAAATGGTTCAGAAAAGTATAAGAAGAAAATGCAATTAGCAATTGCCATACTTGAGGGATCACTGTGTGCAGTGAATCTGCTGTTGGTTGTATACTTTTATAATCCCTTTTAATTTGGGCAGCAATCAGGAGGTAGATACTAATGTTTTTCCCATTTTACCTGTGAAAGAGCAAAGACAAAGGGTGCCTGCCTATGGGAACACAATAAGTAATGGAAATCAAATTCAGTTGTCGGTTCATAGAATAACCACCATGATAAGGTAGTTCCCTAAATTATCCATAAATCAACCATGTCCCATCACGGGGGGAGGGGGATGAGCCATGCTATTAACAAATTGTGGATTCAATTATATTTTTTTCCAATTACATGCTCACATACACACAGCTATGTAGTATTTTTAAAATCCAAAATTGGAATCATAATGTAGGTAGAGTTTTTTGTCATTAACATTGTATTTTTGGCACTTTAATGGCATACAAATTCCTTGCATATATGCTTTTAGTAGTGACTACATGTGCATTTTTCCCCTCATTGGACCATTATTCTCTTGTTGGACTTTCAAGTGATTCCCAATCCTTAATATATAATTTTCCCCAAGGTTACATTCAGCACAAATTAGGATTATGCTCATTATAATCTGTAATATGCAAATTACTTATCATCATAAGAATATAATTATATGAAATCCCAGATGTACCATTTCTGAATCAGATCTTATAAGAAAAAGGATTTTATAATCATCCTCCAGTCCATCCCATCATGCCACCCTATTTTTTCATGATGTCATTTTTTCAGTTAATGTAAGTCTGCTTGCTTTACCAAAATGCATTGCCAAACAATTGCCAAAGTGCCTCTAGGTCAAGAATGAACTCTCCTGCCATGGCCAGGAAGCTCAGTTGGTGAGAGTGTTGTCCAGATATGCCAAAATTTCTGGTTTGATCCCCGATCCGGGTACATACAAGAATCAACCAATTGCATGAGTAAGTGGAACAATAAATTGTTTTCCCTTCTCTCCCTCTATAAAATATCAATGAAATAAAATTAAAAAAAGAATGAACTCTATTTCAACAAGTTTGGTCACTGGTCTGAAAATGGCAATGTAGTATGGCAGAGAACAGCTGAAGCTGAAGCTGGAGATGAAAGGTCTGAGATTCTAATTATAATCATGACTTATTACTGTGACTATATTTTGAGCAAGGAAATTGATCTTTGTGAGGCGCAGTTTTCTAAATGTAAATCATAATAGCAATATTTTCTCTACTGTCTTGTAGGGTAATGATGAAAATTAAATGCTAGGATATTCTGCATAATCTGTATTTATTATCATCATCATCATCATCATCATCATCATCATCATTATCATTAACTAGGCTTGTCTAAACATTCATATCCTTGCTTTAAAATATCAAAGAAAATTATACATCCTTTTCAATGCATAGAAATGTCTGCAAAATTCAGGCTCTATTTGATTTTTTTGGGGGAAAAGGACCATTTTTGTCTCATGAAAAGGAGGAATATATCAAGAATGAAACATGATTTTATTTTTAAAAATATATTTCTAAATATGCTTTACTTCCTTTTTTCTCTCATTGATTTCTATTGGAAACATAAAACCACTTCTGCATTTCTTATCATCCCTACTTTTTCTTTTCTTGGATCCATAACAGAAAGCCTCCTGCCCTTTAGAATACAAACTAGACAAACAGTAGACAAAGTTCCTCCTTTGAATGTAGGTCTGATGCCATCTCCAGTTGTGGCTAATACAGGTTCTGGTGTGGCTCAGAACAGAATGCCTTGCCCAGAAAGCAGAAGCCCTCCAGCAGGAGGACCTGCCTCTTCACCCACACTCACTTTCATGGTTACATTGTATTTCTCTTAATACCTGAATAAAATGGGCCTACTGTGTAAATAGCCATGTTCCAAACAAATTTGGTGAAGGGTAAACCTTCTCATTAGTTTAGGTTTCTAGGATCCTCTCATAAAAACTTTGGTCAGAGAATCATACCGCAGCTGGTATGTTAGCTGTTCCTATTCTCATATTTTTCCTGAAAATGTCCTTGTCACATTATTTTTATTCTCTCCCTGATTCTTTGGGATATATCCCCTAAGGAGTTGAAAATTCTCTTAGTTATTATCAGAATGCCAGTCTGGGCCAAGGAGGTGTGTTTTGGGCTTTATTGCTTTCTTTATGAAACTTTTCCCTATGTTTTATTTCAAAAGAGTTTGTATCATGGTAGATATGGTTCTACCAGGCATGTATTTCCAAACCACAAACTGCTAAAAAGATCTTACTCTCTTTCCTCTCTCTTTTATTCTTAAACATCTCGTCGGTTGTTTTAAGCAGACGCTGGAAAAAAGAACCTGACTTTCTGAAGTCAAAACTCTTAGCAGCATCTGCCCTGTCTCTATAACAGTGGATCTGTAATCCTTAAACTTGAGCCTGAAATCCCAGAGAAACATTTTTTTATACGTGTGCTGCAGGTTTGGTAGGTAGTATGATTTCTGCATCAAGAAGTAAATAATAATTATGGTTTGCTTCCATTATATAAATATTTACATAAAACATAGAATGAAAAGAAGAAGAAGATCTTGTTAGGGTTGATTTTCCATTTGGTTCACAGTTAACAAGCCCAACAGTGAGTTGTAACCTACCTCTTTAAGGGAATTTCAAATCCTGTGGTTACTTGCCCTCAAACTTCAAGGCATCACTATTCAGTCTTCAGTTATGTTTAAATGAGAAGACAGACCTAACCAGTTTGGCTCAGTGAATAGAGCATTGGCCTGCGGACTGAAGGGTCCCAGGTTCAATTCTGGTCAAGGGCATGAACCTTGGTTGTGGGCACATCCCCTGTGGGGAGTGTGCAGGAGGCAGCTGATCTATGTTTCTCTCTCATTGATGTGTCTAACTCTCTGTCCCCCTCTCTTCCTCTCTGTAAAAAAATGAATAAAATATATTTTTAAAAAGAAAAATAAATGAGAAGACAGTCAAATAAAAACTGTTAAGGCAACATTTATAGGAAAAATATTCAAATATAATATACCATTTACCTCCTCTCCCTTGTTTTAACAAGATCCTCCAGCCTGGCCAGCATGCCCCAGTGGTTGGGTACTGACCTATGAACCAAGAAATCAAGGTTCCATTCCTGGTCAGGCCATGCCTCTGCTATCGGCTTGATCTCCAGTGAGGGGTGTGCAGGAGGCAGCTGATCAATGACTCCCTCTCCTTTCTTCTCTGAAATCAATAAAAACATATTTTTAAAAAATGCTTTCAGTCTGCCATGCTTATACTGACATATTCGTGTGTTATATGAAGGAAGAAGCAGGAAAGAGATATTATGGAAAATATAAGAGATTTGCCAACTCTAAGTCTTACTCATGAAATAAACCTCAGTTTCTTCACTCACAAAATGGGGATAAGAGCAGGGAGATGGTGGAAATTACACGATAGTGTGTGTGTGTGTGCTCCTGGCCCTGGGTCATTTTAGTAGCAAGATGCTCAGTACCCCAGGCCTAGCAATGCCACTGAAGTTTGGCCTGGGGGAGTGGGACTGGTTATGTTAAGGTTGTCGGTGCTGAGCAATGGTTTGTATAAGGGAATCCAAAAATGAAGACCAGGAAGGAGTTGAACAGAATGGGACTGTAAATGGAAAACCGTACTTTATCTTTTATGAAGTTAAGCAAGGTGAATGAGTGAAAGTAGCTGAGAGCATCGTGGCCATTCCTCGGATTAGTTGTAAGCATGGGCAGACAGCCTAAAAGGAACTCACACAGAAATGATTATATTTTTTTTTATCATTTGTCTCAGAAGATTTGATGATTAGCATTAACCTTTATGATGTCCCCCCCCCCTCTCTTAGCTTAGCAGCATATCTGGCAAATTGTGTGCAGTCAATAAATGAGTTTTGGATAAATGTTTTAAATGTCTCATGTAGTCTTTTCTATTTAAGTACACCACAGTTTATTAAAAGAGGAGCAATTAAGTTTTATCGTGCAAACACTGGAACATGCATCCCAGTGAAATATGTCTCCTGCGCTAAAGTATGTGGAGAAGAAAACATGGATGCTGCCAGTGGTGGTGCAGCTAATCAGCACCTGCTCATGAAAGTCACTTGTTAAAAGGTCAGGAATTCCGTAGGCCATACATACATATGCGATGTGCTATTTATTCCTCACTTTACATATATATTTAAAACAAAAAAGAAATAGATATTCAAAATTCATCACTCCTAATTATTTTGCTAGCTTATATTATTATTTTATTCTCAAGGTTCTTTGCATCTATTGTATCTCTATGGCAATACTATTGTCTAACAGTGTGTTACTGAGAATCTCTTCCCAAGTCTATGCTTAATAATGTCCCACTAGTGGTTTGCAGTCTGCCTGGTGGAAATATTTGCACCAAGGGTGTTCACAAACATTGTGAAGTCAGAAGTTGTTATTCTTTTAGTTGTTGTTTTCATCCTAGACTGTCTCTGTATCACTAGAAGACTGAGATAATAGAGATGGCATTAGATAGCATATTCATAATATCTAAGTTCAAAAATTATTGTCATTGTACGTGATCTCATCTCAAGTAGAATCTTCTGCTCATGCAGCTACTGAGGGATGCAGCCAGAGGAGAATAGAAATTTCCAGATTCTAATTTTACTGCTGCATCCCCTGCACTTACTCTGACTAGTGGACCCCTGTCTTGAGAACTCATAAAAGGTACCCTGGATCAGCAGAGAGTATGAGAGGTGATGGTTACTGATGGCCTAGGTGTTAAAAGAGGGCAAAGATGGCCTAATTTTCTGCTATGATTTTTTACTTGTTCCTGTTTACCTTCCATGAAACTAGATATATTTAATTGCCTTATCAGTGACATGAACAATAAGTCTCAACTGCACTGTGGATATACTTTATCTTGTCTATATTAGATAAATGGCAAAAATACTGTTTAACTTTTTATTTTTGACAAGAATTGTGTTTATTTAAGGTATACAAAGTGACCTTTTGATATATGTATACATTGAGAAATGATTACCACAATCAAATTAATTAACATATCCATCACTTTCCATAATTATCACTATGTGTGTGTGTGTGTGTGAGTGTGTGTGTGTGTGTGTGTGTAGTGAGAACACTTATGATTTACTCTTTTGGCAGGTTTCAAATATCCAATACATTATTATTAACTATAGTCACCATACTGTGCATTAGGTCTCCACAACTTACTCGCCTTATAACTGAAAGTCTGTACCTTTCATCAGTATCTCCTCTTTCATCCCAGCCTTCAGCCTTTGGTAGTCACCATTCTACTATCTGTTACTATGAGTTTGCCTTTTTGGGGAAAAGTATTAATCAGTTAAAGGGAGAGGATGGGATTTGAATGAAATCTTGCAAATGGAAAGGATTGATCTGGGTGAGAGAGAAGGACAAATTATCAACAGGTGCATAAGTAGAAAAAATACAGTGACCATCCCAGAGAAAAGTAAAGAACCCAGTCAGGTTGGAGAACAGGGCTTATAGACAGAAGTAGTGGGAAGGGTACTGAGAGAATAGATGGAAGCCTATTTGCCAATAGCCTTAAATGACTAGTTTGAACTTTTATGCTAAATTGGTGCAGATTTGGTGGAGAAGGGAAGAGTTGAAGAAGGAAATTTGGTGTGTGCTCAAAAAATTTTTTTAATAAATATGCTTATAGTATATACTGAGTTGATAATATAAGGCAATTCAATTTACTTTGCTCTATGCAAATTAAACCAATAACTATGTTGTCTTTGCTATATAGATATGTATAAAAGATCCTTTCTCAAATGCTGCTAAATCAGCATTGAGAACATGAGAGATATACATATGGCTAATGCAGAAAATAGTAACAGTACAATAAATTGTACAGTACATAAAAGCTTAAAACATGGTGCAAAAATGTAACATTTCATTATCAGTTTACAAAAATTCAATATCTATATTATTGTCTTAGGGAAAATAACATATGTGCACATTTGAAACAACCACAATAGCTAACCAGATCCAGTTAGTATTACATGTAACTTGTCAATTTACAAGAATCAATATTCAAGGAATTGAATCTAAGTGATACCATTAGCTCAGCTTGTCAGCTGGGGTAAACAAGGAAATTTAATATATTGGTAGCCTACTTTTTCAGTTAAATTCTTAGCTCTCTAGAATTGGTAACTATACTACAGCAAGGTATTTTTCCTACAGAGTGTACATGTGGTGATATGCCTCAATCCCCTTGACTTTAAGCCCACAGGTACTCAGTTATAGCATAGTCCCTATAGGAGCTCAAGACAATCAACTTTCACAAAAGAAGGTGGTTCTCTTGGAATACTAGAGCAGGGCATTTTAGCTATAATCTTGAAAGGACTTACTGGTGAGAATTAGCACCTAAAAGGGGGAAAACAGCTTTAACATCAAAGGTGGAAATAAGTTAAACATCTTAGAAAACAAAGTGAAATTAAAAAGTTAAAAAACACTTCAAGAGAAATATATTGCATGAAACTAATAAAAATGAGACCAACAGGATTTCAGGAATTAATCACTAGTAAATAAACAATCTTGCAAGTACCATATTCCTTTTTTATCCTGTATCATAATTAAAAATTTTAGTTTTCATTCTATCAATAGGGAAAAATAGGTATACTGAAGATTCAAGTACAAATTGTACAAAATTACAGATTTCATATAAAAAGAAATGCTCAACAGGACCAAAAGTTCATAGTACTTATATGATTCCATTTTTAACAGGTGAAAGTAAATGGTATTAGTATACAAAATCTTAATGGATAAGCCTTACTCTCAAACCCCTGTTTTCTGGGAGAGAAAAAAACCTCACTCAATTTCCAGTAAGATATCTTATAGAAAAATTCAACGATGAAAGAGTTTATTAATTTGTTTTGCATTTTTCCAAAGAGGTTTTTAAACAAGATGTGAAATGATCCAACAGGGTCCATGTTCAGGATGAGCTAGGATTGGGTAGGGGGAACGGAAGCAGAAAGAACAGCTAGCACAGTCTAATTGTCTTCCTGTGCCTCAATCTCTGTGCAAAAGAGATTCTGCTGAGGGTGCATGAAGCACAGCTCATACCTGCCATCAGCATAATATGTGCATCTCATCAGTCACTGACCTTGTTCCTTTTAATAGGACTTGGTTGGGACACAGCTGAAGAGGGATACAAAGTAATGCAATCCAGTCAGGCTACCTAGATTGAAGTCTGGGCTTTCCTGCTTACCACCACTGACACTGTATAGGTTACTTAAGTTTCTTGAGCATCTCTTTTCTGTAAGATGTTGACCATACTAATACCTCCCTTAGAGAGTGAGTGAGAGGAATGATTGTAATAATAAATATGAAATGTTTAACATATATCCTGGTATCCCACCACATGATGAGCAAGTTGACTATTGGTGGTATTTTACTAATATTGGCAGCGCTAGAAAGTATGATATAAACAATTTTACCAGACCACAACAAGTAATTATATTACATTATAGAAACTGAGGTCATCTGAGGCTTTTTGATAGTGTGTGTGTGTTTAAGCACGCATGCACATGCTGCTAATGTACTCCCATCCCTATGTCTAACATTACTTTAATCCTGTTCGCTGCCACCTTTCTGAAGGTAACTTACTCTGAACTCAAGGAGAGCTGCACTTTGCTTCCACCCACAAGGGTCCCAAATTGGGCTCTGACTCTGCTGCGAAGGAGAGGAGGCTGAGAAGCTAACCTCACCTGTGGCTCTGGGGATAAAGACAACCAGAATGGAGAGTGAAGCCAGAGCCAATGTAGGGAGAGTGCTGGTTCTGGAAACTGAAGGACAAATGCAGAGAAACCGTGAAGAAAATGCTGTAATAATTTTATCCAACCATGAAAGAAAAAAAAGGATAAAATTAAAGCCCTCCTAAAGAGAATGTGATTATCTTTCCATCTCACCTCCAGCATTAGACTTTATAGTGACAAACTAAAGCATTTTCTAGCCCCTGGGTAATTTAACTGGATCAGGGTAAAGAAAGAAAAAAAATGAGCTTGACTACAGTGTTTGATCCAGTGAAGCTTAATGAGAAGATGAATGCAATGTGGATTCCTAGGGCAGCTGTTGCTTAGGTATTTACCTGCCTATTGTCCAAGAACTCACTGAGGACACCTCCTACCAAGATCAAAGCATCACTATTTATGCTTTAAAACAGTGATTGTGGAAATCAATTGATAAAAGCATCAGGAGGAGTATGAAGCCTTCATTATAAAGCTAGTTATTTGGGAGTATTTCCTAATTTTATCTCTGTTAAGTCACAACTGGTGAATTTTCTCATTGACATTTATTTATGTTGAAGATATATCCATAAAAGAGGGATTTTTAAAAATGTTTCCCCCATTTTCACGATTCTAAGACTTTTATATTATTAATTTATAACAAGTATAATTATATTTTACTCATGATATTAATTATTACTTGTGGTTCTACTCTGTGCCAGTCACTATATATGCATGATTTCTAAATTTTATAGTCATTCTGCAAATGTGTTATTTTTTTCATTTTTACAGATAAGGAATCTGAGGCTCTAAGAGTTCAAATAGCCAGCTCAAGGTCACATAGCTCGTAATTGATGGACTCAGATCTTCAACCCGTATCCTTCAGATAACAAAATACACATTTCTCCAAAGATTTCACATCACTTCTCTCCAAGGAACACTCATCCTGTCTTCATCTGCTCCTGCAATGGGTATTAAGCACTTACCAAGAGGCAGAACAATATGTTGGGTACAATACAAGTCGCATGATGTCATGAGCATTTAAGTGTCATTCTTTGAAATGAACTTACAGAAAATTTTAACTCCTGATTGCAATAATGTCACCTCTTAATATGCTCATTCCTGACTACACATTATCTAAGTATAACATACAAAACAGAAAAATCCACAAATCGTAAGTGTGCACTTAATGAGCTATCCCAGCACTACATCCTGTAACTGCCATTCCCATCACCCCAGAAACTTCTTCATGGCCCATTGTAAACACTATCCTCTTCTTTTTTATCACAGGATGTGGGGAAATACCTTAAATAGCATAAGAGAGGAAGGACAGAATAAATTATATCTGCAGTGTTCTCTTAATTACATGATTCTTGATATGTAACTAAATGTTCAGGAAAACACTAGAAGTACATCACCAAAATGTCTTCAGTGGTTATATTTTAGCAATCAGATTAGGGCTGAAATTTAGTTTCTTCTTCCACAGAAAATATACATACTACTCAAATAATCAAAGTACAAATGTTATTTAAATGAAATAAATGGTATTACAATATATTGTAACATGATTTTTCATATTTGTCAGGAGCTGACATTATTTTACTGGTTCTGAAATGTGGACAAGCTGAAGAAAATTGCCTGGGAAGAAAGGCTACTACATACAATATACTTAATAAAAACAATGTATATCCCATTAGAACATGGCCAATCATGATAATACTTTTGGTTACACCATGAACACCAATTACTGAGAGGTATATACCAAGAAACCATATGTGGTGTGGTTGACTCTCTCATAGCCAGTGTGAATTCTGCTTCGATGTCAGCAAAATCTGATAAAGTTCCATTATGCTGCCTTTGCCATATTCTAGGTATTTCTTCACCACCACCCCCATTATTGTTCTGCTTAGTAAAGAAAGAATAGAAAATAATACTAGAGACTACAAAATCAGACTAGCAGTAATTATACAATAAGGCAGCAGAAGATTCTGAGAATAGGTCTAGAGTTTTAGAAATTGGTCAAGATCCGGGGACATGTAGACAGTATTTTCTGCATCCTGTTTAAAATTGTATCAAGAAATAGAAAAAAATGTTATATCTGTTATCTTTGTTTTTTTATAGAAGTCAAATAATATATTAATGTGGGGAAATGTTTTGCTTTTAATAAGCCTTAAATATGCAATAGAGGTTAGCTGGATTCTTTTCCATTCTGCCACTCCTCCTAATATTTCATTTGTGTATTTATTTTGGAAACACATTATAATTTACTATACAGAAGGGATGTCTGAGTCTTAGAGGGAATGCAACAAGAACTCAATAGAAAACAAATGAAAAAGAATTTAACGGCAGTAATTTATAATATGATTTATATAGGACAGAAGCTGAAAAACTTTCCTAATCATAAAATCTTCCCTCTTGGTAAGTCAGTTTTCCCAGAAGGAGCTGGAGAAGGGAACACATATTTGAATCATTGATGGTAAAGCCTAGTCTTCCATCCAAGCAGAGGGCATGGTTCTGCTGTACTATGCAGAATACTCCAGACTGAGTTAACTAGGATGCTGAAGACCTGCAAAACTGGAGTTGGGGAAAGGGAGCAGAAATTATTAAGAGTCACCATGGTTCAAGCTTCATAAATAGTAATGAAGTTTGCAAATGTTAGGGTTCAAGTGACTTTTTTTTTCTAAGAAGATACTATTTTTTTTCTGGAAAGAAAAGCCCAGATCCTTGCAATGTCTAAAACTTGGTGCTCTGATAGCTAGACCACAGAATTTAGTGGCCAGCAGTGACCTGGAGTGGTAATTTTTCAGGCCCTGACATCCATTTAATGTCTTTGATATGGTTATGTAAAAGTATTTCACATGCACGCTATTAATATTTAGGTGCCAGGTGGCCACTAGGCCTAGTCGTCTATTATTTATGAGCCTGTTTCTTCTGATTCACGGGGAGATGAGTTGCTGCCATTGACCCGAGAAGGATTCTTTTAACATCACTCATTAATTTCTTCAGAGAAAAAATAACAGCACCTTACATCTTGATGGTAGCATAAAATATAGTAATGTACTAGACCAAAGGTCAAAAGAATTGCACTGGCATCTATAAACAGTGAGGACAGTAAGCTTATGCACTTATGTATCCTCTCTGAGACTCAATTTCCTCCTCTGTCAGATGGGAATGTTAACAACCTTTTTTCATATGACCACATACAGTATACTTATCAGGGTGCTATAAAAATAGAAAATGCTTAGAATAAGTTTCCTATCTCACCTCTAGTGGGATTTCAGTTCTCTCATCTGGAAAACCAGTGGGTTAAGCATGGAATGTCAGATAGTTTCATTTCATATGAACTCCAATCAATTGTTCTGAATTGCCTGGAATGTATCTTTATAAATATTTGAAACCCATTGTGAGTATATCATGAAAATGTTGGACAAATTAGTCATGTTTGCATTGGAAGGAAGGGAAGATGGCTACCCATGAGCTGCTAATTACTCAGCCTTCCCAGGTACAAAATCTGATTTTGAACTTGGCCTTTGTGTTTATGAACTACCTTATATTGAATTAAAGGAACCTACTTAGGATCTTTGTTACTATATCTTTATAGTGGCCCTAATAAAATTCAGGCACAGACTGGCAATGGCCCTACTCACCTTAGGGACTGTCATTCACAGACCTTGCACACAGCTTGCCTTGCCAACTTTTGGGCAGTGTAGCTCTAAATCAATGCCTAGTATGTAAATATTAGCCAGTAAAAGCAACTCTATGGAGACCTTACTGGTTTGGCTCAGTGGATAGAGCGTCAGCATGCAAACTGAAAGTTCCCAGGTTCGATTTCGGTCAAGGGCATGTACCTTGGTTGCAGACACATCCCAGTAGGAAGTGTGCAGGAGGCAGCTGATAGATGTTTCTAGCTCTCTGTCCCTCTCCCTTCCTCTCTGTAAAATATCAATAAAATATTTTTTTTAAAAAAAAGCAACTCTATGGAGTTTTCTTACCTTATGTATCCCCCAAAGAGTCACGATAAGATCTCAGCTAATCGTATTTGTTTTAATTTAATTTTTTTTCATTGTTAACATTATTACAGATGTCCCTCATTTCCACCCTTTTCCCACTCCACCCAGCCTGCAGCACCCTCCCCCTGGCCTTCATCACTCTGTTGTCTATGTCCCTGGCCCATATATGTATTTCTTTAAACCATTCTACTCACCTTACTTCACTCTTCTCAATTTCGTAGAAGGAGGACATGGAACAATATGGTTGGAAGAAAGATATAGTCAATAATGTGATTGTTAATAAATATAACTAAATTAAATGTATAATTATTAAATTTGTTAAGACCAATTTAAAAATAAGTTCTATTTCATGCTTTACCTTATTTTCATGCCAAAAAACAAATATTTTAAATAATTTTTAATTGGCTGCAAGTATTACAATCTTAACACGGTTATTATGATTGAGGTTTACCCTATGGTACATTTTATATGGACAGGTACTTTTAGTGGTTGTAAATGTAATATACTTACAAGTTCTAATCATTTATATAAAATTATATTATAAATATTTCCCATATTTTCCATCTTTATTGTAAACAGAAGAGATCATATTAATTGAATATAGTATGTCACTAATGTTTGAACTATAATTTATTAGCCATTTGCTTTTCATTGCACTTTTACATTATCAAAGCCATGATACGATTTGAATTTAGATTTGTTTTGCACATTTCAACATGATATAATACACAGATGGACAAAGCTTCCTTTTGCTCTATTGGAGAAAAATATTCTGAGTAAAAAAAAATTTCATAGACCATCATTATTTTAAAAAAAGTGAAAATAAGTATGAGCCAAAATATGTTAAGTATTTTTAAATAAATATAGTTTTATTGCTTCAAAATGTGTTATATAGTTTGAGTAATGTAATAAATATAATGGTGTTCATTTAAACATTGAACCATTTGTTTATTTTCTCTTTTGTTTTCCTTGCCCTAGGAGATGTATAGGAAAACATATTGCTATGAGATTTTGCTGAGTTATGGTTTCTTCTAGAATTTTTATGGTTTCATGACTTACATTAAAGTATTTTATCCATTTTGAGTTTATTCTTATGTATGGTGTAAGTTGCTGGTCTAGTTTCATTTTTTTGCATGTATCTGTCCAATTTCCCCAACATGATTTATTGAAGAGACTGCCTTGATTTCATTGTATGCTCTTGCCTCCTTTGTCAAATATAAATTGAACATAAGGGCTTGGGTCAATTTCTGGGTTCTCTGTTCTCTTTTGTTGATTGATCTATACACCTATTCTTGAACCAGTACCAGGTGGTTTTGATTACAGTTGCTTTGTAATGTAACTTGATATCTGATATTGTGATCCCTTCCTAATTTGTTCTTTCTCAAAATGGCTGTGGCTATTCAGGGTCTTTTTTGGTTCCATATAATTTTTTGAAATATTTGTTCTAGATCTGTTAAATATGCCATTGGTAGTTAAGTAGGGATTGTATTGAATCTATAGATTGCTTTGGGTAGTAGAGACATTTTAATGATGTTAATTTTACCAATCCATGAACATGATATATTCTTCCACTTGTTTATATCTATATCAAAATAAAAAGATTCTGCATGGTAAAAGAAACTATCAATAAAATGAAAAGAGAGCCCATGTATGGGAGAACATATTTTTCAGTGAAACACCTGATAAAGGTTTAATATCCAGCATATATAAAGAACTCACACAAGTTAACAAAAGAAAGACAAATAATGCAATTAAAAAATGGGCAAAGGATCTAAATAGACACTTCTCCAAAGGGGACACACAGGTGGCTAAAAGACAGAAGAAGAAACACTCCGTCATTAATCATCAGAGGATGCAAATTAAATTCACAATGAGGTATCACCTCACACCTGCCAGGATGGCTACCATCAGTAAATCAACAAATGACAAGTGTTAATAAAGATGTGGAGAACAAAGAATTCTAATCCACTGCTGGTGGGAATGAATGAAAACTAGTGCAACCACTAGTTTGAAATATGACCTAGTGATCCCACTTCTAGGAATACTAGTATACCTTAAGAATCCTGAAACACAAATCAGAAAGAATATATGCACCCCTATGTTAATAGCAGTGCTATTTACAATAGCTATGATCTGAAAAGAGTCCTAGTGCCCATCAGTAGATGAGTGGATAAAAAGTTGTGGTACATTTGTACCATGGAATACTATAAAAAAGAATGATTTCTTACCCTTTGAGACAGCATGGAGGAGCCTGCACAGTATTATGCTAAACAAAATAAGCCAGTTAGAGAAAGACAAGTATCACATGATTTCACACATATGTGGAATCTAAAGAACAAAAGTGATCAATAAATAGATCCAGCCAGAGACATGGAAGCATGAAATAGACTATTGAATCTCAGAGGAAAGGTCAGGGGTAGAAAGAGATGAACCAAAGACCTTGTATGCATGCATATATGCATAACCCATGGACACAGACAATAGTATGATGAAGACCTGGGGTAGGGGGATGGTTGGAACAGGCTAGAAGGGTCAATAGGGAAAGAGAGGGGAACATCTGTAATATTTCCAAGAATGAAGTTTTGGAAAGCAAAGATTATACCATTAAAAATACATGATATCTAAAATGTTCATGATTACCTTAATTTTTGTCAACAACATAACAGTCATGACTAGGTCATACTTCTATGGAGATGGACCTCATTGGGCATTCATGAAAAATTTAGTGGAATGGGACCACCAGGGCTCTGCTTATGTAAGTGTACAAGGAACTTTCTAAATAAAAAACTTTTTAAAAAACTTGAACTATAGTTGAGAAGTATAATAGGCTGGTGTCCAAGGAAGGCAGCTTAGGTGGCCTGGCTATGTGACAATGGCAAAGTCATTTAATGTCTCTGTTTCTCATTTTCCTCACACTATGGTTGATGTAAAAATCCAACTGCTCTTTTGACAGGGACTGACATATAATCATTCAATAGGTTTTAACTATTATTATACAAATTCGGTTAAAGAATATTAGAGGGGGATAATATTCTGAGTCAGGCATAATGCCTGCCATTCTGATTTTTGTCTAGTTCACCTCCTAGGAATTAATGACAGACTCCAAGGATGGAAATCTATCAAAATAAACAAAAAAACGAAAACCAAAAGAATCATTTCATGAACAGTTTTAGCTCATAAGAACAGAACGTGGTCAAGGACAAAGGGTCCTGTGTGATAGATGATAACAGTAGTGTCCTCAACATTGGCCAACAGGTTTATCTTTGATGTTATAATTGTCTAAAATAATCAATGAAAGTGCCTTGAGGTGACAACTAATGACATATGCCTCTTTGCCACTGATAGCAAAGGAAAGCCCAACAAAGCTCAAAAAAGGTGGGGGGGAGTGTAACATAAAGCACAGGAGAAATGTCCCCAAAATTCTCAAAGGAGAAATGCAAAGGGCTCATCTTGAAGATGGCGGTAAGACTAGAGAAAATAATGATTTGTGCCCCTTAATATACCCACAAGCAGTTGTCATATATCAAAATCGGGGTTTAAGTAGTGTGAACAATTATTTGCTACAGAAATCCAGAAATTGGTTTATTCAAAAATATTCATTGGAAAGTTATGACATGCCAGGCAAGTTCACCTTAATAGTGAGAATCAGACAAGTTATATTGTAGCAACAAAGTACCTCAAAATCTCACTGATTTACAACAACAAATATCATCTTTCTTTTGTGTTACAGGTCTCTCATGGTCAACAGTGGCTCTCCTACATCATCACACCATCATCTTCACTTAGGAGACCCAGGCAATTGAGGAACCTCTGTATGGTATCCTGATGGTCTTGTGATGGAGAGAAAAGAGGAATGGTGAAGCATGATTGAACACCTCGGTGCTGAAGTGCATGTACGTTCCTTCCATGATCATCATTAAATTTAACAGGATGGAGATCCCTTACAGAGTGGACACCATGGGGGAGAAAATGTGAGTAGTCATCCTACAGCAACACCGTCTACTTTGCTGTGGAATCTGTCCTAGTGGTTTCAATCTAACAGCATTTCATCTGATCACATTAATCTTAAGTTTGATACTAAATGGAATAAATATTTAGGCACCAGTGAAAAGCACAAATGTGATGATACAAAGTCAGTGTGATTTCAAAATTTAATTGCTTGAGGCTATTTGAAATTATGGGTCTATAAATTCAGGGCCCTAGGATTCAGCAATTACCCCAGATTCTTTCATCATTCCCCTAAGGAAAAGTAATAATAAGTAGGATACCAGACATTTATGCAATCTCTCTGAGATCATAGAGGCTAACAATGAGAAAGTTTGCACAAGGCAAAAGTACTCATGATTTCCTTGCAATAGACACTATACAGTAAATACACACAACAGCATTCATGGCCTGGAGGCATATACCACCTTGGGTTTGATCCTGGCAGGTACCATAGATTCTGCAAGGTTGGACAGGTTAAATTCTTGTAGGAAAGACCTTTTGGACCACCCAAGGATTATAAAACTTGCATCTGTGTTTCAGATGAGATTTTCTTATTCAGTGACCCATCCTCACTACACACAGGTTACTTTTTTTGTTCAGTTGACTTGGCCAATTTTATCTTAAGTAATTATAGTTTATGTGACTGAATTTGCCTTGACCTTTACTGCATTTAGGTAGATGAAATGGTCTTGTTTTTGACTTCTATAACTATTTGTAGACCTTTGCCTTCACATGTTTGAAATAAATGTGAGGCATTAATTGTAGTCAGACATCCCTGAACCCAATTCACTTGGGAAAATACATCTCAATGTGTAATTTATCATCCAGGACCTGTCCACTAGTTCATTACTCCCTAGGAGTAAATTAGGCACTTTGAAAGATGCATTAAACAATTCCTAGCTACTAGGTACCATTTAGGGCTTTGGGGGAATAATGTACTTACTGGTACCTCGGTGACCTCAAAAAGTTTATGCTGTTTTGAAAGTTCTTAAATTTATTCCACAAAATAATTTATGCACTAGGAGGTTGGGTATGCTTATAAATATTTTTCAGATAGGCAGCAGCTACTAAATAGAATAAATAAAATAACATTATTTTGCTGATGCAAAAATCACATGTTTAACAAATATCTTATCCATGAAATATATGGATAGTTCATAAAACAGTTATTTCTTTGGATTTTATTTTTTATCTATAAGACTGTCTTACATTTTATTTTAATTAGAAATGCTTTATAGCTACAAATATTTCCATATCCACATCACTGCACTTTTTTCATAGTACAAAGCGCATTTATCCAAAGTCAGAATAATATACTGCTAAATATACTGAAAGTTCTGACAGTAATTTATGTTCTGCTTCCTCCTTTCATTCATAGCAGAGCTTCATCCATATTAAATTAGTTGGTTGTTAAGTTTTGATACCTACTACTGTAATCACTTGTTTATTAAGATGCATAAAATTAAGCTTGATCCACTAAGTCAAGTAAAAGTGATAAGCTTTGGATTTTGCTTTCATTTGGGGGATAGAATTACTACTTAAAAGAAATACAGTACTCATTAATTCTAAGATGCAAAGATTTTTACATGTAAATGTCTCTAAAATTTTGATATGTCTTATAATTGATAGTGTATCTAACTTTATTTGTTAGCATTTATCTCTCTTATTGTCATAAAATGATGGTCTATCTTACATTTGATGGCCTATTAGATTTTTGAAATATAATTTTGAAGAGATGGACTTGGTGAAAATAGCTCAATAACATGAAAATATTGCCTTTAACAAGGACAGAAGCTTATAATGTTTGCATACCCATTTCTGTCATATTGTACCTCTAAAAATGAGTGTATCACCACTAACCAATTCTGAAAATGGTTGAATGGAGACAGAAACTGCCATTATATGAGAATAAAATCTGCTTAATTTTTAAGGTAACATATATGTCATAATAAAGTAGTGGGCATGTTGGTTTAAATAGTAAGTAAAGCTTAGTCTTACTGTTCTCCAAATAATGGCTAGTGAAATAGTGACTCACCATAGAAACAGGACTTTGGGGAGAAACACTCAGCCAATCACAGTATGTTTACAACTGGCATAGTTTCTTTGTCGTAAAAGACTTGAAAGGGGATATATTTTCCAGAATAACTCCACTCAAATAGTCTCAATTGCATTTACTATGAACATCTTTGGATGTAACACCAAGGTCACATGTGAGAGCCAATGGAGAGAGAGTGTGTGTGTGTTAGAGGCATAGGAAAAGCAAAGAAGGGGAGGGAGGGAAGACAGATGGAGGGAGAAAAGAAGGAAGGGGAACACATTTTACAGTCAGTCAAGACATAGAATTTCTGACTTTGATGTTATCATGAATGCTAAGGAGATATTTGCCTAAATATTGTATACATTTTCATTAACAAATAATGATAAATGGGATAAGTATGCTTTGTTCTTTCAGTAAAATCTGAGGCCTGTTAGACATTCCTTGCTGTATCATCCCAAAGTCCCAACATACAACTGGGAATTCCATTTCTCATTTATATCATTTCAAAATTCTAGAATGTAATTTTAACCTCCCTGAATGGGACACTTTTCAGGAGAGACTCAATTTAAATTTAAACAAGTAGCTAAGTCATAATCAAATTTTCAAATGAAATATATATATATATATATATATAAAATTTGGTACTATATTAATTTAATCTATGGAATCCAAAAAATTCACAAACTAATATACAATAAAAAATTTTGATGTATCTTTCTACCTCTGTAGAATAAATCCATTTTTCTTTGTAAAGATAGGGGTTAAGGTAGGTTATCCATTACAACAGTAAAAGGTTCTCAGTACTCTTCTTCTCACCATTACAACACAACTTCATGCTAAAGTTGAATCTATTGAATGATCAACATATGTTCAAACTCTGAAAATTTTAATCATATGTAAATATCTATGAATTTGGGGCTTGCCTCAAATTACTCTTCAGAGTACCTAATTTTAATAATCTTCTCAACTATAAAAATAACACAGTTAAAGTCTAAACTTCATTGGAAATTAAGAAATATAATTTACTAAACAGATTTACTTCTGTTTACTATATGGTTCTACATATACCTTGTGAGTATGGGCAAGGTCTGTTGGCAGGCAGCAAAGGCTATTAATTTTGATAAACATGACAGTCGAACTCATTGGTTACATATTACCTCTCTTACATTTGGCAAATTACATTCTTCTTTGAGCCTCAGTTTCCATATCTATAAGATAATAGATATTTTTATAGTTATTGATAAGGTTAAATGAGTTGACGTATGTAAAGCACCTGGCGTATAAAACATGTTCATTGATTGGTGGCTTACAGTGAGCTCCATAATAACTAGAGAGTAGTAGTAATTTACCTTTTAGTTGTATATGACTAGAATCTACTTGATGGTTTACCTCTAATTTCTTTTTTTAAATTTGTTTTTATTGATTTTTAGAGAGAGGAAGGAAGAGAGATAGAGAAATAGAAATATCCATGAGAGAAGAACATCATAAATCAGCTGCCTCCCGCATGGCCCCTACTGGGGATTGAGCCCACAGCCTGGGCATATGCCCTGACTGGGAATCAAATCAGTGACCACTTGGTTCCTGGGTTGACGCTCAAACAGTGAGCCATGCCAGCCAGGCTCTAATTTCTTTATAATTTCCATAAGCATTCAATACTCCATAGTATCAAATACTATGATTATTCTAGGGAGGGTGGAAATTATAATGTGACTCCATCGGCGTGCACATAGAACAGGTTGACATGTCAAAAGCCATTGCCAATAAAAAGTAAAATCCTGTGCCCTTAGGTTGCAGTCTTAGCAAGGAGTGTGGGACTTCTTGCGACAAAGTTGTGATATGGAATATAGTGATAGCAGGTATTATTAAATTACAGATGAGAAACATCCAGAAAGATGAGTTTGAAAACACTACCCAAAACACAAGAATAGCATCTACACAAAGATGTAGAAGAAACTGTAAAAAGATATATGAATACCCTGATAATTTCTAAGCTAGCTTGGAGGCAAGACTCAGCATAAAGGTCTGGCAGAAAATAGTTTGGTAGGTTAATAGTTAACCTAAATCTCTGTTATCTTTACTATTGCAGACAGCTAATCAGATGTCTAATTTTGGTTTAGGTCACATATTAGGGTCAGTGGTATTTTAGGATAACAAACTATTATTTCTTGCTAGAAGACTTAGGTCCATGAGACCTGAGATGATTTATTTTACTGATAAAGAAATGTGGGATGGCTTTGAAGTAGACATAAAATGTTCCAAGAATTTGTGGGTCATTAGGAGCCTCTGATTGCATTCTCTCAGTGGCCCTGCACCCCTGTCTCCATTCTTCATCCTCTCTGCCCTCCAGATCATTTCACACAATACAGATGATCCTTCACATCTACTTCCATTATAGCTTCTAACTCAAACAGGCATATCAATAACTTTTCCAAAAGGCAGTTTTCCTTCATGTAAGAGAAAGTCTTGTACAGATTATTAAGAGAATCCCAGGTACTCTATTTCAGTACACTAGAATGCATTAGAAATTCTAGTAATTTTCAGGTCTTTTTTTCTCCACTTGCTTTAACTTAAAGCTTTAGGGAAGAGAATATGAGGAGCCATTGTAGTTGAGCCATAAATCAGGTGACCATCTATAACCAGCTTGTTAATTAAGGTCATGATCAAAATATTTAATAGCAGCATCCTTGATAACCATAAATAATCAATTATACAGCCTTTTCAAAGATATTTTCTCTTTTGTTGCCATAAATGTATCCTTTAAAAAACAGTTTTACTTATTTGTTACAAGGCAGAAATTTTTTACAACTATTCCAAGAAGAGTTTTGGAAGACAGGGCAGGAAAGTGAATTTTTATACCCCCAAACTGTTGGTATGAAGATTACCCTCTTTATTTTCTTTATTTCCTTTTTTGTACAGTTGGGAAGATGGTGATAAAGGGGTGGCACAGTGGTTGTGAGGGGCTATGAGGATGAGAAAGAGGTGATGAGATTTAATGACTATTATGAGTGGGAAAATAGAAAAGATGTCTAATATGTGAATGTGTTGTCTAAAACCCTTTGAAGGAATTTTCAAAATTTAAGCTTTCTTTAAAGAGTCACCAGATACTGCTGTTTCTTTATATGTTATACACATAGAGATTGGACCACATGAAGTCTCAGGTATTATATGTGATGTAAATGTATATGTAGAAAATTACACACACACACACACACACACACACACACACACACACACACACACGCGCGCGCGCGCGCGTGCGCGCACACGCGGTTTTCAAAGGCCAATCCCTTATTTATCTTCACATCTTCCATAACACCAAGCATCAGTATTTTACATGTCAGGCATCCAATAAATATATGAAAGCCACACGAAGAAGTATGGTTCCTAAATTAGTGTGTACTGAGGTGGAAGCATTGTGACATGTTGGTAAGAGTAGGGACTATTGGCATTAAAAATCTCAACCATACTTCTGGCTTTTTAAACTCAGTGCCTTTGAAACCTTCAGCAAGTTCTTTCTCTTCCTTGGAACCAGATTCCTGTCTGAATCATCTGGATCATAAAGGCAATGACTGGGTCACCTCTCACTGCCCTTCCAACATTCTAAGTCCATCACTTTCACCTTCCGGGTTTCCAGGTAGTGCTATTTAGCATTGATAGATCAAGCATTGTTTAGCCAAAAATTCCATCAGATCTGTTCATCTTAAAACAACAAACAGATGAATAGCTAGTGGCATTCTCTGAAAGAAGGGTGACAAAGGCACTTGTTTCCCACACACCCCCATTGTCTAAATGACCCGAGAATATAAAGAAGCCCCAGTAATTGCAACACCTGTATATTCAATGCATGTTGTGTATTCCAGGCACTGTGCTAGTTGTTTTTTCTTTAGCTGAGAATAATCCTGATAAGTAAGTCTTGCCATCTTCGCTGCACAGGTTAAGGCAACCCCTCCCAGAGAACACTGCTTGAAATCAGTGTAACAATCACAAGTTATAGTACTGGGGGTCAGCTGGGACAGAGGTGGTAACCCCTTGAGTCATAAGAAAGATACTGTGCAAATTTGCATTTGTAAATTTATATTTATAAATATACCTCATCAGTAGCTTGTAGGGTGTTTTGTTGTTTTATTTTTTTAAGAAATTGATATCTGTAAGTGAGAGACTTTAAGAATATTTGAATAGATTTTACTTGCAGAAATGAAATTTACTAAGAATATCTTTTGTCCTATTTTCAGCTGGTTCTGTTGAAATTGGCTCTTTCTTACAAGTAGATGAACTAAAGATTTATTGGCCTCAGAACATGTGGAAATTAGAAAATGGACTAATGGAATCCATTATATCCTCTCAACAATTAGATGAATTGTAGATCAATACAGTATATTAATAGAGTCAAACTAATTTATATAAATATCCCATTGAGACAGCCACAGGGAGATAGCACTGGCCCACTAGCCTCAAGTATCTTAAAAAGAACAACACCAAAAAAAAAATCAAATTAGACAAAGAACTCTTTTCCCACCTGGTATTCTAACAATTTTGAGATATAAATAAGTTAGTCTATATTGCTTAATTATCACATATTACTTCAGATTGAAAATTAAAAATCTAATAGTAGCAAAGTGAACAATGTTTTTCTAATAATAAATAAATTCTTTGTCATTCAACCCATAGTCAAATGTTTGTATTATTTTGTGTTTTTATTGTTATTTTAGATAATAATTGGTAGTTTAGTGTAGATATTTTCAGGAGCAAATGACTCTGAAAAATAATGGGGGCTGATTAAATATGATTAATACAACAGTTGCCCTCCCCGGTGCACATTCTCCATAAACCTCAAAGCCTAACCTCAAAGATAAAAAATAAAATTCCAGAAGAAAATTACTGCAAAGATATTTTGTGCTAAACTGGCATCAGGCATAAAAATAAAATAATGTCTGTAAAGCTCAAGGGATTAATTAGGATTTCAATGTGGTCTTATTCCTAGGAAAATAGTAGGAATCCTGATTTAAGAAGCCTTGTATTTCACAAAGTAAAACAAAAACAATGGAGGCAGTCAATCTCTTAAAATGTTCCTGAATTAAAATTTAATGAAAATCTTTAATTAATTTTTATTGAGATCACATTTCATCAATATCAGTGAAAATTATTAGAAAAATCAAGAATTGTATGAACTGCCCACATTCCCATTAAAGAGAAAGGAGGTCAAAAGGTAGCACATGGCAGTTCAGCAAGAAAAAGAAAACAAAATGTAAATTATCTTCTGCAGAAGGACAGAGTGCTCAGCCAGACAGTACAGGTTTTATTTTTTTATTGCTTATGAGAGGCCTGCTGCATGAAAATTCATGCACTGGGGATGTCCCTCAGCTTGGCCTGCCCCTTCTCAGAGTCTGGGAGTCCTCAGTGGATGTCCTATTGACAGTTTAGGCCTGCTCCCCTTGGGAGCACTGCCCCGATCATCCCTCTGCTGCTACCACTGCTGGTCACCATGGCTGCCTGAGCCTCGAGTCTCACAGAGGCATCCACCATCTGCAGCTTGCCTGGGCCTCAGGCAGCTACTGCGGCTTTGTCTGGAAGATGTCCGCTATAATTAGATATTACCAATTTATTAGTATAGATGGTACTCCAGCACCCTTGCTTATGGATTTAGATTTGGTGAATGTAAAGTATGGCTGGGCTGTGGGGCCACTCAGCTCCAAATAAAGGGTTAGGACACATACATTCATGTGCTCCTAAAAGGAAACTGGCACATTTGTAATAGTCTTCCAACCCCGATAACTTGGAGCTGGGTGCAAAATAAAGAAGTCAGCTTTAATTCTGGAAGAAAGGTAGAGAAAAGCGCAAACATCCTTTTCCATTTTTGTTGACAGAATACAAAAATGAAAGCAAAAAGGAAGCAAGTGTAAGATAAGTCAAAAGCTGTTTCTTATTATCCTGTTTCTTAAGAGGAAAAAATGCATATCAGGGCACATTAGTGTCATATCATTTATTATTAATTTAATTTTGATTATCATAGTTGCTAGCAGTGCTTCCATTGACATTCAATAACAATCCTTTGTAACTTAAATGCACTTTAAATTCCTGTTCTACTTTCTAAGGCTGGTTTTATGTAATTTAATTTTATAGTGCACATTTGAAAGCATTAGACAAGAAATAGCTGACTCATGCTGGTCAATAAGAAAGTAAATTTTTCCTTCTCAATTGGTCACACCATTCTAAGATCATGCCAATCAATACAATTGAATACTCAGTGATTTGCTCCCATCCATGTTTGAGAATAGAAAGGACTGACGGAAGAAATCAAGGGATTAAATCACAAACTCTTTCCAAAATGGTCCACAAAGGTGGTTATTGTTCACCAAACTGACATTTGAAGATTTTTCTACAGAAGTCTATTCATTACCACAAATGCCTAACAGCGGACATGATGTTAAAATTGGAAGTAATATGATGGTTGCCAACTAAGTGATCTATGAAGAACTTCCACATTCTTAAATTTATTTTATTTTTTTCTTTCTTTATTGATTAAGGTATTACATATGTGTCCTTGTACCTCCATTGCTCCCTCCCTGCTCATGCCCTCACCCCGCTGGTGTCTGTGTCCATTGGTTATATATCCCCCCAAAATAGAAATATCAATCATAAAGGATATATGGACGCCTATGTTCATAACAGCACAATTTACAATAACTAAGATTTGGAAACAGCCTAAGTGCCCATCAGCAGATGAGTGGATTAAATTTTTAACAATGACACAACATGAAATATTAGGAAAGGAAAATGTTAAGAAAAAGAAAAGGTGGTCAGAGGGAATAACACTAACTTTAAGCAGCTTGGGTGCCTGATTCCCAATGTTCACTTAGGCAGGATTTTCTGCCCCCTCATTTATTCTAGAACTGATGGTGTTCCCATCAGAGAAAACAACATTATTTCAGCTTCCTGACTCATATGACTAAATCATATATCTTCCAATAAATAATTAAAATTGCACCTGACATATATAACAAGTGTAATGTAAAAGGCACTGTCAAGTGTTTTGCATGAATTACCTCTTTTACTCACCACAACAGCATAAAAGCAGGTACAATTGTAGTCTCTGTTATTAAAGTGAGGTAAACTATTCCCCAGGGACAACAGTTATTAAATAGTGGATCAGATATACACCCTTAACCTTTTAACTGGTCTCTGGCCCCTAGGATTAGTTGCCTTACTTCTTAGAGTTGGTGTATAAATATAGTGGCCACTAACCATATGTGTCTGTTTCAATTTAAACTAAAATGAAATTAATAAACTTACAAATTCATTGCCTCAATCACAAGAGCCACATTTTCAAGCATTCAATAGCTACTGCACTTCAGAGTGCAGATAGAATAATTCTATCCTTGCAGGAAGTTCTATGGGTCAGCACTATCTTAGGAAATGGGTTTTCCTTTGATGATGATAACTTTCTCTTTCATTCCCCACAATATTCTAAACCAACATTATGTCCACTGAGAATATGTGGGCTGTGATGAATCTTTTCTTCCCAACCTCCACAGGAAAGGGCTACCATCTCTCATCTTGAGAAAATTGTTTCTATCCCATTTCTCAAAGCGAAGCTGTTTTAATGATAAAAAATGATTAGGAATGAAAGTTTTAAATTATTGTCAAATAGAAATGTGAAGGGTACTCTGTGGGAGTCAATATGGACTTTTCACCAAACCATCTGTATGATCTTTGACAGTTGAGAAAGAAAAGCAAGTAAGATTATTATAAAGCATATTTTACAGTGTTGATGTTATTTTGGCATCACATGAAGTACTGATGAAATTTCTCTAGGGAATGCTGCTATGTGCAGTTCTCCATTGAATGCTACAAGAGGACATTCTAAGTCTTAGAACACATCAGAAAATAATCAAAATTTTCAGTACTAAATCATGACAAAGAATTAGCTAGTCTTGGCCTGAGTCCTATAGACAAAAAGAAGTTGTTAAAGAAAAGCATGGAGTTAAATGAGAACCAGAAGGGAGCAGACCAGGTTACTGCCAATGATTCTCTAATAATGGCAAATCAACCTAATGTTGGTAGTATAAATTATAGATTATTAAATTAAGAATTAAAATGTTAGGTATTATACCTAAAACCAAAGTTCATGCATGATAAATCCATTTAGGCAGAACTTCAGTTGTACTTTTTGGAGGTAGAAAAAGAAAGCATCCAGAAAGACTGACAGAGCTAAGATAATGATTTCAGCAGCTCTAGGAAAGTATTCAAAAAATGAAATAAAGAATCAGTATAATTGGCCAGCATATAATCTGTAGTTTTCATTTTTAAAGTGAAGGTGTACTATCTTATAAAATAATACTTTAAAAAAAATTATCTTTGAATACTGGCACAACTTCATTTTGCACATAAGAAAAAAAAAATCAGTCTTAAAATTTTCTTATTGAAAGAAGCTTTGGGAAATTCTCTAGTTCATTTTCTAAAGTTCATAGGTGAAGATACTGAGACCCAGAAATGGTCAATAACAACCAAGATTGTTATAAGAAACTAGTGGTCCAGTGCACAAAATTCATGTACGAGGGTGGGTTGTCCCTCAGCCCGGCCTGCACCCTCTCCAATCTGGGACCCCTCAGGGGATGTCCTATTGGGCCTAAACCGGAAGTTGGACATCTTTCTAGCAATCTGGGACTGCTGGCTCCTAACTACTCACATGCCTGCCTGCCTTATCACCCCTAACTACTCTGTCTGCTCGCCCCCAACTACCCCTGCCTTGCCGACCTGATCACTCCCAACTGCCCCATCCCTGCCGGCCTTCTTGCTCCCAACTGCCTCCCCACTGCCAGCTTGATCACTCTCAACTTCCCTCTCCTCCTGGCCTGATTGCCCCTAACTGCCTCTGCCTCTGCCTCTGCCGCAGCACCATGGCTTTTTCTGGAAGGACACCCGGAAGGTCTCCTGGTCTAATTAGCATATTACCATTTTATTAGTATAGATAAGCAATTCAGCTAAGAATGGATTCTAGACCAGTTAGATTCTGAAGTGTAAACTCTTATCCAAACATTTTTTAAGTGAAAGTGAAATAAAATTAACTTGATTGTAGACCTGCTTGGTAGGTATCCTTTGAGGGATCTAGTACATGGCTCACCAGGAAACCTTTGCCTGTTCAGAAAAACATTAGTAATTTATACCATCAATTTTGCATTTTTGAACAGATTTATTTTTTACAACCTAAACTGAGGAAGTGTTTCAAATGGAAAGCTAAATAATGGAAAATAATTTGGTAGCACCTAGGAATTTGGGGGAAGAGTTAAAGAACTAAGGACACTTTTCCTGTTATTTTCCCCCCAATCAATTTAAAGTGAAGAAGCAGAAAGATAGGAAGGCTCTGCCTAAGTAATAGGAATGATTGCAAAATAGCCTATTATAAAAATTGATGTTATAAAGCATTAATATTTTCCTGAATCCCAACTTTATCTTGGACCACCATAACTGAATCCGAACACTGTATTACTTCTGTTTGATAGATGATGGAAGGCTAGCCAAGAATTGTGGACCCCTTTGTCGTGTTTGATTCATCTGTGTCACCAGCACCTGCATTACAGCTGAGTGACTTCAACCAATTGATGAAACAAAGATGAGAGAAAAGAGGAAGAGGTTTGGAGGAGATTTGACATGGAAATTGCTATGCTTTATTTCTTACCTACAATTCCTTATGTAATCCCATCTGTATGTGTATAGTTCTTAAAATTCATTATTAACCTCACAGATGTTTATATGGCAAAAGTTATTGATATTCTTGTTTGTTCTCTAAAAAATATCAGTTTCCTAAGGTATATTTTTAGCTTTCTAGTTCCCATAGATCATATCTGAGCAGACTGGATGACTAGCAATAATCCAATGATCTCATATTTGGAGTATGGTAAAATAACCAGTAGCTGCCCGAGACACTAGAAACTCCAGTTTTCTGCTGGATGTCTTTGTTCAAGGTTATTTGACTCTCCCAGGTTACCTTCATTAAAATCTATATGGGAGTCCAGCTGGCTGTGATTCAGTGGTTGAGCATTGACCCAGGAACCAAGAGGTCACCAGTTGATTCCCAGTCAGGGCATATGCCCAGGTTGCGAGCTCAATCCCCAGTGGGGTGCATGCAGGAGGCAGCCAACCAATGCTTCTCTCTCATCATTGATATTTCTATCTCTCTCTCCCTCTCCCTTCCTCTCTGAAATCAATAAAATTATATTAAAAAAATCTACATGGGAATAGTCAAGGCATGTTGGGCTTTTAGTTATCAGGACATCTGCCTTCTCCTAGAAACCCATTCTGGGGCCAGCATTGCTGTCTCCTAAGTGAGCAAAAGGGTGGTCAAGTCAGAGGTCAAGACCTGTGTTTCCAGCTGAGGGGACTGTGAAAGCAGCAGAAAGGGCTCCTCTGTTGTTGTTGTTTTTTTAATTTCTTTATTGATTATGGTATTACATATGTGTCCTCATCACCCATTACCCCTTCCGATCCCCTCCTCCCCCCATCACCACTTATGCCCTCACCCCCCTGGTGTCCATGTCCATTGATTAGGCTTATATACGTGCATAAAAATCCTTTGGTTGATCTCTTCCCCTTACTCCCGCCCTCCCCTACCATCCCTCTGAGGTTTGACATTCAATGCTTTTCTGTCTCTGGATCTGTTTTTGTTCATCAGTCTATGGTGTTCATTGTATTCCATAAATGAGTGAGTTCATGTGATACTTATCTTGCATTGACTAGGTTATTTCACTTAGCATAATGTTCTCCAGTTTCATCCATGCTCTAGTTTGAAGCAGACACCCTTTTCTTCTTCTTAAAGAATACCTTTCAGCATTTCACATAATACTGGTTTGGTGTTGATGAACTCCTTTAGCTTCTTCTGATCTGTGAAGCTCTTTATCTGACCTTCAATTCTGAATGATAGCTTTGCTGGGTAGAGTAATCTTGGTTGTAGGTTCTTGCTGTTCATCACTTTGAAAATTTCTTGCTACTCCCATCTGGCCTGCATAGTTTGTGTTGAGAAGTCAGCTGAGAAGCGTATGGGTGCTCCCTTGTAGGTAATTAAGTGTTTTTCTCTTGCTGCTTTTAATATTCTCTCTTTGTCCTTTGCTCTTTGCATTTTAATTATGATGTGTCTTAGTGTGGTCTTCTTTGGATTCCTTTTGCTTGGGGTTCTGTGTGCTTCCTGGACTTGTAAGTCTATTTCTTTCACCAGATGGGGGAAGTTTTCAGTCATTATTTCTTCAAATATGTTTTCTGTATCTTGCTCTCTCTCTTCTTCTGGCACCCCCATAATTCTGATGTTGGTACATTTGAAGTTGTCCCAGAGGCTTCTTACACTATCCTCAAATTTTTGGATTCTTTTTTTCTTTTTTGGTTGATGTTTTTGGCCTCTTGGTATTTCAAATCTTTGACTTGGTATTTCAAATCTTTGCGTTTCTCTAGTCTGCTGTTGGATTTCTGTAAAATATTTTTTATTTCAGTCAGTGTATGTTAAGTTTCTAGTTGGTCCTTTTTCATATCCATGAGGGTCTCACTAATCTCTTCAAGGGTCTTGTTCAAATCCTCAAGGTTCTCGCTGAGCTTATCAGATTTTTCTAGGAGCCTCTGGAAATACCTTATCAATGTGGTTTTGAACTCTATATCCAGTTGTTTGTTTTCCTCCATTTCTTTTGTTTTCAATCTTTTTCTTTCTCTCCCCACTTTCACTGCTTCCCTGAGTTGGTTGGGTAGCTTTGTGTGCTAGGTGTCTCGACCTCCTCTGTACACTCTTAGTGCACCCCTTTGTGGACTGTGTGTACAGCCTTGTTGCAGACAAGTCTTGTTTGTTGTTGGTATCACTGGGAGGAATTGGCCTCCAGGCCAATTGACTGTAAGGATCAGCTGTGTCTACTCTAGGAGATAGCCTTCAGTGTCTGGATTGCAAACTTGCCAAAGTCTCTGCTTGGTTTGGATGGGGCGGAGTTTCTGGGTGAGGCGGAGTTTCAGGGTGGAGCCGACAGCCTTGGCTTCCAGTCAGCCCCGGCCCACAAGGTCGCCATGTCCTAGCTTCTGCAGGCAATCGCTGTAGGCACCTACCTCTGTGAGAAAGGTGCTCTCGCGCTCTGCCTGCCACTAGAACTTCCAGTCCCCAATGGATCCGGAATCTCAGATTTTCACCTGGCACCTGGGTTCAGTGCAATTGGAGCTCCTTTTTTCTTCTGCCAGACACCAGCCACACAGTCAACAGAACGCCCTCACCATGAGCACCCATGTGCACCCCCGGAGTTCCACCTCTGGCTGGCACTCCCCTCTCCTAACAGATGCAGCCAACAACCCGTTTGTCCCCTCTGAGCGCACTCAAGCACATGCCTACAGAGGTCCGCCTCTGGCTCTTCCCCTGAGATTCCGCCCGCAATCGCAATCCAGGTTCTCCCCGTAAGGGTTTGGTTCCCCCGGGTTTTGATTGCAAACCCAAATGGGTTCAGCCCAGCCTGGAGCCCCTGTCTCCTTTCCGCCAGAGCACCCCTGCCAGGCTCAGACACCCTGTCCTCTCATCCTCTTCCACCTTACTTGGGAATTTCAGAGGCTCTGATTATCCATGTGCACTTCTCTGTCCCTCCAGTTTCAGATCTTCCAGTCAGCCAGCCTTCCTGTGGTTCTGGATAATGTCCGTTCTGTCCTTCAGTTCTATTCTCATAATTGTTGTGTGGGGCAAAAGCCTAGGTGTTTACCTATGCCGCCATCTTGGTTTTTTCGCTCCTCTGGTTTTAACATCCCAGGCAGCAGAGCCTCTAAAATAATAGAGGCCCGGGACATGCAATTTGTGCACTTGGGGTGGGGGGGAAGGAGTACTCCGTCAGCCTGGTATGTGCCCTCTCACAGTTTGGGAACCCTTGGAGGATGTCTGACTGCTGGTTTAAGGGGAGCAGGCCTAAGCCAGCAGTTGGACATTGGACATCCTTAGCGCTACTGCAGAGGCAGGAGAGGCTCCCACCAGCACCACTGTGCTTGCCAGCCATGAGCTTGGCTTGTGGCTGAGCGGTGCTCCCCCTGTGGGAGTGCACTGACCACCAGGTGGCAGCTCCTGCATTGAATGTCTGCCCCTTGGTGGTCAGTGCACATCATAATGACTGATTGGTCTGCTGTTAAGTTGACTTGCATATTAGCATTTTATTATATAGGATTCCCAGTGACTTGTACCAAATTCAAATTCAAATTCAAAAACTAAAGCTAACCAATGTAGAGACTTTAGAGAAATTATTTGGCAAAACCTTCTAATTTAGAAAGCTATGTAGTTAAATTAGTCTCTGGGGAGAATTACCAGTTCAATAAAGAAAGCAAAAAATCAGCAAAACATTGGAGGGCAGTAGGTTAGGGTAGAGAGGAAAGAAAGGAAAGAAGGAAAAAGTGAAGGAAGGAAAGAAGGAAGGAAGGAAGGAAGGAAGGAAGGAAGGAAGGAAGGAAGGGAGGGAGGGAGGGAGGGAGGGAGGGAGGGAGGGAGGAAGAACAGATAAAGTACACACACCATTGAAATTGTTTAGCGAGGAAGCCTTGTAATCAATAGCTTAGAAAACCACAAATGGTACAACGGCTTCCATATTCAGTTTATAACTCATTTGTTCCACCTCAGATACCTCATCTAGGATGTAGAGCAATGATATGCCACTAACGCCTTAGTGATGGAGATGTCCATTGCCTGAGTTTGGGGGCCAGAGGTGGAACAGGCTGTGTCTTCTCCTCTCACCCAGTCCTATGAGGAACACCCAGCCTCCCATCATCCATAGAGATTCTACTACAACCAACTTTTGAGCCTTCCAAGCAAAAAGTTCTTTTAGAGGCACAATTCTTTCTAGCAGTACAATTATGGGCATGAAAAAAAAGAATTGTTGGATTTTTAAGAAACTTTTTCACTAATCCTATAAATACCTTTTCAAGTTGTCCTATATGTCAAGCACCACCCTAGGCACTTGAAAGACACCAGTGAACAACAACAACAAAAATCCTACTTTCAGGGAGTTTACATTTTAGCTGTAAACAATCTGAACCTTACATCCCTCTGAAGGGCTACAGCTCAAGGAACCTACTTTGAGTTACGATATAATATTCATTTTCTTTAAAACCATTGTCTAATGTC
This sequence comes from Antrozous pallidus, assembly GCA_027563665.1. NCBI lineage: Eukaryota > Metazoa > Chordata > Mammalia > Chiroptera > Vespertilionidae > Antrozous > Antrozous pallidus. The sequence continues at coordinate 26,358,079 of CM050522.1, forward strand.
AGAAAATTTTCAAAGGGAAAAAGAACAGATGAAAATAAATAAGCACAAGAGAGGGAAGTAAAAAGTATTAAATATAGGCAAGCTTTTTGTAATTCCACTCTTTAGCAAACTAAGAAGAAAATGTCAGTGTCATGTCATAACAGGCTACTTCAGTTTACTTCTTCATTAATTATCTTAGCATATTGAAAATAAGAACAAATAGAGAATATATTGTATTTAGTTCCCTTAACTATGACTATTTCAACTTTTAAGAAACATTTTTCAAACTTAGGTTGATTTTGTCCTAATTTTCATTTATTATTCCAGGTATTGAACATCTTCTATATTTACTAGTAAGACACTGTGCTAGATGATTTGCATAGTCATTAGTTTAACTGTTAAATCATGGATGTTTTGGGGTTGTTGTTTTTTTAGTTTCTTTTCCCATCACCATTTATCCTCCCTGTACCCTCTTCCACTTCTACCCCTCCACTTATGCAGTCATCATACTGTTATCCAAGTCCATGAGTTCTCTTTTTTTCTTTTTTGCTTAGTCCCTCCACCAGCACCCCAAATAATCTCCTCCATGACCAGAACTCTCTTCCTGCTGTTTATGAGAATGTCTATTTTGTTTGGTTCAGTTTGATAATTAAATTCCACATATGATTGAAATCATATGGTACTTGCCTTAACATAGTTAATAGCAGCATTACATAGGTGAGGGAATAGATACTCAGAGATTATCTATTGTGACCTGCTCAAAATCATTCTCCTAGCACAGTGGTTGGCAAACTGCGGTTCACAGTTTACCACTCTGTTGACTAATGAGTTTTCTGATCACTGTCATATACTACTCTTTGCACACAATATGCCACAATTGCCTAATCCTCACAGCTTCCAAATACACAGTAACATTTACTCTAGTCCAGTGGTCGGCAAATTCATTCATCAACAGAGCAGCAAACTGTGGCTCACGAGCCGCATGTGGCTCACAAGCTGCAGTTTGCTGACCACTGCCCTAGCAAATGGAGGAGGTAACACTGCTTTTAATTATTTATTCCTCTAAGCCTGTGTGTTCTAATCTATAAACAAGGAATAATAATAACTACTTCGTAGAAATGTTCCAAGTATTACAAATCATGTGTGAAAAGTTACAATGGCAATGCCTGACACATAAGAAGGGTGTATGATGGGTGATAGCTATTCTATTATATACCAGTATCTATTATATCAACAGGGGACACCTTGTACTAAAAATGCAGAGAGGACTGTTTCAAAACTCCACTATTTGCCCCCAGGAAACTCAAGGTCTTCCCCAATGGTTTTGTAATTATCCAGTGGCTGATGTCTCCTCTGTGATATCCTGTTTTAGTAAACTTATTGTTTACTCTATAGCCTATAGTTGTTCCATTGTTTAACAGCATAAAATAAATATTATGTTCTTAAAATATCTATGTTCTTAAAATATCCTTGGTCATTTCAGCCAAATGGGCTCCTGCTCCCTCTCATTAGTGACAATCATTTATTACACATAGTAGGATAGCTCATTCTTCTAGCTACTGTCACCTCAAGGCTTCAGTCTTAGCCCCAAACAGGTACCAATATATTTTCTCCAGGCAAAACCATTTCTCCTTCAGAAAGACCTGGATACCAGCTGATAAAATAAGTTTTCACTTAGTGGGTCCCTTGTTTTAGCATGATAGGGCTGTGTTCTAGCCTGGGCCCAGAGGTTTGCTGGATGAATCACTGTTGGGGAAGTTATGCTAGCATTTATTCCCAGTTGTGAAATAAGAAACTTGGACTCAATGGTCAGCAAATACATTTTTGCTCAGTAATTTTATTCTATTTAGAGCTTTCAGATAATCCTTTTACTTATAAATTTTGGCATATGGGGTAGGGTTAGGAATGGATCTTGAGAATATTTCATAACCAATTGCACAATGAAAGAGACTTTGTGCATAAGGAAGACTCATCAATTTTGTTTTTGCTGGTTCACCAAAAATGAAACAAAGCCACATCTCCTTTAGCACTTTCAATCATCATGCACAATGTGACCACACTAATAAAAACAAAGGCAAAGGAGATACAGTGTTTTGAAAATGGTGGAAAAGGACAGAAATATCATTGTTAGGACAAAATGTGTTATAATAATATTGATGCGATCAGGAAATATTTTCCTATCTAGCCACTGAAATTTAGGGAGGTAATTGTTTTGTTATGCTGAGGCATTTGGCAGTGCATACAGCACCTTGTAGCAATATATTTTTCTGGTTAAAAAAGAAATATATGTTCATTGTAAGAAAATTGGAACATTCAGAGGGATTAAAAAAACACAAGATGGAAATTACTCTATATTACCAGCCAGGAATAACTATTGTTAATATTTTGATTTATTTCGATTGGAACTGATTGGAACCAATGTTATATTCTGACTTATTTTTCTCAACATGGTTGATAATTGTATCTTTACCATCAATCTAACATTGTTTACTGAGCAGTTGAGTCATGGCAAAGGTCATAGTAACCAGAATTAGGGCAGGTTGATGACTTAGTTCTTCAAATTAGGATTATGACTGTATTTTCAGAGGAAACAGTGATATTGGGCACTTGCTTTCAGAGACTCTGAAGGAGGATAAAACCCAACTCAGTTTTTGAAGATTGTTTACATTTAGAGTGGCTGTATCTCTTAGTTGCATGTCAGTGTGAGTTGCTGCGGTGAGCCTGAGTGATCACTTCATAGAAAGTGGTGAGAACACTTGTTTTTGGGTGGAAGACACATTGAGGTTCAGGAACAAAGCAAGTTGTGCTATGGGGCGCTCAGGCACTTGTGGATCTGCTTGGCAAAGGTTCAAACTTTGGTTTTTCACCCTGGCTGGCTGACTGGCCTTACACAAGTTTTCTTCTTTAGGACTCAGTTCCTTAATATGTAATAAGTTTATCTCCTATCTTACTGGGACTCTATAGGAATTAATTGGTTTAATGCATACAAGTCCCTTAGCCTGGAATATAATTTTAAGTGCCAAATATATATTAGCTATGTATTGTTATCATTGTTGTTACCACCCATTTTTCACAAGTTCCAATAAATCTGGTGGGGGTATAATCAGAAAACACTTATTTTTTCTCTGGTCACAACTTCTCACTGGTATTCTTGGTCTCCCTTTTCTACCCCTTAGCAATGTCTTGAGTAAAAGCTATGCCTTTCCTGTCTCTTTGGATAACCAAAATCAGTTCTGCTGCAAACTTCCATCTCTAGTAATTTAGATCTCCTCTTTCACTTTCCCACCATCCTCACTCCCAGGAGCATCGAACTGGGACTCTCTCTGCCTCCATGACAATGATGACCCTGGCTTCAACAACTCTTTTCTGCTCCCTCTGTCAGCCCCATCAACCAGGGCTAGGATAAGCAGGCAGGAGGGAGGGAACAAGTGTTTATTATAGACTCTTTTCTGGCTGCTCCTGTGGAGCTAGTCCTGTCAGTTGTTGCTTCTCTGGGTGGTCATGACTGGCCTCTGTGCCTCATCCTTTGTTGGTTCCCTCCTGAGATGCTGGGAGGGGCATATCAAGCTGCCCCCATAGCACACTTATATGACATGTTATTCTGGGTCAGAACATCAGTTTTCTAGTGTTGCCATGATAAATTACTACAGACTGATTTGCCAAAATGACAGACATTTACAATCTCATACTTTTGCAGACTAGGAGTATCATTCAAGGTGGCAGCAGAGTTGGGTCCTTGGCATGTGAAAGCATCACCATAATCATTGCCTTTATTTTAATACTAGAGGCCCGGTGCATGAAATTCACACACTGGGGGGGCAGGTGTCCCTCAGCCCAGACTGCACCCTCTCCAATCTGGGATCCCTTGGGGGATGTCTGACTGCTGGTTTAGGCCCGATCCCACAGTTGAACATCCCTCCAACAATCCAGGACTGCTGGCTC